>CM037095.1:41885179-42485179 GCA_020916435.1 Oxytropis ochrocephala | reverse complement strand
CACACCTTATCAGAACTCCTTCCAAATTATCCAGGCATGCTTTATATGAATCTTCATAGACTGAGAAATCGTCCATAAAAACTTCCATGGAATTCTCAATGAAATCAGAAAATAAGGCCATAATGCACCTTTGAAATGTTGCAGGAGCATTGCACAGCCCAAATGGCATCCTTCTGAAAGCAAAGGTACCATAGGGACAAGTGAATGTTGTCTTTTCTTGATCTTCAGGTGCTATGGCTATCTAGTTGTAGCCTGAATAACCATCAAGAAAACAATAGAAATCCTTGCTGCATGGCTTTGTCTAGCATGTCGATCAATGAATGGAAGAGGAAATGATCCTTCTTAGTTGCTTTGTTTAGCTTTCTATAATCCATGCATATCATCCAGCCTGTTACTGTCCTTGTTGGAATTAGCTCATTTTTATCATTTGTTACCACAGTAACTCCACCCTTCTTTGGCAAGCACTGTACTGGGCTCACCCATGAGCTATCACTAATAGGGTAGATGATTCCAGCATCCAACCACTTGATGATCTCTTTCTTTACCACCTCTTTCATTATTGGGTTTAATCTCTCTCGCCCTTCAATGCTATTCTTGGCATTTTCCTCCAAAACAATTCTATGCATGCAGTTGTGGGGTGATACCTTTGATGTCGGCCATTTGCCACCCAATTGCCTTTTATGTCTTTTCGAGGGTAGTAATGAGATCATTTTTCTGCTCTTGGGTGAGCTTGGAAGAAATGATCTGAGTAAGGAATCATTTTCCCTAAAAAGACATACTTTAAATGATCGAGTAACACCTTTAGTTCCAAGGTAGGTGGCTTTTTAATGGAAGGCACATTCTTCTTAAGATTTGATTCCTCTTGCCCCAAGGATTCATACCTCTTTGTCCATGACTTTGGTGCGGGGGCTCGGGCGTGACCGCGTCTGTATTAGACGTTACAACGTCTAGCGGAACAACTTCTTCTGCTAAAAACTTTTGCATTTCATTATTGCCCAGAATCTTCTCCAAATGATCATTATCTTTGTTGAACCATATGATCAATGGCAACTACATAAGAACATTCCTCTGTGTTTGGATCACGGATACTTGAGCGCGTGAGGGCGTTGAACTTGACTTCTTGGTCATTGACTCTCATGATTAATTCTCCTTTACGCACATCAATGATTGTCCTTCCAGTAGCTAAGAATGGTCTCCCCAGAATGATGGGAACTTCTTTATCTGCATCAAAATCTAAAATAACAAAATCCACTGGAAACACAAACTTGTCAACTTTAATCAAAACATCTTCTAATATGCCCTCTGGATAAACTCTACTTTTATCAGCTAGAGTTAGACTTAAGGAAGTAGGTCTGGCATTTCCTATACCAAGTTTATCATAAATGGACTTGGGCATCAAGTTGATACTTGCTCCCAAGTCACACAAGGCTTTTCCAATGTAAAAATCTCCAATGGAGCATGGTATAGTGAAACTGCCAGGATCCTTGAGTTTTCTAGGGAGCTTATTCTGCATAATTAAACTACATTATTCAGTTAAAGCAACAGTTTCAAACTCCCCTAGCCTTCTTCTCTTGGTGATGATGTCTTTCAGGAACTTAGCATAGTTTGGCATCTGTTGTAAAGCTTCAACCAAAGGAAGGTTGATGTGTAGCTGCTTTAACATCTCCATGAACTTGCTGAACTACTTGTCTTCATGAGCCTTCTTCAATCTTTGAGGGTATGGTGGAGGAGGATACTCGTGTACAAGCCTAGAGCACGATCTTGATTCCTGGTTCAAAAGTAGACGTTGTAACATCTGGTTTAGACATCACAATGTCTGGAGTGTCTTTCACACCACTTGAGCTTGCCTCTTTCCCTTTCTTTTTCTCTTTCTCTGGCACCTCTTTCACCTTCTGCGGTACTTCTTCCTCCACAGGCATAGTTGGTTCGGGATATTGAGTACCACTTCTTAAAGAAATTGCATTTACTGTCCATTCACCCCATTATTACCATTAGGGTTGGATGATGATGATGGTGTTTCATTTGTAGAAGGAGAGATCCATTCTGTCTTTGAGTGAGAGAGTGAAGCTATCCGCCCAATTTGATTTTCGAGTTTTGATTGAAGACTCATGAGTTTGCGAGTTGTCTTACAATCACTTATGAAGCTTTTCATCATGGCCTCCAAGTTGCTATTGTTGTTATTACGCACATGCATCGCATTGTTGTTGTTGAGGGGAAATCTGGAGGTATTGCGGGAGCATTATTCTTTGGTATTCGGTGCATTGTTGTTTCTCCAACTAAAATTTGGATGATTTCTCCAATTTGAATTGTAGGAGTTGGAATAGGGACCGTTTCCTTTGTTACGAGACACAAAGTTTCTGATGAGGGTTATAGGGACACTCCTCATACACATGCCCTTCTTCACAATAAACACAAACTACTCCCCCAGAGTGAGTAGGTTCAACTGCTGCAGCAGTCTGCTTCTCAGACGTGGCCACGTTTGGTGTACTCAAAGTTTTGATCATGTTGGTCAGGGTAGCCACTTGAGCGAAAGAAGCGATCAACTTCACTTATCTCATGAACACCGCCTTCTTTCCAGAGTAAATCTATCGGATGGCCAATGAGAGTTATGGGTGGCTATGTCATCAATGAGCTTGCATGCCTCGAGAAAGGACATGTTTAGAATGACAAAGACACCTGATGAAGCATCAAGTATCAACCTAGTAGGTTGATCTAGACCATTATAGAACGTCTCCATTTGGATCACCACAGGAATGCCATGGTGTGGGCACATTCTTAGTAATTCCTTCCACCTTTCCCAAGCTTCAAATAATGATTCCCCTTCCCTTTGTTTGAAGGAAGTAATATCATTTCTCAACTTAGCATTCTTGTTGGGAGGGAAGTACTTTGCAAGGAACTTCTCTGCTAGCTCATCCCAAGTGTGAATTGAATTTGGCTCCAAGGAGTTCAACCAATTTTTGGCCTTATCCTTGAGTGAGTATGGGAAGAGTTTCAATCTAAAAGCATCCTCACGAGACTCGGGGATGATAAAGTTCTTTGCACACATCCAGAAATTGCCTTAGGTGAGAATATGGATCTTCTTGAGGGAAACTTCCAAATTGCCCTGCAGTTTGTAGCATTTGGAACATTATTGGCTTGAACTCAAAGTGACCAGTATGAAGGGTTGGTCTTGCAATGCCTGTTTGTAGATGAGCAGGGTTGAGTACGGCATAATCACGCATAGGCTTGTCCCTGTCATTGACCATATCTTGTGGTCCTGCATTGATGAGTTGCTGCCTTTGCCAGTGTTCATCATCAACAGCAATTGTCTCTGTATGAGTTTGTGGTCCACGACCATGTCCTCTACCTCCTCTTGGTGTATGTCCACCTCTAGAACCAGTGTTATGATCAGACATGGTTGAGTGTTGTTGTTGTTGTTTTTGTTGCCTCCTTCTTAACCTTTGTTGTCTCCTTAGTTGCCTGAAAGTCCTTTCAGGTTCTGGATCAAACTCAGGTGCAGATTCACTCCTTGGTTCAGTTGAACTAGAGCTTGCGTTGGAACTAAGCATACGCTGTAACGTCTACCTGTTCAAACACAGAAACAACAAACAACACAGTAAAATTCTTTCAACTTGTGTTCTAATACCTTTGAACAATAAAAGTTAACTACAATCCCCGGCAACGGCGCCAAAAACTTGTGGCGTTCGTGTGGTATTCGCAAATATAGTGCAAGTATACACGTCGTACAAGTAATAATGTGGATTTAAATGCGAGATCGTTCCCACGAGGATTGGTATGCTTTCAAAGTTCAAGTCTCAAAACACAAGAGAATCAAGTAACAAATCGGCAATAAGGGTTGTTTTTAATGCTAAGAATGTAAATAAAGCAAGTAAACAATTGTTGGTTGTGAATATGGATGAGAGATGAGTTGAGTTGTTGCATGCAAAATAAATCCTTTCTAGTCGGGCGTTATAACGTTTACGTTATTACGCACAAATGTCATTTTGTATAGGCGTGGCCACGTTTTTACATTTGTTAAAAAAGAGCTATGCTTTTCAAAGACAAAAGCGTCGAGTTTCAAGTATAAGAGGTCCTATGTGCAGGTTCTAAATAGGCCCACTCCTGTATTTTAAGCACCCACAACAATGTTCTATGAACTATTATCCGTTCTATGTCTAGACTTAGATAAAAATGCCTAAATGTCTTTAGTACATTGTTTGTTCATATAAATCTTTGATTTCTTTTCATAGACCATGTATGTACCTGAATCTACCTATTTTAAGAGGCCAACCTCAAAACAAGTTTGGAAATATTTTCACACAAAGATTTAAAACATGCAACGTCAATACTTCATAACATTAACTAGAAATTCATTACAAGCAAAACAACAACTCAACTACAAAGTGTTTAGCTCATCTTTGAGCATCTTTTCTGAGAATGATAAGGAGTAATCCAAATACCATACATAAAAGAAAAGAAACTAAGTGCAAAAGATACACCTAAGTAACTCTTGGCATATGCGGCTGTAGAGGCGTTACAACGTCGAGCCTCACAAAGTGATGAGTTATAAAAAGTTCGAGAAAAGCAAAATCTGTAAGTCCTGTTTCTAGATCTTCTTTACAAACTATCTCTGAAATTAATGGAGGATGGTGCGGGGATGAAGATGGAGTGAAATGTATGAATGGTTCTGTATGTGCGTGTGTCTTGAGAGAGTTGAGTCTTCATTAAATAGCCTCCTTGCTCACGTGTTCTTTGATGTCACTTGCCCACCTACTGCAGTGCATTTTCTTCTTCTCGACCGACAGCATGCGCGGTGCTACGATTGTATCTTCTCGTGTCACTCATGGGAATAGAAGATCTTCGACTTTTATATCTTTGACCATCATTACTAAGCGCGCCAAAATTGAGATCTTTCACCCTTGCTCTGCTGCTCTTCTATAGGCGTGGTGAGGGCGTGGTAACGTTCAACACTATTTTTTCTGCACAAGCACAAGAAGCATCAAAAGCGCTCTCGAGGCACCACTTGGTGCCAAAATGCCTGATTTATCAATTTAACTTCTTACTTACTCGGAGATACTGAAACTAACATAAAACTAATTAAATTATCCTTGTATTGCTAGAGAACTTGCATGATTTATTCTTGAGTGAGTATAAATAACTCATAAATATGAGTTATCACAAAACAGCACACACAACACAAAATGGCAACACAGCACATGGGCGCCAAAACACCCACACACTGGCGCCCACTGTGCAACATAGCACACAGGCGCCAAAACTCTAGCAATGGCGCTCACTGTAACTGCTGAGCACTAGGCGCCAAAAACTCGGCAAAGCGGCGCCCTCGTGGCACACTGACCCACACAGCGCCAAAAACCACGGCGATTCAGCGCCCCACAGGCGGCCTGGACTTAGACACAAACTAAGACACTGGCGAGACACGGTCTCGGACACGAAGCGCACACATAGGCGCCTTTGGGCAAAGCACATTTGGCGCCCCTGCCTAGACACAGGCAGCAACAAAGGCGCGCCAGGGCAGCCATTTGGCGCCCTGTGCTCCGCCACACACACACACACACACTCTGCCACACCAGGCGCCATGGGCAGCAACTTGGCGCCCACCAACATGCACCCACCCAATTTACCCAGCAACTTGGCGCCACTCTTGGTGCCTTGGCGCCACTTTGGCGCACGATTGCACGCGCACGACGACCAACACACGACCACACAACAAAATTGGCGCCCCACCAGGTGCCACAGGGCAGCCATTTGGCGCCCTACACTTGAACACGAGCCAACCAGGCGCATGGGCAGCCACATTTGGCGCCCTGCACCTAGACACAACACACACAGCACACATCACACACACACTGCCTGGCGCCATCATCTGGCGCCATCTGGGGCTGGGCAACCATTTTGCGCCCGCACACACACACAAGACTGTACTCTGAGCGCACACAGCGCCATTGCGGGCAAGCATTTGGCGCCCGATCACTAGCACACTGCCGCACAGACACAACACACAAAGGCACTGTGGCGCCATTTCAGCAAAGACATTTGGCGCCCATTACACCTAGGGTCTCCTAAAACTCAAATTTCTCAAATTCTCCTATGATCAATCATCCAATACAATCTTAAAAACACTTCCCATCATTCCAACAACATCAATTACATATTTTGACACTCAATCATACATCAAAAACGAAATCAACACAATATAAACCCTAACACTAGCATGCAATCGATTTCTATACAATTCACAATTTCAATCAATCATACGATCATTCAACATACCAATTCAACATCAAATACTAACTACAACGATCCTAAGACTCACATACAACCTATTATATTCTCTATTATAAGGTGAGACTCCCCTTACCTTGAATAAACCGTAGAAAAGTCCTTTTCACCGAGTCACCACCAAAACCACAGCAACTAGAGCCCTTCTTCTCCTTCTTCTCTTGTGCGATCAAGACTCTCCTTCTTCTCTCCCTACTTGCGTCGTTCTCTTCTCTCTTCTCCCTTCTCTCTTTCGTTTTCTCCTTTCTTTCTCCAATTGGTGCGAAATGCACTAACCCTAGGAGCCTAAGTCATTGGGCTTGGGCTCTTGAGGCCAATACTTGCAGTCCCGGAGTTACCAATACCACTCCCTTCAATTAAAATAAAATACTACATTATAATTTAATATAATTAAAAATAGTGTAACACTTTAAATAATTTAATCAATTAATTAATTAAATCATTTAGGGTGTTACAACTCTCCCCCACTTTAGGAAATTTCGTCCTCGAAATTCATACACAAGTCAAGCTTGACTCTGGATAAGACTCCCGCATCCTACTCTCCAGCTCCCAAGTCATGATCTCTCCAGATGCTCCCAACCAAACTACTTTGACCAAAGCAATGTCCTTCCCTCTCAGCACCTTCACTTCTCTATCATCAATCCTCACTGGCATAGTCTCCACAGTGAGATTCTCACGTACCTCCACATCATCCATGTGAATCACATGAGGCAGTCCGGAATATACTTAGAAGGCGTGACACGTGGAACACGTCGTGCAAGTTCGAAAGATTAGGCGGTAAAGCCACCCTATAAGCAACCTTTCCAACCTCTTAGTGATGCAGTGCGGTCCAATAAATCTAGGAGTCAACTTCTTTGCCTTGATTGCGCATGACAGGTCATAGGCGTGACCTCAAGAATACATGCTCACGACTGAAATTCTAAGTCTTTTCTCCTCCTATCATGGTAACTCTTTTGTCGACTCTGCGACTCTTTCATTTTCTCACGATCAATTTCACCTTCTCTGTGGTTTCCCGCACAACCTCAGGTCCAAGAACAACACTCTCACGGCTCATGCCAACACAAAGGAGTCCTACACCTCCGACCATATAGTGCCTCGAAAGGAGCCATCCCTATACTCGAATGGTATTTGTTGTTGTTGTAAGTGAACTCAATCAATGGAAGGTGTGTATCCCACGGGACTTCCGCTCTAGAACACATGACCTCGATAGATCCTCCAAGGGTGGATGGTTCTCTCTGTCATCCATCACCGAGGATGATAAATTTGAACTCAACCTCAACCGGACCCCAATGCCTCTTGCAAGCTCCTCCAAAATCGAGAAGTGAACCTAGGGTCTCTATCGGACACAATAATACTCTTCGGGACCCCATGCGACTTCACAATCACACGAATGTATATCTCGCCAACCTAGACACCGGATATGTGATGTTGATAGGAATGAAATGAGCGAGACTTAGTCAACCTATCCACAATCACCCAAATAGAGTCAAATCCCCTCACGGTGTTTGGCAACCCGATCCACAAAATCCATGGAAATGCTATCCCATTTCCATTAAGAACTCTCTAATGGTTGCATCAACCCCCATGAGCTTACGGTGCTCAATCTTTGACTTCGGCAAGTCAAGCGAGCATATACAAACTATGCTATATCCTTCTTCATACCGAGCCACGAACAACTTCTTCAAGTCATGATACATTTTTGTAGCATCTGGATGAATACTCAGCTTGCTCCTATGGCTCTCCTCAAGTATCATCCTCTTCATCTCAGCATTATCAGGAACACAAATCCTATCCCTAAATCTCAATACACCCTGGGAATCCAACCTGTAATCCCCATCCACAGCTTGATCACCCGCAACCAACAAATCCACCAGCTTCACATCCAACTTCTGGGCGTCTCTGATACTAACCAAGAAATCATTACCAATTCTCAGCATACCCAGTCTAACACTCTGTGGTGTTACTTCACAAACCAGCCTCAAATCACGGAATTGCTCAATCAACTCCAACTCCTTCACCATCATTGCTGACATATGCAAAGTCTTCTGACTTAAAGCATCGCCCACGACATTAGCTTTGCGGGATGATAGTTCAAGCCGAAATCATAGTCTTTCAAAGACTCTAACCAACGTCTCTGTCTCATATTCACTCCTTACGATCAAACAAGTATCTCAAACTCTTGTGGTCACCGAATACCTCAAATCTAGTGCAGTACAAATAGTGCCTCCAAATCTTCAAAGACAAATACAATAGCGACCAACTCCAAATCATGAGTAGGATAGTTCTTCTCATGTGTCCTCAAGTGTGCGGGACGCATAAGCCACTACCTTCCCATCCCGCATCAACACACCTCCCAAACCCATCTTGGAAGCATCCTGATACACAACAAGCGGTTGATCCAAGACAGCAACACTAACACTTGGAGATGTTGTCAACCTCCTCTTCAACTCATTGAAGCTTTCCTCACACTTAGCATCACATACAAAAGCTTTTCCTTACACGTCAATTGAGTCAGCGGAAGGGCTAGCTTAGAGAAACCCTCGATGAACCTCCCGTAGTAACTTGACCAACCCCAAGAAGCTTACGATCTCGATCCAGCGACTTTTGGCTCTCCCACCGCACATCTTGCATCAACCTTGGCTGGGTCCACAGCTATACCATCACCAGAAATAATATGACCCAAGAAGCTTACCTCATTCAGCCAGAACTCACACTTTGACAGCTTAGCATATAATTTCTTCTCTTTCAACACCTCAAGCACCAACCTCAAGTGCTCTACGTGCTCCTCTTCAGACTTAGAGTATACCAGAATGTCATCTATGAAAACCACCACAAACCGTTCCAAGTAGCTATGTAAGATACGGTTCATATACTCCATAAACACCACTGGTGCATTGGTGACACCAAACGACATTACAGAGTACTCATAATGACCATACCTCGTTCTGAACGCTGTCTTCTGGATATCCTCATCTTTCACTTTGATCTGATGATAGCCTGACCTCAAATCAATTTTGCTAAACACCTTAGCACCTACCAGCTGGTCCATCAGATCATCAATTCTCAGAAGAGGGTACTTATTCTTGATTGTTACCTTATTCAGCTGCCTGTAATCCACACAAAGACGCATACTCCCATCCTTCTTCTTCACTAGCAATACCGGAGCTCCCCATGGTGACACACTAGGCCTCACAAATTTCTTCTCAAGTAACTCTTCTAAGTGCTTCTTCAATTCAGACAACTCAGAAGCTGACATCCGGTACGGTGCCATAGACACAGGCCTAGTACCAGGTATAAGATCAATCCCAAACTCCACTTCCCTCTCTGGCGGCATGCTAGGAATCTCATCAGGAAACACTTCAGGGAACTCACACACCACCTGCAACCCTTCAACTATAGCTTGGTTCTCAGCAGACGAATATGCCATCAAAGCAAACAGATGACCACCCTCTTTCATTACCTTATGCAGCTGACCCGCAGACAACAAAACATACTCTTCCTCTTCTGGAGGAAGGAAACTCACAGACTTGTTGAAACAGTTGATGTGCACATGGTTATCTACTAACCAGTCCATACCAAGAATGACGTCCAACCCACCCAATGGCAAACAGATAAGATCAACCAGAAAATCTCTGCCGAAGACTGACAGAGGACACTTAGCACACAATAGAGAGGTAGTCACCGAACCCTTAGCTGGAGTGTCGATAACCATTCCCCTATTCATAGTAGATAATACTAAATTCAACTTTTCAGCACAGACAACAACAATAAAAGAGTGCGTAGCACCCGTATCAACAATAGCAACTAAAGGGGTACCATTAATAAAACAAGTACCTCTAATCTCATTGGCCTCCTCTGAACCTGCTAGAGCAAAAACTCTTCCACTGGACCTCTCCTGCTTTGGTTTGGTACATTTGGAGCTAATATGACCAGCTTCGCCACAATTAAAACACACTGCCTCCTTGCGATCACAATCGGATGCCATATGACCTTCATTCCCACAACGGAAGCATATTCTTCCCCCAGTCTTGCAATCAAAGCTCTTGTGACCCGGCTTGCCACACTTGAAACACACAATGTTAGCAGGAGCATCTCCCCCACTTGGCTTCTTGCCATCAACAGACCTCTTACCCTCAGCAGACCTACTACCACCAGCATACCTCTGTTTACCTCTATCAGCAGACACCTCATATGGCTTACCCCGGTTCTGGAACTTACCCTACGATCTCTCATGACTCTCAGAGCGGGCATTATTGTCTTCCTCATAGATCCTGCAGCAATCAATCAGATCAGCAAACACTCTGATTTTCTGATACCCAATAGCTTGCTTGATATCAGCCCTCAACCCATTCTCAAATTTGATGCACTTTGAGAATTCAGAACCAGCCTCAGTATAATGGGGATAGAACTTAGCCAATTCAGTGAACTTGGCAGCATACTCAGTGACAGTCATGTTCCCCTGTCTCAGCTCAAGGAACTCTAGCTCTTTCTTCCCTCTGACATCCTCAGGAAAGTACTTCCTCAAGAACTCCCTTCGGAACACAGCCCAAGTAACTTCCTCATGCGCAGCCCCTAACCTCTCTCTGACCTCCAACCACCAGTCATCAGCCTCCTCAGCTAAAGTGTGCGTACCATACCTGACTTTCTGCTCATCATTGCAGTCTATTACCCGGAAGATTCTCTCAATCTCCTTCAGCCATGCCAGAGCACCATCTGGGTTGTACCTCCCCTTGAAGGTAGGAGGGTTCTCCCTCTGGAATGTAGCCAGACTACGAGTCCCAGTATTCTGCTGGTTCCCCATAGCCTGAGCTATAGCTTGCAAAGCCTCAAAGAAGAGCGACATCAACTCTCCTAGCCATATCAACCTAGCACTGCAGCATGAACAACAATTCAGAACTAATTTAAGAACACCTAATTGTCATACACAATATGACAGACAGACTTGGCCGGACAGACCGAACTTTTGCTCTGATACCACTAATGTATCACCCCATTTCTACCCAGCAATTTATAATAAAAATCAGAGTTATAAAAATTTATTTCTTTAATTCACCCAAACGGGATGCTACACTTACTTCATTAAAATCAACAACAAAATAAAATAAACATCTCTTTAATCAAAGAATATGTAACACCAATCAAAGGATGGAATTTTCAAGACTTTATTAAATAAATCCACGCACTAGGAAAAATAAACATCATACATCACGCAGCGGAAATAAATATAGTCTTAGAGAGACAAACGGCAGCCTCATCAATAACATAAAAACATCAAGTACAACAGTTCAACAATGAACAACTAACTACTAGAGTCTAAACCCATCCCCTAGGTGCTACGTATCAGAGCAGACCGACTCGGGGAAAGTGAAGGAGATAAGCCTTCACTCATGGTTACCTGTAGTAAATAACAACAGAAAGGGGTGAGTCTCAAACCACATAATAAAGACTATAATAAGCAGTATGTTAATCAAAGCATCACACTCATACAGTCATACAGCAGTATTAGTCATAATAATCATCAACCAGCAAGCATGTACCAATTATGATAATGAATGCAATGCAGTGCAGTCATGCATGTGGTACCATTAGCCCCCATGGCCTCATCATCAATAGTGTTAGCCCCCATGGCTATGGCCCCCATGGCCTCATCATCAATAAATATACGTCGCGACCGCAGCTGAATGTATGCATGAGACTCCATGAACACACCACAAACACAATACATACATCATTAACATCATTTCTCACCTCATCATCAATTCTAGTTTTAGCCCCCATGGCATTATCATCAATAAGATCAACATCATTTTTAGTTTGAGCCCCCATGGCATCATTCTCAATTCACACTTCACCCACTTCGTCATTATTAATTATGTCTCAAGGACCAACTTCCCTTAAAGGACTAAAACCTCACCTAGGGACTAAAACACCACCTAGGGACCAAAATACCACCTAGGGACCAAAACAGCACACTTAGGACCAAACTAGCACATAAGGACCAAAACAGCACACACAACATAAAATGGCAGCACCAGGCGCCATTTTCTAATAAACCGCGCTCCTGCGCAACCAAAGCACATGGGCGCCAAAACACCCTGCTGGCGCCCATCAGGTGCACAAAGACACAAAGAGCGCCAAAACTCTAGCAAACTGGCGCCCCTGTGCAACACAGGCACTAGGCGCCAAAAACTCAAGAAATCGGCGCGCTCGTGGGGCTGCACGGCCACCAAGCGCCAAAAACACACGGCGATTCTCAGCGCCCCACAGGCGGCCATGGACTTAGACACAAACTAAGACACAAACTGAGACACAGGCGCACACATAGGCGCACTGGGTAGCACATTTGGCGCCCCTGCCTAGACACAGGCAGCAACACAGGCGCGCCAGGGCAGCCATTTGGCGCCCTGTGGTGCGCCACACACACACACACACTCTGCCACACCAACTGGCGCCACACCAGGCGCCATGGGCAGCAACTTGGCGCCCACCAACATGCACCCACCCAATTTACCCAGCAACTTGGCGCCACTCTTGGCGCCCTGGGCAGCCACTTTGGCGCCCAGTGCCACGCACCACCACCCAACACAGCCACACAACAAAATTGGCGCCCCACCAGGCGCCACAGGGCAGCCATTTGGCGCCCTACACTTGAACACGAGCCAACCAGGCGCATGGGCAGTCATATTTGGCGCCCTGCACCTAGACACAACACACACACAGCACATTCAACACACACCCTGCACACTGGCGCCATCCTGGGCGCCTTGGGGCAGCCATTTGACGCCCCTGCACACACAAACGGTATCACAGGCGCACACAGGCGCCATTCTGGGCAGCATTTGGCGCCCAGTCACTAGCACACACGCATGCAGACAAAGACACAAATTATGGGGCACCATTTCTAGCAGCATTTGGCGCCCCATTACACCTAGGGTCTCCTAAAACTCAAATTTCTCAAATTCTCCTATGATCAATCATCCAATACAATCTTAAAAACACTTCCCATCATTCCAACAACATCAATTACATATTTTGACACTCAATCATACATCAAAAACGAAATCAACACAATATAAACCCTAACACTAGCATGCAATCGATTTCTATACAATTCACAATTTCAATCAATCATACGATCATTCAACATACCAATTCAACATCAAATACTAACTACAACGATCCTAAGACTCACATACAACCTATTATATTCTCTATTATAAGGTGAGACTCCCCTTACCTTGAATAAACCGTAGAAAAGTCCTTTTCACCGAGTCACCACCAAAACCCAAAGAACTAGAGCCCCCTTCTTCTCCTTCTTCTCTTGTGCGATCAAGACTCTCCTTTTTCTCTCCCTACTTGCGCCGTTCTCTTCTCTCTTCTCCCTTCTCTCTTTCGTTTTCTCCTTTCTTTCTCCAATTGGTGCGAAATGCACTAACCCTAGGAGCCTAAGTCATTGAGCTTGGGCTCTTGGGCCAATACTTGCAGTCCCGGAGTTACCAATACCACTCCCTTCAATTAAAATAAAATACTACATTATAATTTAATATAATTAAAAATAGTGCAACACTTTAAATAATTTAATCAATTAATTAATTAAATCATTTAGGGTGTTACACCCAACCTTACTATTACTCGAGCATGCAACCACATAAAAAACTACTTATTAGTTCAAAATTTAATTTCTGACATAAACTCAGAAGGTAAGGAAAGTTAATCCTTTAATTTTGACAAATCACATCATGCTCACGAAACAAGCCAAATTGAAACACTGAAAATGTCGAAACTTCAAGTCATGCAATCTTAATTGAGATAATGAAAATATAGCATTACACATCATTTCATTTTAGCATACTAACTTCGAAACAATTAAGCACAAGTCAAACTTAAACTCCTATACATCACAGTAACAATCAACCTATAGCAGAAACGTCAATCAAGTGCAACAATATTCAACAAGCAATCCTTCAAATATTGTCCAGTTAGGTCATATAAAAGTACTTTCTATCTCTAACAAGCAAATCAAGCACTCAATCAAATTAAAATTAGTGCATGCATCCAAAGTTAATAATAACCATGAGTTATTGTCGCCTCTTTCATTGGGGATGAGTTATTGGGGTGATCAGTCCCTTCTACTCATACAACCAATTAATTAAGGTCACAAAAACTACTTCCTTTCAAATTCATAACTACCACATTAAAAGACTCTCACTCCTTTGACGTCGTTAGAACTCTTTTAATTACACATATCTTAATGGTACAAACAACAGTCGCAAACAACCAAAATCAATGCTACAACCAACAGTTACATATTTCAATCACACATACCTCAATAAATAAATATAACATTCAATCGCCATCCATCAAATAAATCACAAGGCATGTCAATGAAAGAACAAACCAATAAAGGTAACAGTAATAAACAGCAACATAATTATGATTTAGAACGAGTACCAAGACTCGAGAGGTTAATAGACTAACTTGACTTATTGCGGACGAATCGCTGCTCGATACCACTAATGTAACACCCATTTTCTAATTACTACTAATTAGCCAATTTAAAATCAGAGTTTTCAAATACTTTTCCACGCACCACAAAAGAGAGTGCTACATTTTCATAAAACAACATAAGATAGCATTTTAAAAGCTAGTGTGTGATATATAGCACGTCAAAATGGGGCGAACCCGCAAAAACACCGGTTTAGTTTTTTACAACATCCTGAATATAATTCACCAGCACAGCGGAATATCAACAAGTCTAGAAGTATTTAATACATCACCAAATATCAGACTAAATACATCAAGACAAAATACTAAGTGACTAAGACGCCCCGCCCCCGGTGCTACATATCAGAGCATGGCCATAACCAACTACTTCATTCGCTATCACCTGCAGGTTGCCGACATGAGAAGCAACACGAAAGCAGTAGGGTGAGTCTCTTTACATAAATAATAGCAAATAGGATAAGCATTATATTAGGGAAGGCAACTAGCAACAATCATATTCCAACAAATAGCATATGACATTTAAGTTTGGCACATCAACTCACAACCATCATCAAGGCAACACCAATTACATGAATGTATGCATGTATGCAAGTATGCATGTGGTACCATCAACCTCCATAAATTTTGCCTTGAGGGAACAACCACCATAATAGATATCACAACCACCATTGATATCAAGGTGTTTCATTGGTGTTTTTAGCAAACAATCACTAGTTTTCAACGTTGAGATTGTGAGATCAAACTAGGAAATCTCTTTGTCGATTGCCTTTAAGTTTTGTGTTTTTTGACGTATGTAAAACAGAGAATGGTAGAAAAAGATAATTGGAAAGCAAAGTGAAAGCAGTAAACGCAACAAACATAAAAGAAAGTAAAAATTTGCATTAAGATGAAAGAAAAGATGGTTCACCAACACGTACAATGTATCTGTTTCACTCGTGTTTCGCTTTGGCTTGGAAGTTGAGTTTCTCAGAGTTCTTGTAAAATGTGGTGACCCCGATTTCCTATTACAAAGGAGTATTTATACTCTTGGATACAATCGTGGGCAAAAACGATAACTACCTCCTAAAAATAAGGGAAATAACCGCCCACTAACTGCTACTCTTTTCACTTCGACCAACTCGTTGTCGACCGTTTGACGAAGTATTGAACCCAGCTTTGTCGAAGAGTTGGGTCTTCTCTTGTCGAAGGATTGAGCCTTCTTTTGTCGAAGGTTTCTTTCTCTGCTTGTTTTCATACCTTTGAGAGTTGAACTTGTCGAAGCTTGTTTGTATAGTCAACATCTGCATGTCTCTTCTATCGAATTGATGATGCATTGACTTGAATATTGACCTGTGGTCCCCAACATATTATTAAATGTGAGGTCAACTCCATTTAAAGCTTAAATTAATATGCTGTCGAAATTTTGAGGTAACAGATTGCCCCCCAAAAAATGCTTTTTCGACGGAATAAGGGAAAGAGGTAAGAAAAGGCATTTTTTGAATACTGTGCAATGGTCACTTCTACCGCCTTTTGCACTTCATCAGTGGTCGAAAAGACAGTCATCATTACTTGCACAGATAAAACGAACCGTTTCATTGGCACACGTCGCATAGTTGGTGGGCCATCACGTCTCTCAAACGTCGCGAACGTGCGAGTTATGGCGAACGTGCCAATAACTGTTGCTTCTAAACATATATAAACGGCTAAAACCTTCCATATTCCCCTTTACTCAGTTTGAACCTTTGTGAAGTCTCTCTGCATTCTTTATCTCTGTGTTTTGCAAAAAACCCCAAATTCACTAAAGTTTCAAACTTTCGTTCTTTTTCTTTAATCTACACCCAAATTCCATCTTGCATTTGCTTCTCAACACTTATGGCTTCATCATCTGCTGCTGCGACGCAACCCGAATGTTCAAAGAAAAACGACGAACCCAGCAAAATCCAAACCCTTGATGGCTTTGTTGATGAACCTGACATCAATGGCAGTCGAACAGTCCAATGGCAAACCCAGGTACTAATTCCCTCTACTGAGATTTATACTCATGCGTATCTAGGTCCTTTGCCTGATATCTTGCTAGAAAATACTGAGGTTTCTGAAATTTTTCCTAGCCATGCTCGTCTTCAACCCAGAATTTTCACTAAAACCCCTTTTCGTTTAGAATTCCTGGGTAATCCTTCTAGGGTTTTTAGGTCTGCTCCTAAGCTTGACCAACAAATCTATTTAGACTGGCTTGATAAGGTAGAGGCTAAGAAAGCCAACATCTGGAAAAAACAAGGTATTTTCGACCTTATCCAGTTGTCTAGGTACGGGCCTAAATATGATAGCACCCTGATTTTGGCTGCTATGCAATTCTGGGACTGTGCTACTCATAGCCTCCATTTGAAATGTGGCATGCTGTCTCCCATTTTGCTAGACGTTGCAGCCATTACAGGTCTAAAACCTCTAGGTGAGACCTTCGACCCTACTAACCCTGAGTATGAGTATAAGTTTTCTTTCAACAATGCTACCTTCGCTCCTTACATCACAGAACACCACAATCTCGACACTGATGTAGTGTCTGTTAAAGAACATGTAGCTTTTTTGACCCTCTGGTTATCTCTCTTTGTTTTCTGTACCCGTTCTCTTCAGGTTTCCAAAACTTACATCCCATTAGCATGTCAACTCCATGAGCAAGAAAATGTCAACCTTGCCAAACTGATCTTAGGTTCTCTCTATCAGTAACTTGACAATGCTGTCATAGAGCTGAAAGAAAATGAACCAACCACCAAGTTCTTGGCCTCTGGTCCACTATGGCTGTTGCAACTGTGGTTGTTAGCCACTTTCGAGTCTCGACTAGGCCTGTACATCCCCAAATCTGTTCGACCAACTTTAGAGGATAGGAGGACTGAAGGGGTTCGACTAGCACAGTTAAAACCCAAGCAAATAAACCTTTCTCTAGAAGATTCTTTTTTAATTCATTTCGAAATGTTCCTGAAATGCACAAATTTCGTAGATTCCATGGCTCCTTTTGTGCAAAGGCCTTACGGTCCAAATTGGTTTCAACAACCATTTCCTTCCCCCTCTGTCGAACAAGCTGAAGAGATTAACCAAATCTGGCAAGCTTACCTCTCTCCTGCTATTCTCTCCACCAGACTCACCACTGGCAAAACTAAAAATAGTTTGGGAATTACTAGATATTTCCCAAGTTATTCTGCCAGGCAGTTTGGGCTCTGTCAAATTCGACCTGCGCCAGTGTGCTTTCACAGGCGAGAATTTTCAAGTCCAGAAACAGAGGTAGCTTACAAGCAGGCCTTCAAGAAATTCCATTATAAAGCCTTGAATTTTGAACCTCTCAAATTCAACCCAAGGTTTTCATGCACTGAGAAATTCCATGAATGGTGGACTGGTTATTACACTACTGCTGCTGGAGAGGCTAGTGACACGTTTGCTGAAAACATTGTGAAGAAATTGGTAGCAGCCTTCCCTTCGAACAACACAGGTATATATCTTTCGACACTCAAAGTTTTCTAAGTCTTAAACATTTGTAACTTAGTTTTATTTCTGTTTGCTTATCAATGTTTTCGACATCAGAAAAACCTGCACCAAAGCTGAAGATCAAAGTAGGCAAGACTACCACAGCAAAATCTCCCCCAGCAGTCAAGAAGAAAGTGGCATCAAGTTCCACTCCAGAAATCCCCCTAAAGAAGGTATGTTGCCAACTATTTATTTTAAGTTGTTTTTGAATATGACTTTTATTCATGTCGAAAAATTTCTTTTAGAAAACAACCAAGGCAACCAAATATCCTCAACAGCTCAGGGCCAAAAAGAAAATGGTCATTCCCTCTGATCCTGAGGTACTATATTCTCGCCTTGTCGATCTGTCGAAATTTCTCTTCAATTTATCATTCACTTACTTGTGGTATTATTTGTACCATAACTTGAATTCCTTTTTTCAGGACACTGAAAGTGATGATAACATCCCCCTCAATCAAAGGTCGAGGAAAAGAACCTTACCTGAATTTCAAAGGGCAGCCCAAGGCATTACTATCGACGAGCCTTCTGAATCACCTTCTTCTCCTCCAATCAAGAGGCTTAAGGTACATGAGGTAAATTCCCTTTCGACGTTATTTCGAACCTCTTTGATCTCACCTTTCCAGTTTTAACTTAAATGATATTACTTACTGTAAACAGGTAGGCGGACTACTCGTTGAGAATCCTGGTGTCGAGACTTTGACTGAGGCTGCTGAACGAGAGTTATCGGCCCCGATGCTTCCTTTTCCTTCGTCACCTCTCGGTGTAGGTGCTGAAGAGGTTTTTCAAGCACTTGCTGATCCTAGAATCCCTGTTTTCGAGGAGCTTGTTCCAAATGCTGATAACGTCGAACCGGATGCTGTTGTCGAAGAGAATGCTCAAGTTCCAGAACCCAACGCTCCAGAAATTGAAAGAAAAGAAGAAGTGGCTACCTCTGTTGAAATTCCTGAAGAGAATATGGTCAATCAAGAGCAAGAGGAGCCTCGAAGGGAGGAGCCTGCAAATCAAGGCACTTCCGCCAAAGAGTCATCTAACAGTGCTGTTAGTGGCCAAGAATTGGCTGAGTTGAAGAAGACAGATCCTATGGCGGCTTTGAAGATCATGCTGAGTCTTAAAAGCTCGTCGAGCCGTTTGATTTGCAGCTCTTCGAACACCTCTCTTAGTTCCATTAATCAAGAGACAGTCGAGAGCCTACTTCGTCAACTGAAAGCCAGAGTCTTAGAGGGGGATCTGGTGGCGAATATTGAAAATGATCCGTCTGTGTATCTTGAGGTAAAATCCCTCATTCACAAGATCACTAAGTTGGATCCTCCTCAAAACCTCCTTTCATTCTTCATGGAATTCGGCCCCATTTTTGAGCAACTTTCTCTTCTAATCACCCAACGGTCGAATACCTCTAAGCGCAAGGTTCGAGAAAATCAACTCTGCGAAGTGGAACTTGCCTCTCTCAAAGCTGATCAAGACGATATAGAGGCTCTCGAAACCCAAGCAGCTAATGATGAAAAAGCAATTGCTGAATGGGATGCAGAGATCACGCGTATTGACGAAGAGATAAAAACACTTCAAGCTAAATTGTCAAACGCTAAGTATCAGAAGGGCTTGATCGTCGAAAGAATGAGTGCTGCTTCTTCGTCAACCAAAACCACTAAGGCGTTGACAGCTATAGAACACTTGGAGAAGATTGACCAGCACCAAGCCATGCTCGCTGAATTCGACAAAGATTTACACCTTCTTGATACTTCTATCTCTTTGAGTGCCAGCATTATGGAGAGGCATAAGGCAACCTTGTCGAACTTCTGAAACTTTGTAATAGTTTAGAATTTTAAAAAAAATGGCTATGTAATTTTGACATTTCTATATACATTGCCATTTATGAACAATTTTCGTTTATTTACACTTGTTCAATTTTTATCTCGGTTAGCGTTGGCTTGTATTGTTTTAAATACTTGCCATTTATTCTAAAGATTATATTTTCGTCACCTAGCTCTTCGACTTCATAAGCGCCATTCGAAAAGCATTGCAATACGCGAAATGGGCCTTCTCATCCTGGTGACCATTTGCCTAAAACTCTATCTTTTTTATCCATAGGTAATAGGACTTTCCACACTAACTCTCCTTCTTCAAAGGTTTTTAACTTAACTTTTTGTTGTAAGCTTTAGCTACTCTTTCTTTTCTGTCGAATAAGCATTTCTAAAGCTAACAACCTTTCTTCGTCTAAATCAACTAATTCATCAATCATCATATTCCAATAATGATCAAAAGGAATTTCACATTGTTTCTTAATCCTTGTTGATTGTAAACAAATTTCCACAGGCAACACTGCATCATGTCCAAATGTTAACCTGTAAGGAGTAGTGTTTATAGACTCTTTAGGTGAAGTTCGACAAGCCCATAATACTTGGTCAAGAGAACTATGCCAACTTTTGGGCTTACGTCCAACGTGCTTTTTAATCAAGTTAATAATGATTTTATTGGCAGCCTCTACTTGACCATTGGCTTGTGCGTAATATGGTGTCGAAGTCAATAACTTAAAAAACCAATTTCAGCAGCAAAATCTACCATTTTTCGACCAGTAAAAACAGTACCTTGGTCTGTAGTAATGGTTTCTAGGATTCCGTATCTATAAATGATATGGTTTTGAATAAATCTTATCACTGCTTCTTGATCAACATTGGCTAAAGGTATTGCCTCTACCCATTTAGTAAAGTAATCAATTCCTACCAGAATGTATCTATGGCCTTTCGACGAAGTTGGTTTTATTTCTCCAATCACATCTAACGCCCAACCTCTAAATGGCCAAGGTTTCACTATAGAGTGTAATTCATTTGCAGGCACATGTTGTATTCCAGCATGCTTTTGGCATTCTTGGCAACCTTTGGCAAACTCTATACAATCTTTTAACATAGTTGGCCAGTACATTATTTGTCGAAATAACAACCATTTCATTTTGTGGCCTACTTGATGTGAGCCACATGCTCCACTATGCGTATTAGAAACTGCTAAATATGCCTCATTTTCACTAAGGCATTTTAATAGTACCCCTTCAGGAGTTTGCTTGAACAACTCGTTTCCAATTACCACATAACTTAGAGCTCTGTACTTCACTTTTTTATTAGTGTTTCCTGTAGGATTTTGCAAATACTCTACAATAGGTTTACGCCAATCATCATCAGCCATATTGTCAATAGCAAAAATTTCTGTTAAGTTAATATCATCAAAAATGTGGCGTTTTTCGACATATACTTCATTTGTATTTATTGCCCCCCCAATTTTTGGTGTTGACAATAACGTCGAAGGAGTATTATTGTAGAGAGAGTCTTCTGAGATTAGTTTATCTTTTATCTCAATTAACTCTTCTAGGCTTTGATTTGATACTTTGTAGCCTGAAGCAATTTGTGCCAACTCATTTGCCACGTGATTTTCTATTCGTGGTAAATGTTCTAGGTGAACAAATGTAAACCTTTTTAACAAAGTGTTGGCAACGACGAAATATTTAATAAGGTGTTCATTGATACATTTATACTCTTTCGTCAGTTGTTTGACAACTAGTTGAGAACCACCTTTTACTTCGACATGACTTGCCCCCAATTCAAGTAGAATTTTAAGGCCTACTATTAAAGCCTCATACTCAGCTTCATTATTGGAGCAAGAGTCTCGAATTTTAAACTTATACTTCGTTGGAATGTTTTCTGGAGAAATAATCAAGATCCCAATACCCACTCCATTTTTATGGCTTGAGCCGTCGAAGTATAGTTTCCAAGGACGTATGTCTAACGAATGTATTTCATATTCGACAACAGAATGGTCTACTATGAAATCAGCAACCACTTGTCCTTTGATTGATTTAAGGGGCTGATAAGTTAAATTATATTCTAATAAAGCTAAAGCCCATTTACCAATTCTACTATGCAACATGGGTTTTGACAACATATGCTTAATAACATCAAAATGAGAATAAACATAAACATCTGCTGATTTTATATATTGCTTTAATTTCGTACAAGAGAAATACAAGCAAAGGCATAACTTCTCTATTGGACTATACCTTGTTTCAGCATCAATCAAAACCCTACTAAGGTAATAAATGGCTCTTTCGACACCATTCTCATCCTCTTGTGCTAACATGCTACCTATTGTGTTATCAGAAGCTGCTATATACAATTTTAGCAATTTGTTTCTAATAACAGACAATAAAATTGGCGGTTTCACTAAATAAGACTTGATTGCGTCAAAAGCATCTTGGTGAACTTGCTCCCACTTGAAATCATCTTCTTTCTTCAGTTTCAACAATGGCGAAAAAGCTTGTGTTTTGCCACTTAGATTTGAGATAAATCTTCGAAGGAAGTTGATTTTTCCAAGCAATGACTGAAGTTCTTTCTTGGTCGAAGGAGCCTTCGTTTCCATAATTGCTTTAGTCTTATTTTGGTTGATCTCTATGCCTTTCTTGTGTACTACAAAACCCAAGAATTCACCTGCACGTACACAGAAAGCACATTTGGTTGGATTCATTTTCAATCCATATTTCCTCATTCGTTCAAAAGAACGTCGAAGGTGGTCTAAATGACCAATTTCTGAGGATGACTTAACCACCACATCATCTATGTATATTTGCATAAAATCATCAATAAAATCATGAAACATAGAGTTCATTGCCCTTTGGTAGGTGGCACCAGCATTTTTTAAACCAAAGGGCATTACTACCCATTCATAAACACCTAATGCCCCTGGACATCGAAAAGTTGTTTTCGACACGTCCTCTTCAAAGAATAAAGATTTGATTATATCCGAATAGCCATCTAGCATCCGAGATAATCAAATCCTCTTGAATCTATTAGCATTTACGCTCACGGGCATGGCATATTCATCTTTAGGTGTTGCATTAGTTAGATCCCTAAAGTCTACGCAAACTCTAAGTTTACCATTTTTCTTCATTACTGGGACAATATTAGCTAACCAATCAACATACCTGGCAGTTCTGATGAATTTGCTCTTGAACAGCCTTTCTATTTCTTCCTTGATCTTAGCCAATATCTGAGGAGCAAATCTTCTTGGTGTTTGCTTCACTGGTTTCTTCCCTGGTCGAATAGGTATTTGTAATTCCACCACTTCTCGACTCAACCCAGGCATTTCGTTGTACTCCCAAGCAAAGAAATCCTTGAACTCCTGCAACAGTGAAATAACTTGGGTTTTGAAGGCAGCATCAAGGTGTACACTAATATATGTTGGCCTTTTGATCAAGCCATCTCCCAAGTCCACTTCTTCCACTGGATCTTGAGCTTGCATGCGCTTTGTCGAATCTCTAGGGTCTTTTTCAAAACCCAATGGTTCGTCATCATAAATGCAATCAAGCTTGTCATCTATGACTTCACCATTTTCTTCAGATGAAGGTATGGCTTCGACAGCCATTGTTTGTTGATTTATTTCGGCTTCCAAAGCCGTTTTTACTTTATTCTCGGCCATGTAGGCCGTAATTCTATCCCAAGCATTGGGTACTGACATTTAAAACCTTTTAAGAGTCAGTGTCCCATCCTGTTGGAGGTAATACACCATCAGGATAGACATTTGCACCTTCCATCACCTCTCTTTCCCACACAAAACCATGTGTTGGGTATAGACGAACAGAGGAAAGCACATTATCTGAAGAGATATATGCTTGACTAGAAGATGTGCATGGCGCAATATTCGCCATTTGTTTTTCAAAATTCTCCTTGGTGACATTGTTCACGTCAGCAAGGAAGTAGCTTTGGTCTGCTTCGACATATTCCACAAGACCATCATCCTTCCACATCACCAACTTTTGGTGTAGGCTTGAAGGAACAGCACCTACTCCATGTATCCACTCTCTCCCAAGGAGCAGATTATAACTTGCTTTTGAAGCTATGACAAAAAACATGGTGGTCCTTTTGACAGTTCCTACCACCACTTCCACTTCAACGGCCCCCAAAGACCGGCCAGATTTGCCCTCATAATTAGTTAACACAATATTATGGGGCCTAAGGTCTGTATCAAACATCCCTATTGTTTTCAGCATTGCTTGAGGCATCAAGTTAACAGCAGCGCCTCCATCGACCAATATTTTGTTAATACCCACGCCATTGACTTTGGCTTGGACATACAAAGGCTTCAGGTGGTGTTGCATGCCTTCGTCTGGCCTTTCGAAAGTGGCCATTTGCTCTTCGACGCAGCCGTTGTTCATCACGTAGTAGCAAACTGGCTTGTGATTAGCCATATCCTCAGTGAAGTTTTCTTCGACATCATTTGGGACTGTAATGGCGTCATACTCACTGGGTAGAATAGACACCACGTTGCAGATGACATCAAAACTGGCTTCAGAGTCTTCAAAATCTGAAGTGACGTCCTCATCCATGTCGAACGAAGTGCTTTTCTTCTTCAAGGATGTTAATGGAGGGAAAATTCTCTCCATAGCAGGCCTCCTTGGTTCCTCTATCACAATAGATTTACCCTTTGCCTTGTTTCCAACTTTTACTTGGTTGGCAGCACCTATGTTTACTTTTGTATTTCCCACGGCTTTAGCAGTCATGTTCTTAGCCGTTTTTGAAGTCCCTGCGCTTGCTCGTTGGCAGCAAGTGTTGCCTTCTTTTTCGAGCGCTGAAACCGACGCCATTGGGTCTTGGTCATAGGATTTTTACCTTTGTAATTATTTTTGTAGTTATATTTCGCAGCTTCAGCATTTGGCTTCACAACTTCTGCTTGTGTTACAACATTCCTATAGTGGTTACACCCAGCAAGTATCCACTTTTCGTTTGGAAGGTTAGCCCTTGGCACAAACGATTTTGCAGAAGCTGATAACACAAACTCCTTCTTGGTTGTTTTCTTCTCAGCAGACTGTGGCTTGCTTGTTGAAGGTTTGTTCGAACCTTTAACCTTGTAGGGAAGGTCTCCTCTCTTGAAACTGAACTTTGGCCTTTTGTCGAGCCATTTCCTTTTTTGAGGCTGTCGAACTTCGCAGCATTCGACACTTTTAGCTGCTTCCTTGTCGAACACAGCACTACATCTGGGGCATAGCATAACCTCAGAGTTTTTCAGTTTGCACCTGTTGAGGAAGTATATTAATTCCTCTTCAGCTTTGGGGTACACTAACTGTACCTTCTCTTCATACTCCTCTTGAGTAAGTGTTTGCACAGCATCACCCCTTTGCACTACACTCTTAAGCTTGTCAGTAGAAGGTTTGATAGGCTTTGGAGAATCTACCATCTTCGCATCCACCATATGTATGTTCATTTCAACCGGTTCTGCATACATAGCTTCTACTTGAGGAAGTGGATCAGCGTCGATTTGCATTGGTGCTTTATTCTTTTTGTCACCAAATTTGAGCCTCCCTTCTTCGATTGCTTTCTGAACTATGTCCCTGAAAAGTACACAACGGTCAGTTGTATGTCCCAAATAATTATGAAACTTACAATAACCCTTTTTCTTCCTCTGTTCGAGAGGAGGAACTTTTAGGCCATTTGGCACTATTATTTGGCCATCAGTTACTAACAAATCAAAGATTTCATCACATTTAGTAACATCAAAAGTGTATGTTTTAGGCACAAATCTATCATTTTTAGGCTCTACAGGGTTATTCCCATTTGCAGGCCTTAATAATTTACAGGCATAAGGAGGACCAGGCTTAAGTTCAGCCACATCTATTTCCTCAGACTCGACATCACTAAACGCAAAGTCGAATTGCTCATCAACATAGGCTATCTTTTCTTTCTTATGAAAGCCAACTGAGTTTTCTTTTTTATTGTATTTATTCACTCTAGCCTTTTCCTCTTTAAGCCTCTCAACTTGTCGAACTCTATCGGCTAATTGGGCCATATCTCTCAAAAGAGAAGTATCCAATTTCTTTCGAATTGAATAATCAAGGCCACATGTAACACCCCAAAATAGTTCAATTAATTATTTAGTGAGTTATTTACGGTTTACAACTTTTTAATTAAGCTAAGTATTAATTAGGAGTTTATTTCATTTAGGGGATGCTTAAGTGGAATGGAGAGGGTGGGCGTAGAGGCCATGAGCCAATTAAGGCCCATGAGCCATTAGAAGCCCAAATGCTTGCATTAAAGAAGAGTGTCGAAGGAGAGGGAGCATGCATTACCCAATTAATATCTAGAAAAGTCAAAAGAGAGGTAAGAGAGAGAAGTTGGTAGGTGAGATCGTTTTTCTAGAGAGAAGGAAGAGCTTTGGCGTAGAAGAAGCTCAAGCTCAAGGAAGAAGAGTTGCTGCGAGTGTTAACCGGAGGATCTCAGTGAAGAGAGTGCGTTCTGCTCAACCGATCAAGGTTAGGGGAGCTCTCTTTCACTTATAATCTTGTTGTATGATGAGTGTTATGTGTGAGTAGACTCTAGGAATGATTTCTGAGTATGTTTTGTGTGTTTGATATGTTCAATGTTGTGTTTATTTCATTTCTGGGGAAGTGGTGGTGGAATGTGTGGGAGTTGATCATACGGGAGACCAGGGAGTGAAATGGGAGCTGAGAAACTCTCAGTCCCAGGGAGATGGAGTGAGTGAGAGTGAGCAACTTGATCTGGGAGAAGTCCTTAAAGAATAGGCTTAGGATCACGGAGGAGTAGCTGAAAACGTACATTATAACGAGACGAGCGTGCGTTGGAGTTAAATGGAGTAGTCGGTTTAGGATTGCCGAGGTGAAGTTACTTTCCATACGTAAGTTGGAACTTAGGTGGATAACCGTAAGTGTCAAGAACATAGGTAACGATAACATAATGACCGAGGTGAGTGATAGAGCACTAGTGACTAAGTGTGTGCAGTATCCGAGACTAGGTATAGGTATCGGTTTGTACTTGCCGAGGGTGTAGGGTAAGTAGGCCGAGATGCTTAGGCCGAGGTAAAGTACTTAGGCTTAGCTGCTGAAGTGCTGTTGATAACTCATAGCGTGTAATAACCGAGATGTGATGACCGAGACGTAGAGTATATCATACCTAGGTGTACTTGCCGAGGTGAGGCATTGCGTTAGGTGAGAGATGTTCAAGTATGAGTAGCTGAGGTAGTGGTGTAGAAGTGAGGAGAAGTAAGTATGCGTAGTGGAGCAGTGTACACTAAGTGAAGTATGTGTGTGCGAGGCGAGGCGCCTAGGTGTGCCGAGATACATAGTGAGCGTCTTGAGATACATAGTAGGTGTGCCGAGATACATAGTGAGCGTCTTGAGATACATAGTGAGCGTGCCGAGGTGCTGTCGTTAACGTTAGTGATTGCGCGAGGATATTCGGATGGATCTGTTGGATTGTTGTTTTGGAGTGCAAGGGCGTGAGGGGTCAAGTGTGTAGTCATTTTAGTCCCTAATGGACGTTTTAGTCTAAGTGACATGGTAGTCCTCGTAGTGACCGTTTGGTCCACTACTAGGCGCCGAGGTGATGGTGGTGAGGCGATAGCCTTAGCGTTCTTGGCCGGCCGTGTAAAGACGTCGGCCTTAGTACAGAAAATGACGTATGTGTGTTTGCCTTATGGCTACAGCGTAGAGGTGTGATGATGGTGAAGTCCACGAGGGCATTAAAATAAATGAAAATGATGATGCAGAGGACTTCGGTCCTAGAGGTGAGCAGAGGACTTCGGTCCTATTTATGAAATAAAAGGCTGCGGTCTAGTTGGTGAGTACTGAAATGGTGTTGTGATGTAATTGAATAATGTATATGTGGTGTGTTATGCATTGTTCATGGCGTCGCATAAATCATAAGCATATTGAGTAGCAGAGGACTTCGGTCCTATTGAGTAGCAGAGGACTTCGGTCCTAAGGACTTCGGTCCTATTGAGTAGCAGAAGACTTCGGTCTTAATGGATCCATCATGCATATGCCTGGAGAGCCGGGTCTGCACACATGCATAAATTCATATACTAGTAGATGTGTTTATCTATGTGTATGCCGAGATGACTATATGTGTTTGTTTAGCATGATGCTTGTCATAAAACTTTATTATATGTGTTTAGAGACTCACCCTAGCTTTTTATGTTGCCTGCTCTCGTGGCGACAAACAGGTGATGTGCAGGTGATCTTGTGTGAAGATCCTGATCGTACCTTGACCAATGAAGTGTTGAAGTGTTTGTTGCTTCGCCGATGGGCGGTCGTTGCCGAGAGGGTTGAAAGGACCGGTCCCGGCTTCACGCTGCGTTGAGCACCTCGGGTGGTACCGCAAAGACACTCCGACGATCTAGTGAGAGGTCGCTCGGGCGAGATAGCACAAGGTTAGAGAAGCGCACACGATGCCATGTGCGAATGGCGATATATATCGTGAGGTCCGACCGTTATACGAAGATTTCGGCCGGCGAAGTGCGCTCCAAGCGGCGTGTATGGCCGATCGAGATGGGTCGGGCGCAGTCCAATTGCATTGGCGATCCTCGTATTTGCTAATACACCTGTGAACGATTGCCCCCAAGCCTAGGTCGCTTAAGAGCGGCCGAGGCTTGAATTGATGCCCAGAGTGTTGTTCTTGAAGAAAGCGGCGCGGCCGTTCGCTTCTCGTAGGGGCGGCGTCGGCCCGCTCGTCAACCATCGGCCGTCTTTGTCGCGACGGTTGGTTTTTCCGACATTTAAGGCGTGGCGTTTGGTGTTTAGAGGTTGTGCGGAGACAACCATTGGCGAAGGTGAAACGTTGCGACGCCGTCTCCGGTCCCCTTCGCGCCATGGGTCTTCACTATAAATACCCCTTCAGACGAGTTCATATCTCACACTTTCACGATTTGCTCTCGCAATGACCGACTCGTCGCGCGACTCGCATCTGTAGTTGCTTTTGACTTCTCGCGACCGATCTTCAACATCCGCTAAGGTGCGAGTCGACCGCTCCCTTTTACTCTTTTAAACTTGAGTTTTTCTTTAAAGTATTTCGTGCTTTTCCACGCCTCGTGATAGGGGGTGTCAGTCGAGGATGGCCGGCCGCTTCTCTCATGAGTGCTTTCGCTCGATCGACCGACTCGATCCCTTTATCACAGTGTTTGTGTATGCCACGGACAAAATTAATCGCCGTATTCGGAAAACCGCGCTGGATCCTTCGCCACATATATGTCGTAGGTCAAGGCGAGCCCAATGCCCCGAGGCGGACTCTAAGTCGTCTTGGATGACAAAATGCTAATTCTTCGAGCAAGTACTTCTACGAGCAAAGACCAACTCTAGCTCCCACTCTTCATTTCACTCTACCGCTTCGGTCGAGTAACTCTACACCACCGCTCGGTCGATGCCCCGGCTCGAACAAGATGAGTATGTCGAGGTGATCGACACGGATGATGATGAGGAACCGAGAGCCGTCCAGGTCGAGGACGAGGCTATGCCTGATGCCGGAGACGGCCGAGGTGAAGCGGCTGATGAACAGATCGTCCAGCCCGCTGCTAGCTTCTCAGGCCAGGAGGCCAACAACGAAGGAGGGTCGAACGAAGAAGCGGCCGATGTTCAGCCGGATATAGCCCGAGATCCCTCTGATATGTCTTGGGTCTCCGACACTCTTCGGGCGCACGCGGGAGTATGCGCCGACGGATCGATCATTACGCCTTGTCTGACATTGAGCGTTATTTCGCCGACTCACCAGGCTGGAGAGTGAGGGGTATGAAAGACGGCCAAGATATTGCCACTTACTCCCAGTTTCTGAAGTTCACCATGTACCGGATCGTGGTCGAGAAAATGAAGATCGTTCCTCCTTTCACTGAGTTCCAACGGGACGTCCTGCGTCATATTGGGGTCGCCCCCTCTCAGCTCCATCCGAACGCATGGGCGTTTCTCAAAACCTTTGAAGTCTTGCTAACCAAGCTTGGTCGGCCGGTGTCGATCATGCTCTTCTCTTCTCTCTTTGAGCTCACGGTGGCTCGTGGAGAAAGCAAACAAAAGAGAAGAGGAGCGTGTCTCCTTCAAAATGCGAAGACTCATCATCGATTCTTCAAGGCTTTCCAAGAGTCGCTCGGTGCGATGCGGAGGGGCCACTACTTCGGGTCGTTCCAACCAAGGAGGCGGGATGGCCATTTTCGAGATCGGCCCGGATGGGATGCTCGGTCCCCCATTCTTCCCAATCATGTGGAACGAAGCCCACTTCTTCCGGAGGCCGGGCGATTACATTTACTCTGTCAACGATCTGGGGGAGGCCGACCTGGAATCTTTGGAGATGATTAAAGCGCGCAAGCGAGCATGATGCGCCAGATCCTAAAGGCGACATACCTTCCCGACCCTTCGCCTTTATGCGGCGAAAACCGGAGGCCGAGATTGGTCGCGCTTCGAACTTTCTTCTTTATATTCTTCTTTGTAGGCCTTGTCAATATGTTATTCTAACCCATGGCTCGTTATTTTTTGCGAAAGGATGTCAAGAAAAATCGGAACTCGCCGCTTCCGTCCCGAAGCCCGAAGGAGGGGCTAAGGGACCTGGTTCTTCTCGGTCGGGGGATAATCCTGAACCTTCCTCCAAAGTGCCCCACACCCCTAAGAGCCAAGCGAAGAAGCCGGTCGGCAGGCCTCGGTCACCTCCTCCCAGTGCCGATCGCTCACCCAAGCGGGCCAAGCGTGATTGTCGGGTCCCGGTCCCTGAAACGGAGGAGATTCCAATCATTCAGCTCGAAAACTTGGGTGCGGCCGATCCGAGCAAGCATCGGCGAAACCCATGGCGCTCTGGCGCTTCTCTCTGTATGGGGGTCGAGAAAGTCATGGCCGAGCTGGTGGCCGAATCTGATGGTAACTTTACTTTCTTAGTCTTGTAATCTTTATCTTACCTTTGTTCGACCGACTAACCAACCTTCGACCTGAATTCGCAGGGAAGGGCAAGGCTTTGGTTGAGGCGCAGCAGAAATACGACAAGCTCCTCCAAATCGAAGAAGGAGGCCTCAAACGGGGAGGATGACCGCCAGCCACAAAGAGGAACAAGGAGCTTAGGCCGTGTGAACACTCAAACCGACCTTGGATCCGTCGAGAAGGAGAAAGCTGCCGTTGAGGCCGTAAATGCCGAGCTGCAGCGAAGATTCGTGGTGGCCAAGGCGGTCGGGAGAGGTGCAATCGAGCAATTTTACAACGCTCTTGGCCAGGCGCGGGTGTTGAATACCGACCTGCAGATCAATTTCGATGACAAGATGATCAAGCCCACGCACTATGTCGAAAATAACAAGATCATGTTGCCTGCAGAATATGACGAGCAGGGCAACGTCATTCGCCCGGCCACCATTCTCTTTTGAAGCCCGCTGCAGCGGTGTAATTTTGTAACTCGCCGGGCTCGACAATATTTCGCGCCGTGCGGTTCTTTTATTCGTGGCGCTCGGCACAAGGCCCCCTATTTGTAATGACAATCTTTATTTGCTTTTCATTTATGCCCGTTTGAATTTATGTTGCAATTTCTGCGTACTTGCATTTATTCGCCTTGTTCATTTTGAACTTGTGGTACGCTTCGGCCGCCGCTTTCGCGCCACGCCGATAGCGCTCGTTGTTGGTCGCTTTTTCTTTGCGCGCGCCTTGTATGCTTATTTTCTCTAAGTCTTTGAATTTTAAGACCGTTCGGTCGTCATTCGTGCTTATTTCGAAAGCATCCATTCTTTGATAAGTTAATGTCCCAACGGGCCTTGATCGCTTCGGCGATCTTCGATCGTGCCCTTCGATGGCATTTAAGTAGATCGCTTTTTGGCGCCTACCGTGATGGGTTATTACTTAACCTTTGGGCCATTTTCGATGGCACTCGGACGAGATCGCTTCGGACGACCTAGCATTGTTGGGCCATTTTCGATGGCTTTCGGTTGGGACCGTTTCGACGGCCATTTCGATTCGCATCGTTTCGACGATCTAAGGTTTCATGGTTTTAACCTCGGGCCATTTCGATGGCACTCGGTTGGGACCATTTCGATGGTCGCCGATTTAGATCGTTTCGACGATCTGATTAACTTCGATAAGTCGTCGATCGCTCCTTAGCCACGGGCAATCTTGAGTGACCGGTCATACATTCTTGCGAGAAAGTAAAGAACACATCATGTTTTTTAAAGGTCAGGCCTCTGTAAAAAACCCAGTGGGAAAAAGAGCGCCTGCCTGCTTTCATTAATAGATCGGTCGTTATTACATTCAAATCACTTGTTACATTCAAACGTAATACTTCCTAAGTTTTTCTGCATTCTATGTTCTGGGGATAGTCGCCCCATTCATGGTTTGCAGCTCGTATGCCCCCTTGCCAGTCTTCGTGATGACTCGATACGGACCTTCCCAATTTGGCGCCAACTTCCCTTGGCGTGCATTCTTGTTTCCCACGTCGGCCCGTCTTAGAAACGAAGTGGCCGACCGAGAATTCCCTCTTTTGAACTCGAGTGTTGTACCGGCCGCGACCTTCCGTTTGATCAATTGCTCTCTCTTAGCGAAGCTTGGGTGCGCAGATTCTTCAATTAAGTCCAACTCTTCTGATAGCGGTCGTTGTCAACCACCGTAGGGGTTTGAAGTCCTCCAATTCGGCTCGCCCATTTCTATGGGTATCACAAAGATCGATGCAGTACACCAATCCGGGCGGCGACTCCGGCCGATGAATGAGGGTCGATCTGTAGGCCCATAGAACGGACTCGCGACTCTTCGACCCATTCCGCTTCGCTTCATCCGGTCTTCGCCTCAAACCACGCGAGAATTACCCCGTTGGGCGCCCGGCTTGGCCGTTGGTCGAGGGGTGTTGACCGAGGTGAAACGCCATTTCACCCCTAAGTCGCCAACATTTCTCGAATCTCTTGTCTGCGTGGAACCGGGTGCCGTTATGCGTTATCAGCTGGCTGGGAATCCCAAAGCGGGCTAGCACACACCGTCCAGAAGAACTTGTTGACTTTGGCCGATGTGATTGTTGCAAGCGGCTCGGCCTCGATCCACTTAGTGAAGTAATCCATCGCCACGATCAAGAACTTGAGGCGGCTGGGAGCGGTGGAAACGGGCCTAGAAGATCCATGCCCCACCCAGTAACGGCCAAGGTGAGACAAGACTTTGTAACTCGAGGAGGGTGCAATGTGGACATCGGCATGCACTTGGCATTTCTTGCACTTCGAACGAGTTTCTTGGCGTCCTCGCCCATGGTCGGCCAATAGTAGCCGCCCCGAGAGCCTTTTTGCAATGGAACGAGCGCCACGGTGACTCCCACAAACACCTTCATGAATGTCCTCAACACATGGTCGGAGCCGACCGACGAAGACACCTTAGCAATGGAGAGGAGAATCCTCTTCTGCATAACCTTTCTTCTATAACAGAGTACTTGGTCGCTCCGAGTCCGACTAACTTAGCTTGCTTTGGATCGCTCGGCTCTTCTCCTTCCACAATATACCTCGGGATGGGGCGATCCAATCTGAATCCTACGACATAGAACATAGAACGCCAACGACTCGACTTGGTTGAAGCTGGAAACTCGGCCTATTTAATGTTTCTTGAATCACACTTCTATGATTCCACGAGTTTTGGTACTTGCCCGGCCGACGGGATATCCGCTCGAACATTTTCGGTCCGAGGCACATGTACCACTTCGGCTCGGCCGAATCGCTGAGCGCTTCTCTCACTCTTGCTAGATAACTTTTCAAAGACGTCGTCTTTAGCATCATACAATTCTTTGATCCGTGAGACTACGAGTAGGGAATCGATCCGAGCTCAACCCGGCCAACATTGAAGTCTCTGGCGTAGCTGCAGTCGGCTATACACGCCATATTCGGCCCGATTGTTTGAAGTGTGGAACGCAAAGGTTAAAGAGACTTCTACAAGCAAGGCCTTCGAATTCTCTAGTATTAGGCGGCCCCACTCCCTCGCTATTAGACGACCCATCTACGCAAGATCCGTGTCGTTCGGCTTGATCTTACGGAGTAGGAGTCATTTACGCTATAAAGTCGGCCAATACCGTGCTTTTGCGGCCGATCTAGATTCAAATTTGATGCCAAACTCATCGAGTTCTACCGCCCACTTTATCATTCTTCCCGCCTGTGTCCGCCGATGAAGGACTTGCTCGATAGGTGATCGGTCCTTACCACGACACTGGTGGGCCACAAAGTAGGGTCTCAACCTTCTAGCAAACTATTAGAAGTGCAAGGGCAAACTTCTCTATCTTCTCGGTATCTCGATTCGGGCCCTCGAGTACTTTGCTTATGAAATAGACCGGATTCTCGCTTTAGATCGTTTTTCTAACTAGCACAAAGATCGAGAACTTCTTCCTCGTTATGGCTGGAAGTCACGGATATAACGCCTCGCCGTGAACGGCTTGGTCATGATCGGTGGGCTAATCAAGGCTTGTTTTAACTCATCCAATGCTGTTGGCATTGCTCGGTCCATTCAAAATCCACTTCCTTCTTCGCCAGCCTAAGCGATGGAAGCGACTTGCGCAGCCGCTTTGGGGATGAATCTGGATAGAGCGCCACCATACCATTTAATCGTTGTATTTCTTTTTTCGATGTGGCGGCCTCATATCGGCGACATCGCCTCTACACTTTTCGTGGTTTGCTTATCCTCTTTCAGTCGGTGAAAACCCAAGAATCGGCCGCCCTCACTCCAAAGGTACACTTTTCGTGATTAAGTCTAAGCGAGTTCCTCCTAGCTTCTTCAAATATTTCTCCGAGGTCGCCACGTGATCTCGGGTCGGTTACGCTTTTAATGATCATGTCGCCCGGATACACTACGAGATGCGGCCGATCCGTCTTTTTAAAAATCTTGTTCATCATCCATTGGTAGGTCGCTCCAATTCTTCGACCGAAGGGCATCACCTTATCTTGAAAATTTCCCGATCGGTCATGAAGGCCGTCTTGTGCCGATCGGGCGGATACATCGTGATCTCGATTGTATCGCAGTAAGCATCCGTAAAAGAAGCGAGTTTGTAGCGAGGCACCATCGACCCGACTTGTCAATGTTGGGCACAGGAAGGCATCAACCGGGCATGCCCCGTTTAGATCGGTATAGTCCACACACATCCTCCATTTTCCATTCTTCTTTTTAACCAAAGACGACGTTGGGACGGCCGGTGTCGTGTATTTGATCTCTTCTATAAAATTGGCCTTTATGAGGTCCTCAGCGGCCTTAGCAATGGCTTGAGATTTTTCCTCGCTCGAGCACGTCTTCTTTGAGCGACCAAGCCGAATTTCTTCATCGACGGAAAGTTGATGGCGGGCCACTTCGATAGGGATGCCGGGCATGTCCGATGCCCGCCATGCAAACAGTCAAGATAGTCTCTTAAGCATCATACAAGATCTTGCTTCACTTGCGGTAGGTCGCTCACCGAAGCTTCACCGCTTTGGATGGGTCGTCACCCAATTGAACGTCTTCCAACTCTCCATGAGGCTCACGGTCTTATCACCTGTGCTTGCCGGTTCTCGAGCCAAATCACCATCATTGTCTTCGGGTCGCTATCCGGATCATACCGAGAGCATCCAAATCGCGACATTGACTTGATGGCCTTCACTAGTGCTTTGAACGTTCGCCACGATCTACCTCGCCACATATTTCTTGGTATAGAGCGTGGCTTCTTCACGATTCAAGGTCGGGCGCCAGTGGTAACTACTTGGTCGTCCTTGCTATAGAATTTCATTTTTAGATGCACCGCCGATGTAACGGCCTCTAGCTTACCCAAAGTCGGCCTACCAATAATACATTGATAGCGAGGATTTGAGGGGAGTACAAGGAACGTCGTCTCCGACTGGGCCCCGCATGCAGTACTATCCCCGGTGTCGCCACCAAACGTGACCATCACTCGATCGTTCCCAACGGATAGGTTGTCACCCCATTGAACCTGTTAGAGGAGTAGGCTCGGCACGGGAATTATCTCGCTTCGATCAACCTTTATCTTGTCGATCAAGCCTTCAAACATTATATCGCCCGAGCTACCTTGATCGACTCAGATTCTCTGCGACTTACGTGTTTGCCATAACCGCCCGATTACAAAGTGGAACATAGCTATTAGGTTTGTAAATGCAGTCGCTATCATCGAACGAGATGGGAGGTCCGCTCGAGACCGGTGGTGGTGGTGCCGAGGTGGATGCAACCATTAACAATTCGCCCCACTTTCTCTTAGTGGCTTTATTAGATTCCGCGATCCGGGGTTTCCACCATGAATAACCATCGCAACATTACGGGCCACAGGCGATCGCAGGAGTGTCACGATCTTGGACGATCCTTGTTTTGGGTGCCTTCTATGGCGGCCGGCCCCTCTCCGTCCGGATCGGCTTTTTCGGCTTTCGAGAGGTCGGTCGCCTTCTCTCCGCCTCACATACTTTCCCAACTTGCTTTTCTGGATCGGCTCTTCGATGTCATCTTTAAGGGCCATGCGATCGTTGGTATCGTGCCCTTACTCTTGTGGTAGCGCGCAGTATCTTTTGGTCGGTCGTGCCCCCTTCTTGAGCACGCAGTGGTTCAGCCGCTTAACTCCCACAAACTCATTATTCGACACTCATTGTAGATCTGCGCGCAATGGAGGTGTTGAGTCGAGTGCGATGATCGAACTTTTTGTCTCGAAAGTCGGGCCGATTGTCGCGGCGACCTTCATGCCCTTTGGCCGCTGCTTTGCTTTTTTCTTCTTTAGGTCGTGCGCGCGACGCCTTTCTCGCTTGCGAGTTTCTTCATACCGCATGTGGACGTTAGCCCTTGTCGGGAAGTGGGTGAGATCACGTAATGATTCAATGTAAACTCTTCAACGAATCGGTGGTCCTGGCCGAATACCCCGCTTGAGATATTTCGGCTCGTCCTTGTCTCGACAAGTCACGAACAGACTTCGGCTTCGATGTTAAAGCGGTCGATGTCTTGCCTCAACGCGTCTCATTATCTCCTTGAACAACAGAGTCCAAGTATTCTTCATACCCGGTATTGGCGGTTTGCGGTGTAGTGAGACAAGAATATTCTAATCAGTCGCCCCACGAGGAGATGGTATTGGGCGCAAAGACTCCCACCATTCCAATGCTCGGCCGTCCAACGCAGGGGAAAAAGCGCGCATTTCATGGTCGGTCCCAATTCCCTCGTTAGCAGCAGTAATTATTGAAGTAACGGAGATGCTTATGCGGATCACCCTCGCCGTCAAACTTGTTGAGGTTGGGCGGCTTGCGGAGATCTCTCGGAATCTTATAACGCCTGATCTCCCTTGAGAACGGGCCATGTTCATTCTGAATGCCGTTCGACCCAAAGGGTTGCATTGCGAGGCATGCCTCGTTGCCCGGCATTCCATAGAATCCTCCAGATGGGCCGGTTGGCGGTAGCTGAGGAGGCCTTCTGGGCCGCTCGCTTTGGCCTCTCCTAGGCCGATGCGAAACGTCCCTAATTCTTCCATTTCTGTACTCTTCCAGCTCTTCACGAGAATCCCAAGATCTGCTTCTCGACCGACGTGACCCGGACGACTCATTAGAGGAGTATTCGGTGGGCGGCGGCCGTGTCGGGGCGGTAGTTGGAATCTTCATAGTCATCGGACATTGAGCGGCGTCTCACGCTGCGTTCTCGCCGGGGCGACTGCGTGCCACCGCTTCTTCCGCCGGAGAATGATGAGTAGTGCTCTCTCGGCGTGAAATGCTCCTGCGAGGAGGAGGAGCGGTGTCTTCGCGCCGGTCGGCGCGCGAAGTGAAGGTTTCTCCGTCTTCGCACGCGCGCCCCGAATCGAACCTCTTTCATCTTTGGGAGATGAGTGCATCTCGACCGCGATCACTTGATTCTTGTTTTGCAAGATCTGCAAAAGCGGCTTGAGTAACATGGTCCTGCAGAGGTTCTCGGATGCCCGCTTCAATCGGCTCGGGCGGTAGGTCTCCGAGGCGGCCGGATGGATCTGGCTGGAGGACCGGTCCACGGCCCGTTGTGTACGTAAGGTTCTTGTCGTGGAAGTCCTTGAGATTCGTGGGATCAGAACGCCACGCCTTCCGAGTCTGCTGCTTGGTTCTCGCCGGAGGATTGAGTCGAGAAGTGGCCCGCGCTCGGGCCGGCCGCGTGGAGCCATAAGAGAGGTAGGATAGCGCACGCGGGCCTCCCATCGTGGTCGCCAATTGATCGTACCTTGACCAATGAAGTGTTGAAGTGTTTGTTGCTTCGTCGATGGGCCGGTCGTTGAGAGGTTGAAAGGACCGGTCACGGCTTCACGCGTTGAGCACCTCGGGTGGTACGCAAAGACACTCCGACGATCTAGTGAGAGAGTCGCTCGGGCGAGATAGCACAAGGTTAGAGAACGCACTGATGCCGTGTGCGAATGGCGTATATATCTTGTGAGGTCCGACCGTTATACGAAGATTTCGCCGGCGAGAATTGCGCTCAAGCAGCGTGTATGGGCCGTCGAGATGGGTTGGGCGCGCAGTCAATTGTCTTTGCTGGCGATCCTCGTATTTGCTAATACACCCAGGAACAGATCCTTTCTTTCTTCAGTCTAGTTGTGGCGTCTTGCTCTGTGACGTCCAACTGGGGAGCCGGGTAGTCTATTAGTTTGTTTAAGAATTGTAGTTGAACTGTAATAGATTTGATGTATTAGAATTTGAGGGTTCGCCCCATTTAAGTCGTGCTATGTATCACGCAATTATATTTTATTAATGAAAAGAATTCTTGGCTAATGTTGATGAACGTAGCATTCCCTTGAGGATGTATCTTTAAAAAGAACAAAAACGACTTTTGGAACTCTGATTTTTATAATTAAAGTATTAAGAGTAAGGGGGTGTTACATGTTGGTATCAGAGCAAAAGTTCGGTCTGTCCGGCCAAGTTGTCCAGTCGTAGTGTCTCAGAGATCCCTTGTCGATCTCCAACAGAGACGTTGTTGTAGATATGGTTTAGTGGTTTGCAGCTGATGATTGAAGCATTGCTTGTAGTTGTTTGTGATTGCTGTTTGTATTAGAGTTATGTGTAAATTTGAAAAGGCGTAGTTATGTGACCTCAACTAATTGGATGAGTGAGTAGGAGGGACTGATCACCCCAATAACTCATTCCCAATGAAAGAGGCGACAATAACTCGTGGTTATCATAAAATTTTGAAAATGTATTAATTTCTACTTGAATAATTGAGTGATGAGTGTAAGCTTGTTTGACTCTTAATGTATAGATAATTAGGTGTCTTAGAAGAATAAGATGCGGAGATGAGGAGGACATCATCTGTAGCTTGAACATAGGATGAAGTAAGAGATGAGCAATAGTACTTTAAGTAATTAATATAGTGTAGCTCCATGACGGTAGATTAATGGTGTTGGAATAATGGAGTGAGACTGTGGAGACCCTGAGAATAGAGTTTTGGTACAAAGTAAAGGTATAGAGGTGTTAAGGGTAGTGTAATCATGCCTAAGTGTGGCAGCTGAAGTGCATGAAGGTTAACACACGACGTAAGTGTTAAAGCGTAGTTCATAGACTTGAAGAGGACGAGTCGAGCTGTACTTGATGGACGAAAGTGCGTAGGTGTAATTAGAACCCAGTGCGAGTGTCGTCAAGTAGTTGCCGAGGTATAACATGGTTATGCCGAGGTGTTTGGGTCAAGACGAAGGGCGTAGGCAAGTCTGCGTATGATAGTCGAGGTGGGTGATGGAGTGCAAGTGACATAGTGTAAGGATGTCTGAGTTTAAGCGTACAGTCGACTTATAGTTATCTAAGTGAAGTGTATGCTGGTCGAGGTATGTACTGTCGAGGTTAAGAGGTATTAAGGATGTTGAACTATAAGTGAGTTGAACTGTAAGTATGTGTAGTTAAGCAGGTCGAATCTAGTAGTGTGGAGTTATGGATGTATTGATTTTAAGTGTATGTATGGGCAGTTAATATCGTAGAGAAGTAGGTAAGAGGATACCGAGGTAAGGTGACGAGGAGTGAGTGTGTGCTCGGTGTGGTGTGTGCGTGGTGCCTGGTGTGGTGTGTGTTTCGTGGCGTGTGAGGCAATGGGCGCCGAGTATGGCATGCCCTTGCGTTTTGTTTTAGTGGCGTGTTGCGCGCACATTGTATTGGGTAGCCGTGCGTGTGTGTGCTAGTGAAGTCTTGGCGCAGAGCAGGGCGCCATGTCGTGCCTAAGTCGCTGTGTTTGCGTCTGGTGGAGCCACCGCTTTGGCGCCAAATGCCGCTTTTTAGTACTGAGGCGAGGTGTCGTGGCTATGTGCCGAGAAGAGTAGATGGTCAAAGAAATGTAAGTGTATGAGTTAAGGTGTTAGAAATGATTGCTAACTCGATTTGTGTGCTAGATAAGGTTATTTGTGTGGTGTTTGTTTCCTTTTTGTTGAAATGATGACGTATGTATGCGTTGAATTGAGGGTCGGTCTTGTAAGAGACCTAGTAAGGGAAAGGGGTTTGAGAAAACCCCAGCGCAAGTGGCGCCGAACGTAGTAGGAGTGGTGTCGATTGTACTCATCAACCAAAGGTGAAATGGGAGAGGTGAATGACGAAGAAAATGTGGTTTCCTAGAGTAACTGAGGTAGTAGCCGAGATGGGTTGTGACGAGGTGGATTGTTGAACTTAGGTGTAGCGTGCTTAAGCGTTGAGGATTGAGTAGAGACGAGGAGCCTAGACGAGAAAGCCTGAGTGTAGAATGACGAGGTGTGTCATTGCGAGTGACCTAGGGGTAGTAGCCGAGTTAAATGGTGATAAGATGTTGTCTCTAAGAGTAACCGAGGTGGCTAGTACCTAGGGGAGTAATGTGACGTAGATGACAGGGTATAAGTGTGGCTAAGTCCCAACGTGGGAGTCGACTTGTAGTTGCCGAGTGGTGACATAGGTATACCGAGGTGAATGAAATAGAGGCTCGTACCTAAGTGGACTGAGGTGAGAAGCAAGGACGCCATTGAAAGGAAGATGCGTGACTAAGTGTAGGCGTAGCCGAGGTGGTGAACCGAGGCGATTAAGGGTGAATTGAAGTAGAGTAAACTAGTTGCGTTTAGACTAAGGTGAAGTAAGTATGGTAGTTGTGGTATAAGTATAGATGCCGAGATGATTTATGGTGAAGAGAGGAGGTCTGGTGCCTGTGTGCGGAGGTGAGAGATGCTTATGCCGAGTAGAGCAGGTGAGATAGCCTTAGGGAGTGAAGAGGAGAGCTTGTTGCTGTGGTTATCGGAGAGTGAAGGGTTCTCATCTTCTCAAGTTATTAAGGTAAGAGGGCTCTCTATTCATTTATAGTTCTGTATGTATGATAGACGTTGTGTGTGAGCAAGCATGTGTTTGTATGCCGAGTTGTATGTGTGTTGTTTGATGCTTGTGTTGATTGTGTTTCATTCATTTTGGTGATGTTGTGATGAGTTGATCATCGTGAGAGGCAAGGGAGAGACAGGGGAGCTGAGAACTCTCAGTTCCAGTGAGCTAGGCTTGCTGTATCACCTTCGTTGAGGTCGGTGATGAGTTTATTGGATTAGCTACGTAGAAGAATTTGTGTAATAGTGATGTGTAGGTTTGATCATAGACTGAGAACTAAGGAGAAAGAATAGGAGAAAGACTAGGCGCACAGAGAGACTTAAGGGTTGAAGTGCAATTGGCTAACCAAAAGAGTGTTGGAGTCGGTGTAGTTGAGGCGTATAGGCTGAAGTCAGTGTAATCCTAAGAGTTGACAGGCAACGTAATCAAATGAAGCGTGAGCGAGGGTTGGAAGATGAGGTAGTGCGTAAGTAAGCTAAGTGACGAAGTCAGTGAATTTGAAGCCAAGTGTAAGGCCGGTTTGCCAGGTTCAGGTGTGTGCAGTAGAGTAAGTAGAGGTATATATGCCGAGTCGAGGGTGTATGTGTATGTGCTTAGGCCGAGTTGCTATAAACTAGTACAGTCGAAGTTAGGCTTATCCGAGATCAACATAGACAAAGTCAGTATAGGCGAGACTAGTGTGGTCGAACTTAGGCGCAATTCCAAGCGAGGGTAGTCGAACTGGTGTAGTCGAAGTCTTGCGCATTCGAATCTAGCGTAGTTGGAATCGGTAAAAAGGCGAGGTAATGTGTAGGTTTCACGTTAGGAGATGTCGACCATAGCGTAATCGTATGTTCGAGTATGACGAAGGCAGAGGTGTCGAAATAGTAGTGAGCCGAGGTACAGTCAGTGTGCCGAGGTGTTGTGTCTTTGCCGAGGTGCCAAATGGGGTACCGAGGTGCTGCGTATAAGCTATGTTTAGCGTATTTCACTGCAAGAGGCGACGGTGAGTGTGGTCTGTCACTTAGTGTACGATAGATTATGGATGAGGACAGATAGAGGTGGTTTATGAGAGAAGAGGTACATGTTTATTAATGATATTCCTTACAACTTGATTAATTGAGGGGTGTCTTTGGTTTGTGTGTCTTTAATTTGGGGGTTAATAGTGGGGAGATGTAAAGATAAGCATTGGCACTTAGAGTTTGAAGTTCATGCAAATTGATAAAGCAGGCCTTTTTGGAAATAGTTTGGGAGAGATCAAGCAAAGTGAAAGTAATTGTTATTAAGAGTATGATATGTCGTATAGTATCTATATGGTAACAGGGTAGTCATTTGTAACTTTAGTGTTCATGAAATTGATGAGATTTTCGAGGACGAAAATGTTCTAAGTGGGGGAGAGTTGTAACACCCCAAAATAGTTCAATTAATTATTTAGTGAGTTATTTAAGGTTTACAACTTTTTAATTAAGCTAAGTATTAATTAGGAGTTTATTTCATTTAGGGGATGCTTAAGTGGAATGGAGAGGGTGGGCGTAGAGGCCATGAGCCAATTGAGGCCCATGAGCCATTAGAAGCCCAAATGCTTGCATTAAAGAAGAGTGTCGAAGGAGAGGGAGCATGCATTACCCAATTAATATCTAGAAAAGTCAAAAGAGAGGTAAGAGAGAGAAGTTGGTAGGTGAGATCGTTTTTCTAGAGAGAAGGAAGAGCTTTGGCGTAGAAGAAGCTCAAGCTCAAGGAAGAAGAGTTGCTGCGAGTGTTAACCGGAGGATCTCAGTGAAGAGAGTGCGTTCTGCTCAACCGATCAAGGTTAGGGGAGCTCTCTTTCACTTATAATCTTGTTGTATGATGAGTGTTATGTGTGAGTAGACTCTAGGAATGATTTCTGAGTATGTTTTGTGTGTTTGATATGTTCAATGTTGTGTTTATTTCATTTCTGGGGAAGTGGTGGTGGAATGTGTGGGAGTTGATCATACGGGAGACCAGGGAGTGAAATGGGAGCTGAGAAACTCTCAGTCCCAGGGAGATGGAGTGAGTGAGAGTGAGCAACTTGATCTGGGAGAAGTCCTTAAAGAATAGGCTTAGGATCACGGAGGAGTAGCTGAAAACGTACATTATAACGAGACGAGCGTGCGTTGGAGTTAAATGGAGTAGTCGGTTTAGGATTCCCGAGGTGAAGTTACTTTCCATACGTAAGTTGGAACTTAGGTGGATAACCGTAAGTGTCAAGAACATAGGTAACGATAACATAATGACCGAGGTGAGTGATAGAGCACTAGTGACTAAGTGTACGAGTATCTGAGACTAGGTATAGGTATCGGTTTGTACTTGCCGAGGTGTAGGGTAAGTAGGCCGAGATGCTTAGGCCGAGGTAAAGTACTTAGGCTTAGCTGCTGAAGTGCTGTTGATAACTCATAGCGTGTAATAACCGAGATGTGATGACCGAGACGTAGAGTATATCATACCTAGGTGTACTTGCCGAGGTGAGGCGTTGCATTAGGTGAGAGATGTTCAAGTATGAGTAGCTGAGGTAGTGGTGTAGAAGTGAGGAGAAGTAAGTATGCGTAGTGGAACGAGTGTACACTAAGTGAAGTATGTGTGTGCGAGGCGAGGCGCCTAGGTGTGCCGAGATACATAGTGAGCGTGCCGAGATACATAGTAGGTGTGCCGAGATACATAGTGAGCGTGCCGAGATACATAGTGAGCGTGCCGAGATACATAGTGAGCGTGCCGAGGTGCCTGTTAACGTTAGTGATTGCGCAGGATATTGCTGGATGCGACTGTGAGTGTTGTTTTGGAGTGCCAAGGGCGTGAGGGGTTAAGTGTGTAGTCATTTTAGTCCCTAATGGACGTTTTAGTCCTAAGTGACATGGTAGTCCTCGTAGTGACCGTTTGGTCCACTACTAGGCGCCGAGGTGATGGTGAGCTGAGGGCGATAGCCTTAGCGTTGCTGGCCGGTGTAAAGACGTCGGCCTTAGTACAGAAAATGACGTATGTGTGTTTGCCTTATGGCTACGCGTAGAGGTGTGATGATGGTGAAGTCCCTGAGGGGCATTAAAATAAATGAAAATGATGATGCAGAGGACTTCGGTCCTAGAGGTGAGCAGAGGACTTCGGTCCTATTTATGAAATAAAAGGCTGCGGTCTAGTTGGTGAGTACTGAAATGGTGTTGTGATGTAATTGAATAATGTATATGTGGTGTGTTATGCATTGTTCATGGCGTCGCATAAATCATAAGCATATTGAGTAGCAGAGGACTTCGGTCCTATTGAGTAGCAGAGGACTTCGGTCCTAAGGACTTCGGTCCTATTGAGTAGCAGAAGACTTCGGTCTTAATGGATCCATCATGCATATGCACGAGAGCGAGTCGCACACATGCATAAATTCATATACTAGTAGATGTGTTTATCTATGTGTATGCCGAGATGACTATATGTGTTTGTTTAGCATGATGCTTGTCATAAAACTTTATTATATGTGTTTAGAGACTCACCCTAGCTTTTTATGTTGCCTGCTCTCGTGGCGACAAACAGGTGATGTGCAGGTGATCTTGTGTGAAGATCCTTTCTTTCTTCAGTCTAGTTGTGGCGTCTTGCTCTGTGACGTCCAACTGGGGAGCCGGGTAGTCTATTAGTTTGTTTAAGAATTGTAGTTGAACCTGTAATAGATTTGATGTATTAGAATTTGAGGTTCGCCCATTTAAGTCGTGCTATGTATCACGCAATTATATTTTATTAATGAAAAGAATTCTTGGCTAATGTTGATGAACGTAGCATTCCCTTGAGGATGTATCTTTAAAAAGAACAAAAACGACTTTTGGAACTCTGATTTTTATAATTAAAGTATTAAGAGTAAGGGGGTGTTACACCACCTGCAGCCATTTCGACAAGCTCATGTTCAGGCACTTGTGTAAAACACCTTGCCTTTAGTAGCCTAAATCTATTCAAGTAGTCGTCAATAGCTTCAGGCATTTTACGTCGAACACTGGCCAATTCTTTAAGACTAATCTTCGACTGGCCCATATAGAACTGCTCATGAAAAGCCTTTTCTAATTGCCCCCATGTATACATGGAACCAGGGGGTAATGTGGTAAACCACGTAAAGGCATTCTTAGTTAGAGAATTTGGAAAATATTTCATTTTCAAACTCTCATTTTGGGCTATGTCCCCTGCCTCAGTCATGTAACGGGCAATGTGTTCGACAGTGGACTCATTGGTATCACCCCCAAACTTAGTAAATTTAGGAATTTTCCAACCTCTTGGCAATTCTGCCTGTAATACATATTCACACAGTGGTGATATGAAATTAGGCCTATGTAAACCTACGTTAAGGCCATTTTGTGCCATTATGGTTTCCACCAAAGTGGCTATGTTATCTTGAGCGCAAACGTTATTTCGTTGCACTTGTCGAACAACTTCATCAGCGTTCTGGTTTCGATTTACCATAACTACTTCGGGGACATGGTTTCCCGTCCCTTGTTGTTCGCCCATAACCGTGCGGGCCGATAAAGAACCGATCTCTCGTGGGGTATTAGGCGTATTATTCCCACAATTGGGTACTTGCCTATTATTTCCTGCAGGAGCCCCAAAGAAATCTGCAATCCTACCCATTTGGTTTGCCAACATTTGGTAACTTGTATTGGTGTTCTGAATCAATGGATTAAACACAGTACCAATTTGTTGGGTTAACATATTAACCATATCATGATTGCTTTCGTCTACTTGTTGTCTTAACGCCAACAAGGACGCATTGGTTATCTGAAGAGGATTTCGACCAAGCACGCCTCGGAAGAAACGTGTGAAGGGGAAAAGGTCGAAACATGTGGCATTCCAGTAGGCATGCCATATACCCCAAAAGGGTATGGTGGTAGACTCATGTTCTGGAAACGTGTCTCCAAACTATTCCTTGTTGCCACATAAGGACTAGAAGGAAGTCCTATACTTTGTGGCAAAGACATAGACGGTGTCGAACCAACATTGGCCATTGACATCGTGGGAACGGTTATTGATGTTACTGGGGCCATGGTCCCTGTAACATTTCCAACACTGACACTTGCAGAATCTACCGTTGTTCCTTGCCCTTGTGATATCACAGGGTTAGAACTAGAGGCGTTGTTAGAATTGGTACGTACCATTCTACCACTCCTCAAGTGCATACAAGTTTATACACTGACAGAAAAGACACAAAATTAATGGCAAAGGTCCCACCGGGCGTGCCAATTTGTTTGCTGGTGTTTTTAGCAAACAATCACTAGTTTTCAACGTTGAGATTGTGAGATCAAACTAGGAAATCTCTTTGACGATTGCCTTTAAGTTTTGTGTTTTTTGACGTATGTAAGAACAGAGAATGGTAGAAAAAGATAATTGGAAAGCAAAGTGAAAGCAGTAAACGCAACAAACATAAAAGAAAGTAAAAATTTGCATTAAGATGAAAGAAAAGATGGTTCACCAACACGTACAATGTATCTGTTTCACTCGTGTTTCGCTTTGGCTTGGAAGTTGAGTTTCTCAGAGTTCTTGTAAAATGTGGTGACCCCGATTTCCTATTACAAAGGAGTATTTATACTCTTGGATACAATCGTGGGCAAAAACGATAACTACCTCCTAAAAATAAGGGAAATAACCGCCCACTAACTGCTACTCTTTACACTTCGACCAACTCGTTGTCGACCGTTTGACGAAGTATTGAACCCAGCTTTGTCGAAGAGTTGGGTCTTCTCTTGTCGAAGGATTGAGCCTTCTTTTGTCGAAGGTTTCTTGCTCTGCTTGTTTTCATACCTTTGAGAGTTGAACTTGTCGAAGCTTGTTTGTATAGTCAACATCTGCATGTCTCTTCTGTCGAATTGATGATGCATTGACTTGAATATTGACCTGTGGTCCCCAACATATTATTAAATGTGAGGTCAACTCCATTTAAAGCTTCAATTAATATGCTGTCGAAATTTTGAGGTAACACAAGGCCGAAGCCTACAACCACCTTTTGATGCATATGTAGTATGAGATACCATGAACAATGCATCAATCACACACAATCTCATTATATGCAAATTACCACCACCATTGAACAACCACCTTAAGCATCTACCTTAAACAACCACCATAAGGTATTAAGCAACCACCTTAAACAACCACCTTGAATATTAAACAACCACCTTAAACAACCACCTTAAATTTATTAAGCAACCACCTTAAATTTATTAAGCAACCACCTTAAATTCACCAAGACATCATCAACCACTAGCTCTAATGCTTACACCAAGACATAGCTCTAAGGCCAACACCAATGTCAAGGACCAACTCACACAAAAGGACCAACTTGTCACATAAGGACTAAACCGACACCCCCAAGGACTAAACGGTCACCTAGGGACTAAACAGTCACATAGGGACCACAACTACACATTAGAAGGACCAGTAGTGTACAAGGACCAAAACAACACTTTTAGGGACTAAACGGTGAACAAGAACCAAAACAGCATTTCTGGGGACTAAAAGGTGCAAAAGGACCAAAATAGCATTTTTGAGGACTAAAAGGTGATCAAGGACTAAAACAGCATTTTTGGGGACTAAGACACCACACAGCAACACAGGCGCACTTGGGCACGCCAAAATGGCGCCCAGTCTCGCGCCACACACTCGCACACACTTGCGCTGCGCACGCGGCGCTACTGGCACGCCAAAATGGCGCCTTGCATGATCGCACTACCCCAAGACACGGACGAACACAACCAGCACCACTAGGCGCATCCCTCAGCACCACTGACCTTTAAAATAAATGAAATCTAATTGTAAAAAAAGTGGTCAATTATTTCCTTAATAAACAATTTTATTTTCCGTGTTGACTAGATAAAGAGTACGAAGAAAAACAATAAAAAACTGACCTTTTAAAGCTTGAAGAGCTATATATACCTCACTATGTATCAAAAAACAAAATGCAAAGAGAAACCGGAAATAGAGCAAGAGTGCAAGTATTTCCTATCAAATGCCTCAATATCGGCTAGAATAGTTTGTTTTCATTTTCTCTCATAAAGAGAATAATATAGCAATGAAGACGAATTTCGAACAAATCACCAAGCACCAAATAAGCTCAAAATGAGATTTTCTTTTGGTATTATCTGGTGCTTCGTTGATTTGATTGAAATTTGATTTTTCATGACAAGTACCAAACATCTAATGTAGTGATCCACATTCATTTTTAGAAATATTGTTTTGTTAGTGAGTATTAATCCTCACATTATAGTTTTTCCGAAACACCAGCGGTTGCATAGATTATTAACTTTGGGTGAGTTTGGTCCACATCCGGAAACTAAGTTTCTCAACGAATATTTGAGTTAGACAACTGTAAACTCATGTCATATAAGTTTATTTTTAAAATTATACCTAAATTTCTCGACGTATAAATTAAATAGTCATCCATAAACCAAGTTTCCGTAAACTCAACTGATTTAGTCTTCTGAAATTAAATTCTCAGATGTCACTAGAATGTTTTTTCGCTAACAGAATTTCATTAATTGTGGATGACTGTGGAGGTTCGTTGGTGGGGACAGTTGAAGTTAGGTGGTGGCGACGATGGAGGTTTGGTGAAACTGGGGTTGGGGGTAACTTGCATTTTTCGGGGTGATGGGTTGTAGATGGTGAAGTGGGGTTTGGTGTGTGTGGGTTAGAAAGATATAGGGATGTGGGTTAATAAGGGTAGTTTTAGTATTTTGGATGGTTTATTGAGTTTGGGGGTGTGGGGGTAGAGGCGGTGGGGTGTTTGGTGAAATCAACTTCACGTTGTCCTCTCATTGATAATTAGTTGATCAATGTCAGACGTGAGTTAAGATAATTAGAAAGGAATAGAAATGTAGAAACAAGGTTAGAAACCTCGATCGTCTGACAAGGATCTCTAAAACAAAAGATTACCAACAACAAGCTCGAAATTAACAACAAAAAGTGGGGGTTATAAGTTTTATATTCATACCATTGTTTTGGTGTATAAGTATTAAAAAAATGTTAAATGTAACTGTCTAGACTCGTTCTTCTGAATTCATTCCATTTATTTCTTCTAGCATTTGTTTTTTAACACATTAAATTTTATAATTATATTTTGTAAAAAGAGAAGATTTCAAGTTCCTCTTATTACTCTTAAAATTTCACTTTCATTTTTTTTAATGCAAAAGGTTTATTTGATTTACGCATTTATTCAGGTTTCTTTCTTTCTTTTTATTTATTATAATTAATGTGTTCAATATTATGAACCATGTCAAAAAATTTAATCTCTTTATAAAATGTATTGATTTAAGTAGTATTTATTTAATTTACAACTTTTCTTTTTTCTTTTTTTATAACAAGAAATTTGCCTAATTTATTCAATTGTTTAAAGTTATTTCTTTTTATTTATTACAATTAATGTGTTTAGAGTTAGTAGCCATTTCAAAGTTGAATAGTATTTTTTTTATAAATAACTTAAAATAAATGAAATCTAATTGTAAAAAAAGTGGTGTATTAAATAATTTTATTTTCCGTGTTGACTAGATAAAGAGTACGAAGAAAAACATTAAGAAAGCCCGACCTTTTAAAGCTTGAAGAGCTATATATATACGATACCTCACTATGTATCAAAAACAAAATGCAAGAGAAACAGGAAATAGAGCAAGAGTGCAAGTATTTCCTATCAAGTGCCTCGATATCGGCTAGAATACTTTGTTTTCATTTTCTCTCATAAAGAGAATAATATAGCAATGAAGGCGATTTCGAACAAATCACCAAGCACCAAATAAGCTCAAAATGAGATTTTCTTTTGGTATTATCTCGGTGCTTCGTTGATTTGATTGAAATTTGATTTTTCATGACAAGTACCAAACATCTAAGGTAGTGATCCACATTCATTTTTTAGAAATATAGTTTTGTTAGTGAGTATTAATCCTCACATTATAGTTTATCCGAAACACCAGCGGTTGCATAGATGATTAACTTTGGGTGAGTTTGGTCCACGTCAGGAAACTAAGTTTCTCGACGACTATTTGAGTTAGACAACTGAAAACTCATGTCATATATATGTATTTTTAAAATTATACCTAAATTTCTCGATGTGTAAATTAAATAGTCATCCAGAAACCAAGTTTCCGTAAACTCAACTGATTTAGTCTTCTGAAATTAAATTCTCAGATGTCACTAGAATGTTTTTTCTCTAATGCAATTTCACTAATTGCGGATGACTGTGGAGGTTGGTTGGTGGGGACAGATTGAAGTTAGGTGGTGGCGACGATGGAGGTTTGGTGAAACGGGGTTGGGGGTAACTTGCATTTTTCGGGGTGATTGGTTGTAGATGGTGAAGTGGGGTTGGGTGTGTGTGGGTTAGAAAGATATAGGGATGTGGGTTAATAAGGGTAGTTTTAGTATTTTGGATGGTTTATTGAATTTGGGGTGAAATCCACTTCACAATGTCCTCTCATTGATAATTAGTTGATCGGTGGTCGATGCAGGTTAAGATAATTAGAAAGGAATAGAAATGTAGAAACAAGGTTAGAAACCTCGATTGTCTGACAAGGACCTCTAAAACAAAAGATTACCAACAACAAGCTCGAAATTAACAACAAAAAGTGGGGGTTATAAGTTTTATATTCATACCATTGTTTTGGTGTATAAGTATTAAAAAAATGTTAAATGTAACTGTCTAGACTCTCGTTCTTCCCGGATTCATTCCTTTTATTTCTTCTAGCATTTGTTTTTTAACACATTAAATTTTATAATTATATTTTGTAAAAAGAGAAGATTTCAAGTCCTCTTATTACTCTTAAAATTTTACTTTCATTTTTTTAATGCAAAAGGTTTATTTGATTTACGCATTTATTCGGGTTTCTTTCTTTCTTTTTATTTATTATAATTAATGTGTTCAATATTATGAACCATGTCAAAAATTTAATCTCTTTATAAAAGTATTGATTTAAGTAGTATTTATTTAATTTACAACTTTTCTTTTTCTTTTTTATAACAAGAAATTTGCCTAATTTATTCAATTGTTTAAAGTTATTTCTTTTTATTTATTACAATTAATGTGTTTAGAGTTAGTAGCCATTTCAAAGTTGAATAGTATTTTTTTATAAATAACTTAAAATAAATGAAATCTAATTGTAAAAAAAGTGGTGTAATAAATAATTTTATTTTCCGTGTTGACTAGATAAAGAGTACGAAGAAAAACAATAAGAAACTGGCCTTTTAAAGCTTGAAGAGCTATATATACCTCACTATGTATCAAAAAACAAAATGCAAAGAGAAACCGGAAATAGAGCAAGAGTGCAAATATTTCCTATCAAGTGCCTCGATATCGGCTAGAATACTTTGTTTTCATTTTCTCTCATAAAGAGAATAATATAGCAATGAAGACGAATTTCGAACAAATCACCAAGCACCAAATAAGCTCAAAATGATATTTTCTTTTGGTATTATCTGGTGCTTCGTTGATTTGATTGAAATTTGATTTTTCATGACAAGTACCAAACATCTAAGGTAGTGATCCACATTCATTTTTTAGAAATATTGTTTTGTTAGTGAGTATTAATCCTCACATTATAGTTTTTCCGAAACACCAGCAGTTGCATAGATGATTAACTTTGGGTGAGTTAGGTCCACGTCCGGAAAATAAGTTTCTCGACGACTATTTGAGTTAGACAACTGAAAACTCATGTCATATATATGTATTTTTAAAATTATACCTAAATTTCTCGATGTATAAATTAAATAGTCATCCAGAAACCAAGTTTCTGTAAACTCAACTGATTTAGTCTTCTGAAATTAAATTCTCAGATGTCACTAGAATGTTTTTTCGCTAACAGAATTTCATTAATTGTGGATGACTGTGGAGGTTCGTTGGTGGGGACGATTGAAGTTAGGTGGTGGCGGCGATGGAGGTTTGTGAAACTGGGGTTGGGGTAACTTGCATTTTCGGGGTGATTGGTTGTAGATGGTGAAGTGGGGTTGGGTGTGTGTGGGTTAGAAATATAGAGGGATGTGGGTTAATAAGGGTAGTTTTAGTAGTTTGGATGGTTTATTGAGTTTCAGGGGTGTGGGGGGTAGGGCGGTGGGGTGTTTGGTGAAATCAACTTCACAATGTCCTCTTATTGATAATTAGTTGATCAGCGGTCGTACCAGGGTTAAGATAATTAGAAAGGAATAGAAATGTAGACACAAGGTTAGAAACCTCGATTGTCTGACAAGGACCTCTAAAACAAAAGATTACCAACAACAAGCTCGAAATTAACAACAAAAAGTGGGGGTTATAAGTTTTATATTCATACCATTGTTTTGGTGTATAAGTATTAAAAAAATGTTAAATGTAACTGTCTAGACTCTCGTTCTTCTCGGATTCATTCCATTTATTTCTTCTAGCATTTGTTTTTTAACACATTAAATTTTATAATTATATTTTGTAAAAAGAGAAGATTTCAAGTATCCCTCTTATTACTCTTAAAATTTTACTTTCATTTTTTTAATGCAAAAGGTTTATTTGATTTACGCATTTATTCAGGTTTCTTTCTTTCTTTTTATTTATTATAATTAATGTGTTCAATATTATGAACCATGTCAAAAAATTTAATCTCTTTATAAAAAGTATTGATTTAAGTAGTATTTATTTAATTTACAACTTTTCTTTTTTCTTTTCTTATAACAAGAAATTTGCCTAATTTATTCAATTGTTTAAAGTTATTTCTTTTTATTTATTACAATTAATGTGTTTAGAGTTAGTAGCCATTTCAAAGTTGAATAGTATTTTTTTATAAATAACTTAAAATAAATGAAATCTAATTGTAAAAAAAGTGGTGTAATAAATAATTTTATTTTCCGTGTTGACTAGATAAAGAGTACGAAGAAAAACAATAAGAAACTGACCTTTTAAAGCTTGAAGAGCTATATATACCTCACTATGTATCAAAAAACAAAATGCAAAGAGAAACCGGAAATAGAGCAAGAGTGCAAGTATTTCCTATCAAGTGCCTCGATATCGGCTAGAATACTTTGTTTTCATTTTCTCTCATAAAGAGAATAATATAGCAATGAAGGCAATTTGAACAAATCACCAAGCACCAAATAAGCTCAAAATGAGATTTTCTTTTGGTATTATCTGGTGCTTCGTTGATTTGATTGAAATTTGATTTTTCATGACAAGTACCAAACATCTAAGGTAGTGATCCACATTCATTTTTTAGAAATATTGTTTTGTTAGTGAGTATTAATCCTCACATTATAGTTTTTCCGAAACACCAGCGGTTGCATAGATGATTAACTTTGGGTGAGTTTGGTCCACGTCCGGAAACTAAGTTTCTCGACGACAACTGAAAACTCATGTCATATATATGTATTTTTAAAATTATACCTAAATTTCTCAATGTATAAATTAAATAGTCATCCGAAACCAAGTTTAAAGTAAACTCAATGATTTAGTCTTACGAAATTAAATTCTCGAGATGTCACTAGAATGTTTTTTCTCTTACTGCAATTTCACTAATTGCGGATGGTGTGGAGGTTGGTTGGTGGGGACGATTGAAGTTAGGTGGTGGCGACGATGGAGGTTTGGTGGCCCGGGGTTGGGGGTAACTTGCATTTTTCGGGGTGATTGGTTGTAGATGGTGAAGTGGGGTTGGGTGTGTGTGGGTTAGAAAGATATAGGGATGTGGGTTAATAAGGGTAGTTTTAGTATTTTGGATGGTTTATTGAATTTCAGGGGTGAAATCCACTTCACAATGTCCTCTCATTGATAATTAGTTGATCGGTGGTCGATGCAGCGGTTAAGATAATTAGAAAGGAATAGAAATGTAGAAACAAGGTTAGAAACCGCGATCGTCTGACAAGGACCTCTAAAACAAAAGATTACCAACAACAAGCTCGAAATTAACAACAAAAAGTGGGGGTTATAAGTTTTATATTCATACCATTGTTTTGGTGTATAAGTTTTAAAAAATGTTAAATGTAATCTTTGTCTAGACTCTAGTTCTTCCGAATTCATTCCATTTATTTCTTCTAGCATTTGTTTTTTAACACGTTAAATTTTATAATTATATTTTGTAAAAAGAGAAGATTTCAAGTCCCTCTTATTACTCTTAAAATTTTACTTTCATTTTTTTTAATGCAAAAGGTTTATTTGATTTACGCATTTATTCAGGTTTCTTTCTTTCTTTTTATTTATTATAATTAATGTGTTCAATATTATGAACCATGTCAAAAATTTAATCTCTTTATAAAAGTATTGATTTAAGTAGTATTTATTTAATTTACAACTTTTCTTTTTTCTTTTTTTATAACAAGAAATTTGCCTAATTTATTCAATTGTTTAAAGTTATTTCTTTTTATTTATTACAATTAATGTGTTTAGAGTTAGTAGCCATTTCAAAGTTGAATAGTATTTTTTTTATAAATAACTTAAAATAAATGAAATCTAATTGTAAAAAAAGTGGTGTAATAAATAATTTTATTTTCCGTGTTGACTAGATAAAGAGTACGAAGAAAAACAATAAAAAAACTGACCTTTTAAAGCTTGAAGAGCTATATATACCTCACTATGTATCAAAAAACAAAATGCAAAGAGAAACCGGAAATAGAGCAAGAGTGCAAGTATTTCCTATCAAATGCCTCGATATCGGCTAGAATAGTTTGTTTTCATTTTCTCTCATAAAGAGAATAATATAGCAATGAAGGCAATTTGAACAAATCACCAAGCACCAAATAAGCTCAACATGAGATTTTCTTTTGTTATTATCTGGTGCTTCGTTGATTTGATTGAAATTTGATTTTTCATGACAAGTACCAAACATCTAAGGTAGTGATCCACATTCATTTTTAGAAATATTGTTTTGTTAGTGAGTATTAATCCTCACATTATAGTTTTTCGGAAACACCAGCGGTTGCATAGATGATTAACTTTGGGTGAGTTTGGTCCACATCCGGAAACTAAGTTTCTCGACGAATATTTGAGTTAGACAACTGTAAACTCATGTCATATAAGTTTATTTTTAAAATTATACCTAAATTTCTCGACGTATAAATTAAATAGTCATCCAGAAACCAAGTTTCCGTAAACTCAACTGATTTAGTCTTCTGAAATTAAATTCTCAGATGTCACTAGAATGATTTTTCGCTAACAGAATTTCATTAATTGTGGATGACTGTGGAGGTTCGTTGGTGGGGACAGTTGAAGTTAGGTGGTGGCGACGATGGAGGTTTGGTGAAACTGGGGTTGGGGGTAACTTGCATTTTTCGGGGTGATTGGTTGTAGATGGTGAAGTGAGGTTGGGTGTGTGTGGGTTAGAAAGATATAGGGATGTGGGTTAATAAGGGTAGTTTTAGTATTTTGGATGGTTTATTGAGTTTCAGGGGTGTGGGGGGTAGGGCGGTGGGGTGTTTGGTGAAATCAACTTCACAGTGTCCTCTCATTGATAATTAGTTGATCAGCGGTCGTAAGCGGGTTAAGATAATTAGAAAGGAATAGAAATGTAGAAACAAGGTTAGAAACCTCGATTGTCTGACAAGGACCTCTAAAACAAAAGATTACCAACAACAAGCTCGAAATTAACAACAAAAAGTGGGGGTTATAAGTTTTATATTCATACCATTGTTTTGGTGTATAAGTATTAAAAAAATGTTAAATGTAACTGTCTAGACTCTCGTTCTTCCCGAATTCATTCCATTTATTTCTTCTAGCATTTATTTTTTAACACATTAAATTTTATAATTATATTTTGTAAAAAGAGAAGATTTCAAGTCCCTCTTATTACTCTTAAAATTTTACTTTCATTTTTTTTAATGCAAAAGGTTTATTTGATTTGAATTTATTCGAGTTTCTTTCTTTCTTTTTATTTATTATAATTAATGTGTTCAATATTATGAACCATGTCAAAAAATTTAATCTCTTTATAAAAAGTATTGATTTAAGTAGTATTTATTTAATTTACAACTTTTCTTTTTTCTTTTTTTATAACAAGCAATTTGCCAAATTTATTCAATTGTTTAAAGTTATTTCTTTTTAATTATTACAATTAATGTGTTTAGAGTTAGTAGCCATTTCAAAGTTGAATAGTATTTTTTTTTTATAAATAACTTAAAAGAAATGAAATCTAATTGTAAAAAAAGTGGTGTAATAAATAATTTTATTTTCCGTGTTGACTAGATAAAGAGTACGAAGAAAAACAATAAGAAATCGACCTTTTAAAGCTTGAAGAGCTATATATACGACTATGTATCAAAAACAAAATGCAAAGAGAAACCGGAAATAGAGCAAGAGTGCAAGTATTTCCTATCAAATGCCTCGATATCGGCTAGAATAGTTTGTTTTCATTTTCTCTCATAAAGAGAATAATATAGCAATGAAGGCAATTTGAACAAATCACCAAGCACCAAATAAGCTCAAAATGAGATTTTCTTTTGGTATTATCGGTGCTTCGTTGATTTGATTGAAATTTGATTTTTCATGACAAGTACCAAACATCTAAGGTAGTGATCCACATTCAATTTTTAGAAATATTGTTTTGTTAGTGAGTATTAATCCTCACATTATAGTTTTTCAGAAACACACGGTTGCGTATATATATGATTAACTTTGGGTGAGTTTGGTCCACGTCCAGGAAACTAAGTTTCTCGACGACTATTTGAGTTAGACAACTGAAAACTCATGTCATATATATGTATTTTTAAAATTATACCTAAATTTCTCGATGTATAAATTAAATAGTCATCCGAAACCAAGTTTAGTAAACCTAAGCGATTTAGTCTTACAAATTAAATTCTCGGATGTCACTAGAATGTTTTTCTCTAACACAATTTCACTAATTGCGGATGATTTGTGGAGGTTGGTTGGTGGGGACAGATTGAAGTTAGGTGGTGGCGACGATGGAGGTTTTGTGGCTGGGGTTGGGGGTAACTTGCATTTTTCGGGGTGATTGGTTGTAGATGGTGAAGTGGGGTTGGGTGTGTGTGGGTTAGAAAGATATAGGGATGTGGGTTAATAAGGGTAGTTTTAGTATTTTGGATGGTTTATTGAGTTTCTGGGGTGTGGGGGTAGGGCGGTGGGGTGTTTGGTGAAATCAACTTCACAGTGTCCTCTCATTGATAATTAGTTGATCAGTGGTCGTACGCGGGTTAAGATAATTAGAAAGGAATAGAAATGTAGAAACAAGGTTAGAAACCTCGATTGTCTGACAAGGACCTCTAAAACAAAAGATTACCAACAACAAGCTCGAAATTAACAACAAAAAGTGGGGGTTATAAGTTTTATATTCATACCATTGTTTTGGTGTATAAGTATTAAAAATATGTTAAATGTAACTGTCTAGACTCTCGTTCTTCCCGAATTCATTCCATTTATTTCTTCTAGCATTTGTTTTTTAACACATTAAATTTTATAATTATATTTTGTAAAAAGAGAAGATTTCAAGTCCCTCTTATTACTCTTAAAATTTTACTTTCATTTTTTTTAATGCAAAAGGTTTATTTGATTTACGCATTTATTCAGGTTTCTTTCTTTCTTTTTATTTATTATAATTAATGTGTTCAATATTTTGAACCATGTCAAAAAATTTAATCTCTTTATAAAAAGTATTGATTTAAGTAGTATTTATTTAATTTACAACTTTTCTTTTTTCTTTTTTTATAACAAGCAATTTGCCAAATTTATTCAATTGTTTAAAGTTATTTCTTTTTAATTATTACAATTAATGTGTTTAGAGTTAGTAGCCATTTCAAAGTTGAATAGTATTTTTTTATAAATAACTTAAAAGAAATGAAATCTAATTGTAAAAAAGTGGTGTAATAAATAATTTTATTTTCCGTGTTGACTAGATAAAAGTACGAAGAAAAACAATAAGAAACTCGACCTTTTAAAGCTTGAAGAGCTATATATATACGACTATGTATCAAAAACAAAATGCAAAGAGAAACCGGAAATAGAGCAAGAGTGCAAGTATTTCCTATCAAATGCCTCGATATCGGCTAGAATAGTTTGTTTTCATTTTCTCTCATAAAGAGAATAATATAGCAATGAAGACGCAATTTGAACAAATCACCAAGCACCAAATAAGCTCAAAATGAGATTTTCTTTTGGTATTATCACGGTGCTTCGTTGATTTGATTGAAATTTGATTTTTCATGACAAGTACCAAACATCTAAGGTAGTGATCCACATTCAATTTTTAGAAATATTGTTTTGTTAGTGAGTATTAATCCTCACATTATAGTTTTTCCGAAACACCAGCGGTTGCATATATGATTAACTTTGGGTGAGTTTGGTCCACGTCCAGGAAACTAAGTTTCTCGACGACTATTTGAGTTAGACAACTGAAAACTCATGTCATATATATGTATTTTTAAAATTATACCTAAATTTCTCGATGTATAAATTAAATAGTCATCCAGAAACCAAGTTTTCGTAAACCTAACTGATTTAGTCTTCTGAAATTAAATTCTCAGATGTCACTAGAATGTTTTTTCTCTAACACAATTTCACTAATTGCGGATGACTGTGGAGGTTGGTTGGTGGGGACGGTTGAAGTTAGATGGTGGCGGCTTTATGGAGGTTTGGTGAAACTGGGTTTGGGGTAACTTGCATTTTTTGGGGTGATTGGTTGTAGATGGTGAAGTGGGGTTGGGTGTGTGTGGGTTAGAAAGATATAGGGATGTGGGTTAATAAGGGTAGTTTTAGTATTTTGGATGGTTTATTGAGTTTCAGGGGTGTGGGGGGTAGGGCGGTGGGGTGTTTGGTGAAATCAACTTCACAGTGTCCTCTCATTGATAATTAGTTGATCAGCGGTCGTACGCGGGTTAAGATAATTAGAAAGGAATAGAAATGTAGAAACAAGGTGAGAAACCTCGATCGTCTGACAAAGACCTCTAAAACAAAAGATTACCAACAACAAGGTCGAAATTAACAACAAAAAGTGGGGGTTATAAGTTTTATATTCATACCATTGTTTTGGTGTATAACTATTACAAAAATGTTAAATGTAACTGTCTAGACTCTCGTTCTTCCCGAACTCATTCCATTTATTTCTTCTAGCATTTGTTTTTTAACACATTAAATTTTATAATTTTTTTTTGTAAAAAGAGAAGATTTCAAGTCCCTCTTATTACTCTTAAAATTTTACTTTCATTTTTTTTAATGCAAAAGGTTTATTTGATTTACGCATTTATTCAGGTTTCTTTCTTTCTTTTTATTTATAATAATTAATGTGTTCAATATTTTGAACCATGTCAAAAAATTTAATCTCTTTATAAAAAGTATTGATTTAAGTAGTATTTATTTAATTTACAACTTTTCTTTTTTCCTTTTTTATAACAAGAAATTTGCCTAATTTATTCAATTGTTTAAAGTTATTTCTTTTATTTATTACAATTAATGTGTTTAGAGTTAGTAGCCATTTCAAAGTTGAATAGTATTTTTTTATAAATAACTTAAAATAAATGAAATCTAATTGTAAAAAAGTGGTGTAATAAATAATTTTATTTTCCGTGTTGACTAGATAAAAAGTACGAAGAAAAACAATAAGAAAGCTCGACCTTTTAAAGCTTGAAGAGCTATATATACCTAACTATGTATCAAAAACAAAATGCAAAGAGAAACCGGAAATAGAGCAAGAGTGCAAGTATTTCCTATCAAGTGCCTCGATATCGGCTAGAATACTTTGTTTTCATTTTCTCTCATAAAGAGAATAATATAGCAATGAAGGCAATTTCAAACAAATCACCAAGCACCAAATAAGCTCAAAATGAGATTTTCTTTTGTTATTATACGGTGCTTCGTTGATTTGATTGAAATTTGATTTTCATGACAAGTACCAAACATCTAAGGTAGTGATCCACATTCATTTTTAGAAATATTGTTTTGTTAGTTAGTATTAATCCTCACATTATAGTTTTTCCAAACACCAGTGGTTGCATAGATGATTAACTTTGGGTGAGTTTGGTCCACGTCCAGGAAACTAAGTTTCTCGGCGACTATTTGAGTTAGACAACTGAAAACTCATGTCATATATATGTATTTTTAAAATTATACCTAAATTTCTCGATGTATAAATTAAATAGTCATCCGAAACCAAGTTTAAAGTAAACTCAACTGATTTAGTCTTCGAAATTAAATTCTCGGATGTCACTAGAATGTTTTTCTCTAATGAATTTCACTAATTGCGGATGATTGTGGAGGTTGGTTGGTGGGGGATGATTGAAGTTAGGTGGTGGCGACGATGGAGGTTTGGTGAAACTGGGGTTGGGGGTAACTTGCATTTTTCGGGGTGATTGGTTGTAGATGGTGAAGTGGGGTTGGGTGTGTGTGGGTTAGAAAGATATAGGGATGTGGGTTAATAAGGGTAGTTTTAGTATTTTGGATGGTTTATTGAATTTCAGGGGTGAAATCCACTTCACAATGTCCTCTCATTGAAAATTAGTTGATCAGTGGTCTACGCGAGTTAAGATAATTAGAAAGGAATAGAAATGTAGAAACAAGGTTAGAAACCACGATCGTCTGACAAGGACCTCTAAAACAAAAGATTACCAACAACAAGCTCGAAAGTAACAACAAAAAGTGGGGGTTATAAGTTTTATATTCATACCATTGTTTTGGTGTATAAGTATTAAAAAAATGTTAAATGTAACTGTCTAGACTCTCGTTCTTCCCGAATTCATTCCATTTATTTCTTCTAGCATTTGTTTTTTAACACATTAAATTTTATAATTATATTTTGTAAAAAGAAAAGATTTCAAGTCCCTCTTATTACTCTTAAAATTTTACTTTCATTTTTTTAATGCAAAAGGTTTATTTGATTTACGCATTTATTCAGGTTTCTTTCTTTCTTTTTATTTATTATAATTAATGTGTTCAATATTATGAACCATGTCAAAAAAATTAATCTCTTTATAAAAAGTATTGATTTAAGTAGTATTTATTTAATTTACAACTTTTCTTTTTTCTTTTTTTATAACAAGAAATTTGCCTAATTTATTCAATTGTTTAAAGTTATTTCTTTTTTTTTATACAATTAATGTGTTTAGAGTTAGTAGCCATTTCAAAGTTGAATAGTATTTTTTTTTATAAATAACTTAAAATAAATGAAATCTAATTGTAAAAAAAGTGGTGTAATAAATAATTTTATTTTCCTTGTTGACTAGATAAAGAAGAGTACGAAGAAAAACAATAAAAAACTGACCTTTTAAAGCTTGAAGAGCTATATATACCTCACTATGTATCAAAAAACAAAATGCAAGAGAATACGGAAATAGAGCAAGAGTGCAAGTATTTCCTATCAAATACCTCGATATCGGCTAGAATAGTTTGTTTTCATTTTCTCTCATAAAGAGAATAATATAGCAATGAAGACGAATTTCGAACAAATCACCAAGCACCAAATAAGCTCAAAATGAGATTTTCTTTTGGTATTATCTGGTGCTTCGTTGATTTGATTGAAATTTGATTTTTCATGACAAGTACCAAACATCTAAGGTAGTGATCCACATTCATTTTTAGAAATATTGTTTTGTTAGTGAGTATTAATCCTCACATTATAGTTTTTCCGAAACACCAGCGGTTGCATAGATGATTAACTTTGGGTGAGTTTGGTCCACATCCGGAAACTAAGTTTCTCGACGAATATTTGAGTTAGACAACTGTAAACTCATGTCATATAAGTTTATTTTTATAATTATACCTAAATTTCTCGACGTATAAATTAATTAGTCATCTAGAAACCAAGTTTCCGTAAACTCAACTGATTTGTCTTCTGAAATTAAATTCTCAGATGTCACTAGAATGTTTTTTCGCTAACAGAATTTCATTAATTGTGGATGACTGTGGAGGTTCGTTGGTGGGGACAGTTGAAGTTAGGTGGTGGCGACGATGGAGGTTTGGTGAAACTGGGGTTGGGGGTAACTTGCATTTTTCGGGGTGACTGGTTGTAGATGGTGAAGTGGGGTTGGGTGTGTGTGGGTTAGAAAGATATAGGGATGTGGGTAAATAAGGGTAGTTTTAGTATTTTGGATGGTATATTGAGTTTCAGGAGTGTGGGGGGTAGGGCGGTGGGGTGTTTGGTGAAATCAACTTCACAGTGTCCTCTCATTGATAAGTAGTTGATCAGCGGTCGTACGCGGGTTAAGATAATTAGAAAGGAATAGAAATGTAGAAACAAGGTTAGAAACCTCGATTGTCTGACAAGGACCTCTAAAACAAAAGATTACCAACAACAAGCTCGAAATTAACAACAAAAAGTGGGGGTTATAAGTTTTATATTCATACCATTGTTTTGGTGTATAAGTATTAAAAATATGTTAAATGTAACTGTCTAGACTCTCGTTCTTCCCGAATTCATTCCATTTATTTCTTCTAGCATTTGTTTTTAACACATTAAATTTTATAATTATATTTTGTAAAAGAGAAGATTTCAAGTCCTCTTATTACTCTTAAAATTTTACTTTCATTTTTTTAATGCAAAAGGTTTATTTGATTTACGCATTTATTCGAGTTTCTTTCTTTCTTTTTATTTATTATAAATAATGTGTTCAATATTATGAACCATGTCAAAAATTTAATCTCTTTATAAAAGTATTGATTTAAGTAGTATTTATTTAATTTACAACTTTTCTTTTTCTTTTTTATAACAAGAAATTTGCCTAATTTATTCAATTGTTTAAAGTTATTTCTTTTTATTTATTACAATTAATGTGTTTAGAGTTAGTAGCCATTTCAAAGTTGAATAGTATTTTTTTTTTATAAATAACTTAAAAGAAATGAAATCTAATTGTAAAAAAAGTGGTGTAATAAATAATTTTATTTTCCGTGTTGACTAGATAAACAGTATTAAGAAAAACAATAAGAAACTGACCTTTTAAAGATTGAAGAGCTATATATACCTCACTATGTATCAAAAAACAAAATGCAAAGAGAAACCGGAAATAGAGCAAGAGTGCAAGTATTTCCTATCAAATGCCTCGATATCGGCTAGAATAGTTTGTTTTCATTTTCTCTCATAATGAGATTTTCTTTTGGTATTATCTGGTGCTTCGTTGATTTGATTGAAATTTGATTTTTCATGACAAGTACCAAACATCTAAGGTAGTGATCCACATTCATTTTTTAGAAATATTGTTTTGTTAGTGAGTATTAATCTTCACATTATAGTTTTTCCGAAACACCAGCGGTTGCATATATGATTAACTTTGGGTGAGTTTGGTCCACGTCCGGAAACTAAGTTTCTCGACGACTATTTGAGTTAGACAACTGAAAACTCATGTCATATATATGTATTTTTAAAATTATACCTAAATTTCTCGATGTATAAATTAAATAGTCATCCAGAAACCAAGTTTCCGTAAACCCAACTGATTTAGTCTTCTGAAATTAAATTCTCAGATGTCACTAGAATGTTTTTTCTCTAACACAATTTCACTAATTGCGGATGACTGTGGAGGTTGGTTGGTGGGGACAGTTGAAGTTAGGTGGTGGCGACGATGGAGGTTTGGTGGCGGGGTTGGGGGTAACTTGCATTTTTGGGGTGATTGGTTGTAGATGGTGAAGTGGGGTTGGGTGTGTGTGGGTTAGAAAGATATAGGGATGTGGATTAATAAGGGTAGTTTTAGTATTTTGGATGGTTTATTGAGTTTTGGGGTGTGGGGGTAGGGAGGTGGGGTGTTTGGTCAAAACCCTTCACAGTGTCCTCTCATTGATAATTAGTTGATCGGTGGGTATACGGGGTTAAAATAATTAGAAAGGAATAGAAATGTTGCAACAACGTGAGAAACCTTGATCGTCTAACAAGGACCTAAAACAAATATTACCAACAACAAAGCTCGAAATTAACAACAAAAAGTGGGGGTTATAAGTTTTATATTCATACCATTGTTTTGGTTTATAAGTATTAAAAAAATGTTAAATGTAACTGTCTAGACTCTTGTTCTTATCGAATTCATCCCATTTATTTCTTCTTGCATTTGTTTTTAACACATTAAATTTAATAATTATTTTTGTAAAATGAGAAGATTTCAAGTACCTCTTATTACTCTTAAAATTTTACTTTCATCTTTTTTAATGTAATACGTTTATTTGATTTACGTATTTATTCAAGTTTCTTTTCGTTTTTTTTTATTATAATTAATGTGTTCAATATTATGAACAATGTCAAAAAATTTAATCTATTTATAAAAGGTATTGATTTAAGTAGTATTTATTTACTTTACAACTTTTCTTTTTTCTTTTTTTATAACAAGAAATTTGCCTAATTTATTCAATTGTTTAAAGTTATTTCTTTTTATTTATTACAATTAATGTGTTCAGAGTTAGTAGCCATTTCAAAGTTGAATAGTGTAACACCCTAATATTTCTAAATAATAGAAATATCAAAATGTAAATTTAGCATTCATCAGAGTAAACCTAATCCCTGTTTTAGATATTGAATAATACAAACTCAGATTCCAATAACAGAGTTGTTCGCAACCTGGAGTACTTTAGAGTACAATGACATCGGTACTTAATTGTCACTTCAGTAATACAACCCGATATTCAATATCCAAAGACAAAGGTAAATAGATTAGGTGTTACAACTTAACAAGCAAGTTATAATCTAAGTTCAAAATAAACAACACGGAAGCCAAGCAACATAGTCTAAGCTACTATGTTTCTAAATCTCCCAGCCACAATGTCTAATCGTGCCTATTCGCCTTGCGCTTCCCCTATATATCTGTAAAACAACAACATTTTGTAGGGTGAGATAACAAATCTCAGTGAGTTTTATCGTGACCTCTTACCTATCACTCGGTCCATATATATAAACAAAAACTCATTAACTTCATGATTTAATAAATAAACCACACACATAATCACTTGCACAATAATCAATACCGAGCGCCTCAGACTAAAAATCCCGGTAAACAGTGCAATCAAACATCTTAGCATAACACCGACTGCCCTCCGAAAAAATCCCGGTGAACCCCCTTCCCAATAGGACTTGCCTAATGGTAAAATTTTATGGGGCCTAGGTTTTGGGCTCATGACTTCCCCGCCTAGTATGCTAACTCTGTGGGTTGTCACCCAAACTCGACACAATTCACATATCAGACATAAATTACTCTATGATATAACTTCATATCATACGGTCATACTTATGAACCTGCATAACCATCCAGACACCAATTTTGTTCTTAAAACAATTGTTCCCACACAATGATCTAAGTTTCCGGTTTTTCAAGTGTTTTATAAATTCAACTAACCACTTAAACCATATGCCAAACATACCAATGCCTTTCTTTATGTAATCATAAATGGTTTGGTAAAGGATTTGAAAGAGTTTGAAAGTCGACCGAGCATCGAAACCATACATCGGAAATTTGGGGACATTATGTCCCTTTCGTACCGTTTCATTCTCCGATCGATCCCAAACTGTGTTCCAATCCAATTTCAACCATAACACACAAAATATACACATATAAATCCAGTCCAGGCGTAACCATTCAGCAGTCTTATCAAATATATTCCAGTCCAGGCATAACAATTTAACAGTCATAACAAATATATTCCAGTCTAGGCATAATAATTTAACAGTCATATCATTATGGTTTCGTTCTAAATTTCAACACGCGTAATTTTCGTAAAATACCGTTCTGACTCAGAAATTCACGAAACTTGAAAATTCGAAAACTAGTCAAATAACACACATAAACAACATTTAATTTCCCTAAACGTGAGTAAAACTCACCTAGCGTGATGAAAATCACGAGACACGAAACTTTGCGGAGTTCAACCGTTCCAAAGCCGCGAAATCAACCCCAAAACCGAATTTCCAGCTTCCCCAAACCGAAACCACAGCCCCACCTTCTTCTATGGCTTCAATCGACTCTAATCCACACCAAAATCAACACCCACAGCCCCCAAACTACCTATTGAGCTTCCTACCTTCAATACAAAACTTCTAAACCACCAAAACCTCCATTTGAGCTCCAATCTTCAACAATGGCAAAACAAAAGTGGGTAGGAATTAGGGGATGAAACTTGTATCATTGGAAAGAGGAAGGAAAATGGAAGAAAATGAGACAAAAAGCCCCTTACCTAGCGTTGAATTGAGGGAGATCTACCCCCTTCTTTCCCTTCTCCCTTCGCCTCCTTCTCCTCTCTTTCTCTCTCTCTGTTCCTCTTTCTTTTCTTTCTCTCTCTCAATTCTCTTTCTTTCTTTCTCTTTCTTTTCTTTTCTTTTCTTTTCTTTTATTTCTTTTCTTTCTTTCTTTCCTTTCTTTTCTCGGTTCTTTCTTTTCTTTTTTTTTTCCTACATTGACCATAAATTAGTGTGGTGGGTCAAGGGTAATTGGGTGGAAAGACCTAAATGCCCTTGGCTCACATATCTCACTAATCCCATTTTTTACCCAAAAATTCTCATATTCAATTCACACAATTTAATCAGTAAAGCAATTCAATCCTATAATTTAACGATGACTCATTAATTTCGAGAAAAACTCATCTTAAAATGTGTCTCATTATTTATTTACATAACAATCCACTCGTTAATTTCTTAATTTGAAATTAACGAAATTAGGGATGTTACAAATAGTATTTTTTTATAAATAACTTAAAATAAATGAAATCTAATTGTAAAAAAAGTGGTCAATTCTTTCCTTAATAAATAATTTTATTTTCCGTGTTGACTAGATAAAGAGTACGAAGAAAAACAATAAAAAACTGACCTTTTAAAGCTTGAAGAGCTATATGTACCTCACTATGTATCAAAAAACAAAATGCAAAGAGAAACCCGAAATAGAGCAAGAGTGCAAGTATTTCCCATCAAATGCCTCGATATCGGCTAGGATAGTTTGTTTTCATTTTCTCTCATAAAGAGAATAATATAGCAATGAAGGCAATTTGAACAAATCACCAAGCACCAAATAAGCTCAAAATGAGATTTTTTTGGGTATTATCACAGTGTTTCGTTGATTTGATTGAAATATGATTTTTCACGACAAGTATCAAACATCTAAGGTAGAGATCCACATTCATTTTTCAGAAATATTGTATTGTTAAAATTATAAGTATATTTTTAAAATTATACCTAAATTTCTCGATGTATAAATTAAATAATCATCCAGAAACTATGTTTTCGTAAGATCAACTGATTTAGTCTTCTGAAATTAAATTCTCAAATGTCACTTGAATGTTTTTTCGCTAATGAGAATTTATTTAATTGCAGATGATTTGTGGAGGTTCGTTGGTGGCGAGAGTTGAAGTTAGGTGGTGGCGACGATGGAGGTTTGGTGAAACTGGGGTTAGGAGTAACTTGATTTTTCGGGGTGATGGGTTGTAGATGGTGAAGTGGGGTTGGGTGTGTGTGGGTTAGAAAGATATAGGGATGTGGGTTAGTAAGGGATGTTTTGGTATTTTGGTTGGTTTATTGAGTTTGGGGGTGTGGGGGTAGAGGCGGTGGGGTGTTTGGGGAAATCTCTTTTCTGATGTCCTCTCATTGATAATTAGTTGATGCGATCGCGACTGCGGGTTAAAATAATAGAAATGTTGCAACAACGCGAGAAACCTTGTTCGTCTAACAAGAACCTCTAAAAGAAAGATTACCAACAACAAGCTCAAATTAACAACAAAAAGTGGGGTTATAAGTTTTATATACATACCATTGTTTTGGTTTATAAGTATTAAAAAAATGTAAAAGGTAACTTTCTAGACTCTTGTTCTTCCCGAATTCATTCCATTTATTTCTTCTTGCATTTGTTTTTTAACACATTAAATTTAATAATTATATTTTGTAAAAAGAGAAGATTTCAAGTCCCTCTTATTACTCTTAAAATTTTACTTTCATCTTTTTTAATGCCAAAGGTTTATTTGATTTACGCATTTATTCAGGTTTCTTTCTTTTTATTTATTATAATTAATGTTTTCAATATTATGAACCATGTCAAAAAATTTAATCTCTTTATAAAAACTATTGATTTAAGTAGTATTTATTTAATTTACAACTTTTCTTTTTTGCTTTTTTTAAAGTTATTTCTCGATGTATAAATTAAATAGTCATCCAGAAACCAAGTTTCCGTAAACTCAACTGATTTAGTCTTCTGAAATTAAATTCTCAGATGTCACTAGAATGTTTTTTCGCTAATGTGAATTTCACTAATTGCGGATGAATGTGGAGGTTCGTTGGTGGCGGCTTGATTGAAGTTAGGTGGTGGCGGCGATGGAGGTTTGGTTAAACTGGGGTTGGGGGTAACTTGAGTTTTTCGGGGTGATGCGTTGTAGATGGTGAAGTGGGGTTGGGTGTGTGTGGGTTAGAAAGATATAGGGATGTGGGTTAATAAGGGTAGTTTTGGTATTTTGGATGGTTTATTGAATTTTGGGGTGAAATCCACTTCACAATGTCCTCTCATTGATAATTAGTTGATCGGTGGTCGATGCGCGGTTAAGATAATTAGAAAGGAATAGAAATGTAGAAACAAGGTTAGAAACCGCGATAAATCGACAAGGGCCTCTAAAACAAAAGATTACCAACAACAAGCTCAAAATTAACAACAAAAAGTGGGGTTATAAGTTTTATATTCATACCATTGTTTTGGTGTATAAGTATTAAAAAATGTTAAATGTAACTGTCTAGACTCTCGTTCTTCCCGAATTCATTCCATTTATTTCTTCTAGCATTTGTTTTTAACACATTAAATTTTATAATTATATTTTGTAAAAGAGAATATTTCAAGTCCCTCTTATTACTCTTAAAATTTTACTTTCATCTTTTTTTAATGCAAAAGGTTTATTTGATTTACGCATTTATTCAGTTTCTTTCTTTTTATTTATTATAATTAATGTGTTCAATATTATGAACCATGTCAAAAAATTAATCTCTTTATAAAAACTATTGATTTAAGTAGTATTTATTTAATTTACAACTTTTCTTTTTGCTTTTTTATAACAAGAAATTTGCCTAATTTATTCAATTGTTTAAAGTTATTTCTTTTTATTTATTACAATTAATGTGTTTAGAGTTAGTAGCCATTTCAAAGTTGAATAGTATTTTTTTATAAATAACTTAAAATAAATGAAATCTAGTTGTAAAAAGTGGTCAATTCTTTCCTTAATAAATAATTTTATTTTCCGTGTTGACTAGATAAAGAGTACGAAAGAAAAAAACAATAAAAACGGACCTTTTAAAGCTTGAAGAGCTATATATACCTCACTATGTATCAAAAAACAAAATGCAAAGAGAAACCCGAAATAGAGCAAGAGTGCAAGTATTTCCTATCAAATGCCTCGATATCGGCTAGAATAGTTTGTTTTCATTTTCTCTCATAAAGATAATAATATTGCAATGAAGGCGAATTTCGAACAAATCACCAAGCACCAAATAAGCTCAAAATGAGATTTTCTTTTGGTATTATCTGGTGCTTTGTTGATTTGATTGAAATTTGATTTTTCACGACAAGTACCAAACATCTAAGGTAGTGATCCACATTCATTTTTTAGAAATATTATTTTGTTAGTGAGTATTAATCCTCACGTTATAGTTTTTCCGAAACACCAGCGGTTGCATAGATGATTAACTTTGGGTGAGTTTAATCCACGTCTGAAAACTAAGTTTCTCGACGAGTATTTGAGTTAGACAACTGAAAACTCATGTCATATAAGTGTATTTTTAAAATTATACCTAAATTTCTCGATATATAAATTAAATAGTCATCCTGAAACCAAGTTTTCGTAAACTCAACTGATTTAGTCTTCTGAAGTTAAATTCTCAGATGTCACTAGAATGTTTTTTCGCTAACAGAATTTCCCTAATTGTAGATGACTGTGGAGGTTCGTTGGTGGGGACAGTTGAAGTTAGGTGGTGGGCGACGATGGAGGTTTGGTGGCGGGGTTGGGGGTAACTTGAATATTTCGGGGTGATGGGTTGTAGATGGTGAAGTGGGGTTGGGTGTGTGTGGGTTAGAAAGATATAGGGATGTGGGTTAATAAGGGTAGTTTTAGTATTTTGGATGGTTTATTGAATTTCAGGGGTGTGGGGGGTAGGGCGGTGGGGTGTTTGGTGAAATCAACTTCACAGTGTCCTCTTATTGATAATTAGTTGATGTGCGGTTAAATGCGCGGGTTAAGATAATTAGAAAGGAATAGAAATGTAGAAACAAGGTTAGAAACCTCGATTGTCTGACAAGGACCTCTAAAACAAAAGATTACCAACAACAAGCTCGAAATTAACAACAAAAAGTGGGGTTATAAGTTTTATATTCATACCATTGTTTTGGTGTATAAGTATTAAAAAATGTTAAATGTAGCTGTCTAGACTCTCGTTCTTCCCGGATTCATTCCATTTATTTCTTCTAGCATTTGTTTTTAACACATTAAATTTTATAATTATATTTTGTAAAAGAGAAGATTTCAAGTCCTCTTATTACTCTTAAAATTTTACTTTCATTTTTTTAATGCAAAAGGTTTATTTGATTTACGCATATATTCGAGTTTCTTTCTTTCTTTTTATTTATTATAATTAATGTGTTCAATATTATGAACCATGTCAAAAAATTTAATCTCTTTATAAAAGTATTGATTTAAGTAGTATTTATTTAATTTACAACTTTTCTTTTTTCTTTTTTTATAACAAGAAATTTGCCTAATTTATTCAATTGTTTAAAGTTATTTCTTTTTATTTATTACAATTAATGTGTTTAGAGTTAGTAGCCATTTCAAAGTTGAATAGTATTTTTTTATAAATAACTTAAAATAAATGAAATCTAATTGTAAAAAAGTGGTGTAATAAAGAATTTTATTTTCCGTGTTGACTAGATAAAGAGTACGAAGAAAAACAATAAGAAACTGACCTTTTAAAGCTTGAAGAGCTATATATACCTCACTATGTATCAAAAAACAAAATGCAAAGAGAAACCGGAAATAGAGCAAGAGTGCAAGTATTTCCTATCAAGTGCCTCGATATCGGCTAGAATACTTTGTTTTAATTTTCTCTCATAAAGAGAATAATATAGCAATGAAGGCAATTTGAACAAATCACCAAGCACCAAATAAGCTCAAAATGAGATTTTCTTTTGGTATTATCACGGTGCTTCGTTGATTTGATTGAAATTTGATTTTTCATGACAAGTACCAAACATCTAAGGTAGTGATCCACATTCATTTTTAGAAATATTGTTTTGTTAGTGAGTATTAATCCTCACATTATAGTTTTTCCGAAACACCAGCGGTTGCATAGATGATTAACTTTGGGTGAGTTTGGTCCACGTCCGGAAACTAAGTTTCTCGACGACTATTTGAGTTAGACAACTGAAAACTCATGTCATATATATGTATTTTTAAAATTATACCTAAATTTCTCGATGTATAAATTAAATAGTCATCCAGAAACCAAGTTTCCGTATACTCAATCGATTTAGTCTTACGAAATTAAATTCTCGAGATGTCACTAGAATGTTTTTCTCTAATGAGAATTTCACTAATTGCGAATGACTGTGGAGGTTGGTTGGTGGGGACAGTTGAAGTTAGGTGGTGGCGACGATGGAGGTTTGGTGAAACCGGGGTTGGGGTAACTTGCATTTTTGGGGTGATTGGTTGTAGATGGTGAAGTGGGGTTGGGTGTGTGTGGGTTAGAAAGATATAGGGATGTGGGTTAATAAGGGTAGTTTTAGTATTTTGGATGGTTTATTGAATTTCAGGGGTGAAATCCACTTCACAATGTCCTCTCATTGATAATTAGTTGATCAGTGGTCGTACGCGGGTTAAGATAATTAGAAAGGAATAGAAATGTAGAAACAAGGTTAGAAACCGCGATCGTCTGACAAGGACCTCTAAAACAAAAGATTACCAACAACAAGCTCGAAATTAACAACAAAAAGTGGGGGTTATAAGTTTTATATTCATACCATTGTTTTGGTGTATAAGTATTAAAAAAATGTTAAATGTAACTGTCTAGACTCTCGTTCTTCCCGAATTCATTCCATTTATTTCTTCTAGCATTTGTTTTTTAACACATTAAATTTTATAATTATATTTTGTAAAAAGAGAAGATTTCAAGTCCCTCTTATTACTCTTAAAATTTTACTTTCATTTTTTTAATGCAAAAGGTTTATTTGATTTACGCATTTATTCAGGTTTCTTTCTTTTTATTTATTATAATTAATATGTTCAATATTATGAACCATGTCAAAAAATTTAATCTCTTTATAAAAAGTATTGATTTAAGTAGTATTTATTTAATTTACAACTTTTCTTTTTTCTTTTTTTATAACAAGAAATTTGCCTAATTTATTCAATTGTTTAAAGTTATTTCTTTTTATTTATTACAATTAATGTGTTTAGAGTTAGTAGCCATTTCAAAGTTGAATAGTATTTTTTTTTATAAATAACTTAAAAGAAATGAAATCTAATTGTAAAAAAAGTGGTGTAATAAATAATTTTATTTTCCGTGTTGACTAGATAAATAGTACGAAGAAAAACAATAAGAAATCGACCTTTTAAAGCTCAAGAGCTATATATACCTCACTATGTATCAAAAACAAAATGCAAAGAGAAACCGGAAATAGAGCAAGAGTGCAAGTATTTCCTATCAAATGCCTCGATATCGGCTAGAATAGTTTGTTTTCATTTTCTCTCATAAAGAGAATAATATAGCAATGAAGGCAATTTGAACAAATCACCAAGCACCAAATAACCTCAAAATGAGATTTTCTTTTGGTATTATCTGGTGCTTCGTTGATTTGATTGAAATTTGATTTTTCATGACAAGTACCAAACATCTAAGGTAGTGATCCACATTCATTTTTTAGAAATATTGTTTTGTTAGTGAGTATTAATCCTCACATTATAGTTTTTCCGAAACACCAGCGGTTGCATATATGATTAACTTTGGGTGAGTTTGGTCCACGTTCGGAAACTAAGTTTCTCGACGACTATTTGAGTTAGACAACTGAAAACTCATGTCATATATATGTATTTTTAAAATTATACCTAAATTTCTCGATGTATAAATTAAATAGTCATCCAGAAACCAAGTTTCCGTAAACCCAACTGATTTAGTCTTCTGAAATTAAATTTGTAACACCTAAATAATTTAATTAAGTAATTGATTAAATTATTTAAAAGTGTTGCACTAATTTTAATTATATTGAGTTATAATGTGGTAACTATTTTATTGTGTTAGGGAGTGGTGGAAGCGATGGAAGGGGGGTGTAAAAAGGGCCCAAACCTTTTGAGCCCAAAATATAAATAGACTAGGTTTAGTTGCATAGGAAGGAAAAGAAAGGAAAAACAAAAGAAGAAGAAAAGAAGGGGTGGTGCGCCGTGAGAGGAGAAAGAAAGGAGAAGAGAGAAACTTCTCAAGGTTGCTCAAGGTAAGGGTTTTGGTCCTTTCTTTCTCAAATTTTTTCCTTTTCCTATTGTGGTGATTTACAATCCCTCATTACTTGTTGTTGTCGGTCCTACGGTTTAAATTAAGGTAAGGGTAAGCGTTTCGTCTAACATAATTGGGTATAGATAGGGTTTTGTGGGGTTTTGATGATAAAGTGATGCGATTTTGTTGATGATTGATATTGTTGTTTGATAATTGATGAATTTGATGTGTTTGATGGTGTTCAATAGTTTAAAATTGTTGAAGAGCAATTGATGTTATTTTGGAAATAATTTGGTGATGTTATTAGCATAAAACTTAATGGTATTTGGAGTTGTTGATGAATTACTTTGATGAAATGAGTTGCTTTTTTTTTCTGATTAAAAATGTTGTTGTTTTGTTAAAGAAATGAGCTGCTGTTTGCTGTGGAATTTTATAATGAGCTGCTGTTTTTTTTTAATTAATATGTTGCTGTCTTACAAAATAATGAGGTGCAGTTTTTGTATTAAAATCTTGTCGTTTTACTGCTGTTATGCGCCAGCAAGTCACTGTTTTACTGCTGTTTTTGGCTCGAAAAATACTGCTGTTTCCCACGCTATTTTACTGTTATATTTTTGCTCTTTGTTATGCGCTAGCAAGACACTGTTTTACTGCTGAATTTGGCTCGAAAAATTCTGCCGTTTTGGTTACCGTCACGCGCCTAAAAAGTCATTGTTTTCTCTAGTTTTGTTGCTGGTCAAGAACCGAATTTTCTGAGTTTATTTTGTTAACGAAAGGGCGTGTTAAAGTGGCTGAATTTATAAATAAAATGGGCTGATATTTTATTTTATTCGTTGCAAATTAAATGGGAAGTTCTCCAATTTAAAATTATGATGTTTTTCTCAAATGTAAGTACAATGTTTTCCAAACCAAATGGGTTGTTTCCACTACTAAAAATGTGATTGTTATGTTTATATAATTGAATTCTTTGTAAGAGGTTATACTACTAGTGTACTCCTTGACTATGGCTAGACTGTGGTTTACCACTAAGGCGAAATTTCTTTCACTTGGTGTATTTACAAGGGCATCATCGAGAACCTTGCAAATGTGGCCAATGCCTTTTGCAAGTAGTACCGATTACACGAGTAATCCCATAGTCAATCGGTTTACTATTTTATAATCCACAAAGCTAAAAGATAACCGTAATGTATATATATGCTTATGAGGGCGTGACTATACGATGTTGATGAATGTATTCGGTTCATGCTATGAGTGATTTTGATGATGTGTTATTTAAGATTGTGATGTGAATGACGAATACACTCTACGAGTGTTTTATGATGACATGCCTTGAGTGGTTATTTCTTTCATGATGATGATGATGGGTACTCGAGTGAGTGTTGATTGAGTTGCACATGTGTTATAGAGTCTCATGGCATGTGCATACTATGACTAATATTGATGATGTTATGCCTTGAGTGGTTTTCTTCACGATGTAGATATGCCTTGAGTGGTTTTTAAAGATGATATGGTACCATCATGCATATGCCGCGTGTGGGTTGCATTTTCATACATAATCATAAGCGTGAGTTGTTCTTTGTTGTGATTGGAGAGTGGTGTTGTGTATTTATGATGTGGTGATGATGATGATACCTTGTGATTGTGCGCTCTCATCCCTCTATTATGTATCGATTATGTTCCATTGAAATTCTCACCCCTTACGCTTGGAATGTTGCTCTATTGTGGCAACGCTGCAGTACCCATGAGTGAAGGACTTGCTTGCCTTATTCTTTTAGTTTTGGGATGTATTGTTGTGTCGCTCTCACGATCTTTGTAACACCTAGGGCGTGGGTAGAGTTGGATAATTTGTTTAATAGTTGTATCTTGATTTTTATTGTTACATTGAGGCGTGTTTGAGAGTATTTGGTGAGTTGGTGTTTATGCATTTGCGATTGTGTTTTATGAGGATGGGATTTTCCATAAGCGATGTTTGATTGCACAAATTTGAAGAGTGCCTATTTGATGAGTTTTTAGAGAAATTTGTAGCATTTCTTTTCTATCAATTAAAACAATTTTTATTTTTGAAAAAGAATTACTCGATAAATGACACGTATTATAAGGGTAGAAAAGGGTGTTACATTAGTGGTATCGAGCGATTCGGTCTGTCCGTACGGTGGTTGAGTCGTCAAGTTGAGTAACATTTGAGCTTTGTTACTCGTTTACGATTTTTGTTTTACGTTGCAAGTACTAGAATGGCGGGGCGGAGCGATGTTGCACTTCTTTCTTTGCCTTGCGAGCTATTCTTTGGGGTTGTGGGTAACATACCCAATGCTATTGGTGATGGAGCGCGTAGTCCGCCACGTTCGGCGTGAGAACCCTCCTACTTTTGAAGGCGGGTATAATCTCGATGGTGCCCTTGAGTGGCTAAGCGAGATGGAGCGGATATTCCGTGTCATGGATTGCACCGATGCTCGAGAAGGTTCGCTATGGCACACACATGTTGAAGAAAGAGGCTTATGATTGGTGGAGGACGGCTAGTCGGGGTTGTTGATCGCCAATGAGGAGATCACGTGGGCGTATTTGAGAGGAGTTCAAGAGGAAATACTATCCGGAAGATGTCGCGGAAAGAAAGAGGTGGAGTTTTGAGACTTGAGCAAGGTAGCATGGTATGAATGGGTATCTTTGAGGATTGATAATGACTTCTTGATTAATATCGAGACGCCTTGAACCGGATGTGAAACGGTGGATTTGTTGGTTGCGGGTGATCGAGCGGTGGATGGGGATTTGGGTTGGATTCGGGGAGTATTGAGATTCGAGGACAGGATATGTGTTCACGATGATGCCGATATGAAGAGAATGATACTTGAGGAGAGCCATAGGAGCAAGTTAAGTATTCATCCAGTGCCACGAAAATGTACCATGATTTGAAGAAAGCTGTTTTGGTGGCACTGGTATGAAGAAGGATGTAGCACAATTTGTATATGCATGTTTGACTTGCGAAGTCAAAGATTGAGCACCAGTGGCCGGCGGGTTGATGCAACCGTTGGAGATTCCGGAATGGAAGTGGAATGACATTTCCATGGACTTTGTGATGAGGTTGCCAAACACCGTGAGAGAGGTTTGACTCTATTTGGGTGATTGTGGATAGGTTGACCAAGTCTGCTCACTTTATTCCTATCAACATCACCTATCCCGTGCCTAGATTGGTGAGATATACATTCGGGTGATCGTGAAGTCTGCATGGGGTTAGAAGAGCATTGTGTCGGATAGAGACCCAAGGTTTACTTCGGAGTTTTGGGGAGCTTGCAGGAGGCTTTGGGGTCGAGATTGAGGTGAGTTGAACTTATCATCCTCGGTCGATGGGATGAGACGGAGAGAACCATCCGATCCTTGGAGGATCTCCGAGAGCTTGCGTGCTAGAGCGAGGAGGTGCGTGGGATACACACCTTCCAGCGATTGAGTTCACTTATAATAACGGCTACCATTCGAGTATAGGGATGGCTCCTTTTGAGGCCTTTGTATGGGCGGAGGTGTAGGACTCCATTGTGTTGGCATGAGTCGGTGAGAGTGTGTCGTGCTTGGACCGGAATTGGTTAGGGAGACTACAGAGAAGGTTAAGATGATCAGGGAGAAAATGAAAGAGTCCCAGAGTCGGCAGAAAAGTTATCATGATAGGAGGAGAAAGGACTTGGAATTTCAGGCTGGTGAGCATGTATTCACGAGGTCACGCTTATATGACGGTGTTGGGCGTGCAATTGAAAGCGAAGAAGTTGACTCTAGATTTATTGGACCGCACCAAATCACCGAGAGGGTAGGAAAAGTTGCTTATAGGGTGGCTCTGCCACCTAATCTTTCGAACTTGCACGATGTATTCCACGTGTCACAGCTTCGGAAGTATATTCCAGACCCGTCTCATGTGATTCACATGGATGATGTAGAGGTACGTGAGAATCTCACGGTGGAGACTATGCCAGTGAGGATTGATGATAGAGAGGTGAAGGTGTTGAGAGGAAAGACATTGCATTGGTCAAGGTAGTGTGGTTGGGAGGCTGCTTGGTGAGAGCATGACTTGGGAGCTAGAGAGCGGGGATGAGGAGTCTATCCAGAGCTATTTGACTCAGGTATGAATTTCGAGGACGAAATTTCCTAAGTGGGGGAGAGTTGTAACACCTAAATAATTTAATTAAGTAATTGATTAAATTATTTAAAGTGTTGCACTAATTTTAATTATATTGAGTTATAATGTGGTAACTATTTTATTGTGTTAGGGAGTGGTGGGGCGATGGAAGGGGGTGTAAAAGGGCCCAAACCTTTTGAGCCCAAAATATAAATAGACTAGGTTTAGTTGCATAGGAAGGAAAAGAAAGGAAAAACAAAAGAAAGAAGAAAAGAAGGGGTGGTGCTTGTGAGTGAGAGGAGAAAGAAAGGAGAAGAGAGAAACTTCTCAAGGTTGCTCAAGGTAAGGGTTTTGGTCCTTTCTTTCTCAAAATTTTTCCTTTTCCTATTGTGGTGATTTACAATCCCTCATTACTTGTTGTTCTTGGTTCGCAAGATTGCTCAAGGAGGGATAGCCATTGTTATTTGCGAAGGAGAGGAAGGGAAAGCTTGCTATTTTGGGTGATTTTGGTGTTATTGGAGTCCTACGGTTTAAATTAAGGTAAGGGTGAGCGTTTCGTCTAACATAATTGGGTATAGATAGGTTTTTGTGGGGTTTTGATGATAAAGTGATGCGATTTTGTTGATGATTGATATTGTTGTTTGATAATTGATGAATTTGATGTGTTTGATGGTGTTCAATAGTTTAAAATTGTTGAAGAGCAATTGATGTTATTTTGGAAATAATTTGGTGATGTTATTAGCATAAAACTTAATGGTATTTGGAGTTGTTGATGAATTACTTTGATGAAATGAGTTGGTGTTTTTTTTTCTGATTAAAAATGTTGTTGTTTTGTTAAAGAAATGATTTTCTTTGTTTCTTTGTGGAATTTTATAATGAGCTGCTGTTTTTTTTAATTAATATGTTGCTGTCTTACAAAATAATGAGGTGCAGTTTTTGTATTAAAATCTTGCCGTTTTACTGCTGTTATGCGCCAGACAAGTCAACATTTCATTGTTTTTGGCTCGAAAAATCTGCTGTTTCCCACGCTATTTTCTTGTTATATTTGCTTCTTTGTTATGCGCTAGCAAGACAATCTTTTTCTTGCTGAATTTGGCTCGAAAAATTCTGCCGTTTTGGTTACAAATCACGCGCCTAAAAGTCATTGTTTTCTCTAGTTTTGTTCTTTGGTCAAGAACCGAATTTTACGAGTTTATTTTGTTAACGAAATGGCGTGTTAAAGTGGTGAATTTATAAATAAAATGGGCTGATATTTTATTTTATTAGATTTGCAAATTAAATGGGAAGTTCTCCAATTTAAAATTATGATGTTTTTCTCAAATGTAAGTACAATGTTTTCCAAACCAAATGGGTTGTTTCCACTACTAAAAATGTGATTGTTATGTTTATATAATTGAATTCTTTGTAAGAGGTTATACTACTAGTGTACTCCTTGACTATGGCTAGAAGGCGTGGTTTACCACTAAGGGCGAAATTTCTTTCTTTGGTGTATTTACAAGGGCATCACTGAGAACCTTGCAAATGTGGCCAATGCCTTTTGCAAGTAGTACCAGTTACCTGAGTAATCCCATAGTCAATCAGTTTACTATTTTATAATCCACAAAGCTAAAAGATAACCGTAATGTATATATATGCTTATGAGGACGTGACTATACGATGTTGATGAATGTGTCGGTTCATGCTATGAGTGATTTTGATGATGTGTTATTTAAGATTGTGATGTGAATGGCGAATACACTCTCGAGTGTTTTATGATGACATGCCTTGAGTGGTTATTTCTTTCATGATGATGATGATGGGTACTCCGAGTGAGTGTTGATTGAGTTGCACATGTGTTATAGAGTCTCATGGCATGTGCATACTATGACTAATATTGATGATGTTATGCCTTGAGTGGTTTTCTTCTACGATGTAGATATGCCTTGAGTGGTTTTTAAAGATGATATGGTACCATCATGCATATGCCCGCGTGTGGGTTGCATTTTCATACATAATCATAAGCGTGAGTTGTTCTTTGTTGTGATTGGAGTGGTGTTGTGTATTTATGATGTGGTGATGATGATGATACCTTGTGATTTATGCGCTCTCATCCCTCTATTATGTATCGATTATGTTCCATTGAAATTCTCACCCCCATACGCTTGGAATGTTGCTCTATTGTGGCACGCAGCAGCAGTACCGCAGTGAAGGACTTCTTTGCCTTATTCTTTTAGTTTTGGGATGTATTGTTGTGTCGCTCTCGATCATTTGTAACACCTAGGGGCGTGGGTAGAGTTGGATAATTTGTTTAATAGTTGTATACTGATTTTTATTGTTACATTGAGACGTGTTTGAGAGTATTTGGTGAGTTGGTGTTTATGCATTTGCGATTGTGTTTTATGAGGATGGGATTTTCCATAACTGATGTTTGATTGCACAAATTTGAAGAGTGCCTATTTGATGAGTTTTTAAGGAAGCTGTAGCATTTCTTTTCTATCAATTAAAACAATTTTTATTTTTGAAAAAGAATTACTCTGATAAATGACACGTATTATAAGGGTAGAAAAGGGGTGTTACAAAATTCTCAGATGTCACTAGAATGTTTTTTCTCTAACACAATTTCACTAATTGCGGATGACTGTGGAGGTTGGTTGGTGGGGACAGTTGAAGTTAGGTGGTGGCGACGATGGAGGTTTGGTGAAACTGGGGTTGGGGGTAACTTGCATTTTAGGGGTGATTGGTTGTAGATGGTGAAGTGGGGTTGGGTGTGTGTGGGTTAGAAAGATATAGGGATGTGGGTTAATAAGGGTAGTTTTAGTATTTTGGATGGTTTATTGAATTTGGGGGGGTGTGGGGGTAGAGGCGGTGGGGTGTTTGGTTAAATCCACTTCACAATGTCCTCTCATTGATAATTAGTTGATCGTGGTCATGCTGCGAGTTAAAATAATTAGAAAGGAATAGAAATGTAGAAACAAGGTGAGAAACCTCGATCGTCTGACAAGGACCTCTAAAACAAAAGATTACCAAAAAGAAGGTCGAAATTAACAACAAAAATTGGGGGTTATAAGTTTTATATTCATACCATTGTTTTGGTGTATAAGTATTAAAAAAATGTTAAATGTAACTGTCTAGACTCTCGTTCTTCCAGAATTCATTCCATTTATTTCTTCTAGCATTTGTTTTTTAACACATTAAGTTTTATAATTATATTTTGTAAAAAGAGAAGATTTCAAGTCCCTCTTATTACTCTTAAAAATTTACTTTCACCTTTTTTAATGCAAAAGGTTTATTTGATTTACGCATTTATTCAGGTTTCTTTCTTTTTATTTATTATAATTAATGTGTTCAATATTATGAACCATGTCAAAAAATTTAATCTTTATAAAAAGTATTGATTTAAGTAGTATTTATTTAATTTACAACTTTTTTTTTATAACAAGAAATTTGCCTAATTTATTTAATTGTTTAAAGTTATTACTTTTTATTTATTACAATTAATGTGTTTAGAGTTTGTAGCCATTTCAAAGTTGAATAGTATTTTTTTTTTATAAATAACTTAAAATAAATGAAATCTAATTGTAAAAAAAGTGGTCAATTATTTCCTTAATAAATAATTTTATTTTCCGTGTTGACTAGATAAAGAGTACGAAGAAAAACAATAAAACACTGACCTTTTAAAGCTTGAAGAGCTATATATACCTCACTATGTATCAAAAAACAAAATGCAAAGAGAAACCAGAAATAGAGCAAGAGTGCAAGTATTTCCTATCAAATGCGTCGATATCGGCTAGAATAGTTTGTTTTCATTTTCTCTCATAAAGAGAATAATATAGCAATGAAGGCAATTTGAACAAATCACCAAGCACCAAATAAGCTCAAAATGAGATTTTCTTTTGGTATTATCTGGTGCTTCGTTGATTTGATTGAAATTTGATTTTTCATTACAAGTACCAAACATCTAAGGTAGTGATCCACATTCATTTTTAGAAATATTGTTTTGTTAGTGAGTATTAATCCTCACATTATAGTTTTTCCGAAACACCAGCGGTTGCATAGATGATTAACTTTGGGTGAGTTTTGTCCACGTCCGGAAACTAAGTTTCTCGACGAGTATTTGAGTTAGACAACTGAAAACTCATGTCATATAAACGTATTTTTAAAATTATACCTAAATTTCTCGATGTATAAATTAAATAGTCATCAAGAAACCAAGTTTCCGTAAACTCAACTGATTTAGTCTTCTGAAATTAAATTCTCAGATGTCACTAGAATGTTTTTTCGGTAACAAAATTTCACTAATTGCGGATGACTGTGGAGGTTCGTTGGTGGGGACAGTTGAAGTTAGGTGGTGGCGACGATGGAGGTTTGGTGAAACTGGGGTTGGGGGTAACTTGCATTTTTCGGGGTGATGGGTTGTAGATGGTGAAGTGGGGTTGGGTGTGTGTGGGTTAGAAAGATATAGGGATGTGGGTTAATAAGGGTAGTTTTAGTATTTTGGATGGTTTCTTGAGTTTCAGGGGTGTGGGTGGTAGGGCGGTGGGGTGTTTGGTGAAATCCACTTCACAGTGTCCTCTCATTGATAATTAGTTGATCAGCGGTCGTACGCGAGTTAAAATAATTAGAAAGGAATAGAAATGTAGAAACAAGGTGAGAAACTTCGATCGTCTGGCAAGGACCTCTAAAACAAAAGATTACCAACAACAAGCTCGAAATTAACAACAAAAAGTGGGGGTTATAAGTTTTATATTCATACCATTGTTTTGGTGTATAAGTATTAAAAAAATGTTAAATGTAACTGTAACACCCCCTTTCTAATTACTACTAATTAGCCAATTTAAAATCAGAGTTTTCAAAAACTTTTCCACGCACCACAAAGAGAGTGCTACATTTTCATCAAATACACATAGGATAGCACTTTAAAGCTCATAACACAAACTAGTGTGTGATATATAGCACATCAAAATGGGGCGAACCCTCAAAACACCTATTTAGTTTTACAACAACCAGAATATAATTTACCAGCACAGCGGAATAGCAACAAGTCTAGAAAATATTTGATACATCACTAACTATCAGTCTAATAACAGCAAAAACAAAATACTAAGTAACTAAGACGCCCCTCCCCGTGCTACATATCAGAGCATGACTCAAAGGACCCACTAGAAGGTAGAAGGCCTTCATTCGCTATCACCTGCAGGTTGCCGACATGAGAAGCAACACGAAAGCAGTAGGGTGAGTCTCTTTACATAAATAATAGCAAATAGGATAAGCATTATATTTGGGAAGGTAAACTAGAAGCACTCAATCACGACAATTATCAATATACATCAACAAATTCACAATCGCTAAGAAACACCATCAAATGCATGATTAATGCATGAAATGCATACCCAAACTCCACGGGCCATGCATGTGGGTCCATCTCCCAAAATAAGCCTTGAGGGCACTCCCAATTTACGGCCGAAGCCTCATCACCCAAATAAATGCACATGGTTTATGAGACGCCATGAACAATGCACCAATCACACCCAAGTCACACCATATTTCAACACAACATGCATGAAGCATAATCACCCACATTTAATAAACTCCCATTGCCATTAATTAATTCATCATCACCCAATTAAGCCTCAAGGCACTCCCAATAATTTATAATAAGGCCGAAGCCCACTCCCTTATGATTATTTTCATCATTAAACACATCACCCATTAACACACCCTTAAGTATAACTCTAAGGCTAACAATCAATGTCAAGGACCAACTCACACATAAGGACCAACTTGTAACACCCTCATATTTCTATCTAGTAGAAATACTAAAGTGTACCTAATGGCATACATCAGAGTATAAAAATTCCTGTCTCAGATATTGATTTGACCAAAAACTCACGAATCCAAATCAAAGAGTCGTAAACATAATATAGTCCAAAGTTCAATATCCTAAAACAAGACAACAGCAGAAACGATTATCTAACTCAAATACAAATTCAAGTTATAAATCAAATACAAAGATACAAGGGAAAACCCTAACTAATAATAGAAGAACTACGTCTTCCATTTCCTTCTCGAGCATGCCATCCACTCGTGCCATAAAGGATCTTCTTTCCCTGTTTCTCTGTAAAACAACAACATTTGTAGGGTGAGATAACAAATCTCGATGAGTCTTCTTTGTGACCCCCTTACCTATCACTCGGTCCATTTATAAAACCATAATTAGTAATTCAAAAAGAATTACAATATACAATCAATCATGTGTAATCCGATAAATGAATTACGTAAGAGTTCATAGTCCGATTCTTGATGACTATGCATTATCCTCTTTATTAATCACTTGTGACATGTCATCAACAACCTAAAGAAGCTTGAGTGACAAATCACAATATACGCATTTAAAAGTTTTATCAATTCTAGTACATCACCAACAACACATAAGGAAGCATGGGTGAACCCCAACATAGCCAATAAGTGTGCAACTCTTAAAGCGGATAGCTTTAATTTTAACATGGGGGCCTAGGACCGGGCGCATGACTTCCTCTCCTAGTGTACTAAACGCATGGAGGTCGTCACCTCAATTCGATATTTCTTATATATATCGTAAAGCGTGGACCGGTTTAGATGAACATAATCATCCCGCCTCAATATAATTTATATATCACACCGCATTGGGCTCCTATACTCGATATAATTTATATATCGAAACATAATTCAATCTATGATATGTTATAATGTCATGAATTCATGAAATCAATCCAATCAACATTTAAGTTATAAAACATTTGGTTCCCACACGTACTCTAGGTTTTACGGTTTTTCGAAATATTCATAACTTGAATCAGCTTAATTCAAAACCACTTTGGATATGTATCAAAAAGTTCTAACCAAAATTAACGTGAGCTTCCTCGAAATATGGACATCCCAAAATAATACATTTACTGTATAACCAGTCCAGACATCAATTTTGTTCAAAAATCATTAATTCCCGCACATATACAAAATTTACGGTTTTCCAAAAGATTTGTAAATTCAACTAAAACAAACCCAACAACTTAAAACCACACCCAAATCATAACAATATCATCCTTATATAATTATAATTGGTTAGGAAAAGGATTGGAAGAAGTTTGAAGTCGAGCGGAGGCAGTAAACGAATTTTTGGTAATAGGTGACTGAAGGTCGGCACGACGTGCAAGAAGTTACACGCGACGTCTTGGCCGATCGTGGCAGAGTGCCAATTTGTCCATTTTCGTTTCGTTTCGTTCTCCGATCGATCCCAAATTGTCTTCCGATCCAAATTCAACCACAAAACAGATACAATATACACATATTCCAATTCAAACATAACAATTAAACAATCAAATCTTTATGGTTTCGTTCTAAGTTTCAAACAAACATAATTTCTCAAAATAACGTTTTTGACTCGAAAATTCACGAAACTCCAAATTTCGAAAACCGTTCAAACATAACAAATAAACAACATTTTAAAATTCCCTAAACGTGAGTAAAACTCACCTCGTGTGATGAAAATCACACCAAACCGAAACTCTCCGAAGCTCGATCGACTCGTAACACACGAACACGCTCCGAATTCGTTCCAAAAGCTCTAGAGCCGAACCCATCAACCGTAACTCCTCAAAATCACTCCCAAACCGAAGACCACAACTACCCAACAAAAGTTCAGCTCAGCCCAAGCTTCCAAATCCGAATTTGAGCTCCAACATCCATCAATGGTGAATTTTTAAAGAGATGGAATTAGAGGTTGAAAGTGGTATCAAAAGAAAGAGAATGAAAAATGGAGTGAAATGGCACAAAAAGCCCCTTACCTAGAGTTGATTTGAGGGAGATCTTGTTGCTTCTTTCCTTCTCTTCTTCGTCTCCTTTCTTCTCCTCTCCCTCGGTTTCTCTTTCTTTTTCTCTCTCTCTCTCTCTCTTTGACTTTTCTTTCTTTCTGTCCGTGCTCTCTCTCTTTCTATATCTCTTTTTATTTTATTTTTCTTTCACACAAGTGAGGAATGAGAGAGTGTTTGGATATTTTTGGGTCTTGGAGCTCATTTAGTGTGAGTAGTATAAAGACTAAAATACCCTTAGTGTTCTAATTTCCACTCAATTATACATTTAACTTATATTCTCTAGCATTTATAAATTGCTTTCGTAACAACCTAATATCCGTGACTTGATTTATTACCTACTCGAGTAATAAATCACTCGTTAATTTCTTAATTTGAAATTAACGAAATTAGGGATGTTACACAACTTGTCACATAGGGACTAAACCGACACCCACAAGGACTAAACGGTCACCTAGGGACTAAACAGTCACATAGGGACCAAAACAACACATTAAAAGGGCCAATAGTGCACAAGGACCAAAATAACACTTTTAGGGACTTAACGGTGAAAAAGGACCAAAATAGCATTTTTAGGGACTAAGACATAACACAGGCGCACTTGGGCAGCCAAAATGGCGCCCTTGTGCGCAACACAGCAGCACAGCCACACACGCACAGGCGCATGGGGCTGCCACACTTGGCGCCCCTACCTGTGCCAACACATGCACACACGCACGCACCCACCAGCACGTAACACAGGCGCACTGGGCACGCCAAAATGGCGCCCAGTTCTGCGCCACACACCCTGCACACACCCACGGGCGCAACACGGGCGCGCTGGGCACGCCAAAATGGCGCCCCACTGCGCCCGCCCACAAAGAACAACCAAAGACACCACCAAACACACTGGCGCCACTAGGCGCACACTGAGGCCAAAAGGCGCCCCACTGCGTTCAAAGAAACCGATAGCCAATTCCCCCACACAACACCATCAAACCACTTCATTCAAGCAATTCACCAACACCCAATCATCAACATAACTCCTCATATTGATTTTAATTAAACTCCATGCAATTATCACATTAACACCAACAATAATAGAATTAACATTTCAATTTCACCTCACAACAACACCATGGTTTCATCAAATTTAATCCAAACACAACACCAATTAATTCAAACAACACATAAACACCAATTAATTCAACAACACATAAACACCAATTAATTCAACAACACATAAACACCAATTAATTCAAACAACACATAAACACCAATTAATTCAACAACACATAAACACCAATTAATTCAACAACACATAAACACCAAATAATTACCCTAAACACCTAACCCACACATAACTATTCATCTTATAACCTATTATGTATGAAAGAGAGCCCCCTAACCTTAGAAATTGAAGAACTCTAGTAACATCTCCTTCACCACCTCAAGAAACACCAAAAATAGATACTTCACCACTTTGAGCTTCAAATACCTTCCATGGTAAAGTGAAAATGAGGAGGAATTAGTGGGTAAAACTTACACTAATAGATAGAGCATATGAAGAAGAAGGATACCTAAATCCACTTACCCCAAGCCAAGATGAAATTTTTCTCCTCCCTCCCTCCTTGCCCAGCACCGTCGGCCTCCCTACCACTCTCTCCCCCTCCTTTTCTTTCTTTTCTTCTAAAATGGGAAGGAAACCCTACCCCTAAGTTTAATTCTTTGGATATGGGCCTATTAGTGGGCCATGGGCCCTTTATTTGCACCTCCTAGTTACTTCAACCACTCCCTGACATAATTAAATCACCACTCCCTTATTTACTACCCAACACCTCTTAGTTATATTAAACACCTCCTTAATAAAATAAAACTCCAAATTAATTAATTGACTTAAATAAATGTTGCAAGCCTTAAATAACTTAATTAAATGAATAATTAAATTATTTTAGGGCGTTACAGTAACTGTCTAGACTCTCGTTCTTCCCGAATTCATTCCATTTATTTCTTCTAGCATTTGTTTTTTAACACATTAAATTTTATAATTATATTTTGTAAAAAGAGAAGATTTCAAGTCCCTCTTATTACTCTTAAAATTTTACTTTCATCTTTTTTAATGCCAAAGGTTTATTTGATTTAAGCATTTATTCAGGTTTCTTTCTTTTTATTTATTATAATTAATGTGTTCAATATTATGAACCATGTCAAAAAATTTAATCTCTTTATAAAAAGTATTGATTTAAGTAGTATTTATTTAATTTACAACTTTTCTTTTTTCTATTTTTATAACAAGAAATTTGCCTAATTTATTCAATTGTTTAAAGTTATTTCTTTTTATTTATTACAATTAATGTGTTTAGAGTTAGTAGCCATTTCAAAGTTGAATAGTATTTTTTTTATAAATAACTTAAAATAAATGAAATCTAATTGTAAAAAAAGTGGTCAATTATTTCCTTAATAAATAATTTTTTTTTCTGTGTTGACTAGATAAAGAGTACGAAGAAAAACAATAAAAAACTGACCTTTTAAAGCTTGAAGAGCTATATATACCTCACTATGTATCAAAAACAAAATGCAAAGAAAGCTGGAAATAGAGCAAGAGTGCAAGTATTTCCTATCAAATGCCTCGATATTGGCTAGAATAGTTTGTTTTCATTTTCTCTCATAAAGAGAATAATATAGCAATGAAGACGAATTTCGAACAAATCACCAAGCACCAAATAAGCTCAAAATGAGATTTTCTTTTGGTATTATATGGTGCTTCGTTGATTTGATTGAAATTTGATTTTTCACGACAAGTACCAAACATCTAAGGTAGTGATCCACATTCATTTTTTAGAAATATTGTTTTGTTAGTGAGTATTAATCCTCACAATATAGTATTTCCGAAACACCAGCGGTTGCATAGATGATTAACTTTGGGTGAGTTTGGTCCACGTCCGAAAACTAAGTTTCTCGATTTAGTATTTGAGTTAGACAACTGAAAACTCATGTCATATAAGTGTATTTTTAAAATTATACCTAAATTTCTCGATGTATAAATTAAATAGTCATCCAGAAACCAAGTTTCCGTAAACTCAACCGATTTAATCTTCTGAAATTAAATTCTCAGATGTCACTAGAATGTTTTTTCACTAACAGAAGTTCACTAATTGTGGATGACTGTGGAGGTTCTTTGGTGGGGACAGTTGAAGTTAGGTGGTGGCGACGATGGAAGTTTGGTGAAACTGGGGTTGGGGGTAGCTTGCATTTTTTGGGGTGATGGGTTGTAGATGGTTAAGTGGGGTTGGTTGTGTAGGTTAGAAAGATATAGGGATGTGGGTTAATAAGGGTAGTTTTAGTATTTTGGATGGTTTATTGAGTTTTAGGGGTGTGGGGGGTAGGGAGGTGGGGTGTTTGGTCAAAACCTTTCATAGTGTCCTCTCATTGATAATTAGTTGATCAGCGGTCGTACGCGAGTTAAAATAATTAAAAAGGAATAGAAATGTTGCAACAACGTGAGAAACCTTGATCGTCTAACAAGGACCTCTAAAACAAAGATTACCAACAACAAGCTCGAAATTAACAACAAAAAGTGGGGGTTATAAGTTTTATATTCATACCATTGTTTTGGTTCATAAGTATTAAAAAAATGTTAAATGTAACTGTCTAGACTCTCGTTCTTCCCGAATTCATTCCATTTATTTCTTCTTGCATTTGTTTCTTAACACATTAAATTTAATAATTATATTTTGTAAAAAGAGAAGATTTCAAGTCACTCTTATTACTCTTAAAATTTTACTTTCATCTTTTTTAATGCAAAAGGTTTATTTGATTTACGCATTTATTCAGGTTTCTTTCTTTTTATTTTTTATAATTAATTTGTTCAATGTAACACCCTCATATTTTTATCTAGTAGAAATACTAAAGTGTACCTAATGACATACATCAGAGTATAAAAATTCCTGTCTCGGATATTGATTTGACCAAAAACTCTCGAATCCAAATCAAAGAGTCGTAAACATAATATAGTCCAAAGTTCAATATCCCAAAACAAGACAACAGCGGAAATGATTACATAACTCAAATACAAATTCAAGTTATAAATCGAATACAAAGATACAAGGGAAAACCCTAACTAATAATAGAAGAACTACGTCTTCCATTTCCTTCTCGAGCACGCCATCCACTCGTGCCATAAAGGATCTTCTTTCCCTGTTTCTCTGAAAATCAACAACATTTGTAGGGTGAGATAACAAATCTCAGTGAGTCTTACTGTGACCCTTACCTATCACTCGGTCCATTTATAAAACCATAATTAGTAATTCAAGAAGAATTACAATATACAACCAATCATGTGTAATCCGATAAATGAATTACATAAGAGTTCACAGTCCGATTATTGAGGACTATGTACAACTTAAATTACTTATCTATAGTTCATAGCCCAATTCTTGATGGCTATGCACTATCCTTTTTATTAATCACTTGTGACATGTCACCAACAACCTAAGGAAGCTTGAGTGACAAAATCACAATATACACATTTAAAAGTTTTATCAATTCTAGTACATCACCAACAACACAAGGAAGCATGGGTGAACCCCAACATAGCCAATAAGTGTACAACTCTTAAAGGCGGATAGCTTTAATTTTAACATGGGGGCCTAGGACCAGGGCGCATGACTTCCCTCTCCTAGTGTACTAACGCATGGAGGTCGTCACCTCAATTCGATATTTCTTATATATCGTGAAACGTGGGCCAGTTTAGATGAACATAATCATCCCGAGCCAATTATAAATTAAGAAATGGAACATTTTGTTCAATTCACTTTACATATATACAACCATAACTCATTCTATGATAGGTTATAATATCAATGAATTCATGAAATCAATCCAATCAACATTTAAGTTATAAAACATTTGGTTCCCACACGTACTCTAGGTTTTACGAAATATTTGCAACATTAACCGTTTAATTCAAAACCACTTTGAACATGTATCAAAATTTCTAACGAAAATTCGGCAGAGTTTCCTCTGAAATATGGACATCCCAAAAAAAATACTTACCTGTATAACCAGTCCAGATAATTTACAACCACATACATAAATCCCAATCCAGCACAAGAATTCAACAATCAAAATAATATGGTTTCTTTTTAAATTTCCAACACGCGTAATGTTTTTTGTAAAATACCGTTTTTGACTCAAAAATTTGCGAAACTCCGAATTTTGAAATCATTCAAACGTAACACAAAACAATATTTAAAATTCCCTAAACGTGAGTAAAACTCACCTCGTGTGATGAAAATCACACAAAACCGAAACTTCTTGAAGTTCAAACGATTCTGAAAACCTCACGAACTCATCCCGAACTCGTTCAACCGCTTCTAAACCGAATGTATTCTGGACAGCATCTCTGTGCAGTTTTTGAATGAGCATAACTTATTCAATTTCTAACCAAAACCATCCAAACCAGTGCCTAATGTGTAGATAATTTTGTCTATTTTCCAATGGTTCAAGTCCCACACTGATATGACAAGTATCCAGAGAGTTATGGCTAAAACAATGTGGCTGGTGCAAAATCGTTACTGTTACAAAAGTGAAACTTGTAACTAATTGTTCTCTATCAATACACAGTCAAATCAAGTGATTCTTGTGCCTATTTCGAAGGACTTTTTGTCTACTTTCCAACGAAACAAGAATTATTTAAAACGGAGTTCAATTGAGAACTCAAGACCTGAAAAACTGAACCTATACACAGTTTGATTTCAGAAATTTGACATAACTTGAGACACTCATAACTTGAGCTACACAACTCCAAATTTAACGAAACCAGTGCCAAAACGACCGGCGTGAAGTCTATTTTCAAAAACAATCAGAAACATAATTTTTGGATTAACCAAACAGTCTCAGTTCTAAGGAAACCGTAGCTGTGTCCAGATTTTCTAAAACAGCGAGTTCGAGACCAAATTTGAGGTTTTCGCGACTCAAAATTTACGAAACGCGAGCAATTTCGACAACCACAGAAATCAATCACTCAACACAACATAAAACCAAAAACCCTAAGCGAGTAAAATTCACCTAACGTGATGAAAATCACGCAAATCTCGAGACTTTTCCGAAGCTCACGATTCCGAAACTTCACGAACTCTCTTCGGAACCGTACCAAGCTTCCCAATGCTTCCAAAACCGAAATCCAGCAGCTGAAACCTTTCCCCTACTGTTCCAAATCGATTCCAAGCAGACCCAAGCTCTCCAATTCGAACCCAAGCCTTCAAAACCCTTGCTTGAGCTTCCCAAACCTTAAGCTAGCTTCCAAATCACCAAACTTCATTTTCTTCAACCTTGAGCTCTAATGGGTCATCAATGGCACTTGGAGAATGAGAGGGAACCAAGTCAAGAAATTAGTACCTTTGGATTGAGAAGAAGAAATGGAGTATAATGGAAGTGTTTTTACTTACCTTCAATGGAGGATCTTGAAGATCTCCTCCTTCCCTCTCTTCTTCCTCCCCCACGGCTCATCTCTCTCTCTCTCTCTCTCTCGACTTCTCTCTTTCTCTCTCTCTAACTTTCCTCTTCTTTCTCTCCCTCTGTTTCTTTTTTCTTTCTATTTCTTTCTTTCTTTCCTTTTATTTCTTTCTTTTACTTCCTTCGATTCCTTCTCTCTCTCTCTCTCTTACTTTCCCTTCCTTTATTCACTCAAGTGTGGAATGATAGAGCATTTGGATATTTTTGGTGTCTTAGAGCTCATTTAATGGGAGTGGTATAAAGACTAAAATACCCCTAGTTTTCTAATTTCCACTCAATTATGTATTTTAAATTATATACTCTAGCAATTATAAATTGCTTTCGTGACAACCTAATATCCGTGACTTGATTTATTACCTACTCGAGTAATAAATCACTCGTTAATTTCTTAATTCGAAATTAACGAAATTAGGGATGTTACATTCAATATTATGAACCATTTCAAAAAAGTTAATCTTGTTATGAATATTATTGGATATTGGATGTCCATTTCTCTTCCACTTCTACTTGTGATTACTACCTTTGTAATGACTTGTTAGTGGCTCTTTATATGCTGATCTTTCACTTCCCTTCTACCCTATAAATAGGACTATCTCATATGTGTATTGGTAGACTTGAAGTGAATAGAAAAATCTCTAATCTTCTTCCACATTTCTTCTTGTCATCTTCTTGGTCTTTTATCTCTTATTTCATAATACGTTATCAGCACGAAGTTCTACCAATCTAAGATTTTTTTTTATGGAATCCATAAAGCATCGGTTGTTTGGATGTGTTGAAGAAGATCCATAAAAGCATCGGTAACTACATTCTGGGATGTGAGGTTCTTTTTTATCTTTGGTAACTACTTTGGTTATATTTAATCTTTGTATTGTCTAATTTTTTTGGGAGTTGTTTTTCTGTTGTCTAATCTTTTTGTTAATCTTTTGTCATGTTTATATTAGATTTTAAGTTGGATTTTAAGGATTTATTTGATTCTTTGATTTTATGTGAACGACACCACATATTTGGGAGATGGATAATTTTGTAATCTATGATGATTTTTTTTTGTGGAAAAAGATTAATTTTCTAATATGTTTTCGTTAGTCGCCCCTTACTTCCCTCTCACTTATAATTGTGTTTTAAATCATGGTTTTCCTTTTGGCTAATATGCTCTTGAAGGATTTTAGTTACTTGATTGTTTCTAATCAATCTAAGGTAGTAACGGTTCAATGTTTTACTTTGATTCTGTAATATTTTTCTTTCAATCCTGTGAACTTATCAACAACTTTTACGTTATATTCATCATCCAATTTTCTTATTGATCGAATATTATATAAACTTTTCATTATTAATGTTTCTAATAATTAAACTAGTCATTGAAATGATCGGTTCAATGTTTCGCAACTGTGATGACTTTTTAATTGTTTAACCACATTGGATGATGCATAGTTTTGCAATTTGTGATTGCATAGTTTTACAACAATATCTGGAAGTATAATCCCGTCCCCTTACTTACCTACTTATTGTATTATATAATTACCAACTTTTGTCTGGTCTTTTACATATTTATTTGTTCTATGAAGCCACAATGCTATTGCCAATAATTCTTCTTCTTATTTTTTTAATTGTGATCTTATTTTTGTTTTATCTCATTTCTATTTATTTATCATTGTTGATAAAAATTTGTTACATAACTCTTGAAGAACGATAAATTCATCATCCATGCATCCCTGAAGGATTGCACAAAGAAGGATTGTGGTATAATTCCTGAAGAACTATGTATCATTGTTTATGAAATAGATCTTGAAGAACTTTAAAAATTTTAATATACAAGCATCCCTGAAGGATTATGGTATAGTTCCTGAAGAACTAATGATTTGGTAATCAAGTATCTTTGTAGGATTGCACAAGGAATGATTTTCTCTATCATTGTCTATGAAGATTTGCTATAGTTCTTGAAGAACTCAAAGAAAGAAAATATTCAAGCATCCTTGAAGGATTTCTCATAGTATATATGATTTTCTTGATTATCATTGAACGAATTGGTAATTTAAGCATCTTTGGTGGATTGCACAAAATTAAATACATTTTTCTTTGCTCATCTCTTATGGAGATTTGTGGTCAAGTTTCTGAAGAACTATACATTTGGACCATGACTAAAATCTATAAGATCTACTTGATCTTAGTATATTTTGAAGTAAAGGAAAAGACATGTAATTTATGTCTCAAATATTCTCATGAATTAGCAAAATGAGAAAATATTTTCAGAAAAACATTACGAATCAAGATTATGTGATATTGTGATTGTAAAGAATACTCACAAACCACTCAATGAATTTAAGTTCATTCCTAGAAGTGAATGACTCACATTATAATTTTGGTACAAGAAAAGTTGTGGTGATGGCCATTGATGTGGTAAATATTGTCATTATCTTATTAAAGTGTCATTCGTATCGTTTGTGATTGTGACATTTGTTATTCCTAATAGTGGTAAAGTATCTTTTGGAAAAATGTAATTTTTCTTCTTTCTTTTGCTTGGAATTCCAAATAAATATGTTGCATGAAAAAAAAGGGGGAATAAGAAGATTTGATTGTATGATTAAATCCTAATGAACTAGACACTTTTAAGTTCAAAAGAATTTATATATTTGTTTAGCAAATATAGTTCTCTACTGAGAGAGACTTTCTATGCTCTCATTGTAGACATATAATATTGTAGAGGCTTAATTTCCTCATGCCAATCTTTTATCATATTCATTTTATTTTAGGATTGAATGAGTATTGACACTAGCATCAATAATGGATAAATGTGTTTCTCTCATAGTAGAACTACCAATATTATTATAAAGGATAAAAAAAATATTTCTCCTATTTAGTGAAGTGAGAAACCGAAGTTAGTACTATATCTGGCTCTTCAAATATAATTGAAGGCTCCGGAAGAGCTAATATACTATTATCCGGGGGAACAAATTTACAAATTGAGAATGCATTATATTCCCCTAAGTCTCGTAGAAATTTATTAAGTTTCAAATATATACATATAAATAGAAATCATATTGAAACGAGAGATGAAGGAGACATTGAATATTTTTATATAGCGAGACATATTTTGATAAAATATTTGTAGTGGAAAAATTGACTACTTTTTCCTCTGATTTGTATTACACTTATATATGTGCAATTGAAGCACATGTTGTTGTAAACCAGAAGTTTACATATCATAATAATTTAGTTGTTGGCAAGATCGGTTGGGCCATCCCGAGTATATTATGATGCGAATAATAAATTTCTATGTGAACTTGTTTTGAAAGAGCAGTAGTTTCTTCAATCTACTAATTATTGTGTTCACTAATTCCCAAAGGAAATTGGCAATTTGAGAATAGTAAATCTCTCATATTTCTAGAACTGATATAAGGTGATATTTAATTTGTAAACAAGTACACTAATCACGTGGACTATTTAGATATTTGTGGTTTTAATTGATGCATCAATTGAAGGCCACATATATATATATATATATATATATATATATATATATATATATATATATATATATATATATATATATATAATAATTGTCATCATCTCTGGCTGGAAGTTTGTGAGATTGTTTGCTCAACTAATTTGAGTAAGAGGTCATTATGTGAATTACCTTGAAAGCATATGATAAGTATTGTATGTCTATTAGAATTGATATTGGATATCACACGTCATACGTTCATTCAAAAATGGTCTTGAACAACTCTTCCTCTTTACATTTTGTTTTTGGTCACGAACTTAATATTTCCCATCTTTGAATTTTTGGACGTGCAATGCACTTTGATGGGTCCTAAAAGAATTTTGGAAATATATATTGGATATAAATCTCCATGTATAATATAGTATCTTGAGCCAACAATTGGAGACTTGTTTAAAATCCAGATTGATGATTATCATTTAAAGAATTAGATTTTCCAACATTAGGGGAAGAGAATAAGCAGTTGTAAAAAGTAGATCAGTTGGTATGAATTATCATTATCTCATATTGATCCTCAGACTAAACAATGTGAACTAGAAGTTCAAAAGATAGTTCATTTGCAAAGCTTAGCAAATTATCTAACAAATGCATTTACTGATCCAAAAGGTGCGACCAAATCATATATATCAACTGCTAATGCTCCAATAGAATGGATGTCCATGTTGGACAATCTAATATTGCAAATGAGTCTAAACCACGCCTGAAGCGTGGTAGGCCAATCGGTTCCATAGATAAAAATCCTCGAACGACAAAAGGAGCTAAAACTAAAAATGGTCCAAGCGAGGATATAGAAACTCTAAAAGAGTATTCAGACATAATTGACATTACAGTTCCAGAAGAACTGATCAGGTACCTGAAAAGTTATGAAATTAAAGAGATCTCAATGAATTATGTCAAGAATAAAATACAATGGAACCGAAACGAAGTCAACGTTGACTATGTTTTTACTAAATATAGCGCTAAATGTGATAAATAATAGTGAGGATCATGGACCAAAGTCTACTAAAGATTGTATACAATGTGATTTGGCCAAATTTTAAAGATAAGCAGAATGAGAATGGTGAAATTGTGAGATACAAAGCTCGACATGTTGCTCAAGGGTGGATGCGAGTACTTTTCAGTACTTAATTAGCCTTGTAGTGCATGAAGAGCTCAATTTTCACAAAAATGAATATTACTACAACTTATTTGTATGACTCGTTTGTTAGTCATAATTAATAAAGATCTCCGAAGGATTTAATATTGCAATGCACACTTTTCGGATTTTGAGATGAATACCCACACTGAATCAATCCCTCCATGAGATATAATTTGAACACATATGATAAAGGAGGGATACAAAAATGACATCACCTATCCATATAGTTTTATAAAAATATTTGAAAAAGAATTTGCTATAACTGATGTCTATGTTGATGAGAAAAATATTATCGGAACTCCTGAAGAGCTTCCAAAAACTATAGACTGTTCAAAGAAATAGCTCTAGATGAATGACCTCAAATTATATCTGATGGATTTTGAGGTTAAACCTGTAGTTGACCTCTACATGGAAAATCCTAGAAGGATCCAAGATACAAAGAAATACCTTCAAATAAATTCTTTTGAAAAATAAGGTCTCATATTGATCTGCAGAAATTATTTATATTGATTACATGAGTTGTGTGGCAAGCAAATAACAAATGTCTCAGTCCTGAAGACTATAAAAGCATGCATGCATATCACAAACCAAAATGCATCAGAAAAGGGGTAAGATGGATATTTATGTTTGGCTATTGTAATGAATAAATCATTTTTATGTATGTTACACAAATTAACAATGCAGATATATACAGTGTTTTTCTGATCTAGATCAAGTCAGATTACAAGTCAGCTATTATCTACATGTGGTGACACTAAAATATCTTTATGGTCTACAAAACAATCTATGGTTCTTGCTTCTTCATTTCATGTCCAAATGCCAACAATTCAAGGAAGATGCTTTGAAGATAATACTGATCAAAAAGTTCCATTAAAAGAGGATACAATCACAAGTGACCGTGGAGTAGATTGTTCCATATGCACTCAGAGAGAAACTCTAAATGTTGAAATTCATATTCTGAAGTGGTGCTTCAATCAGGGGGAGAATAGCTGCACTCTTTTTTCCTTTGCCATGGTTTTGTCCCACTGGGTTTTCCTGGAAAGGTTTTTAACGAGGCAGTTCCCTCTGGTAGGATATTGTACTCTTTTTCCTTCACTAGATTTTTTCCCACTGGGTTTTTTCTAGTAAGGTTTTAATGAGACATATCCTCAATGGACATCCAAGGGGGAGTGTTATGAATATTATTGGATATTGGATGTCCATTTCTCTTCCACTTCTACTTGTGATTACTACCTTTGTAATGACTTGTTAGTGGCTCTTTATATGCTGATCTTTCACTTCCCTTCTACCCTATAAATAGGACTATCTCATATGTGTATTGGTAGACTTGAAGTGAATAGAAAAATCTCTAATCTTCTTCCACATTTCTTCTTGTCATCTTCTTGGTCTTTTATCTCTTATTTCATAATAAATCTCTTTATAAAAAGTATTGATTTAAGTAGTATTTATTAATTTACAACTTTTCTTTTTTCTTTTTTTATAACAATAAATTTGCCTAATTTATTCAATTGTTTAAATTTATTTCTTTTTATTATTACAATTAATGTGTTTAGAGTTAGTAGCCATTTCAAAGTTGAATAGTATTTTTTTTATAAATAACTTAAAATAAATGAAATCTAATTGTAAAAAAAGTGGTCAATTATTTCCTTAATAAATAATTTTATTTTCCGTGTTGACTAGATAAAAGTACTGAAGAAAAACAATAAAAACTGACCTTTTAAAGCTTGAAGAGCTATATATACCTCACTATGTATCAAAAACAAAATGCAAAGAGAAACCGGAAATAGAGCAAGAGTGCAATTATTTCCTATCAAATGCCTCGATATCTGCTAGAATAGTTTGTTTTCATTTTCTCTCATAAAGAGAATAATATAGTAATGAAGAGGCAATTTCGAACAAATCACCAAGCACCAAATAATCTCAAAATGAGATTTTCTTTTGGTATTATCTCGGTGCTTCGTTGATTTGATTGAAATTTGATTTTTCATGACAAGTACCAAACATCTAAGGTTGTGATCCACATTCATTTTTTAGAAATATTGTTTTGTTAGTGAGTATTAATCCTCACATTATAGTTTTTCCGAAACACTAGCGGTTGCATAGATGATTAACTTTGGGTGAGTTTGGTCCACATCCAGGAAACTAAGTTTCTCGATTTAGTATTTGAGTTAGACAACCGTAAACTCATGTCATATAAGTGTATTTTTAAAATTATACCTAAATTTCTCGACATATAAATTAAATAGTCATCCAGAAACCAAGTTTCCGTAAACTCAACTGATTTAGTCTTCTGAAATTAAATTCTCAGATGTCACTAGAATGTTTTTTCGCTAACAGAATTTCACTAATTGTGGATGACTGTGGAGGTTCGTTGGTGGGGACAGTTGAAGTTAGGTGGTGGCGACGATGGAGGTTTGGTGAAACTGGGGTTGGGGGTAACTTGTATTTTTCGGGGTGATGGGTTGTAGATGGTGAAGTGGGGTTGGGTGTGTGTGGGTTAGAAAGATATAGGGATGTGGATTAATAATGGTAGTTTTAGTATTTTGGATGGTTTATTGAGTTTCAGGGGTGTGGGGGGTAGGGAGGTGGGGTGTTTGGTCAAAACCCTTCACAGTATCCTCTCATTGATAATTAGTTGATCAGCGGGTGTACGGGGGTTAAAATAATTAGAAAGGAATAGAAATGTTGCAACAACGTGAGAAACCTTGATCGTCTAACAAGGACCTAAAACAAATATTACCAACAACAAGCTCGAAATTAACAACAAAAAGTGGGGGTTATAAGTTTTATATTCATACCATTGTTTTGGTTTATAAGTATTAAAAAAATGTTAAATGTAACTGTCTAGACTCTTGTTCTTATCGAATTCATCCCATTTATTTCTTCTTGCATTTGTTTTTTAACACATTAAATTTAATAATTATTTTTTGTAAAATGAGAAGATTTCAAGTACCTCTTATTACTCTTAAAATTTTACTTTCATCTTTTTTAATGTAATACGTTTATTTGATTTACGTATTTATTCAGGTTTCTTTCTTTCTTTTTTATTTTAATTAATGTGTTCAATATTATGAACAATGTCAAAAAATTTAATCTATTTATAAAAGGTATTGATTTAAGTAGTATTTATTTACTTTACAACTTTTCTTTTTTCTTTTTTTATAACAAGAAATTTGCCTAATTTATTCAATTGTTTAAAGTTATTTCTTTTTATTTATTACAATTAATGTGTTCAGAGTTAGTAGCCATTTCAAAGTTGAATAGTGTAACACCCTAATATTTCTAAATAATAGAAATATCAAAATGTAAATTTAGCATTCATCAGAGTAAACCTAATCTCTGTTTTAGATATTGAATAATACAAACTCAGATTCCAATAACAGAGTTGTTCGCAACCTGGAGTACTTTAGAGTACAATGAGATCGGTACTTAATTGTCACTTCAGTAATACAACCCGATATTAAATATCCAAAGACAAAGGTAAATAGATTAGGTGTTACAACTTAACAAGAAAGTTATAATCTAAGTTCAAAATAACAACACGGAAGCCAAGCAACATAGTCTAAGCTACTATGTTTCTAAATCTCCCAGCCACAATGTCTAATCGTGCCTATTCGCCTTGCGCTTCCCCTGTATATCTGTAAAACAACAACATTTTGTAGGGTGAGATAACAAATCGCAGTGAGTTTTATCGTGACCTCTTACCTATCACTCGGTCCATATATATAAACAAAAACTCATTAACTTCATGATTTAATAAATAAACCACACACATAATCACTTGCACAATACCGACTGCCCTCCGACTAAAAATCCCGAGTAAACAGTGCAATCAAACATCTTAGCATAACACCGACTGCCCTCCGAAAAAATCCCGGTGAACCCCCTTCCCAATAGGACTTGCCTAATGGTAAAATTTTATGGGGCCTAGGTTTTGGGCTCATGACTTCCCCGCCTAGTATGCTAACTCTGTGGGTTGTCACCCAAACTCGACCCAATTCACATATCAGACATAAATTACTCTATGATATAACTTCATATCATACGGTCATACTTATGAACCTGCATAACCATCTAGACACCAATTTTGTTCTTAAAACAATTGTTCCCACACGATGATCTAAGTTTCCGGTTTTTCAAGTGTTTTATAAATTCAACTAACAACTTAAACCATATGCCAAACATACCAATGCCTTTCTTTATGTAATCATAAATGGTTTGGTAAAGGATTTGAAAGAGTTTGAAGTCGAACGGAGCATCGAAACCATACATCGGAAATTTGGGGACATTATGTCCCTTTCGTACCGTTTCATTCTCCGATCGATCCCAAACTGTGTTCCAATCCAATTTCAACCATAACACACAAAATATACACATATAAATCCAGTCCAGGCGTAACCATTCAGCAGTCTTATCAAATATATTCCAGTCCAGGCATAACAATTTAACAGTCATAACAAATATATTCCAGTCTAGGCATAATAATTTAACAGTCATATCATTATGGTTTCGTTCTAAATTTCAACACGCGTAATTTTCGTAAAATACCGTTCTGACTCAGAAATTCACGAAACTTGAAAATTCGAAAACTAGTCAAATAACACACATAAACAACATTTAATTTCCCTAAACGTGAGTAAAACTCACCTAGCGTGATGAAAATCACGAGACACCGAAACTTTGCGGAGTTCAACCGTTCCAAAGCCGCGAAATCAACCCCAAAACCGAATTTCCAGCTTCCCCAAACCGAAACCACAGCCCCACCTTCTTCTATGGCTTCAATCGACTCTAATCCACACCAAAATCAACACCCACAGCCCCCAAACTACCTATTGAGCTTCCTACCTTCAATACAAAACTTCTAAGCCACCAAAACCTCCATTTGAGCTCCAATCTTCAACAATGGCAAAACAAAAGTGGGTAGGAATTAGGGGATGAAACTTGTATCATTGGAAAGAGGAAGGAAAATGGAAGAAAATGAGACAAAAAGCCCCTTACCTAGCGTTGAATTGAGGGAGATCTACCCCCTTCTTTCCCTTCTCCCTTCGCCTCCTTCTCCTCCCTTTCTCTCTCGGGTTTCTCTTTCTCTCTCTCTGTTCCTCTTTCTTTTCTTTCTCTCTCTCAATCCTCTTTCTTTCTTTCTCTTTCTTTTCTTTTCTTTTCTTTTCTTTTATTTCTTTTCTTTCTTTCTTTCCTTTCTTTTCTCGGTTCTTTCTTTTCTTTTTTTCCTACATTGACCATAAATTAGTGTGGTGGGTCAAGGGTTTAATTGGGTGGAAAGACCTAAATGCCCTTGGCTCACATATCTCACTAATCCCATTTTTTACCCAAAAACTCTCATATTCAATTCACACAATTTAATCAGTAAAGCAATTCAATCCTATAATTTAACGATGACTCATTAATTTCGAGACAAACTCATCTTAAAATGTGTCTCATTATTTATTTACATAACAATCCACTCGTTAATATCTTAATTTGAAATTAACGAAATTAGGGATGTTACAAATAGTATTTTTTTATAAATAACTTAAAATAAATGAAATCTAATTGTAAAAAAGTGGTCAATTCTTTCCTTAATAAATAATTTTATTTTCCGTGTTGACTAGATAAAGAGTACGAAGAAAAACAATAAAAAAACTGACCTTTTAAAGCTTGAAGAGCTATATGTACCTCACTATGTATCAAAAAACAAAATGCAAAGAGAAACCCGAAATAGAGCAAGAGTGCAAGTATTTCCCATCAAATGCCTCGATATCGGCTAGGATAGTTTGTTTTCATTTTCTCTCATAAAGAGAATAATATAGCAATGAAGACGAATTTCGAACAAATCACCAAGCACCAAATAAGCTCAAAATGAGATTTTTTTTGGGTATTATCTGGTGTTTCGTTGATTTGATTGAAATATGATTTTTCACGACAAGTATCAAACATCTAAGGTAGAGATCCACATTCATTTTTCAGAAATATTGTATTGTTAAAATTATAAGTGTATTTTTAAAATTATAAGTGTATAAGTGTATTTTTAAAATTATACCTAAATTTCTCGATGTATAAATTAAATAGTCATCCGTAAATTATGTTTTCGTAAGATCAATCGATTTAGTCTTCTGAAATTAAATTCTCAAATGTCAATTGAATGTTTTTTCGCTAACAGAATTTATTTAATTGCAGATGACTGTGGAGGTTCGTTGGTGGCGAGAGTTGAAGTTAGGTGGTGGCGACGATGGAGGTTTGGTGAAACTGGGGTTAGGAGTAACTTGATTTTTTCGGGGTGATGGGTTGTAGATGGTGAAGTGGGGTTGGGTGTGTGTGGGTTAGAAAGATATAGGGATGTGGGTTAGTAAGGGATGTTTTGGTATTTTGGTTGGTTTATTGAGTTTGGGGTGTGGGGGTAGGCGGTGGGGTGTTTGGGGAAATCTCTTTCACGAGTGTCCTCTCATTGATAATTAGTTGATCAATGGTCAAATGCTGCGGTTAAAATAATAGAAATGTTGCAACAACGCGAGAAACCTTGTTCGTCTAACAAGAACCTCTAAAAGAAAGATTACCAACAACAAGCTCGAAATTAACAACAAAAAGTGGGGGTTATAAGTTTTATATACATACCATTGTTTTGGTTTATAAGTATTAAAAAAAATGTAAAAGGTAACTTTCTAGACTCTTGTTCTTCCCGAATTCATTCCATTTATTTCTTCTTGCATTTGTTTTTTAACACATTAAATTTAATAATTATATTTTGTAAAAAGAGAAGATTTCAAGTCCCTCTTATTACTCTTAAAATTTTACTTCCATCTTTTTTAATGCAAAAGGTTTATTTGATTTACGCATTTATTCAGGTTTCTTTCTTTTTATTTATTATAATTAATGTTTTCAATATTATGAACCATGTCAAAAAATTTAATCTCTTTATAAAAAGTATTGATTTAAGTAGTATTTATTTAATTTACAACTTTTTCTTTTTTCTTTTTTTATAACAAGAAATTTGCCTAATTTATTCAATTGTTTAAAGTTATTTCTCGATGTATAAATTAAATAGTCATCCAGAAACCAAGTTTCCGTAAACTCAACTGATTTAGTCTTCTGAAATTAAATTCTCAGATGTCACTAGAATGTTTTTTCGCTAACAGAATTTCACTAATTGCGGATGAATGTGGAGGTTCGTTGGTGGCGACAGTTGAAGTTAGGTGGTGGCGACGATGGAGGTTTGGTTAAACTGGGGTTGGGGGTAACTTGAGTTTTTCGGGGTGATGCGTTGTAGATGGTGAAGTGGGGTTGGGTGTGTGTGGGTTAGAAAGATATAGGGATGTGGGTTAATAAGGGTAGTTTTGGTATTTTGGATGGTTTATTGAATTTCAGGGGTGTGGGGGGTAGGGAGGTGGGGTGTTTGGTCAAAACCCTTCATGTTGTCCTCTCATTGATAATTAGTTGATCAACGGTCGTACGCGGGTTAAAATAATTAGAAAGGAATAGAAATGTTGCAACAACGTGAGAAACCTTTATCGTCTAACAAGGACCTCTAAAACAAAGATTGCCAAAAACAAGCTCGAAATTAACAACAAAATGTGGGGGTTACAAGTTTTATATTCATACCATTGTTTTGGTTTATAAGTATTAAAAAAATGTAAAATGTAACTTTCTAGACTCTCGTTCATCCAGAATTCATTCCATTTATTTCTTCTTGCATTTGTTTTTTAACACATTAAATTTAATAATTATATTTTGTAAAAAGAGAATATTTCAAGTCCCTCTTATTACTCTTAAAATTTTACTTTCATCTTTTTTAATGCAAAAGGTTTATTTGATTTACGCATTTATTCAGGTTTCTTTCTTTTTATTTATTATAATTAATGTGTTCAATATTATGAACCATGTCAAAAAATTTAATCTCTTTATAAAAACTATTGATTTAAGTAGTATTTATTTAATTTACAACTTTTCTTTTTTGCTTTTTTTATAACAAGAAATTTGCCTAATTTATTCAATTGTTTAAAGTTATTTCTTTTTATTTATTACAATTAATGTGTTTAGAGTTAGTAGCCATTTCAAAGTTGAATAGTATTTTTTTTTATAAATAACTTAAAATAAATGAAATCTAATTGTAAAAAAGTGGTCAATTCTTTCCTTAATAAATAATTTTATTTTCCGTGTTGACTAGATAAAGAGTACGAAGAAAAACAATAAAAAACGGACCTTTTAAAGCTTGAAGAGCTATATATACCTCACTATGTATCAAAAAACAAAATGCAAAGAGAAACCCGAAATAGAGCAAGAGTGCAAGTATTTCCTATCAAATGCCTCGATATCGGCTAGAATAGTTTGTTTTCATTTTCTCTCATAAAGATAATAATATAGCAATGAAGGCGAATTTGAACAAATCACCAAGCACCAAATAAGCTCAAAATGAGATTTTCTTTTGGTATTATCTTGGTGCTTCGTTGATTTGATTGAAATTTGATTTTTCACGACAAGTACCAAACATCTAAGGTTGTGATCCACATTCATTTTTAGAAATATTGTTTTGTTAGTGAGTATTAATCCTCACATTATAGTTTTTCCAAACACCAGTGTTAGCTTGCATAGATGATTAACTTTGGGTGAGTTTGGTCCACGACGGAAACTAAGTTCTCGACGCAGTATTTGAGTTAGACAAATGAAAACTCATGTCATATAAATGTATTTTTAAAATTATACCTAAATTTCTCGATGTATAAATTAAATAGTCATCCAGAAACCAAGTTTCCGTAAACTCAACTGATTTAGTCTTCTGAAATTAAATTCTCAGATGTCACTAGAATGTTTTTTCGCAATGCAATTTCACTAATTGCGGATGAATGTGGAGGTTCGTTGGTGGCGGCTTGATTGAAGTTAGGTGGTGGCGACGATGGAGGTTTGGTTAAACTGGGGTTGGGGGTAACTTGAGTTTTTCGGGGTGATGCGTTGTAGATGGTGAAGTGGGGTTGGGTGTGTGTGGGTTAGAAAGATATAGGGATGTGGGTTAATAAGGGTAGTTTTGGTATTTTGGATGGTTTATTGAATTTCTGGGGTGTGGGGGGTAGGGAGGTGGGGTGTTTGGTCAAAACCCTTCACAGTGTCCTCTCATTGATAATTAGTTGATCAACGGTCGTACGCGGGTTAAAATAATTAGAAAGGAATAGAAATGTTGCAACAACGTGAGAAACCTTTATCGTCTAACAAGGACCTCTAAAACAAAGATTGCCAAAAACAAGCTCAAAATTAACAACAAAATGTGGGGTTACAAGTTTTATATTCATACCATTGGTTTGGTTTATAAGTATTAAAAAAATGTAAAATGTAACTTTCTAGACTCTCGTTCATCCGAATTCATTCCATTTATTTCTTCTTGCATTTGTTTTTTAACACATTAAATTTAATAATTATATTTTGTAAAAAGAGAATATTTCAAGTCCCTCTTATTACTCTTAAAATTTTACTTTCATCTTTTTTAATGCAAAAGGTTTATTTGATTTACGATTTATTCAGTTTCTTTCTTTTTATTTATTATAATTAATGTGTTCAATATTATGAACCATGTCAAAAATTTAATCTCTTTATAAAAACTATTGATTTAAGTAGTATTTATTTAATTTACAACTTTTCTTTTTGCTTTTTTATAACAAGAAATTTGCCTAATTTATTCAATTGTTTAAAGTTATTTCTTTTTATTTATTACAATTAATGTGTTTAGAGTTAGTAGCCATTTCAAAGTTGAATAGTATTTTTTTTTATAAATAACTTAAAATAAATGAAATCTAATTGTAAAAAAGTGGTCAATTCTTTCCTTAATAAATAATTTTATTTTTCGTGTTGACTAGATAAAGAGTACGAAGAAAAACAATAAAAACTGACCTTTTAAAGCTTGAAGAGCTATATGTACCTCACTATGTATCAAAAAACAAAATGCAAAGAGAAACCCGAAATAGAGCAAGAGTGCAAGTATTTCCCATCAAATGCCTCGATATCGGCTAGGATAGTTTGTTTTCATTTTCTCTCATAAAGAGAATAATATAGCAATGAAGACGAATTTCGAACAAATCACCAAGCACCAAATAAGCTCAAAATGAGATTTTTTTTGGGTATTATCTGGTGTTTCGTTGATTTGATTGAAATATGATTTTTCACGACAAGTATCAAACATCTAAGGTAGAAATCCACATTCATTTTTCAGAAATATTGTATTGTTAAAATTATAAGTGTATTTTTAAAATTATAAGTGTATAAGTGTATTTTAAAATTATACCTAAATTTCTCGATGTATAAATTAAATAGTCATCCAGAAATTATGTTTTCGTAAGATCAACTGATTTAGTCTTCTGAAATTAAATTCTCAAATGTCAATTGAATGTTTTTTCGCTAACAGAATTTATTTAATTGCAGATGACTGTGGAGGTTCGTTGGTGGCGAGAGAGTTGAAGTTAGGTGGTGGCGGCGATGGAGGTTTGGTGAAACGGGGTTAGGAGTAACTTGATTTTTCGGGGTGATGGGTTGTAGATGGTGAAGTGGGGTTGGGTGTGTGTGGGTTAGAAAGATATAGGGATGTGGGTTAGTAAGGGATGTTTTGGTATTTTGGTTGGTTTATTGAGTTTCAGGGGTGTGGGGGGTAGGGCGGTGGGGTGTTTGGGGAAATCTCTTTCACAGTGTCCTCTCATTGATAATTAGTTGATCAGCGGTCGTACGCGGGTTAAAATAATAGAAATGTTGCAACAACGCGAGAAACCTTGTTCGTCTAACAAGAACCTCTAAAAGAAAGATTACCAACAACAAGCTCGAAATTAACAACAAAAAGTGGGGGTTATAAGTTTTATATACATACCATTGTTTTGGTTTATAAGTATTAAAAAAAATGTAAAAGGTAACTTTCTAGACTCTTGTTCTTCCCGAATTCATTCCATTTATTTCTTCTTGCATTTGTTTTTAACACATTAAATTTAATAATTATATTTTGTAAAAAGAGAAGATTTCAAGTCCTCTTATTACTCTTAAAATTTTACTTCCATCTTTTTAATGCAAAAGGTTTATTTGATTTACGCATTTATTTGAGTTTCTTTCTTTTTATTTATTATAATTAATGTTTTCAATATTATGAACCATGTCAAAAATTTAATCTCTTTATAAAAAGTATTGATTTAAGTAGTATTTATTTAATTTACAACTTTTTCTTTTTTCTTTTTTATAACAAGAAATTTGCCTAATTTATTCAATTGTTTAAAGTTATTTCTCGATGTATAAATTAAATAGTCATCCGAAACCAAGTTTCCGTAAACTCAATCGATTTAGTCTTCGAAATTAAATTCTCGAGATGTCACTAGAATGTTTTTTCGCTAATGCAATTTCACTAATTGCGGATGAATGTGGAGGTTCGTTGGTGGCGCTTGATTGAAGTTAGGTGGTGGCGACGATGGAGGTTTGGTTAAACCGGGGTTGGGGGTAACTTGAGTTTTTGGGGTGATGCGTTGTAGATGGTGAAGTGGGGTTGGGTGTGTGTGGGTTAGAAAGATATAGGGATGTGGGTTAATAAGGGTAGTTTTGGTATTTTGGATGGTTTATTGAATTTGGGGGTGTGGGGGTAGGGAGGTGGGGTGTTTGGTCAAAACCCTTCACAGTGTCCTCTCATTGATAATTAGTTGATCAACGGTTAAATGCGCGGGTTAAAATAATTAGAAAGGAATAGAAATGTTGCAACAACGTGAGAAACCTTTATCGTCTAACAAGGACCTCTAAAACAAAGATTGCCAAAAACAAGCTCGAAATTAACAACAAAATGTGGGGGTTACAAGTTTTATATTCATACCATTGTTTTGGTTTATAAGTATTAAAAAAATGTAAAATGTAACTTTCTAGACTCTCGTTCATCCGTAATTCATTCCATTTATTTCTTCTTGCATTTGTTTTTAACACATTAAATTTAATAATTATATTTTGTAAAAGAGAATATTTCAAGTCCCTCTTATTACTCTTAAAATTTTACTTTCATCTTTTTAATGCAAAAGGTTTATTTGATTTACGCATTTATTCGAGTTTCTTTCTTTTTATTTATTATAATTAATGTGTTCAATATTATGAACCATGTCAAAAATTTAATCTCTTTATAAAAACTATTGATTTAAGTAGTATTTATTTAATTTACAACTTTTCTTTTTGTTTTTTTATAACAAGAAATTTGCCTAATTTATTCAATTGTTTAAAGTTATTTCTTTTTATTTATTACAATTAATGTGTTTAGAGTTAGTAGCCATTTCAAAGTTGAATAGTATTTTTTTTTATAAATAACTTAAAATAAATGAAATCTAATTGTAAAAAAGTGGTCAATTCTTTCCTTAATAAATAATTTTATTTTACGTGTTGACTAGATAAAGAGTACGAAGAAAAACAATAAAAACGGACCTTTTAAAGCTTGAAGAGCTATATATACCTCACTATGTATCAAAAACAAAATGCAAAGAGAAACCGAAATAGAGCAAGAGTGCAAGTATTTCCTATCAAATGCCTCGATATCGGCTAGAATAGTTTGTTTTCATTTTCTCTCATAAAGATAATAATATAGCAATGAAGGCGAATTTCGAACAAATCACCAAGCACCAAATAAGCTCAAAATGAGATTTTCTTTTGGTATTATCTGGTGCTTCGTTGATTTGATTGAAATTTGATTTTTCACGACAAGTACCAAACATCTAAGGTTGTGATCCACATTCATTTTTTAGAAATATTGTTTTGTTAGTGAGTATTAATCCTCACATTATAGTTTTCAGAAACACCAGCAGTTGCATAGATGATTAACTTTGGGTGAGTTTGGTCCACGTACGGAAACTAAGTTCTCGACGAGTATTTGAGTTAGACAAATGAAAACTCATGTCATATAAATGTATTTTTAAAATTATACCTAAATTTCTCGATGTATAAATTAAATAGTCATCCAGAAACCAAGTTTCCGTAAACTCAACTCGATTTAGTCTTACGAAATTAAATTCTCGAGATGTCACTAGAATGTTTTTTCGCTAATGCAATTTCACTAATTGCGGATGAATGTGGAGGTTCGTTGGTGGCGGCTTGATTGAAGTTAGGTGGTGGCGGACGATGGAGGTTTGGTTAAACCGGGGTTGGGGGTAACTTGAGTTTTTCGGGGTGATGCGTTGTAGATGGTGAAGTGGGGTTGGGTGTGTGTGGGTTAGAAAGATATAGGGATGTGGGTTAATAAGGGTAGTTTTGGTATTTTGGATGGTTTATTGAATTTCAGGGGTGTGGGGGGTAGGGAGGTGGGGTGTTTGGTCAAAACCCTTCACAGTGTCCTCTCATTGATAATTAGTTGATCAACGGTCGTACCGCGGGTTAAAAAATTTAGAAAGGAATAGAAATGTTGCAACAACGTGAGAAACCTTTATCGTCTAACAAGGACCTCTAAAACAAAGATTGCCAAAAACAAGCTCGAAATTAACAACAAAATGTGGGGGTTACAAGTTTTATATTCATACCATTGGTTTGGTTTATAAGTATTAAAAAAATGTAAAATGTAACTTTCTAGACTCTCGTTCATCCAGAATTCATTCCATTTATTTCTTCTTGCATTTGTTTTTTAACACATTAAATTTAATAATTATATTTTGTAAAAAGAGAATATTTCAAGTCCCTCTTATTACTCTTAAAATTTTACTTTCATCTTTTTTAATGCAAAAGGTTTATTTGATTTACGCATTTATTCAGGTTTCTTTCTTTTTATTTATTATAATTAATGTGTTCAATATTATGAACCATGTCAAAAAATTTAATCTCTTTATAAAAACTATTGATTTAAGTAGTATTTATTTAATTTACAACTTTTCTTTTTTGCTTTTTTTATAACAAGAAATTTGCCTAATTTATTCAATTGTTTAAAGTTATTTCTTTTTATTTATTACAATTAATGTGTTTAGAGTTAGTAGCCATTTCAAAGTTGAATAGTATTTTTTTTTATAAATAACTTAAAATAAATGAAATCTAATTGTAAAAAAGTGGTCAATTCTTTCCTTAATAAATAATTTTATTTTCCGTGTTGACTAGATAAAGAGTACGAAGAAAAACAATAAAAAAACTGACCTTTTAAAGCTTGAAGAGCTATATGTACCTCACTATGTATCAAAAAACAAAATGCAAAGAGAAACCCGAAATAGAGCAAGAGTGCAAGTATTTCCCATCAAATGCCTCGATATCGGCTAGGATAGTTTGTTTTCATTTTCTCTCATAAAGAGAATAATATAGCAATGAAGACGAATTTCGAACAAATCACCAAGCACCAAATAAGCTCAAAATGAGATTTTTTTTGGGTATTATCTGGTGTTTCGTTGATTTGATTGAAATATGATTTTTCACGACAAGTATCAAACATCTAAGGTAGAAATCCACATTCATTTTTCAGAAATATTGTATTGTTAAAATTATAAGTGTATTTTTAAAATTATAAGTGTATAAGTGTATTTTAAAATTATACCTAAATTTCTCGATGTATAAATTAAATAGTCATCCAGAAATTATGTTTTCGTAAGATCAACTGATTTAGTCTTCTGAAATTAAATTCTCAAATGTCAATTGAATGTTTTTTCGCTAACAGAATTTATTTAATTGCAGATGACTGTGGAGGTTCGTTGGTGGCGAGAGTTGAAGTTAGGTGGTGGCGACGATGGAGGTTTGGTGAAACTGGGGTTCGGAGTAACTTGATTTTTTCGGGGTGATGGGTTGTAGATGGTGAAGTGGGGTTGGGTGTGTGTGGGTTAGAAAGATATAGGGATGTGGGTTAGTAAGGGATGTTTTGGTATTTTGGTTGGTTTATTGAGTTTCAGGGGTGTGGGGGGTAGGGCGGTGGGGTGTTTGGGGAAATCTCTTTCACAGTGTCCTCTCATTGATAATTAGTTGATCAGCGGTCGTACGCGGGTTAAAATAATAGAAATGTTGCAACAACGCGAGAAACCTTGTTCGTCTAACAAGAACCTCTAAAAGAAAGATTACCAACAACAAGCTCGAAATTAACAACAAAAAGTGGGGGTTATAAGTTTTATATACATACCATTGTTTTGGTTTATAAGTATTAAAAAAAATGTAAAAGGTAACTTTCTAGACTCTTGTTCTTCCCGAATTCATTCCATTTATTTCTTCTTGCATTTGTTTTTTAACACATTAAATTTAATAATTATATTTTGTAAAAAGAGAAGATTTCAAGTCCCTCTTATTACTCTTAAAATTTTACTTCCATCTTTTTTAATGCAAAAGGTTTATTTGATTTACGCATTTATTCAGGTTTCTTTCTTTTTATTTATTATAATTAATGTTTTCAATATTATGAACCATGTCAAAAAATTTAATCTCTTTATAAAAAGTATTGATTTAAGTAGTATTTATTTAATTTACAACTTTTTCTTTTTTCTTTTTTTATAACAAGAAATTTGCCTAATTTATTCAATTGTTTAAAGTTATTTCTCGATGTATAAATTAAATAGTCATCCAGAAACCAAGTTTCCGTAAACTCAACTGATTTAGTCTTCTGAAATTAAATTCTCAGATGTCACTAGAATGTTTTTTCGCTAACAGAATTTCACTAATTGCGGATGAATGTGGAGGTTCGTTGGTGGCGACAGTTGAAGTTAGGTGGTGGCGACGATGGAGGTTTGGTTAAACTGGGGTTGGGGGTAACTTGAGTTTTTCGGGGTGATGCGTTGTAGATGGTGAAGTGGGGTTGGGTGTGTGTGGGTTAGAAAGATATAGGGATGTGGGTTAATAAGGGTAGTTTTGGTATTTTGGATGGTTTATTGAATTTCAGGGGTGTGGGGGGTAGGGAGGTGGGGTGTTTGGTCAAAACCCTTCACAGTGTCCTCTCATTGATAATTAGTTGATCAACGGTCGTACGCGGGTTAAAATAATTAGAAAGGAATAGAAATGTTGCAACAACGTGAGAAACCTTTATCGTCTAACAAGGACCTCTAAAACAAAGATTGCCAAAAACAAGCTCGAAATTAACAACAAAATGTGGGGGTTACAAGTTTTATATTCATACCATTGTTTTGGTTTATAAGTATTAAAAAAATGTAAAATGTAACTTTCTAGACTCTCGTTCATCCAGAATTCATTCCATTTATTTCTTCTTGCATTTGTTTTTTAACACATTAAATTTAATAATTATATTTTGTAAAAAGAGAATATTTCAAGTCCCTCTTATTACTCTTAAAATTTTACTTTCATCTTTTTTAATGCAAAAGGTTTATTTGATTTACGCATTTATTCAGGTTTCTTTCTTTTTATTTATTATAATTAATGTGTTCAATATTATGAACCATGTCAAAAAATTTAATCTCTTTATAAAAACTATTGATTTAAGTAGTATTTATTTAATTTACAACTTTTCTTTTTGCTTTTTTATAACAAGAAATTTGCCTAATTTATTCAATTGTTTAAAGTTATTTCTTTTTATTTATTACAATTAATGTGTTTAGAGTTAGTAGCCATTTCAAAGTTGAATAGTATTTTTTTATAAATAACTTAAAATAAATGAAATCTAATTGTAAAAAGTGGTCAATTCTTTCCTTAATAAATAATTTTATTTTCCGTGTTGACTAGATAAAGAGTACGAAGAAAAACAATAAAAACGGACCTTTTAAAGCTTGAAGAGCTATATATACCTCACTATGTATCAAAAAACAAAATGCAAAGAGAAACCCGAAATAGAGCAAGAGTGCAAGTATTTCCTATCAAATGCCTCGATATCGGCTAGAATAGTTTGTTTTCATTTTCTCTCATAAAGATAATAATATAGCAATGAAGGCGAATTTCAACAAATCACCAAGCACCAAATAAGCTCAAAATGAGATTTTCTTTTGGTATTATATCGGTGCTTCGTTGATTTGATTGAAATTTGATTTTTCACGACAAGTACCAAACATCTAAGGTTGTGATCCACATTCATTTTTTAGAAATATTGTTTTGTTAGTGAGTATTAATCCTCACATTATAGTTTTTCCGAAACACCAGCAGTTGCATAGATGATTAACTTTGGGTGAGTTTGGTCCACGTCACGGAAACTAAGTTCTCGATTTAGTATTTGAGTTAGACAAATGAAAACTCATGTCATATAAATGTATTTTTAAAATTATACCTAAATTTCTCGATGTATAAATTAAATAGTCATCCGAAACCAAGTTTCAGTAAACTCAATCGATTTAGTCTTACGAAATTAAATTCTCGAGATGTCACTAGAATGTTTTTTCGCTAATGCAATTTCACTAATTGCGGATGAATGTGGAGGTTCGTTGGTGGCGGTGATTGAAGTTAGGTGGTGGCGACGATGGAGGTTTGGTTAAACCGGGGTTGGGGGTAACTTGAGTTTTTCGGGGTGATGCGTTGTAGATGGTGAAGTGGGGTTGGGTGTGTGTGGGTTAGAAAGATATAGGGATGTGGGTTAATAAGGGTAGTTTTGGTATTTTGGATGGTTTATTGAATTTCGGGGGTGTGGGGGTAGGAGGTGGGGTGTTTGGTCAAAACCCTTCACGAGTGTCCTCTCATTGATAATTAGTTGATCAACGGTCGATGCGCGTGAGTTAAAATAATTAGAAAGGAATAGAAATGTTGCAACAACGTGAGAAACCTTTATCGTCTAACAAGGACCTCTAAAACAAAGATTGCCAAAAACAAGCTCGAAATTAACAACAAAATGTGGGGTTACAAGTTTTATATTCATACCATTGGTTTGGTTTATAAGTATTAAAAAATGTAAAATGTAACTTTCTAGACTCTCGTTCATCCGTAATTCATTCCATTTATTTCTTCTTGCATTTGTTTTTAACACATTAAATTTAATAATTATATTTTGTAAAAGAGAATATTTCAAGTCCCTCTTATTACTCTTAAAATTTTACTTTCATCTTTTTTAATGCAAAAGGTTTATTTGATTTACGCATTTATTGAGTTTCTTTCTTTTTATTTATTATAATTAATGTGTTCAATATTATGAACCATGTCAAAAATTTAATCTCTTTATAAAAACTATTGATTTAAGTAGTATTTATTTAATTTACAACTTTTCTTTTTGCTTTTTTATAACAAGAAATTTGCCTAATTTATTCAATTGTTTAAAGTTATTTCTTTTTATTTATTACAATTAATGTGTTTAGAGTTAGTAGCCATTTCAAAGTTGAATAGTATTTTTTTTTATAAATAACTTAAAATAAATGAAATCTAATTGTAAAAAAGTGGTCAATTCTTTCCTTAATAAATAATTTTATTTTCCGTGTTGACTAGATAAAGAGTACGAAGAAAAACAATAAAAAACGGACCTTTTAAAGCTTGAAGAGCTATATATACCTCACTATGTATCAAAAACAAAATGCAAAGAGAAACCCGAAATAGAGCAAGAGTGCAAGTATTTCTATCAAATGCCTCGATATCGGCTAGAATAGTTTGTTTTCATTTTCTCTCATAAAGATAATAATATAGCAATGAAGGCGAATTTGAACAAATCACCAAGCACCAAATAAGCTCAAAATGAGATTTTCTTTTGGTATTATCGGTGCTTCGTTGATTTGATTGAAATTTGATTTTTCACGACAAGTACCAAACATCTAAGGTAGTGATCCACATTCATTTTTAGAAATATTGTTTTGTTAGTGAGTATTAATCCTCACATTATAGTTTTTCGAAACACCAGTAGATTGCATAGATGATTAACTTTGGGTGAGTTTGGTCCACGTCCGGAAACTAAGTTCTCGATTTAGTATTTGAGTTAGACAAATGAAAACTCATGTCATATAAATGTATTTTTAAAATTATACCTAAATTTCTCGATGTATAAATTAAATAGTCATCCGAAACCAAGTTTCCGTAAACTCAACCGATTTAGTCTTCGAAATTAAATTCTCGGATGTCACTAGAATGTTTTTTCGCTAATGAATTTCACTAATTGCGGATGAATGTGGAGGTTCGTTGGTGGCGGCGATTGAAGATTAGGTGGTGGCGACGATGGAGGTTTGGTTAAACTGGGTTGGGGGTAACTTGAGTTTTCGGGGTGATGCGTTGTAGATGGTGAAGTGGGGTTGGGTGTGTGTGGGTTAGAAAGATATAGGGATGTGGGTTAATAAGGGTAGTTTTGGTATTTTGGATGGTTTATTGAATTTTGGGGTGTGGGGGTAGGGAGGTGGGGTGTTTGGTCAAAACCCTTCACGGTGTCCTCTCATTGATAATTAGTTGATCAACGGTCAAACGCGGGTTAAAATAATTAGAAAGGAATAGAAATGTTGCAACAACGTGAGAAACCTTTATCGTCTAACAAGGACCTCTAAAACAAAGATTGCCAAAAACAAGCTCAAATTAACAACAAAATGTGGGGTTACAAGTTTTATATTCATACCATTGTTTTGGTTTATAAGTATTAAAAAATGTAAAATGTAACTTTCTAGACTCTCGTTCATCCGTAATTCATTCCATTTATTTCTTCTTGCATTTGTTTTTAACACATTAAATTTAATAATTATATTTTGTAAAAGAGAATATTTCAAGTCCCTCTTATTACTCTTAAAATTTTACTTTCATCTTTTTTTAATGCAAAAGGTTTATTTGATTTACGCATTTATTCGAGTTTCTTTCTTTTTATTTATTATAATTAATGTGTTCAATATTATGAACCATGTCAAAAAATTTAATCTCTTTATAAAAACTATTGATTTAAGTAGTATTTATTTAATTTACAACTTTTCTTTTTTGCTTTTTTTATAACAAGAAATTTGCCTAATTTATTCAATTGTTTAAAGTTATTTCTTTTTATTTATTACAATTAATGTGTTTAGAGTTAGTAGCCATTTCAAAGTTGAATAGTATTTTTTTTTATAAATAACTTAAAATAAATGAAATCTAATTGTAAAAAAGTGGTCAATTCTTTCCTTAATAAATAATTTTATTTTCCGTGTTGACTAGATAAAGAGTACGAAGAAAAACAATAAAAAACGGACCTTTTAAAGCTTGAAGAGCTATATATACCTCACTATGTATCAAAAACAAAATGCAAAGAGAAACCGAAATAGAGCAAGAGTGCAAGTATTTCCTATCAAATGCCTCGATATCGGCTAGAATAGTTTGTTTTCATTTTCTCTCATAAAGATAATAATATAGCAATGAAGGCGAATTTCGAACAAATCACCAAGCACCAAATAAGCTCAAAATGAGATTTTCTTTTGGTATTATCTGGTGCTTCGTTGATTTGATTGAAATTTGATTTTTCACGACAAGTACCAAACATCTAAGGTAGTGATCCACATTCATTTTTTAGAAATATTGTTTTGTTAGTGAGTATTAATCCTCACATTATAGTTTTTCCGAAACACCAGCAGTTGCATAGATGATTAACTTTGGGTGAGTTTGGTCCACGTCCGGAAACTAAGTTCTCGACGAGTATTTGAGTTAGACAAATGAAAACTCATGTCATATAAATGTGTTTTTAAAATTATACCTAAATTTCTCGATGTATAAATTAAATAGTCATCCGAAACCAAGTTTCCGTAAACTCAACTCGATTTAGTCTTACGAAATTAAATTCTCGAGATGTCACTAGAATGTTTTTTCGCTAATGAATTTCACTAATTGCGGATGAATGTGGAGGTTCGTTGGTGGCGACAGTTGAAGTTAGGTGGTGGCGACGATGGAGGTTTGGTTAAACTGGGGTTGGGGGTAACTTGAGTTTTTCGGGGTGATGCGTTGTAGATGGTGAAGTGGGGTTGGGTGTGTGTGGGTTAGAAAGATATAGGGATGTGGGTTAATAAGGGTAGTTTTGGTATTTTGGATGGTTTATTGAATTTCGGGGGTGTGGGGGTAGGAGGTGGGGTGTTTGGTCAAAACCCTTCACAGTGTCCTCTCATTGATAATTAGTTGATCAACGGTCAAATGACGCGGGTTAAAATAATTAGAAAGGAATAGAAATGTTGCAACAACGTGAGAAACCTTTATCGTCTAACAAGGACCTCTAAAACAAAGATTGCCAAAAACAAGCTCGAAATTAACAACAAAATGTGGGGTTACAAGTTTTATATTCATACCATTGTTTTGGTTTATAAGTATTAAAAAAATGTAAAATGTAACTTTCTAGACTCTCGTTCATCCAGAATTCATTCCATTTATTTCTTCTTGCATTTGTTTTTTAACACATTAAATTTAATAATTATATTTTGTAAAAAGAGAATATTTCAAGTCCTCTTATTACTCTTAAAATTTTACTTTCATCTTTTTTTAATGCAAAAGGTTTATTTGATTTACGCATTTATTCAGGTTTCTTTCTTTTTATTTATTATAATTAATGTGTTCAATATTATGAACCATGTCAAAAAATTTAATCTCTTTATAAAAACTATTGATTTAAGTAGTATTTATTTAATTTACAACTTTTCTTTTTTGCTTTTTTTATAACAAGAAATTTGCCTAATTTATTCAATTGTTTAAAGTTATTTCTTTTTATTTATTACAATTAATGTGTTTAGAGTTAGTAGCCATTTCAAAGTTGAATAGTATTTTTTTATAAATAACTTAAAATAAATGAAATCTAATTGTAAAAAGTGGTCAATTCTTTCCTTAATAAATAATTTTATTTTCCGTGTTGACTAGATAAAGAGTACGAAGAAAAACAATAAAAAACGGACCTTTTAAAGCTTGAAGAGCTATATATACCTCACTATGTATCAAAAAACAAAATGCAAAGAGAAACCCGAAATAGAGCAAGAGTGCAAGTATTTCCTATCAAATGCCTCGATATCGGCTAGAATAGTTTGTTTTCATTTTCTCTCATAAAGATAATAATATAGCAATGAAGGCGAATTTCGAACAAATCACCAAGCACCAAATAAGCTCAAAATGAGATTTTCTTTTGGTATTATCTGGTGCTTCGTTGATTTGATTGAAATTTGATTTTTCACGACAAGTACCAAACATCTAAGGTAGTGATCCACATTCATTTTTTAGAAATATTGTTTTGTTAGTGAGTATTAATCCTCACATTATAGTTTTTCCAAACACCAAATAGTTGCATAGATGATTAACTTTGGGTGAGTTTGGTCCACGTCCGGAAACTAAGTTCTCGACGAGTATTTGAGTTAGACAAATGAAAACTCATGTCATATAAATGTATTTTTAAAATTATACCTAAATTTCTCGATGTATAAATTAAATAGTCATCCAGAAACCAAGTTTCCGTAAACTCAACTGATTTAGTCTTCTGAAATTAAATTCTCAGATGTCACTAGAATGTTTTTTCGCTAACAGAATTTCACTAATTGCGGATGAATGTGGAGGTTCGTTGGTGGCGACAGTTGAAGTTAGGTGGTGGCGACGATGGAGGTTTGGTTAAACTGGGGTTGGGGGTAACTTGAGTTTTTCGGGGTGATGCGTTGTAGATGGTGAAGTGGGGTTGGGTGTGTGTGGGTTAGAAAGATATAGGGATGTGGGTTAATAAGGGTAGTTTTGGTATTTTGGATGGTTTATTGAATTTGGGGTGTGGGGGTAGGGAGGTGGGGTGTTTGGTCAAAACCCTTCACAGTGTCCTCTCATTGATAATTAGTTGATCAACGGTCGTACGCGGGTTAAAATAATTAGAAAGGAATAGAAATGTTGCAACAACGTGAGAAACCTTTATCGTCTAACAAGGACCTCTAAAACAAAGATTGCCAAAAACAAGCTCGAAATTAACAACAAAATGTGGGGGTTACAAGTTTTATATTCATACCATTGTTTTGGTTTATAAGTATTAAAAAAATGTAAAATGTAACTTTCTAGACTCTCGTTCATCCGAATTCATTCCATTTATTTCTTCTTGCATTTGTTTTTTAACACATTAAATTTAATAATTATATTTTGTAAAAGAGAATATTTCAAGTCCTCTTATTACTCTTAAAATTTTACTTTCATATTTTTTAATGCAAAAGGTTTATTTGATTTACGCATTTATTCAGTTTCTTTCTTTTTATTTATTATAATTAATGTGTTCAATATTATGAACCATGTCAAAAATTTAATCTCTTTATAAAAACTATTGATTTAAGTAGTATTTATTTAATTTACAACTTTTCTTTTTGCTTTTTTATAACAAGAAATTTGCCTAATTTATTCAATTGTTTAAAGTTATTTCTTTTTATTTATTACAATTAATGTGTTTAGAGTTAGTAGCCATTTCAAAGTTGAATAGTATTTTTTTATAAATAACTTAAAATAAATGAAATCTAATTGTAAAAAAGTGGTCAATTCTTTCCTTAATAAATAATTTTATTTTCCGTGTTGACTAGATAAAGAGTACGAAGAAAAACAATAAAAAACGGACCTTTTAAAGCTTGAAGAGCTATATATACCTCACTATGTATCAAAAAACAAAATGCAAAGAGAAACCCGAAATAGAGCAAGAGTGCAAGTATTTCCTATCAAATGCCTCGATATCGGCTAGAATAGTTTGTTTTCATTTTCTCTCATAAAGATAATAATATAGCAATGAAGGCGAATTTCGAACAAATCACCAAGCACCAAATAAGCTCAAAATGAGATTTTCTTTTGGTATTATCTGGTGCTTCGTTGATTTGATTGAAATTTGATTTTTCACGACAAGTACCAAACATCTAAGGTAGTGATCCACATTCATTTTTTAGAAATATTGTTTTGTTAGTGAGTATTAATCCTCACGTTATAGTTTTTCCGAAACACCAGCGGTTGCATAGATGATTAACTTTGGGTGAGTTTGGTCCACGTCCAGGAAACTAAGTTCTCGATTTAGTATTTGAGTTAGACAAATGAAAACTCATGTCATATAAATGTATTTTTAAAATTATACCTAAATTTCTCGATGTATAAATTAAATAGTCATCCGAAACCAAGTTTCCGTAAACTCAATCTGATTTAGTCTTCAAATTAAATTCTCGGATGTCACTAGAATGTTTTTTCGCAATGTAATTTCACTAATTGCGGATGAATGTGGAGGTTCGTTGGTGGCGGATGATTGAAGTTAGGTGGTGGCGACGATGGAGGTTTGGTTAAAGCGGGGTTGGGGGTTGAGTTTTTCGGGGTGATGCGTTGTAGATGGTGAAGTGGGGTTGGGTGTGTGTGGGTTAGAAAGATATAGGGATGTGGGTTAATAAGGGTAGTTTTGGTATTTTGGATGGTTTATTGAATTTCAGGGGTGTGGGGGGTAGGGAGGAGAGGTGTTTGGTCAAAACCCTTCACAGTGTCCTCTCATTGATAATTAGTTGATCAACGGTCGTACGCGGGTTAAAATAATTAGAAAGGAATAGAAATGTTGCAACAACGTGAGAAACCTTTATCGTCTAACAAGGACCTCTAAAACAAAGATTGCCAAAAACAAGCTCGAAATTAACAACAAAATGTGGGGGTTACAAGTTTTATATTCATACCATTGTTTTGGATTATAAGTATTAAAAAAATGTAAAATGTAACTTTCTAGACTCTCGTTCATCCCGAATTCATTCCATTTATTTCTTCTTGCATTTGTTTTTTAACACATTAAATTTAATAATTATATTTTGTAAAAAGAGAATATTTCAAGTCCCTCTTATTACTCTTAAAATTTTACTTTCATCTTTTTTAATGCAAAAGGTTTATTTGATTTACGCATTTATTCAGTTTCTTTCTTTTTATTTATTATAATTAATGTGTTCAATATTATGAACCATGTCAAAAATTTAATCTCTTTATAAAAACTATTGATTTAAGTAGTATTTATTTAATTTACAACTTTTCTTTTTGCTTTTTTATAACAAGAAATTTGCCTAATTTATTCAATTGTTTAAAGTTATTTCTTTTTATTTATTACAATTAATGTGTTTAGAGTTAGTAGCCATTTCAAAGTTGAATAGTATTTTTTTTATAAATAACTTAAAATAAATGAAATCTAATTGTAAAAAGTGGTCAATTCTTTCCTTAATAAATAATTTTATTTTCCGTGTTGACTAGATAAAGAGTACGAAGAAAAACAATAAAAAACGGACCTTTTAAAGCTTGAAGAGCTATATATACCTCACTATGTATCAAAAAACAAAATGCAAAGAGAAACCCGAAATAGAGCAAGAGTGCAAGTATTTCCTATCAAATGCCTCGATATCGGCTAGAATAGTTTGTTTTCATTTTCTCTCATAAAGATAATAATATAGCAATGAAGGCGAATTTCGAACAAATCACCAAGCACCAAATAAGCTCAAAATGAGATTTTCTTTTGGTATTATCTGGTGCTTCGTTGATTTGATTGAAATTTGATTTTTCACGACAAGTACCAAACATCTAAGGTAGTGATCCACATTCATTTTTTAGAAATATTGTTTTGTTAGTGAGTATTAATCCTCACATTATAGTTTTTCCGAAACACCAGCAGTTGCATAGATGATTAACTTTGGGTGAGTTTGGTCCACGTCCGGAAACTAAGTTCTCGACGAGTATTTGAGTTAGACAAATGAAAACTCATGTCATATAAATGTATTTTTAAAATTATACCTAAATTTCTCGATGTATAAATTAAATAGTCATCCAGAAACCAAGTTTCCGTAAACTCAACTGATTTAGTCTTCTGAAATTAAATTCTCAGATGTCACTAGAATGTTTTTTCGCTAACAGAATTTCACTAATTGCGGATGACTGTGGAGGTTCGTTTGTGGCGACAATTTAAGTTAGGTGGTGGCGACGATGGAGGTTTGGTTAAACTGGGGTTGGGGGAAACTTGAGTTTTTCGGGGTGATGCGTTGTAGATGGTGAAGTGGGGTTGGGTGTGTGTGGGTTAGAAAGATATAGGGATGTGGGTTAATAAGGGTAGTTTTGGTATTTTGGATGGTTTATTGAGTTTCAGGGTGTGGGGGGTAGGGAGGTGGGGTGTTTGGTCAAAACCCTTCACAGTGTCCTCTCATTGATAATTAGTTGATCAGCGGTCGTACGCGGGTTAAAACAATTAGAAAGGAATAGAAATGTTGCAACAACGTGAGAAACCTTTATCGTCTAACAAGGACCTCTAAAACAAAGATTGCCAAAAACAAGCTCGAAATTAACAACAAAATGTGGGGGTTACAAGTTTTATATTCATACCATTGTTTTGATTTATAAGTATTAAAAAAATGTAAAATGTAACTTTCTAGACTCTCGTTCTTCTCGAATTCATTCCATTTATTTCTTCTTGCATTTGTTTTTTAACACATTAAATTTAATAATTATATTTTGTAAAAAGAGAATATTTCAAGTCCCTCTTATTACTCTTAAAATTTTACTTTCATCTTTTTTAATGCAAAAGGTTTATTTGATTTACGCATTTATTCAGGTTTCTTTCTTTTTATTTATTATAATTAATTTGTTCAATATTATGAACCATGTCAAAAAATTTAATCTCTTTATAAAAAGTATTGATTTAAGTAGTATTTATTTAATTTACAACTTTTCTTTTTGCTTTTTTTATAACAAGAAATTTGCCTAATTTTATTTTCCGTGTTGACTAGATAAAGAGTACGAAGAAAAACAATAAAAAACGGACCTTTTAAAGCTTGAAGAGCTATATATACCTCACTATGTATCAAAAAACAAATTGCAAAGAGAAACCCGAAATAGAGCAAGAGTGCAAGTATTTCCTATCAAATGCCTCGATATCGGCTAGAATAGTTTGTTTTCATTTTCTATCATAAAGATAATAATATAGCAATGAAGACGAATTTCGAACAAATCACCAAGCACCAAATAAGCTCAAAATGATATTTTCTTTTGGTATTATCTGGTGCTTCGTTGATTTGATTGAAATTTGATTTTTCACGACAAGTACCAAACATCTAAGGTAGTGATCCACATTCATTTTTTAGAAATATTGTTTTGTTAGTGAGTATTAATCCTCACATTATAGTTTTTCCGAAACACCAGCGGTTGCATAGATGATTAACTTTGGGTGAGTTTGGTCCACGTCTGAAAACTAAGTTTCTCGACGAGTATTTGAGTTAGACAACTGAAAACTCATGTCATATAAGTGTATTTTTAAAATTATACCTAAATTTCTCGATGTATAAATTAAATAGTCATCCTGAAACCAAGTTTTCGTAAACTCAACTGATTTAGTCTTCTGAAATTAAATTCTCAGATGTCACTAGAATATTTTTTCGCTAACAGAATTTCCCTAATTGTAGATGACTGTGGAGGTTCGTTGGTGGGGACAGTTGAAGTTAGGTGGTGGCGACGATGGAGGTTTGGTGAAACTGGGGTTGGGGGTAACTTGCATTTTTCGGGGTGATGGGTTGTAGATGGTGAAGTGGGGTTGGGTGTATGTGGGTTAATAAGGGTAGTTTTGGTATTTTGGATGGTTTATTGAATTTCAGGGGTGTGGGGGGTAGGGAGGTGGGGTGTTTGGTCAAAACCCTTCACAGTGTCCTCTCATTGATAATTAGTTGATCAGTAGTCGTACGCGGGTTAAAATAATTAGAAAGGAATAGAAATACTGCATTAACGTGAGAAACCTTGATCGTCTAACAAGTACCTCTAAAACAAAGATTGCCAACAACAAGCACGAAATTAACAACAAAAAGTGGGGGTTATAAGTTTTATATTCATACCATTGTTTTGGTTTATAAGTATTAAAAAAAATGTAAAATGTAACTTTCTAGACTCTTGTTCTTCCCGAATTCATTCCATTTATTTCATCTTGCATTTGTTTTTTAACACATTAAATTTAATAATTATATTTTGTAAAAAGACAAGATTTCATGTCCCTCTTATTACTCTTAAAATTTTACTTTCATCTTTTTAATGCAATAGGTTTATTTGATTTACGCATTTATTCAAAGTTTCTTTCCTTTTATTTAATATAATTAATGTGTTCAATATTATGAACCATGTAAAAAATTTAATCTTTTTATAAAAGGTGTTGATTTAAGTAGTATTTACTTACTTTACAACTTTTCTTTTTTCTTTTTTTATAACAAGAAATTTGCCTAATTTATACAATTGTTTAAAGTTATTTCCTTTTATTTATTACAGTTAATGTGTTCAGAGTTATTAGCCATTTCAAAGTTGAATAGTACTTTTTTATAAATAACTTAAAATAAATGAAATCTAATTGTAAAAAAAGTGGTCAATTCTTTCCTTAATAAATAATTTTATTTTCCGTGTTGACTAGATAAATAGCACGAAGAAAAACAATAAAAAACTGACCTTTTAAAGCTTGAAGAGCTATATATACCTCACTATGTATCAAAAAACAAATTGCAAAGAGAAACCCGAAATAGAGCAAGAGTGCAAGTATTTCCCATCAAATGCCTCGATATCGGCTAGGATAGTTTGTTTTCATTTTCTCTCATAAAGAGAATAATATAGCAATGAAGACAAATTTCGAACAAATCACCAAGCTCAAAATAAGCTCAAAATGAGATTTTCTTTTGGTACTATTTGGTGCTTCGTTGATTTGATTGAAATTTTATTATTCATGACAAGTACTAAACATCTAAAGTAGTGATCCACATTCATTTTTTAGAAATATTGTTTTGTTAGTGAGTATTAATCCTCACACTATAGTTTTTCCGAAACACCAACGGTTGCATAGATGATTAACTTTGGGTGAGTTTGGTCCACGTACGGAAACTAAGTTTTTCGACGAGTATTTGAGTTAGACAACTGAAAACTCATGTCATATAAGTGTATTTTTAAAATTATACCTAAATTTCTCGATGTATCAATTAAATATTCATCCAAAAACTAAGTTTCCATAAATTCAACTGATTTAGTCTTTCGAAATTAAATTCTCAAATGTCACTTCAATGTTTTTCGCTAACAGAATTTCACTAATTGCGGATGACTATGGAGGTTCGTTGGGGGCGACAGTTTAAGTTAGGTGGTGGCGACGATGGAGGTTTGGTGAAATTGGGGTTGGGGTAACTTGAGTTTTTGGGGTGATGGGTTGTAGATGGTGAATTGGGTTGGGTGTGTGTGGGTTAGAAAGATATAGGGTTTTGGGTTAGTAAGGGTAGTTTTGGTATTTTGGAAGGTTTATTGAGTTTCAGGGGTGTGTGGGGTAGGGAGGTGGGGTGTTTGGTGAAATCCCCTTCACAGTGTCCTCTCATTGATAATTAGTTGATCAGCGGTCGTACGTGGGTTAAAATAATTAGAAAGGAATAGAAATGTTGGAATAAGGTGAGAAACCTTGATCGTCTGACAAGGACCTCTAAAACAAAGATTAATAACAACAAGCACGAAATTAACAACAAAAAGTGGGGGTTATAAGTTATATATTCATACCTTTGTTTTGGTTTATAAGTATCAAAAAAATGTTAAATGTAACTGGCTAGACTATTGTTCTTCCCGAATTCATTCCATTTATTTCTTCTTGCATTTGTTTTTTAACACATCAATTTAATAATTATATTTTGTAAAAAAGACAAGATTTCAAGTCCCTCTTATTACTCTTAAAATTTTACCTTCATCTTTTTTAATGCAAAAGGTTTATTTGATTTACGCATTTATTCAGATTTCTTTCTTTTTATTTATTATAATTAATGTGTTCAATATTATTATCCACAACAAAAAATTTAATCTCTTCATAAAAGGTGTTGATTTAATTAATATTTATTTACTTTACAACTTTTCTTTTTTCTTTTTTTATAACAAGAAATTTGCCTAATTTATACAATTGTTTAAAGTTATTTCTTTTTATTTATTACAATTAATGTGTTCAGAGTTATTAGCCATTTCAATGTTGAATAGTATTTTTTATATAAATATTCTAAAATAAATGAAATCTAATTGTAAAAAAGTGGTTAATTCTTTCTTTAATAAATAATTTTATTTTCCATGTTGATTAGATAAAGAGTACGAAGAAAAACAATAAAAAACTGACCTTTTAAAGCTTGAAGAGCTATATATACCTCACTATGTATCAAAAAACAAAAAGCAAAGAGAAACCCGAAATAGAGCAAAAGTGCAAGTATTTCATATCAAATGCATCGATATCGGCTAGGATAGTTTGTTTTCATTTTGTAACACCCTCATATTTCTATCTAGTAGAAATACTAGAGTGCACCGTTTAGCATACATCAGAGATAAATTTCCTGCTTAGATTTACATCTTTTCAAGAATAGCGGAACAATTACATAACTTAAAACGAATTCAAGTCATAAATCGAGTACAAAGATACAAGGGAAAAACATAAATAACAAGAGAAGAACTAAATTTCAATTTCCTTCTCGTGCACGCCATCTCCTCGTGCCATAAAGGATCTTCTTTCCCTGTTTCTCTGTAAAACAACAACATATGATAGGGTGAGATAACATATCTCAGTGAGTCTTACCGTGACCCCTTACCTATCACTCAGTCCATTTATAAAACCATAATCAGTAATTCAAAAAGAATTACAATATACAATCAATTACTTGTGACTTGTCACCAACAACCTAAAGAAGCTCGAGTGACAAAATCACAATATACACCTTTTAGAAGTTTTAGCACATCACCAACTCCGCAAGCTAGAGTGAACCTCATCTTGGCTAATAGGAGCGCAAATCCTATTAGCAACATAACATATATTTACCGGGGCCTAGGTCAAGGGCTCATGACTTCCCTCACCTAGCATGCTAACAAAAACAGGGTCGTCACCCCGACTCGATATAATTTATATATCACACCCGCATTGGGCCGTCTCCTATATTCGATATAGTTTATATACCGAAATCTAATTCAATCCATGACATCTTATTATATCATATTCTCACAAATATGAACCTATATAATCAGTTCAAACACAATTTTGTTCATAAAACATTAGTCCCCACACGTGTTCTAAGTTTTACGGTTTTTCGAAAGATTTATAACTTCAAAACATTTCATTCCAAAACAACTTTGATCATGCTCAAAACAATGACAATGTCAATCCATACTAATCACAGTTGGTTGGGAAAAGGATTAGAGGAAGTTTGGAGTCGAAAAAAAGAATCGAAACTCGGGAATAGACTTGGCTTATTTTTGTTTCATTTCGCTCTCCGTTCATATCTGTCGCACCCCGAAAAATCCTTAGAGGGACTTTTCTTCGTACAACATGATTTTAGAGTCGCCACCAATATTTTTTAAAGGTAAAACATTGAAAAAAACCTTTTTTCGGAAAACAATGGTCTTTGGAACCATTAGATTTGGGTTCGGGGGTCTAATTACGTACGGGGAAGGTATTAGCACCCCATAACGTCCCTTCAAAGAAGGGTTACTTTAATTAAATATGTGATTTGCAAAGTTGATTTGGAAAAATGCTTTGTTTTTACCTCTTTTGTTTATGAATGACTTAATGAAAAATCTTTAGTTTTCGCGCTTGATGGAGGGGATCCACTCCTACGTATCTCCCGGTGCGATGGAGAATTCAAAGCAACGTAGTTCTTGTTTTTGAAAAATGTTTGGAAAAGTGTTCGGTTTTTGAAAGGAAAAATGTTTTTGGTTTGTTGTGCTTGACGGAGAGTATCCGCTCCTACGTATCTCCCGGTGCGATGGAGAATTCAAAGCTACGTAGTTCTAGTTTGTCTAGAAAAAGGTTTTTGTTTTTTAACTTGTTTGATTGTGAAAATTGAGCTTTCATGATGATCAATTGAGCAAAGGCTCCAAGTGACCACCATTAGCACTCCATTGTTGATAATCATGCAAGTAAAGGCTTCACAAGACTACTAACAAAGTTTTTGATTTGAAGAAGTGAGAGTTTTAGGAAAATTAGGCATTCATGATGATCAATTGAGCAAAGGCTCCAAGTGATCACCACTAGTACCTCATTGTTAATAATCATGCAAGCAAAGGCTTCACAAGACTACTAACAAAGTTTTTGATTTGAAGAAGTGAGAGTTTTAGGAAAATTAGGCATTCATGATGATCAATTGAGCAAAGGCTCCAAGTGATCACCACTAGTACCTCATTGTTAATAATCATGCAAGCAAAGGCTTCACAAGACTGCCAACAAAGTTTGATTTCGGAGAGTTTCCGCAATTGGATTGATTCTTGTTTATGGAATGATTTTGATGCTTGAAAAGGCTTTTGTTTGAAAGTGGACCTAGACTACACACATTATGACACAATACATAGATAGGCAAAGAATGAACTCAAGTTGAACATTTTGGCGAAAATGTATGAATGGGCAAGAGAATGAACCTAAATTGCACATCTTATTGAAGATGCTAGGCAAGGAATGAACCTAACTAGGCATTTATGAGACAATACGTGAGTAAGCAAAGAGATTACAAAGCACAAGTGAATTCAAGCATCTAATGAATCATTTGCAAAATCCTAGGGATTTCACATCAACATTTGACATAAGCACCAATGTGGTATCCTTTTGATATCATCAACACTTAGCACATTCCTTCAATCAACCACATGAAAGGAATAAGTTGGAAAAGGGGATTTGCCTCAAATGAGATCATTGGCAAGCCATAAGACTAATTTGACATTTTTATTTAGCAAGCATATGCAACTAGGGTGTTGAATCCTTTTAGGTAATCCTTAACACTTGGGATATGCTCAAGTGCATAAGTGTCAAATCCTCTTACCAAATCATCAACACAAACATGATTTTAGAAGCAAACAACTAAAACAAGCACAAACCCTAAGTAAACATCACAAATCAAGCCTAAACTCAAGCATTTGCAAGATTAGACAACCAAACACATCAAAATCACATAGACCCTAATTTTCTTTGAAGAATGCGAAATGAAAAGAGACCCAAAATCTCATTTTATTTCATGGAAACAACAAAATAATGCAAGCAAACAACATGGATCAAACTTTTTGGCAAGGATTCACGTGATTAAGCAAAGAAATGCATCAAAATCCATGAACCCTAATTTTTCTAAGACATGTGAAATGAACAAAAGCACAAATCACCATTTTATTCATGAAAATGCAAGAAATAAGTGAAATAGCACCAACACACAATTTATTCCAAAAGGGAGAAGTATTTCAAGCACCCAAGCCTCCCCAAGTGCTTGTCAAAATGCTTGAAATGAATTTCTCCTTCAACAACAACAATTATACTAACATATCAACATAAGATGTAACCTTAAATGTAATGAAATGCTTGGTATGCAAAGAACAAATTGATGATCTACATTTTTTATGCTAAAACTTTGATGATGTTAGGATTCAAGAATATACCTTAACTCCAAGCTAAATAAGCAAGAGATAAGATGAATGAGTGCTAAATGTAACACCCCCTTTCTACCCCTTAATTTACACGTCATTATCAGAGTAATTTCATTTTCATAAATATAAATTTATTTGATAGAAAGGAAATGCCACATCGTCATAAGTAAAAACTCATCGTCTGTACCATCAAAGTTTGTGCAACAACGCAATCGTCACAAAACTTAAATTTCAAAATAATCTTATCACAAAGTGAGAAATAAACGATGACTCACTAGTCCACTCAAACACGTCTCATAATCATCAAAATAAATAATTCATACAGATTAATTGATTCATTAACAAATCCGACTACGCCCCTAGGTGCTCAAAGATCGCAGAGCGACTCGACAACCTCCCAACGACTAATAAAGAAAGGCAAAGCAGAACCTTCACTCGCGGTTACCTGCAGCGTTGCCACAATAGAGCAACATTCCAAGCAGAAAGGGTGAGTCTTCAAACAGCATAAGAGCATAAATAATAATCAATATATTAGAGGAAAATATTTTAATAACTACCACAGCACACTTAACGTCGCATTACAACCATCACAGAGCAATATCGGCAACCAACATCAAAAACACATCACAAGCAACTACATCATTTTCGTGCACATGTATGAAAATGCAACCCACGTCGCCGGGCATATGCATGAGGTACCATCGTCGCAAAAATACAATCGTCGCTTATCGTCGCTTTGAGCATAGCTTCGGCCGCAGCCCACATCGTCGCCGAATGCAGCATGACATGTATGAGACTCTATGCATCACTCATCAAATCAATCAACAGAAATCAACAATTACACATCACAACACAATTTTCCTCAACGTCGCTTTTGGCCATAACCGCCCCAACAATGTCATTATCATCGCTTTTATATCATCTTCATAAACATCATCATCATAAACTTCATCATTTAAAAGTTGAGTACATCACCCTTAAGATCGAGAGTATCGCCACACTTAGCCTTAGAAAACCTCACATTTAGTTTGGAAGACATCTCGTTTAGTTTAGAAAATCCTCTCGTCTTCATGCTTAGAAAACATCACCTTTAAAGAGTGGAAAACATCACAATTTATTTGTAGAAAACATCTCGTTTTAAGTTAGAAGACATCCCCTTTTGGTTTAGAAATCATCGCATTTTAACTCGCATACAACTTCATAAACGACACCTTTACAACATAAAGACAGCCTCTCATTTTTGTAAAACGGCAACCCATTTACTTAATAAATACAGCAGAAAAATCGGTTCAAAAACAACAACATTTAATTGCAAAAACAGCCATTTAAATTCTAAAAAAACAGTAGCAAAGACAACCACGTTTACATGCTATAACAGTGGCAAAAACAGCAACGTTTATATGCTAAAACAGTAGCAAAAACAACCACGTTTATATGCTAAAACAGTATGAAAAATAACCAGTTTGATTTCTCGAAGAACCACTACACCAAATTCGATTCACAAGCACACACACACCACACCATAATTCACAAACATGTAGCAAGCATCAACAAATCCCACATGGTTAACAACATCACCATCACGTCTCATAATTATGAAGAACACGGCTATAACAACGATTAATAACGAATTCCCCAATACTTGCGCATAACATCAACATTAAGAACACGAGTTTACCCATAGACACCTTAAGATTCATTAAACCCCAAATACAAAATTCATCCACAATTTATCAACAATCTCACAATTCATTAAATTCATCCATAAATCATTCAATTCTTCAACCACTCATTAAACAACAAACATTAACGAATCATCAACAGCAAACATCAATAAATCCTCGACAACAAGCATCACAACTCATCTTAAATTCACAACAACACTAAAAATTCAACAAACTAATTAAACATAATAACTAATACCTCCTAGGTGTCATAGGACTACCCTCCCATATATTGACCATTATATAAACCCTTATAATGCGAGACTCCCCTTACCTCGAATACGTAAGCTCCGTAGAAGACGTATGAGAGCACCGACGAGTAACTACAGCAACACGACGATCTCCTCTTCTCTTTCTCTCCCTTCCCTTTGCGCCAACTCCTTCTCCTCCTTCTCTCTCTCTCTCTTTTTCTCCTAGCTGTCTCTCCCTCTCCTTCTCGCACGCTCCCTCTCTACCTTTCTTCTTTTCTTTTCTTTCTCTCCAAGTTTATAATAACTAACCCTAGCTTAAGTCATGGGTTCGCTTAACTTGGGCCCTTCTCACCACCCGGTTGATTACTAACGCTACTCCTTTTTCCTAGTTAAATTACCACTTACTTCTTTACTATTAACCACTCTTCCTTTAAGTTAATTACTCTATTATTATTTTAAAACAACCCACCAAACACTACTTAATTAATTAATTAAATAAACGTTTTGAACTATTTTTGGGGCGTTACACTAAACCACTTGAATTTACTCTTTAGTCTTCAACTTTGAGCTTGATTCTAGAGATTTTGAGATGAATCTTTGAGAAGAATGCAAGAATGACGAAGATTTAGTGTAGGAAAGATGTTTTAATGGGTGATTGAGTGAAGAAATTGAAGAAAATGAGGTGAGGGAGAGAGTGAGGTGTCGCCAAGGAGGGGGGGAAGAAGAGGTTTGTGTGCAAAAATGAGCTCCTTCCCCTGTATTTTGGGAGAGTAGGCTTATATATGGTCTTGGGTGAAATTAGGGTTAAGGGTAGAATTGGAATGGGATGTTCTATTTTAAGCAAGTTTGCAATTTCTTATGAAGGAGTGAGTGTGAGAGGATGGTGTCATTTACAAAAAAGGGTATGGGTAGGATTAAGGATAGTACAAGAATATTCTTAAGGAATAATTGTACAATAGAAGAATGTGGAAGAAATTGTGGAGAGAGAGAGAGAGAGAGAGAGAGAGAATTCGAATTTACCAAAAAAATGGGGAGGGAAAATTGCTTCTCTTTTCTGGTCTTTTGTCTTATTGAGGACACTTTGTACTTTTATTTAAATTTTGAATTTTTGGGCATGCAAATGATAGTGCACCTATTGAAAATGTGTCACATATTTTTGGGCACCATAAAAATATCCCTCTAATTATTCATGACTATAAAAATTGTCATTTAATAATTGGGGAATATTTAAGGGTCCTTTTCCAGCTTTCTTGTGCAATAAAAATGGGAAAAATGCCTTTTAATTATTTTGAACTAGGGTTTTCTTCCAAAAAATTATACGAGAATTATCCTCGATAGAATAAATTGTATTTTCCATCCTTGACTTGGTTTAGTTCAAAAATAATTAACTGGCTCTCATTTGAATGCCCACAGATATTGAAACATGCACTATTTTATTAATAAAAATGTTTTTTTTTTGTGTTTGGAAAAAAGGTTTTGACTTGAGCGGACAAAATTGGGGTACGACAGCTGCCCCTCTTTATTTCGATTTTATCAAGAAATATGAATTGGTCGAGACATATTTCGAAGATAAAATAGATATAAAGAATTCAGAAATTATACCAATTTTGTCTACTTGGAGAAACCTTTTTTCTTTTTCTCTTTTTTTCTTTTTCTTTTTTTTTCTTTTTTTCTTTTGACTCAACACTTGGAGTGTCGATGAGGAAGCAGTAAACGAAGTGGTTAGCAACATGCACACTAACTGTGAAAGGCAAGGAAAGCGCTAAATGAAGAAAACGATAATGAAAGCGGGAAAATGCCAGACTGCCTAAAACCTGTAAACGAACCTTTGCGAATCCGAGTTTGCACGTGGCTTTGAGGAGCACGTGTAACGCCCCAAATATAATTCAATTATTTATTTAGTGGGTTCTTTAAGGCTTACAACATTTGGTTAAGTCAATGGATTAATTGGAGTTTATGGTATTTAGGAGGTATTTGATTTAAATGAGGAGTGGTGGTTAGTAAAATGGGAGTGGTAATTTAATTAAAGGAGGGAGTAGTGCAAGTAATGGAGGGAGTGTGATTAGAGGCCCATGAGAGTTAGGCCCATGATCCATGAATTAAGCCCATATTCATGCTTAAGGTGTAGTAGTCGATGGTGGAGAGTCCATTACCACCAAAATCTAAGAAAAGGAAAAGGAAAGTAAGAGAGAGAGTGGTAGGTGAGATGGCTTTAGAGAGAGGAAGAGGAAGCTTGGCGTGGAAGAGCTCAATGCCAAGGAGGAGGAGCTGAAATGTTGGTGATGGTTGGTGATTCTTGGTGGATCGGGAAGGCTTGGTGGAGAGAGTGCTACTTCTTCAATCTTTTGAGGTTAGGGGGCTCTCTCTTTCATCTATAATAGAGTATATGATGTGTGTTATGTATGAGTAGACTCTAGGAATGATTTCCGGGCTGCCTTGTATGTTTTGTGTGTTTGATGTGTTTGAAGTTGTGTTTTAGTTTCACTTCAGTGCAGTTGTGTTGAGTTGTTGTGGTGTTGGTCATACGAGTGACTTAGGAGTGAAATGGGAACTGAGAAACTCTCAGTCCCAGTGAGCTGGTGTGAGTGTTGTAACCTTCGTGAAGTTCTTAAGGAGTGATGAACCAGTTTTGAAGGTATAAGTGGATAATAGTGTGCTTAAGTATGATCCTAGCGTGAGAACTAGAGAAGGGAAGGAAGAGGTAGACTAGGCGTGTAGAGAGAGACCTGATTGCCGAGGTGTATAGTACAAATTTACCTAAGTATAGTTCTGAGGTGCAGGCGTTAAGTTACAGTGCAATCCTACCGAGATGTGAGTATGCCAAGATAGGAGTGTGTAACGACCAGTGTATCAAAGCTTAAGGGATGATCGTAATGTGTCAAAGTGTAACTAACGAGTCATAGGAGTCGAGATGAGTGACAGAGTATAAGTAGCGTAATGTAAGGGTATCTGATACTAAGTATAGGTATCGAATTGTACTTGCCGAGGTGTAGAGTGGGTATGCCGAGGTGTTGTGGCCGAGATGTAGTGTATATAATACCTAGGTGTACTTGCCGAAGTGAGACGTATGTGTGCCAATGCGTAAGTGTTGAATATAGGCGACGGATCGTAAGTGATGATGTATAGGAGACGAAGGATAAGGAAGTGTAAGCCGAGGTGTAATGTGTCGACTTGTAGCTACCGAGGTGAGGGGTATGTGTACCGAGGTGAAGTGGCCGAAGTGGAGTGTATATATACCTAAGCATAGTTGCTGAAGTGCAGACGTTATGTTATAGCGTGTATCTGCCGAGGTGAGTGTACTGAGGTTTAGGTGCGTTGAATAGTAAGTGTAGTGAAGTTTAACGTGTCGCAGTGTAGAGAAACGAGGTGCCAAAGAGCGCACCGAGGTGTTGTGACGTATAAGCCGAGCTGAGGTGAGTGCTAGGTGTGTTGTGCCTAAGTGTAGTAATCAAGGTGAAGTTGTGTGGTTAGGTGTGAAGTGACTAAGTGTAGATGATGAAATGACTAAGTGTAGATGATGAAGTGAGTTGTGAATAAGCCTATGTGTAGTTGATGAGGTGTAGTACATGGACGTCTGAACTAGTATTGCCAAGGTATAGGGTGTATATACCGAGGTGTATGTGTTGAAGTGTAGGTGTGATGGAAGATAGGGTGTGTGTGCCGAGGTGCAATGTGGTGCGCCAAGGTGCTGTGTAGTGAAGACGAAGGGTAGGGTGTGTATCCGAGGCGCAATAGGGTCTTGTAGAGGTGTTGTGGGGTGCCGGAGTGCGATGACCGAGAGTACCGAGTGGTGCCGGAGTTTGTGTGAGTATAGCCGAAGCGAAGCGAGGTAGTCGTAGAGGTGAATGATAATGAGGTATTGAATCTTAAGTGTAACTATAGGTAGTGTAGAGGTGAATGGTGAAGAGGTGATGTTCCTTAGTGTAACTGTAAGTGGTAACTGAGGTAGAAGCCGAGGTGGATGATGATGAGGTGTAGCTGTCTAAGTGAAGTATCAAGGTGTAGATTAAGTATGCCTAAGGGTATCTATTTAAGTGAGTTGAGATGTAGGTATCTGTGTGCGAAGTGAAGCGAGAGTGTATTGGCGTGAAGTGAGAGGATACCGAGTTGAGGTGAAGTGGAGTGAGTGCGTGTTCGGGATGGTGTGCGCGTTGTGCTTGACGAGGCGTGTGCGTAGTACTTGGTGTGTGTAGCGTATTGTGTTTTGGTGGGGGTGTATGTCACGGTGAGGGGCACCAAGTGTGGCATGCCCTTGAGCCGTGAGGGTCTCGGCGTGGGCGCCAAATGTGGCGTGCCCCTTGCGCCAGGTCCGGTGTGTGTAGCCGAGGTGATGCGAGAGTGCCGAGGTGCTTGGTGAGAGTGCCGAGGTGATGCGAGAGTGCCGAGGTGCGGGATGAGTGTGCCGAGGTGCTGTTTAACCCCAGAGTAGCATCGGACGCTGCCAGACGCAACTGTGAGTGCTGTCTAGTGCCGAGAACGCTTAAGTGACTGAATGGTGTAGTCAGGTTTGGCTCCTAGGTGACGTTGTGGTCCTCGTAGTGACTATATAGTCCACTACTTTAGGTGGCAAAGTGTCCAGTGAGTTGGGCTTCATTTGTAGAGCTAGGGTATGAGGTGTGGAGGTGTCCAGTGAGGTGGACACTAGCTTTAGAGCTATGACCGAGGTGTCAAAGTTAGCCATAGAGTTGGTGATGAGGTGTGGAGATGTCCAGTGAGTTGGACGCTAGCTATAGAGCTATTGGACGATGTAGAGATGTAACACCCCAAAATAATTCAATTAATTAACTTAGTTGAGTTATTAAGGGTTTGCAACATTGTATTTTTTTTAAAAAGTCAAGTAATTCTTTAAGTGAAGTGTTAAGCATATGTTGCTATTTTAGGAAAATGTCTAAATAGGGAAAGGGTGTGTGGGTAGTAGAAAGCCCACGGCCTAATAAGGCCAAGGCCTCATTTAAGTCTATTTGGACATGTTAAATATGCCTTCGAAGGGAACATTCCTTTCATTCCAAAATCAGTTAAGTTTCTAAATTAAGAGAGAAGTGAGACTTAGAGAGAAGTGAGACCGAAGAGAGGAGGAAGAGAACCTGAGCGTGGAGAGTTCAAGAGGAGAGGAGAGCTTGTTGCTGTGGTTACTAGAGAGTGAAGGGTTCTCATCTTTCTCAGATTTTTAAGGTTAGGGGGTCCTTTTAATCCTTGTAATGTCTTGTGTTTGATAGTGTTTTGGTGTGAGTGGTTCTGATCACCTTGCATGCGTGTTTTATGTGTTGATCATAACATGTTTTTGCTGTGTTTTGCTCTTGTTGTGATTTATGGTGAATATACGACGGTGGATCGTTTTGGAAAGAGAGAGGAGTGTAACACTCTCTCTGTTCTGTGAGGTATGAAGAGAACATTGCATGGTGAGGTATCAAGAGTGTGATCGGTGTAGTGTGAAGAAAATAAGCTTGCATGTAGAGTTAAGGAGAGGATCGGAGCAAATGGAGTGAGTATCCGAGTGTGCATGAGTGAGGTGAGCTGGAAATGGGTTTGCATGTTGAGTCTAAGTGAAGAAACAGAGTAAAAGAAGTAAAATGGAAGTTAAGCGCTTTATTACGCGCGTAAAACCGAAGTACCCTTCAGCTTAGAGTGAGAAACCGAGTTGAGGGAAGTCAACGTCTAGAGTGTCTTAGTGTTGAGGGTTTGTTGGTGAGTTTGAGGGTGAGTATGTGTCTAAATACCATTAACGAGGGGTAGGGACGCATAAACCGAAGTGTAGGTGTTTCGCCTTAGGTTACCGAGGTGTAGAGGTCCTCAGGCCGAGGTAGCGTCACCGAGGTGAAACGCCCAAGTGCCTAAGTATAGGTGAACTGAACCAGGGAATACTGAGAAGTGAATTCCCATGACTTAGATGATTTTGATGTAAGGGAGTGCGTAACTGTGAGCGCGTTGCCGAATTGAGGGTGTGAGTGTGGTTAGCCGAGGTACACACATAGTGTGCCGAGGTGATGTTGCGTGGTTAGCCGAGGTACACATATAGTGTGCCGAGGTGATGATTAGGCGCCAATGTTGCATAGCACATTGTGGGACGCCACTGGGAGTGCTATTTTAGCATCAATGAGCACAAGTAAAGGAGCGATTAAGTCCATTTTGGTCCTTAGGTGACATTTTGGTCCCTAAGTGTCGTTGCGGTCCTCGGTGTGACAATTAGTCCACCATGGAGTGCCGAGGTGACTGAGAGGTCGGTTGTAGGTCCTAGGGTGATTCTACCGGTGTAGTAGGGTCGACCTTAGCCCTGTGATGATGTCTAAATGAAGTAGACGTCAGTGTGAGCAGCGGAGTAGAACGGCGGAGTAACGACGATGAAGACGCGGTGTAAACATTCACATACCTTATGATTGATTGTGTGTGATTGTATTTGTCATGAAGTCACATGTTCATGTGCATATTACGACGGAGGAGAGGTCTCGGCCTCGATATGGTAGGACTTGGTCTCCATATCAAATAACGACGAGTTAACGAGCGGAGATGCCGACGGGCTAAATAACGACGGTGGAGGTACCTCATTGCATAATGCCCTGTGGATGGGTTGCATACATGCATACATTACATGATTTGTTGTGTTTGAGCTGATTGATAATTGTTGTGGTTAATTGAGCTATCGGTGAGTGACTGTAATTGCTGAACCGAGGTGCTTTAGTGCTATCTCTGTCCTTAAGCTTTCTTCACATTATATTACTTGTGTTAAGAGACTCACCCTAGCTGCTTATTGTTTCCTGCTCTCGTGGCAACTTGCAGGTACTCATGAGTGATGGTTGTGCCTAGCTCAAGTCGGTCGTGTCTGCTCTGGTCGTGTAACACTGGGTTGGGGCCGAGTAGATTATTTTAGTGCTTTGTATGCCGATCTTGTATATTTTGCTAGATAGTCTTCTGGAACTAATGTAACGCCCCAAATATAATTCAATTATTTATTAGTTAGGTTCTTTAAGGCTTACAACATTTGGTTAAGTCAATGGATTAATTGGAGTTTATGGTATTTAGGAGGTATTTGATTTAAATGAGGAGTGGTGGTTAGTAAAAGGGGAGTGGTAATTTAATTAAAGGAGGGAGTAGTGCAAGTAATGGAGGGAGTGTGATTAGAGGCCCATGAGAGTTAGGCCCATGATCCATGAATTAAGCCCATTTGCATGTCTTAAAGGGATGTTGTCGAAGGGAGACATGCATTCCAACCAAAAATCTAAGAAAAGGCAAAGGAAAGTAAGAGAGAGAGAGAGTGGTAGGTGAGATGGCTTTTAGAGAGAGGAAGAGGAAGCTTGGCGTGGAAGAGCTCAATGCAAGGAGGAGGAGGAGTGAAATGTTGGTGATTCTTGGTGGATCGGGAAGGCTTGGTGGAGAGAGTGCTACTTCTTCAATCTTTTGAGGTTAGGGGGCTCTCTCTATCATCTATAATAGATTATATGATGCATGTTATGTGTGAGTAGACTTTAGGAGTGATTTCGGTACTGCCTTGTATGTTTTATGTGTTTAACGTTGTGTTCAGTTCACTTCAGTGAAGTGGTGTTGAGTTGTTGTGGTTTAGATCATACGAGAGACCAAGGAGAGGAGTGGGAGCTGAGGAACACTCAGTCCCAGTGAGTTGTTGTTTGTGTTGTCATTTGCGTGGAGTTCCCAGTGAGTTGGTGTCGGTGTGAAATTTGTCTCCTTCGTGGAGTTCTTGAGAAGTGTTGGATTAGTTTTGAAGGTATGAGTATATAATAGTGGTGCGTAAGTTGATCATAGTGTGAGAACCAGAGAAGGGTGTGCGCGGTGGGTGTGTGCGCTGTAGGTGTGTGCGTTGTGGGTGTGTGCGTCGTAGGTTGGTGCGACGTAGTATGTGGGAGTCAAAGTATGTAGTGCCGAGATGAGTAGTGACGAGGTGTGTCATTACGAGTGACCGAGGAGTGGTAGCCGAGTTGAATGGTGATAAGATGTTGTCTCTAGGAGTAACCGTGGTGGTTAGTACCTAGGTGGGTGATGTGGCATAGATGATGAGGTGTAAGTGTGGCTAAGTCCCAACGTGGGAGTCGAATTGGAGTTGCCGAGGTGTAGGGTATATGTACCGAGGTGTATGTGTTGAGGAGTAGATGTAACAAAGTGTTGTGCTTAGGTGTAGTGTTGCCTAAGTATAGTGGCCGAGCTGAGGTGAGGTAGTAACCGAGGTGGTGGTAGAGGTGAACGATGATTAGGTGTTATCCCTAAGTGTAACCGAGGTGGTGGTAGAGGTGAACGATGATTAGGTGTTATCCCTAAGTGTAACCGAGGTGGTGGTAGAGGTGAATAATGATTAGGTGTTGTTCCTAAGTGTAACTGAGGTAGAGGTAGAGGAGAATAATGATGAGGATTAGTTGTCTAAGTGAAGTGTTGTGCTTAGGTGTAGTGTGCCTAAGTGTAGTATCCGAGGTGAATGAAGGTGAATTAAGTAAGTGTATGGTTAAGAGAGGTAGTGGAACCTAGGTGATTGGTGGTGAATTAAGGAAGTGTATTACCGGAGTGTAATAGTTGTATGTTAAAGCTAGTGCAGCCGAGATGAGTGATTGAGGAAGTGAGTTGTATCTAAGCCTAAGTGTGGTTGATGAAGTGTAGTGCATGGACGTCTAAGCTAGTATTGTCGAGGTATAGGGTGTGTACACCGAGATGTATATGTAGTGGGGATAGAAGGTGCAATGAGGTGCGCCGAGTGCGATCTGTGTATGCCGAGGTGATGTCCGACGCCTTGATGTAGAGCGAGTTACTACCAGCGTAGTTTTTGGGGTATTTGTTTGGGTGCCGAGGTGTTGTGGGGTGCCGAGGTTCTGTTGTGTGCCGAGGTGTTGTTGGGTGCCGAGGTGCCTGTGTGCCGAGGTGAGTGATGCGTGTGCCGAGGTGCCAGGAGAGGGTACCGAGGTGCCGTTCGAAGCCACGATTGCGCAGCTTGCGCGCCAGCGCAACCGGGAGTCTTTGTTGGTGTCGTTGAAGCGCTTAAGTGTTTGAAATGGGATAGTCCGTTTAGTCCCTAGGTGTCGTTTTAGTCCTAGGTGACGTTGTGGTCCTCGTAGTGACTGTTTAGTCCACTACGTTTAGTGTAAGGATGTTGAGGTAGCGTGAGAACTACGATTGTGGGAGTATTGAGTGGAGGGTTGGACCATAACCATGGGGCTGTGTCCGAGGTGCGAAGTCAGCTTTAGAGCTGTGAGCGATGATGTGGTTAAGTGGTGAGGTTCCAAAGGGGACTGACGTTCAATGTTGGGTCTATGACCTCGTTTTCTGTGTTGTACTCGTGGTGTTTGGGGTTTGCCTTCTAGGCATTCTCTGTAGTGAGAAGACTTCGGTCTGTTTAGGTGTTGTGCCGAGAAGTGGGGGTAGCCTTTAAGGAAATGGTTGATCCTTAGGTGAAGTCGTTTGGTCCTTAGGTGACACATGGGTCCCTAAGTGTTGGTGAGTCTTAGTTTGGCCGTAGTGCAGTTGATTTAAGTGGCGTTGAAGTCCACCACTGTTGGTGGCGATGAGCTCGGTGAGTTGTACGTAGTCATAGTGATAGTGACTGACGTAGTGTGGTTAGCTTTAGAGCTATGGTTTGGGTGTATTGATGTCAGCCAGAGGGCTGTTGATGATGATGTTAATGACGTTGTTGTGTATAATTTTCATATATGTGTTGACGCGTTGTAGAGGTCTGCGGTCAGGCGTTGCTCACCACGTTGTGAAAGTGCGGTCCCGGCGTTGCTCACCACGCGTTGTAGAGGTCTGCGGTCTGGCGTTGCTCACCGCGTTAGAAGGTCGAGGTCCTAAGCGTTGCTCACCACGTTGTAGAGGGCTGCGGTCCTGAGCGTTGCTCACCACGTTGTAGAGGGTTGCGGTCCTGAGCGTTGCTCACCACGTTGTTGTTTGGGTGTTGTGGTTGGCCACATGAAATTGGTGATGTCCTTGATTGTTCTTGAGTTAGAGTGTGTTGTTTGTGTGAGCCGAGTTGTTCTAGTGTTTCTAGTTGTCTTTCTCTAGCATAATGTTTATCATACATTTTATTATTTATGAAAAGAGACTCACCCTAGCATTTTTATGTTGACTGCTCTCGTGGCGACAAACAGGTGATGTGCGGTGATCCACGAGTGAAGGTCCTTTCTTCCTCGTCTAGTTGTGGCGTCTTGCTCTGTGACGTCGAACTAGGGAGCGGGTAGTCTATTAGTTGTTTTAAGATTAGTGTTGAACTGTAATAGATTGATGTATTAGAATTTGAGGGTTCGCCCCATTTAAGTCGTGATATGTATCACGCCATTATATTTTATTAATGAAAAGTATTATTGGCTAAGTACAAGTGATGTTATATGAACGTAGCATTCCCTTGAGGATGTATCTTTGAGAAGAAAAACAACTTTTGAACTCTGATTTTATAAATTAAAGTATTAAGAGTAAGGGGGTGTTACATGTTGGTATCAGAGCAGTTCGGTCTGTCCGGCCAAGTTTGTCCAGTCGTAGTGTCTCAGAGATCTCTTGTTGATCTCCAACCGACAGTTTGTTGTAGATTTTGTTTAGTGGGTTGCAGCTGATGATTGTAGTATTGCTTGTAGTTGCTTGTGACTGCTGTTTGTATTAAGTGAGGTATGTGTGATTAGAAGAGCATTTTAACGACGTCAAAGGAGTAGGAGTCGTGACGACGCCTTCGTACTCTGGACTGCGTTAAAAGTCCTTCAATATGAAAGGTGTAAATTTTGAAAAGACGTAGTTTTGTGACCTTAACTAAATAGGAACGGATCCTCTGAATTTAGGGCGGGAACTGCACTATGCAGTTCCCTTACTGCACACCCTAAATATAGAGGGACAACCTCGGTTACACCTTTTCGAGGTAGTGTAACCGAGGTCGAGTAACCTAGGTCGGGTAACCGAGGTGGGTGAGCTGTTAACCTCGGTTTCTTAAGATACTGTGTTATCAAGCTACTGTGGCGACCACTGTGACAGAGTGGCGGAGAAACCAAGGTTAACAGCTCACTCACCTCGGTTACCCGACCTAGGTTACTAGACCTCGGTTACACTACTTCGAAAAGGTGTAACCGAGGTTGTCCCTCTATATTTAGGTTGTGCAGTAAGGGAACTGCATAGTGCAGTTCCCGCCCTAAATTCAGAGGATCCGTTCCCTAACTAAATTGGATGCGTGAGTAGGAGGGACTGATCACCCCGATAACTCATTCCCAATGAAAGAGGTGACAATAACTCGTAATTATTATAAATTTTGAATATGTACTAATTACAACTTGATTGATTGAGTGGTGTGTGCAAGTTTGGTTGACTATTAATGTTTATATAAATAGGTGCCTTATGGATGTTTGAGTTTTGATTTGGGGGTTGATAGTAGGGAGATGTCAAAATAAGAATTGACACTTTGGGTTTGAAGTTCATGCAAAGAAAATAGAGCATGCCTTTTTGGAAAAAGTTTAGAAATATGGTTTCTGGAAAGCCTAAGGTAGAAAAATTGTTCTTAAAAGTATGGTAGTCGAGGGAGTACCTATATAGGATCTGGATGGTAGTGTGTAACTTTGATGATTAAAGGATTAGAATTCGGTACGAAGAATGGGAATGCCGAGCTGAGGAAGGCATTGTTTGTGGTTTGGATATAGATTGACGTAAGATAGGAGCATTAGTACTTTAAATGATTGCTATGGTGTAGTTCCCTAAACGATAAATTAATGGTGTTTGGATAATCGAGTGAGACTTTGGTGACCCGAGAATAGAGTTTTGGTACAAAGTAAAGGTGTAGAGAGGTGTGTATGTCCTAGTCCTAGGTGTATAAGGAGGTGTTGTTGATAGTTGGGAGCAAGAACAAGATTGATAGAACTAGTGTGTCCATGTAAATGAGGAGATTTTCGAGGACGAAAATATTCTAAGTGGGGGAGAGTTGTAACGCCCCAAATATAATTCAATTATTTATTAGTTGGGTTCTTTAAGGCTTACAACATTTGGTTAAGTCAATGGATTAATTGGAGTTTATGGTATTTAGGAGGTATTTGATTTAAATGAGGAGTGGTGGTTAGTAAAAGGGGAGTGGTAATTTAATTAAAGGAGGGAGTAGTGCAAGTAATGGAGGGAGTGTGATTAGAGGCCCATGAGAGTTAGGCCCATGATCCATGAATTAAGCCCATTTGCATGTCTTAAAGGGATGTTGTCGAAGGGGAGACATGCATTCCAACCAAAAATCTAAGAAAAGGCAAAGGGAAAGTAAGAGAGAGAGAGTGGTAGGTGAGATGGCTTTTAGAGAGAGGAAGAGGAAGCTTGGCGTGGAAGAGCTCAATGCCAAGGAGGAGGAGCTGAAATGTTGGTGATTCTTGGTGGATCGGGAAGGCTTGGTGGAGAGAGTGCTACTTCTTCAATCTTTTGAGGTTAGGGGGCTCTCTCTATCATCTATAATAGATTATATGATGCATGTTATGTGTGAGTAGACTTTAGGAGTGATTTCGGTACTGCCTTGTATGTTTTATGTGTTTAACGTTTTGTTCAGTTCACTTCAGTGAAGTGGTGTTGAGTTGTTGTGGTTTAGATCATACGAGAGACCAAGGAGAGGAGTGGGAGCTGAGGAACACTCAGTCCCAGTGAGTTGTTGTTTGTGTTGTCATTTGCGTGGAGTTCCCAGTGAGTTGGTGTCGGTGTCGGGGCTGTCTCCTTCGTGGAGTTCTTGAGAAGTGTTGGATTAGTTTTGAAGGTATGAATATATAATAGTGGTGCGTAAGTTGATCATAGTGTGAGAACCGAGAGAGAAGGTGTGCGCGCGGTGGTGTGTGTCTTATTTGTAGGTGTGTGCGTTGTGTGTGTGTGTGCGTCGTAGGTTGGTGCGGCGTAGTATGTGGGAGTCAAAGTATGTAGTGCCGAGATGAGTAGTGACGAGGTGTGTCATTACGAGTGACCGAGGAGTGGTAGCCGAGTTGAATGGTGATAAGATGTTGTCTCTAGGAGTAACCGTGGTGGTTAGTACCTAGGTGGGTGATGTGGCATAGATGATGAGGTGTAAGTGTGGCTAAGTCCCAACGTGGGAGTCGAATTGGAGTTGCCGAGGTGTAGGGTATATGTACCGAGGTGTATGTGTTGAGGAGTAGATGTAACAAAGTGTTGTGCTTAGGTGTAGTGTTGCCTAAGTATAGTGGCCGAGCTGAGGTGAGGTAGTAACCGAGGTGGTGGTAGAGGTGAGCGATGATTAGGTGTTATCCCTAAGTGTAACCGAGGTGGTGGTAGAGGTGAGCGATGATTAGGTGTTATCCCTAAGTGTAACCGAGGGTGGTGGTAGAGGTGAATAATGATTAGGTGTTGTTCTAAGTGTAACTGAGGTAGAGGTAGAGGAGAATAATGATGAGGATTAGTTGTCTAAGTGAAGTGTTGTGCTTAGGTGTAGTGTGCCTAAGTGTAGTATCCGAGGTGAATGAAGGTGAATTAAGTAAGTGTATGGTTAAGAGAGGTAGTGGAACCTAGGTGATTGGTGGTGAATTAAGGAAGTGTATTAAGGAGTGTAATAGTTGTATGTTAAAGCTAGTGCAAAGTGAGATGAGTGATTGAGGAAGTGAGTTGTATCTAAGCCTAAGTGTGGTTGATGAAGTGTAGTGCATGGACGTCTAAGCTAGTATTGTCGAGGTATAGGGTGTGTACACCAGAGATGTATATGTAGTGGGGATAGAAGGTGCAATGAGGTGCGCGAGAGTGCGATCTGTGGTATGCCGAGGTGATGTCTTGATGCCGGTGTAGAGCGAGTTACTACCAGCGTAGTTTTGGTATTTGTTTGGGTGCCGAGGTGTTGTGGGGTGCCGAGGTTCTGTTGTGTGCCGAGGTGTTGTTGGGTGCCGAGGTGCACGTGTGCCGAGGTGAGTGATGTGTGTGCCGAGGTGGTGCGGGAGGTTGCCGAGGTGCCGTTGAAGCCACGATTGCGCAAAGGCGCCGCCAGCAGAATCGGGAGTCTTTGTTGGGTGTTGTAACGCTTAAGTGTTTGAAATGGGATAGTCCGTTTAGTCCCTAGGTGACGTTTTAGTCCTAGGTGACGTTGTTGTCCTCGTAGTGACTGTTTAGTCTACTACGTTTAGTGTAAGGATGTTGAGGTAGCGTGAGAACTACGATTGTGGGAGTATTGAGTGGAGGTTGGACCATAACCATGGGGCCGTGTCCGAGGTGCGAAGTCGACTTTAGAGAGTCGTGGAGCGATGATGTGGTTAAGTGGTGAGGTTCCAAAGGGGAGTGACGTTCAGTGTTGGGTCTATGACCTCGTTTTCTGTGTTGTACTCGTGGTGTTTGGGGTTTGCCTTCTAGGCATTCTCTGTAGTGAGAAGACTTGGTCCATTTTAGGTGTTGTCTTAGAAGTGGGGGTAGCCTTTAAGGAAATGGTTGATCCTTAGGTGAAGTGGTTTGGTCCTTAGGTGACACATGGGTCCCTAAGTGTTGGTGAGTCTTAGTTTGGCCGTAGTGCCGTTGATTTAAGTGGCGTTGAAATCCACCACTGTTGGTGGCGATGAGCTCGGTGAGTTGTACGTAGTCATAGAGATAGTGACTGACGTAGTGTGGTTAGCTTTAGAGCTATGGTTTGGGTGTATTAATGTCACCGCAGGAACATTGATGATGTTGTTAATGGCGTTGTTGTGTATAATTTTCATATATGTGTGTTGGCGTTGTAGAGAGGTCTGCGGTCTGGCGTTGCTCACCACGTTGTGAGGTGCGGTCTGGCGTTGCTCACCACGTTGTAGAGGTCTGCGGTCGGCGTTGCTCACCACGTTGTAGAGGTCGAGGTCCCGGCGTTGCTCACCACGTTTATGAAAGGTCTGCGGTCCCGGCGTTGCTCACCACGTTGCCAGGGTAGGTGCGGTCCTGAGCGTTGCTCACCACGTTGTTGTTTGGGTGTTGTGGTTGGCCACATGAAATTGGTGATGTCCTTGATTGTTCTTGAGTTAGAGTGTGTTGTTTGTGTGAGCCGAATTGTTCTAGTGTTTCTAGTTGTCTTTCTCTAGCATAATGTTTATCATACATTTTATTATTTATGAAAAGAGACTCACCCTAGCATTTTTATGTTGCCTGCTCTCGTGGCGACAAACAGGTGATGTGCAGGTGATCCTGAGTGAAGGTCCTTTCTTCCCTCAGTCTAGTTGTGGCGTCTTGCTCTGTGACGTCGAACTGGGGAGCCGGGTAGTCTATTAGTTGTTTTAAGATTAGTGTTGAACTGTAATAGATTGATGTATTAGAATTTGAGGGTTCGCCCCATTTAAGTCGTGCTATGTATCACGCAATTATATTTTATTAATGAAAAGTATTATTGGCTAAGTACAAGTGATGTTATATGAACGTAGCATTCCCTTGAGGATGTATCTTTGAGAAGAAAAACAATTTTTGAACTCTGATTTTATAAATTAAAGTATTAAGAGTAAGGGGGTGTTACAACTAAAACTATCATATTTTGTGTAACTATTACTATGTAATATGACTTGTTGTGTTACTGGCCGAGGTGCCTTATATGGTGGGCTGAGACCCTTTTGCCGTGGTGATGCGCATGACTGCATGCTTTGTATAATGCCGTGAAACTGTTTTGAACTTAATTAAATTTCTGTTTTCCTTTTTAATCACCAAATGTAGCACTCCTTTGAGTGGAATTTTGAAACTCTGATTTTAACTTAGTAGATTCGAATTGATTAGATAAGGGGGTGTTACAAGAGACGTCGGCCTTAAGTACAGTAATGATGTATGGGAGTTGTTGGCCTTATGGCTACGAGTAGAGAAGTGGTGAATGATGAAGTCCCTAATGGGCATTAAAATAAATAAAATGGTGAAAGCAGAGGACTTCGGTCCTAGAGGTGAGCAGAGGACTTAGGTCCTATATATGAACAAAAGGCTGCGGTCTTAATTGGTGAGTTATTGAGAATGCGTTATGGTTTAATTGAATGATGTATATGCTGTGTTATTATGCATTGTTCATGGTGTCGCATAAATCATAAGCATAATGGTGAAAGCAGAGGACTTCGGTCCTATGGTGAAAGCAGAGGACTTTGGTCCTATGGTGAAAGCAGAGAGGACTTGGCCCTATGGTGAAAGCGAAGACTTTGGTCTTAATGGATCCATCATGCATATGCCCTTGGTGTTTTGGAGTCCGCATCATGCATATTCTCATGCACATTGGTGTCTGCATTGATGATTAGGAGTTGGTGTGTCTTAACTTGGTGTGGTGTGTGGTTGGTTGAGTCGGAGTGTTTCTAGTTGTCTTTCTCTAGCATAATGTTTATCATACATTTTATTATTTATGAAAAGAGACTCACCCTACTGCTTTATATGTTGCTTCTTATGTCGACACGTGCGGTGATCTGAGTGAAGGTCCTTTCTTCCCTCGGTCTAGTTGTGGCGTCTTGCTCGTGACGTCGAGGCGGGAGCCGGGTAGTCTATTAGTTGTTTAAGATTAGTGTTGAATCGTAATAGATTGATGTATTAGAATTTGAGAGTTCGCCCCATTTAAGTCGTGCTGATCGTACCTTGACCAATGAAGAGTTGAAGTGTTGATTGATTCGTCAAATGGGCCGGTCGTTGAGAGAGTGAAAGGACCGGTCCTGGCTTCACGCGTTGAACACCTCGGGTGGTACCGCAAAGACACTCCGACGATCTAGTGAGAGGTCGCTCGGGCGGATAGCACAAGGTTAGAGAACGTGCACGAAGCCATATGCGAATGGCGTATATATCCGCGCGGTCCACCGCCGTTTCGCGAAGATTTCGGCCGCCGAGAAGTGCGCTCCAAAGCGGCGTGTTTGGGCCGTCGAGATGGGCTGGGCCGCAGGTCCAATTGCTGTTGGCAGTCCTTGTAATTGCTAATACACCCAGGAACAGTTGCCCCCCAAGCCTAGGTCGCTTAAGAGCGGGCTGAGGCTTGAATCGATGCCCCCAGGAGTGAAGTTATCTTGACGAAAGCGGACGCGCCGCTCGCTTTCTCAGTAGGCGGTGTCGACCGCTTGTCAACCGTCGGCCGTCTTTGTCGTGGATTCGGTTGGTCTTTACTGACATTTAAGACGCGACGTTTGGTGTTTCCGAGGCTGTCTGGAGACAACCATTGGTGAGAAGACGAAGCGTTGCGACTCTTCGTATCCCGGTCCCCTTTGTAACGCCCCAAATTTTATTAGAAATTATTTGGAGTTGATTTGATAGGGTAGTGGACCAAATTGGAGAGTTTTTGGCATAGGGACCAGGTTGAGAAGGACTAAAATTGATGTTAGAAATACTTAATATATGATGATGATGATGATTATTATTATTATTATTATTATTATTATTATTATTATTATTATTATTATTATTATTATTATTATTATTATTATTATTATTATTATTATTATTAAATGCAAGTTTCTAGGGAAAACCAAAGCGGTTATGGGAGGGAGGAAAAGTAGGAGGAAAAGTAGCGTATGGTTGGGAATTAAAAATCAAATTAAGAATAAGGTATATAATTTAAATAAGGAGAGGGGTGTAGTAAATAAATGGGGAGTATTTTAGTTAAATAGGGAGGATATGAGAGAGTAATTAGGGGTGTGCAATTAGGGCCCATTGGAGTTAAGTGGCCCAAACCCAATTAATAAAACCTTAGGGTCTTAGGAGAAACCCTCATTAGAAACAAAATTTCAAAAATTAGAAAGGAGAGAAGAGTGAAGGAGTGCGACGGCTAGGGCTAGAGAGAGAGGTTGGCGTGGAGCTTTGGAGGAGAAACAAGACTTGGAGTGTTGGTGATTTTGGGAGATTTGCTTAGGGTGTGGTCTTCTTCTTCAATTAACAAGGTATGGGGGCTCTCTTTCATAGTTAATAATTTATAAACCATGAAATCATAGGGATTAGGTGTTAGGGGTAGTTGTTTAAATTAATTCATGAAGTATTTGAGTGATTGGGTGATTGTTTGATTATATATGTGATTGAATTGAAATGTTGTTCTTGATTGTTGGTGTTAATGTGAGTTACATGAATTTAATGCAATATGATGTGTAATAGGTGTTAATTAATATGGAGATGATTGGTTGTTAAATTGATATAATTGAATAGGAGAAATATTGGTGCTTGTTAGGTGTTTGATAGATTGTTTGAATTAGAGTTGAGTAGGAGTGTGTATGTTGATGATGAGCTTTACTTGTTTATGGTTTTGTGTGTTTTCTGGACACTGTTTCGGTTTTCTCAACTGGTACTGTTTGGTTGATCCAAAAATTGTTTGGCTAATTGTTTTTGAAAATAGACTTAAGGCCGGTCGTTTTGGCACTGGTTTCGTTCAATTCGGAGTTGTGTAGCTCAAGTTATGAGTCTCTAAAGTTAGGTCAAATTTCTGGAGTCAAACTGGGAGTAGGTTCAGTTTTTGCAGGTTTTGTGTGCTCAATTGAACTCCGTTTTGAGTGATTCTTATTTCATTGAAAAATAGACTTAATTATCTACGAAATAGGCACTGATTTCACTGAATTTCATTAAGAAATGAGAAAGAAAATTTGGTTGAAAGTTGGGTAAAGCATTCTGTCCGATTTTGGTACCTCAGTGTAGTGTTTTGAAAAACTGTACCAACTGGAAACTTATTTTGAAAAACTAAAATCATAGGTAGAAACTACACTCAGAGGGCTTTCCAATAAGTGGTCTTTTGTAATTTTTCGATGTCGCTTTCTATTTTAAATAATTCGCCGAAGTAGGAGTACTGCTGTAGGAATCCAGCACTTTGTGCGGGTGTTGCCAATATTTCACAAAGTGTCAAAAAATACTGTTTTGGTCCCTCTGAACTTTTTAGTCCCCAAAAATGTTATTTTGGTCCTTAGGTGTGGGTTTAGTCTCTGGTGTTGACTTTAGTCCTTGGAGTGACTTTAGTCCTTTGGTGATCTTTTAGTCCCTATAGAATTACTATTTATGGTGTGGTGTATTTTTGGTGAATAAATATTGGTGAGTTGGGGTCTATGACCTTTCTTTGGTGTTGGTGAGCCCACAAGGCTATTGGTGAGCATGCTATTGCATTATTTTGGTGATTTGGTGTTTCTGGTGCATAGTCATGGTGTCGCATTATCATATGCATATTTTGGTGAATAGGCCTCGGCCTCTTATATTTTGGTGAATGCCCTCAAGGCTATTTTGGTGATGGATCCACACGCATATTCCCGTGGAGTATTGGGTTGCATTTCATGCATTACATACATGTTCTGGTGACTGATTGGGTGTTCATAAATTCATGGTGTATTTGACTGAACTGTATTTCTGGTGTAACTGTATTTATGGTGTAACTGTATTTACGTGTGTAAGCTGTATTTTCGTGTAACTCTATTTTCGTGTGTAAGCTGTATTTCTCGTGTAATCTTGTATTGAGTAACTTGGTATTTCTGGCGTATTTGAATTGACTGTATCTATGGTGTGCCTATTCTACTGTGTTTCTTGTTTTATCTATTATTTCCTTTGTATAGAGACTCACCTCTTTGCGTCGTCATGTTGCTTCGTATGTCAAGCAACTGCAGTGTGATGGTGGATCGAAGGTGACTAGAGATCCTTCTTCTAGTATGGTCGAGTCGGCTCTGATACGTAGCACCGGGGGGATGTTTAGTTTGTTATTTCCTTATATTTTGAACTAAGATGTTAAGTTATTATTTTCCACTGCTGTAATACTTAATCCCGGAGTTAATTGGTGCTATGTATCCTATATGTTGGAGTTTCATTTTAATTAATAATTTGGAGTTTGATTTTGGTGTTTAAATGTGGCACCCTCGAGTGGTCGCACTAAAAGTTTTTACGCACTCTGATTTTCTAATTAATTAAATAGTAGTTATGGTAGAAGGGGGTGTTACACCCTTCGCGCCAGAAATCTGCACTATAAATAGCCCTTCTGCTGAGTTCATTTCTCACACTTCCAAGAATTGCTCTGCCAACGACCGACTCGTCTGCCGCCGACTTGCATCCAAAGTCATTTTTTCGTCTACTAGCGGACCGATCCGCCACATCGCTAAGGTGCGGATCGATCTCTCCTTTACTTTTTTAAGCTTGAGTTTTTACTTGAAAGTATTTCGTGCTTTTCCACGCCTCGTGATAGGGGTGTCGTCGAGGATGGCCGGACGCCCCTCTCATGAGTGCTCGCTCGGCCGACCGACTCGTTCCCTTTATCATAGGTGTTTTTGCATGCCACTGATTTAAACCGATCGCCCGTATTCGGAAAACCACCGCAATCCTTCGCGCTCCATACATGTCGAGGCCGGGCGAGCCCAATCTCCACGAGGAAGAGCCCAAGTCGTCTTGGGCGACAAAGGTTCTTGCTCTTGAGTGGTTCCTCGAGCAAGTCTGAGCTCGACTTCCCATTCCTCCCGCCGAGGGTCGACCCGGTGCAAAGAGCTGCGGGTCAAGGTCCGTTCATTACGAAGGCGGCCAGGCAACACCCACCGGGCGAGAGGAAGACGTGGAGGTGGTGATCATTGATGATGAAGAGCCTAGCGCCGTCCCAGTCGCGGACAAGGAGATGGTAGAGGCCGAAGGCGGCCGAGATGAAGCGGCCCACGAGGAAGAAGTGATTCAGCCCGAAGTCAATATTTCTGGTCTGGAAGCCAACGTCGGAGGGTCGAACGAAGGGTCGGCCGAAGTCCAAGCTGATGTAGCTCGAGATATATCTGACATGTCTTGGGTGTCGGAAACTCTTCGCTCTAATAGGAGCATTATTACAGTCGGCCACGATGCTTTGCCCGATCTACGGAGCCGCCTTGAAGACTCACCGGGCTGGAGGGTAAGAGGCATGAAGGAGGGCGAAGATATCGCGACTTATTCTTCCAACTTCAAGTTCACGATGTATCGGCTCGTGTTCGAGAAGATGAAGATTACCCCTCCTTTTACTGAATTCCAACACGACGTCCTGCGCCATATTGGGGTCGCCGCTTCTCGGCTTCATCCAAACGCATGGGCGTTTTTAAAGACTTTTGAGTCTTTCTTGACCAAGCTTTGGCCGGTGTCGATGATGCTTTTCTTTGCTCTCTTTGACTGAAGTGGCTCGCAGAGAAGGCCAACAAGGAGAAGAGGAGCAAGTCTCCTTTAAGATGCAGAAGACCCACCAGGCTTTTTCAAAGCATTCCAGAGTCGTTGGGAGCGGCCCGAAAAGCCGATTTACGGATCGTTCCCACCGAGGAGGCCGGGAAGGCCGTTTCTGAGGTTCAACCGGACGGGATGCTAGGTCCCCCTTACTTCCCAATCATGTGGAATGAGGCTCATTTCTGCAGGCGGCCGGGCGATTACATCTACTCAGTGAAAGACTTGGGCGAGGCCGACCTGGAGACTTTGGAGATGATAAAGTCGTTGGCGAGTATGATGCGTCCAGATCCTAAGGGCGACATACCTTGCCGACCCTTTGTCTTGTACGAAGGCCAAGACCTGGAGGCCGAGATCGGTTCGCTTTTGAACTTTTTTTGTCCTTATATTCTGTTATTGATTTTTTTCTTTTAACTCATGACTCGGTACTTTGCAGAAAGAATGGCCGGCAAAAACTGGGATTTGCTCGCTTCCGTTTTGAAGCCTGAAGGAGGAGCTAAGAAGTACGAAGGTCCTCGGCCGGCGGATGCTCCAGAATCGTCTTCTAAGGTGCCCCAAACCCCCAAGAGCCAAGGGAAGAAACCGGCCAACGAGCCCCGGCCGCCTCCTCGCACCGCTGATCGCTCCCCCAAACGGGCCAAGCATGATGGTCGGGCTCGGCCCGCGCGGAGGAGGTTCCTATCATCTCGCTCGAAAGCTTGGGTCCGGCCGATCTGGGCAGTGCAGAGAAAGAAACCCATGGCGCTCTGCGCTTCTCTCTGCATGGGGGTCGAGAAATTCATGGCGGAGCTGGTGGCCGAAGCTGATGGTAATTTTATTTTCTTAGTCTTGTACTCTTCATCTTACCTTTGTTCGACCGACTGACAACCCCTTGACCTGAATTTTGCAGGAAAGGACAAGGATTTAGCCGAGGCGCGCAAAAAATATGACAAGCTCGCCCAGTCGAAGAAGGAGGCCCTCAAACGGGGGGAGGACGACCGTGCCAAGCTTGCAAAGAGGAACAAGGAGCTTGCTGCTCAGGTCACAACTCTGAAAACCGATCTCGAGGCCATGGGGAAGCGAGAGGCCAATTGGGTGGCAGAGAAGGCCGAGCTGGAGGAAAAGATCCGAATGGTGGCCCAGGCCGGTCAGGAGGCTGCAATTGAGCAATTTTACAATGCTCTTGGCCAGGCGCGGGCATTGAACCCAGACTTGAGGATCAATTTTGATGACAACATGATAAAGCCTACGCACTATGTTGAAAACAACAAGATCATGTTGCCTGCAGAAGTTGACGAGCAAGGCAATGTCGTTCGCCCGGCCACCATTCTCTTCTGAAGCCCGCCTGCGAGCGGTGTAATTTTTGTAACCGTTTAACTTGCCTTCGGGCACAACAATTCAAATGCTGCCTTCGAGCAGTCAAGTATTTGGGCGTTCGGCTTCGACCGGGCGTCTCTAATTTGTGATGACAATTTACTTTGGCTTAATTTATTTGTTTGCTTGAATCTGATTGCTTCGCATTTATTTTTCTAAGTTCGCGAACTTTAAATCTAGGTCGCTTCGGCATTTCTTACCTGCTAAACGGTGCCCTCTCGGTGACACTTGATTGGGCCATTCCGATGGCTCTTGAGGTAGGTCGTTTCGACGGCCTACCGCGATGGGTTATCACTTAACCCTTGGGCCATTTTCGATGGCACTCGATATAGATCGATTCGTCGACCTAGAGTTTGTGGGTTATTACTCAACCCTTGGGCCACTTCGATGGCGCTCGATGTAGATCGTTTCGACGACCTAGCGTTGTTGGGCCATTTTCGATGGCGCTCGTTTGAGTCAACTCGGTGACCGTCGTTTGTGTCGGCTCGGTGGCACATGCCACAGATCGCTTCGACGACCTGAGGTTTGCGGGTTATCTAACCCTTGGGCCATTTCGATGGCTCTCGAGGTAGATTGTTTCGACGATCTAATCAACTTTGATAAATCTTCGATCGCTCCTTTGCCACGGGCAATCTTGAGCGACCGGTCATATATTCTTGCGAGAAAATAAAGAACACATCATATTTCTAAAGGTCAGGCCTCTGTAAAAAACCCAGTGGGAAAAAGAGCGCCTGCCTGCTTTTCATTAATAGGTCGGTCATTTATTACATTCAAGTTGTTCATTATATTCAAACGTAATATCTTCTAAGTTTCTCTGCATTCCATGTTCTGGGGATAGTCGCCCCGTCCATGGTTTCCAGCTCGTAAGCCCCCTTTCCAGTCTTGTTGATGACCCTGTATGGACCTTCCCACCGGTGCGAGCTTCCTTGGCGTGCATTCTTGTTTCCCACGCCGGCCCGTCTTAGAACGAGCCGACCGACCGTGAAGTCTCTCTTTGCACGCGAGTGTTGTACGGCTGCGACCTTACGTTTGATCAATTGCTCTCTTAGTGACGGCAGGTGCGCAGCTTCTTCAATTAGGTCCAATTCTTCTCGAATAGCTCGGTCGTTGTCAACCACCGTAGGGGATTCGAGGTTCTCCAATTCAGCTCGCCCATCTCTATGGGTATCACAAAGATCGATCCCATATACCGATGCGAATGGGGACTCCCCGGTCGTTGAGTGAGGGGTCGTTCTGTAGGCCCATAGAAAAGACTGCAGCTCTTCGACCCAGTTCCCTTTCGCTTCATCGAGTCTTCGCTTCAACCCACGCAGAATTACTGCGCTGGGCGCCGGCTTGGCCGTTAGTCCGAGGGTGCTCGACCGAGGTGAAACTTATTTGTTTCACCCCTAAATCGGCCAACATTTCTCTCGAATCTCTTGTCTGCGTGAACCGGGTGCCGCGTTATGCGTTATCGATTCTTGAGGATCCCAAAGCGGGCCAACACACACCGGTAGAAGAATTTGCTTACTTTCTCCGAGGTGATGGTTGCAAGAGGCTCTGCCTCGACCCACTTAGTAAAATAATCTACCGCCACGATCAAGAACTTGAGGCGGCCGGGAGCAGTGGAAAGCGGGCCTAGCGGATCCATGCCCCACCAAGCGAGCGGCCAAGGTGAGACAAGACTTTGCAACTCGTGGAGGTGCAATGTGGACATCGGCATGTACTTGGCATTTCTTGCACTTACAACGAGCTTGGCATCCTCGCCCATGGTCGGCCAATAATAGCCGGCCACGAGCTTTCTTAGCTATGGAACGAGCGCCACGGTGACTCCCACAAACACCTTCATGAATGTCCCTTAGCACATGGTGGCTTCGCCCGCCGGCGTAAGACACCTTAACAATGGAGAGGAGAATCCTCTTCTGTACAACTTTCCTTCTATTACCGAATACTTGGTCGCTCTGAGTCTGACCAACTTAGCTTGCTTTGGATCACTCGGCTCATCCCCTTCAACAATGTACCTTAGGATAGGGGCGATCCAATCTGAATCCGTGCTGACACACAGAACGGCCAACGACTGACTTGGCTTGGTTGAAACGCTCGGCCGATTTAGAGTCTCTTGAATCACACTTCTGTGATTCCCCGGAGTTTTGGTACTTGCCGGCTTTGATAGTATATCTGCTCGAACATTTTCGGTTCGAGGCACATGGGTCACTTCTGCCCGGTCGAACTGTTTAAGAAGCTCTCTTACCCTAACTAGGTAATTCTTCAGCACGTCGTCCTTAGCATCATATAATTCCTTGATCTGCGAGACGACCAGCAGGGAGTCCGATCGAAGTTCAACTCGGTCAACATTGAAGTCTCTGGCGAGCTGCGCAGTCGGCTATACACGCCATATTCGGCCCGATTATTCGACGTATGGAAAGAAAAAGTCAAAGACACCTCCACGGCCGGGCCTTCGAGAATTTTCTAGTATTAGGCGGCTCCACTTCCTTTGCTATTAGGCGACCCATCTCGTGCAAGATCCGGTCGTTTCAGCTTGATCTTCTGGGGTAGGAGTCTTTTCCGCTATAAAGTCGGCCAACACCTGTGCTTTTGTGGCCGATCTGGATTCAAATTTAATGCCAAACTCACTGAGTTCCACCGCCCACTTTATCATTCGTCCCGCCAGGTCTGGCCGATGGAGGACTTGCCTGATTGGCTGATCGGTCCTTACCACGACCTGGTGGGCCACGAAGTAGGGCCTCAACCTTCGAGCTGCGATCAGGAGTGCAAGAGCAAATTTCTCTATTTTCTGGTACCTCAGCTCGGGCCCTTGCAACACTTTACTAATAAAGTAGACCGGATTTTGTTTATTTCGCATTCTCGACCAACACGGCGCGGAACTTTACGTGATAGCTAAATGCAGTACAATGTCTCGCCCGGTAGTGGCTTAGTCATAATTGGCGGGTTGGTCAAAGCTTGCTTCAATTCATCCAACGCTCGCTGGCATTGGTCGGTCCACTCAAAATCCACCTCTTTCTCGTGAATCTAAATAGTGGAAGCGACTTGCGGTGCCGCTTTAGGGATGAACACTCGAGAGCGGCCACCATGCCATTAAGTCGTTGTATTTCTTTTTTTAGAAGTGGCGGCCTCATATCGGCGACCGCCCGCACTTCTCGGGGTTTGCTTCTATCCTCTTTCGGTCGGTGGAAGCCCAAAATCTGCCGCCTCACCCCAAAGGTACACTTCTCGGGGTTGATCTAAGTGAGTTCTTCCTAGCTTCTTCAAATATTTCCACGAGGTCGCCACATGATCCGGGTCGGTTCACGCTTTTAATGATCATGTCGCCCAAATACACCTCTCGAGATGCGACCGATCGCCTCTTGAAAATTTTGTTCATCATTATTTGGTAGGTCGCTCCGGCGTTCTTTGAGGCCGAAAGGCATCACCTTATCTTGAAAATTTCCCGATCGGTCATGAAGGTCGTCTTGTGCCGATCGGGCGGATACATCGTGATCCGATTGTATCGAGTAAGCGTCGTAAAAGACGATAGTTTGTAGCCCGAGGCCCCATCGACCAATTTGTCAATGTTGGAGTGCGCGGAAGGCATCCTTCGGGCATGCCTTATTTAGATCGGTATAGTCTACACACATCCTCCATTTTCCATTCTTCTTCTTAACCAAAGACGACATTGGGCGGCCGGTCGTGTATTTGATCTCTTCTATGAAATTGGCCTTTATGAGGTCCTCAAGCGGCCTTTTGCGGCTTGAGATTTTTCCTCATTTCGAAAGCACGTCTTCTTTGAGCGACCGACTTGACCCCTTCATCGATGAAAGTTGATGGCGAGCTACCGATAGGAATGGGCATGTCCGATGCCCGCCATGAACAGCAGTCGGCATAGTCTCTCAAACATTGTACAAGATCTTGCTTCACTTGCTCTGGTAGGTCGCTACCGAGCTTGACTATCTTCGTTGGGTCGTCTCCCAACGGCACATCTATTAACTCTCCATGAGGTTCTGGCCTTCTCAACCTGTTTTTCAGCTCTCGGGCTAAGTCATCATCGTTATCTTACGGGTGTCATTTATGCGGATCATACCGAGCATCCAAATCAGTGACATTGACTTGATGGCCTTCACCAGTGCTTTGAACGTTTGGGCCAAGATCTACCTCATCACAAATTTGCTGATACAGGTCGTGGCTTCGTCTTGCAGCCTCTAGGTCGGCCGCCAACCTGGTCGTCCCTTGTCAGAGAATTTCATCTTGGTGTCTTGTTGATGCCACGACCTCTAGCTTGCCCGTGGTCGGCTACTACCAATGATGCAATCGATAGCATGATTTGAGGGGAGTACAAGGAGCGTCGTGCGGACCGCCCCGCACAAAGTGCTATCTCGGTGTCGTCACCAAATGTGACCATTAGCTCAATCGTCCCCCAACGGGTGGTCGCTGCTCCATTGAAGCCCGTCGTGAGTAGGCTCGGCTGGGGAATTATCTCGCCGATCGACCTTGATCTTGTCAATCAAGCCTTCAAACATGATGTCGGCCGAGCTACCCCGGTCGACTAGAATTCTTTGAACTTGAGATTGGCCATAATCGCCTCGATTACCAACGGAACATAACTGTTCGGCCTACCATCGTGTAGGTCGCTATCTCCAAACGAGATGGGGGGTCTATTCGAGACCGGTGGGACCGCTGACGTTGAACCGACCATCAGGAGCTCGTCCCACTTCCTCTTTGTAGCTTTATTTGATTCTCTACGATCCAACGGATTTCCACCGTGAATGACCATTGCGACGTTATGCCCCGGATCGTGGAGCTTCTCGATCCTCGACCGGTCTTTGTCTTGGGTGCTTGAAACAACTAGAGCACCCTTCCCTCGGTCCGGATCGACCTTCTTCTGCGCTTCGAGGTCGGTCGCCTTCCTCCGACCTCACATACTTTCCCAACTTTCCTTTCTGGATGAGTTCTTCGATATCGTCTTTGAGGGCCATACAGTCGTTAGTATCATGACCCTTGCTTTTGTGGTAACGGCAATACCTTTTGGTCGGTCGTGCCCCCTTCTTGAGCACGAGTGGATCAGGCCGCTTTACTCCCACAAACTCATTATTCTGGCACTCGCTATAGATCTGCGCAATAGAGGTGTTTAGCCGAGTGCGATGATCGAACTTCTTATCACGAAAGTCAGACCGATTGTCGCGGCGACCTTCATGCCCTTTGGTCGGCTTACTATTTTCTTCTTTAGGTCGTGTGCGGACGGCCTTCCTTGCTGCCAAGGTTTCTTCGTACGCCATGTGGACGTTAGCCCTCGTTAAGAAGTAGCTGAGATCTTGGTAATGGTTAAGAGTGAATTCTTCTCTGAACGGTGGTGGTCGGTCGAATACCACACTTCAGATATTTTAGCTTGTCCTTGTCGACAAGTCACGAACGGACTTCGGCCTCGGTGTTAAAGCGGTCGATATCTCGCCTCGGCGTCTCATTATCTCCTTGAACAACAGAGTCCAAGTATTCTTCATACCGATATTGGGCGGTTTGCGGTGTAGTGAGACAAGAATATTACGATCAGTCGTCCCATGAGGAGATGGAATTGGGTCGCAGAGACTCCCACCATTCCAATGCTCGGCCGACCGGAGATCGGGAAAAATCCTCGCATTTCATGGTGGTCCCAATTCCCAATAGCGCGAGTAATTATTGAAGTAACGGAGATGCTTATGCGGATCTCCTACCGTCAAACTTGTTGAGATTGGGCGGCTTGCGGAGGTCTCTCGGAATTTTGTAACGCCTGATCTCCCGGAGAAGCGGGCGTGTTCATTCCGAATGTCGTTCGACCCAAAGGGTTGCATTGCGAGGCACGCCTCGTGCCCGACATTCCATAGAATCCTCCGGATGGGCGGTTGGTGGAAGGCGAGAGGCCTTACGGGTGGTCGCTCGCTTTGGGCCTCCTTGGCCGTCGCGAAACGCCCCTAATTCTTCCATTTACGTAATCTTCCACTCTTCACGAGAATCCCAAGATCTGCGCTCGACCGACGTGACCGGACGACTCATTGGAGGAGTACTGGTAGGTGGCGGCCGGTGTCGGGGCGGTAGCTAGAATCTTCATAATCATAGGACATCGAGCGGCGCTACGCTGCGTTCTCGCCGGAAGCGTCACATGCGCCCGCGCTTCTTGCTTGGGAGCGATGAGTAGTGCTCTCTCGGCGAGAAATGCTCGCCGAGAGAGGAGCGGTGTCTTCGCGCCGGCCGGCGGCAGCGAAGGTTCTCCGTCTTCCGCGTGGCGGCCCGGAATCGAACTCTCTCGTCTCGAGAGAGATGGCGCGTCTCGGTCTGCGATCACTTGATTTTTGTTTTGCATGATCGCAAAGCGGCGGAAGTGACATGATCGGGTAGAGGTTCACGAATGCCCGCTTCAACCGCGCTCGGCGGCAGGTCTCGAGAACGGCAGTTGAACTGTTGGAGGATAGGTCCACGGACCGTTGTGCACCGAAGGTTCTTGTCGTGGAAGTCCTTGAGACTCGTGGATCGTGACGGCCACGCCACGCCCGGGTCTGCTCGCGATTCTCGCCGGAGGGGTTGAGTCGAGAAGTGGCCCGCGTGCGGGGCCGTCCGCGTGGAGCCATGAAAGAGGTAGGATAGCGCGCGGGCCTCCCCCATCGTGGTCGCCAATTGATCGTACCTTGACCAATGAAGAGTTGAAGTGTTGATTGATTAAATCAAATGGGCGGTCGTTGAGAGAGTGAAAGGACCGGTCCTGGCTTCACGCGTTGAACACCTCGGGTGGTACCTGCAAAGACACTCCGACGATCTAGTGAGAGGTCGCTCGGGCAGATAGCACAAGGTTAGAGAATGTATCTGAAGCCATATGCGAATGGCGTATATATACTGCGAGGTCCGACCGTTTTGCGAAGATTTCGCGGCGCGAGAGTGCGCTCCAAGCAGCGTGTTTGGGCCGATCGAGATGGGTTGGGCCGCAGGTCCAATTGCTGTTGGCAGTCCTCGTAATTGCTAATACACCCAGGAACACGTGCTATGTATCACGCAATTATATTTTATTAATGAAAAGTATTATTGGCTAAGTGAAAGTGATGTTTGATGAACGTAGCATTCCCTTGAGGATGTATCTTTGAAAAGAAAAACAATTTTTGAACTTTGATTTTATAAATTAAAGTATTAAGAGTAAGGGGGTGTTACATGTTGGTATCAGAGCAGTTCGGTCTGTCCGGCCAAGTTTGTCCAATCGTAGTGTCTAAGAGATCTCTTGTTGATCTCCAACCGAGAGTTTGTTGTAGATTTTGTTTAGTGGGTTGCAGCTGATGATTGTAGCATTGCTTGTAGTTGCTTGTGACTGTTGTTTGTATTAAGTGAGGTATGTGTGATTAGAAGAGCATTTTAACGACGTCAAAGGAGTAGGAGTCGTGACGACGCCTTCGTACTCTGGGCTGCGTTAAAAGTCCTTCAATGTGAAAGGTGTAAATTTTGAAAAGACATAGTTTTGTAACCTTAACTAAATTGGATGCGTGAGTAGGAGGGACTGATCACCCCAATAACTCATTCCCAATGAAAGAGGTGACAATAACTCGTAATTATTATAAATTTTGAATATGTACTAATTTCAACTTGATTGATTGAGTGGTGTGTGCAAGTTTGATTGACTATTAATTTTTAGATAAATAGGTGCCTTATGGATGTTTGAGTTTTGATTTGGGGGTTGATAGTAGGGAGATGTCAAAATAAGGATTGACACTTTGGGTTTGAAGTCCATGCAAAGAAAATAGAGCATGCCTTTTTGGAAAAAGTTTAGAAATATGGTTTCTGGAAAGCCTAAGGTAGAAAAATTGTTCTTAAAAGTATGGTAGTCGAGGGGTACCTATATGGGATCCGGATGATAGTGTGTAACTTTGATGATTAAAGGATTAGAATTCGATTGAAGAATAGGAATGCCGAGCTGAGGAAGGCATTGTTTGTGGTTTGGATATAGATTGACGTAAGATAGGAGCATTAGTACTTTAAATGATTGCTATGGTGTAGTTCCCTAACGATAAATTAATGGTGTTTGGATAATCGAGTGAGACTTTGGTGACCCGAGAATAGAGTTTTGGTACAAAGTAAAGGTGTAGAGGGGTGTGTATGTCCTAGTCCTAGGTGTACAAGGAGGTGTTGTTGATAGTTGGGAGCAAGAACAAGATTGATAGAACTAGTGTGTTCATGTAAATAAGGAGATTTTCGAGGACAAAAATATTCTAAGTGGGGGAGAGTTGTAACGCCCCAAATATAATTCAATTATTTATTTAGTGGGTTCTTTAAGGCTTACAACATCTGGTTAAGTCAAAGGATTAATTGGAGTTTTAGGGTATTTAGGAGGTATTTGATTTAAATGAGGAGTGGTGGTTAGTAAAAGGGGAGTGGTAATTTAATTAAAGGAGGGAGTAGTGCAAGTAATGGAGGGAGTGTGATTAGAGGCCCATGAGAGTTAGGCCCATGATCCATGAATTAAGCCCATATTCATGCTTAAGGTGTAGTAGTCGATGGTGGAGAGTCCATTACCACCAAAATCTAAGAAAAGGCAAAGGAAAGTAAGAAGAGAGAGAGTGGTAGGTGAGATGGCTTTTTAGAGAGAGAAGAAGAAGAAGGCGTGGAAGAGCTCAATGCCAAGGAGGAGGAGCTGAAATGTTGGTGATGGTTGGTGATTCTTGGTGGATCGGGAAGGCTTGGTGGAGAGAGTGCTACTTCTTCAATCTTTTGAGGTTAGGGGGCTCTCTCTTTCATCTATAATAGAGTATATGATGTGTGTTATGTAAGAGTAGACTCTAGGAATGATTTTCGGGCTGCCTTGTATGTTTTGTGTGTTTGATGTGTTTGAAGTTGTGTTTTAGTTTCACTTCAGTGCAGTTGTGTTGAGTTGTTGTGGTGTTGGTCATACGAGTGACTTAGGAGTGAAATGGGAACTGAGAAACTCTCAGTCCCAGTGAGCTGGTGTGAGTGTTGTAACCTTCGTGAAGTTCTTAAGGAGTGATGAACCAGTTTTGAAGGTATAAGTGGATAATAGTGTGCTTAAGTATGATCCTAGCGTGAGAACTAGAGAAGGGAAGGAAGAGGTAGACTAGGCGTGTAGAGAGAGACCTGATTGCCGAGGTGTATAGTACAAATTTACCTAAGTATAGTTCTGAGGTGCAGGCGTTAAGTTACAGTGCAATCCTACCGAGATGTGAGTATGCCAAGATAGGAGTGTGTAACGACCAGTGTATCGAAGCTTAAGGGATGATCGTAATGTGTCAAAGTGTAACTAACGAGTCATAGGAGTCGAGATGAGTGACAGAGTATAAGTAGCGTAATGTAAGGGTATCTGATACTAAGTATAGGTATCGAATTGTACTTGCCGAGGTGTAGAGTGGGTATGCCGAGGTGTTGTGGCCGAGATGTAGTGTATATAATACCTAGGTGTACTTGCCGAAGTGAGACGTATGTGTGCCAATGCGTAAGTGTTGAATATAGGTGACGGAGCGTAAGTGATGATGTATAGGAGACGAAGGATAAGGAAGTGTGGCGAGGGTGTAATGTGTCGACTTGTAGCTACCAGAGGTGAGGGTATGTGTACCGAGGTGAAGTGGCCGAAGTGGAGTGTATATATACCTAAGCGTAGTTGCTGAAGTGCAGACGTTATGTTATAGCGTGTATCTGCCGAGGTGAGTGTACTGAGGTTTAGGTGCGTTGAATAGTAAGTGTAGTGAAGTTTAACGTGTCGCAGTGTAGAGAACCGAGGTGCCAAAGAGCGCACCGAGGTGTTGTGACGTATAAGCCGAAGCCGAGGTGAGTGCTAGGTGTATTGTGTGCTAAGTGTAGTAATCAAGGTGAAGTTGTGTGGTTAGGTGTGAAGTGACTAAGTGTAGATGATGAAATGACTAAGTGTAGATGATGAAGTGAGTTGTGAATAAGCCTATGTGTAGTTGATGAGGTGTAGTACATGGACGTCTAAACTAGTATTGCCAAGGTATAGGGTGTGTATACCGAGGTGTATGTGTTGAAGTGTAGATGTGATGGAAGATAGGGTGTGTGTGCCGAGGTGCAATGTGGTGCGCCAAGGTCTTTGTGTAAAGTGAAGACAAAGGGTAGGGTATGTATCGAGGCGCAATATAGGGTCTTGCCGAGGTGTTGTGGGGTGCCGAGGTACTGATGAGTACCGAGGTACTGAGTGGTGCCGAGTTTGTGTGAGTATAGCCGAGGCGAAGCGAGGTAGTCGTAGAGGTGAATGATAATGAGGTATTGAATCTTAAGTGTAACTATAGGTAGTAACCGAGGTGAATGGTGAAGAGGTGATGTTCCTTAGTGTAACTGTAAGTGGTAACTGAGGTAGAAGCCGAGGTGGATGATGATGAGGTGTAGCTGTCTAAGTGAAGTATCAAGGTGTAGATTAAGTATGCCTAAGGGTATCTATTTAAGTGAGTTGAGATGTAGGTATCTGTGTGCGAAGTGAAGCGAGAGTGTATTGGCGTGAAGTCAGAGGATACCGAGTTGAGGTGAAGTGGAGTGAGTGCGTGTTCGGGATGGTGTGCGCGTTGTGCTTGACGAGGCGTGTGCGTAGTACTTGGTGTGTGTAGCGTATTGTGTTTTGGTGGGGGTGTGGGTCACGGTGAGGGGCACCAAGTGTGGCATGCCCTTGAGTCGTGAGGGTCTCGGCGTGGGCGCCAAATGTGGCGTGCCCCTTGCGCCAGGTCCGGTGTGTGTAGCCGAGGTGATGCGAGAGTGCCGAGGTACTTGGTGAGAGTGCCGAGGTGATGCGAGAGTGCCGAGGTGCGGGATGAGTGTGCCGAGGTGCTGTTTAACCCCAGAGTAGCATAGGACGCTGCCAGACGCAACTGTGAGTGCTGTCTAGTGCCGAGAACGCTTAAGTGACTGAATGGTGTAGTCAGGTTTGGCTCCTAGGTGACGTTGTGGTCCTCGTAGTGACTATGTAGTCCACTACTTTAGGTGGCAAAGTGTCCGATGAGTTGGGCCTTCAGCGATGAGCTAGGGTATGAGGTGTGGAGGTGTCGAGTGAGTTGGACACTAGCTTTAGAAGCTATGACCGAGGTGTCAAAGTTAGCCATAGAGTTGGTGATGAGGTGTGGAGATGTCCAGTGAGTTGGACGCTAGCTATAGAGCTATTGGACGATGTAGAGATGTAACACCCCAAAATAATTCAATTAATTAACTTAGTTGAGTTATTAAGGGTTTGCAACATTGTATTTTTTAAAAAGTCAAGTAATTCTTTAAGTGAAGTGTTAAGCATATGTTGCTATTTTAGGAAAATGTCTAAATAGGAAGCGGTGTGTGGGTAGTAGAAAGCCCACGGCCTAATAAGGCCAAGGCCTCATTTAAGTCTATTTGGACATGTTAAATATGCCTTCGAAGGGAACATTCCTTTCATTCCAAAATCAGTTAAGTTTCTAAATTAAGAGAGAAGTGAGACTTAGAGAGAAGTGAGACCTTAGGTGACACATGGGTCCCTAAGTGTTGGTGAGTCTTAGTTTGGCCGTAGTGCCGTTGATTTAAGTGGCGTTGAAGTCCACCACTGTTGGTGGCGATGAGCTCGGTGAGTTATGCGTAGTCATAGAGAGATAGGTGGACGCGTAGTGTGGTTAGCTTTAGAGCTATGGTTTGGGTGTATTGATGTCAGCCAGAGGGCTGTTGATGATGATGTTAATGACGTTGTTGTGTATAATTTTCATATATGTGTGTTGACGTTGTAGAGGGCTGCGGTCCTGAGCGTTGCTCACCACGTTGTAAAGGGCTGCGGTCCTGAGCGTTGCTCACCACGTTGTAGAGGGCTGAGGTCCTGAGCGTTGCTCACCACGTTTTAGAGGGCTGCGGTCCTGAGCGTTGCTCACCACGTTGTAGAGGGCTGCGGTCCTGAGCGTTGCTCACCACGTTGTTGTTTGGGTGTTGTGGTTGGCCACATGAAATTGGTGATGTCCTTGATTGTTCTTGAGTTAGAGTGTGTTGTTTGTGTGAGCCGAGTTGTTCTAGTGTTTCTAGTTGTCTTTCTCTAGCATAATGTTTATCATACATTTTATTATTTATGAAAAGAGACTCACCCTAGCATTTTTATGTTGCCTTCTCTCGTGGCGACAAGCAGGTGATGTGCGGTGATCTGAGTGAAGGTCCTTTCTTCCCTCGATCTAGTTGTGGCGTCTTGCTCGTGACGTCGAGCCGGGCGGGAGCCGGGTAGTCTATTAGTTGTTTTAAGATTAGTGTTGAGCCTGTAATAGATTGATGTATTAGAATTTGAGGGTTCGCCCCATTTAAGTCGTGCTATGTATCACGCAATTATATTTTATTAATGAAAAGTATTATTGGCTAAGTACAAGTGATGTTATATGAGCGTAGCATTCCTCGAGGATGTATCTTTGAGAAGAAAAACAATTTTTGAACTACGATTTTATAAATTAAAGTATTAAGAGTAAAGGGTGTTACAACTAAAACTATCATATTTTGTGTAACTATTACTATGTAATATGACTTGTTGTATTCTTGGTCGAGGTGCCTTATATGGTGAAATTTGAGACCCTTTTTAGTGGTGTTGCGCATGTTGCATGCTTTGTATAATCGTGTGAAACCTATTTTGAACTTAATTAAATTTTCTGTTTTCCTTTTTAATCACCAAATGTAGCACTCCTTTGAGTGGAATTTTGAAACTCGATTTTAACTTAGTAGATTCGAATTGATTAGATAAAGGGGTGTTACAAGAGGCGTCGGCCTTAAGTGCGAGAATGATGTATGGGAGTTGTTGGCCTTATGGCTACGAGAGAGAAGTGGTGAATGATGAAGTCCCTAATGGGCATTAAAATAAATAAAATGGTGAAAGCAGAGGACTTGGTCCTAGAGAGGTGAAGCGAGAGGACTTAGGTCCTATATATGAACAAAAGGTTGCGGTCTTAATTGGTGAGTTATTGAGAATGCGTTATGGTTTAATTGAATGATGTATATCTTTGTGTTATTATGCATTGTTCATGGTGTCGCATAAATCATAAGCATAATGGTGAAAGCAGAGGACTTGGTCCTATGGTGAAAGCAGAGGACTTCTGGCCTATGGTGAAAGCAGAGGACTTGGTCCTATGGTGAAAGCGAGAAGACTTGGTCTTAATGGATCCATCATGCATATGCCCTTGGTGTTTTGGGTCCGCATCATGCATATTCTCATGCACATTGGTGTGTCAGTGATGATTAGGAGTTGGTGTGTCTTAACTTGGTGTGGTGTGTGTTTGGTTGAGTCGGAGTGTTTCTAGATGTCTTTCTCAGCATAATGTTTATCATACATTTTATTATTTATGAAAAGAGACTCACCCTATTGCTTTATATGTTGCTTCTTATGTGCGACAACGTGCGGGTGATCTGAGTGAAGGTCCTTTCTTCCTCGGTCTAGTTGTGGCGTCTTGCTCTGTGACGTCGAACCCGGGAGCCGGGTAGTCTATTAGTTGTTTAAGATTAGTGTTGAAAGCTGTAATAGATTGATGTATTAGAATTTGAGGTTCGCCCATTTAAGTCGTGCTATGTATCACGCAATTATATTTTATTAATGAAAAGTATTATTGGCTAAGTGAAAGTGATGTTTGATGAACGTAGCATTCCCTTGAGGATGTATCTTTGAAAAGAAAAACAATTTTTGAACTTTGATTTTATAAATTAAAGTATTAAGAGTAAGGGGGTGTTACATGTTGGTATCAGAGCAGTTCGGTCTGTCCGGCCAAGTTTGTCCAATCGTAGTGTCTAAGAGATCTCTTGTTGATCTCCAATAGAGAGTTTGTTGTAGATTTTGTTTAGTGGGTTGCAGCTGATGATTGTAGCATTGCTTGTAGTTGCTTGTGACTGTTGTTTGTATTAAGTGAGGTATGTGTGATTAGAAGAGCATTTTAACGACGTCAAAGGAGTAGGAGTCGTGACGACGCCGCCGTACTACGGGTGCGTTAAAGTCCTTCAATGTGAAAGGTGTAAATTTTGAAAAGGCGTAGTTTTGTAACCTTAACTAAATTGGATGCGTGAGTAGGAGGGGTGATCACCCCAATAACTCATTCCCAATGAAAGAGGTGACAATAACTCGTAATTATTATAAATTTTGAATATGTACTAATTTCAACTTGATTGATTGAGTGGTGTGTGCAAGTTTGATTGACTATTAATTTTTAGATAAATAGGTGCCTTATGGATGTTTGAGTTTTGATTTGGGGGTTGATAGTAGGGAGATGTCAAAATAAGGATTGACACTTTGGGTTTGAAGTCCATGCAAAGAAAATAGAGCATGCCTTTTTGGAAAAAGTTTAGAAATATGGTTTCTGGAAAGCCTAAGGTAGAAAAATTGTTCTTAAAAGTATGGTAGTCGAGGGGGTACCTATATGGGATCTGGATGATAGTGTGTAACTTTGATGATTAAAGGATTAGAATTCGGTACGAAGAATAGGAATGCCGAGCTGAGGAAGGCATTGTTTGTGGTTTGGATATAGATTGACGTAAGATAGGAGCATTAGTACTTTAAATGATTGCTATGGTGTAGTTCCCTAACGATAAATTAATGGTGTTTGGATAATCGAGTGAGACTTTGGTGACCCGAGAATAGAGTTTTGGTACAAAGTAAAGGTGTAGAGGGGTGTGTATGTCCTAGTCCTAGGTGTACAAGGAGGTGTTGTTGATAGTTGGGAGCAAGAACAAGATTGATAGAACTAGTGTGTTCATGTAAATAAGGAGATTTTCGAGGACAAAAATATTCTAAGTGGGGGAGAGTTGTAACGCCCCAAATATAATTCAATTATTTATTTAGTGGGTTCTTTAAGGCTTACAACATCTGGTTAAGTCAAAGGATTAATTGGAGTTTTAGGGTATTTAGGAGGTATTTGATTTAAATGAGGAGTGGTGGTTAGTAAAAGGGGAGTGGTAATTTAATTAAAGGAGGGAGTAGTGCAAGTAATGGAGGGAGTGTGATTAGAGGCCCATGAGAGTTAGGCCCATGATCCATGAATTAAGCCCATATTCATGCTTAAGGTGTAGTAGTCGATGGTGGAGAGTCCATTACCACCAAAATCTAAGAAAAGGCAAAGGGAAAGTAAGAGAGAGAGAGTGGTAGGTGAGATGGCTTTAGAGAGAGGAAGAGGAAGCTTGGCGTGGAAGAGCTCAATGCCAAGGAGGAGGAGGAGCTGAAATGTTGGTGATGGTTGGTGATTCTTGGTGGATCGGGAAGGCTTGGTGGAGAGAGTGCTACTTCTTCAATCTTTTGAGGTTGGGGGCTCTCTCTTTCATCTATAATAGAGTATATGATGTGTGTTATGTAAGAGTAGACTCTAGGAATGATTTTCGGGCTGCCTTGTATGTTTTGTGTGTTTGATGTGTTTGAAGTTGTGTTTTAGTTTCACTTCGGTGCAGTTGTGTTGAGTTGTTGTGGTGTTGGTCATACGAGTGACTTAGGAGTGAAATGGGGCGAGAAACTCTCGATCCCGAGTGGTGGTGTGAGTGTTGTAACCTTCGTGAAGTTCTTAAGGAGTGATGAACCAGCTTTTGAAGGTATAAGTGGATAATAGTGTGCTTAAGTATGATCCTAGCGTGAGAACTAGAGAAGGGAAGGAAGAGGTAGACTAGGCGTGTAGAGAGAGACCTGATTGCCGAGGTGTATAGTACAAATTTACCTAAGTATAGTTCTGAGGTGCAGGCGTTAAGTTACAGTGCAATCCTACCGAGATGTGAGTATGCCAAGATAGGAGTGTGTAACGACCGGTGTATCGAAGCAAGGGATGATCGTAATGTGTCAAAGTGTAACTAACGAGTCATAGGAGTCGAGATGAGTGCCAGTATAAGTAGCGTAATGTAAGGGTATCGATACTAAGTATAGGTATCGAATTGTACTTACGAGGTGTAGAGTGGGTATGCCGAGGTGTTGTGGCCGAGATGTAGTGTATATAATACCTAGGTGTACTTGCCGAAGTGAGACGTATGTGTGCCAATGCGTAAGTGTTGAATATAGGTGACGGAGCGTAAGTGATGATGTATAGGAGGCGAAGGATAAGGAAGTGTAAGCCCAGGGTGTAATGTGTCGACTTGTAGCTACAGAGGTGAGGGTATGTGTACCGAGGGTGAAGTGGCGAAGTGGAGTGTATATATACCTAGCGTAGTTCTTTGAAGTGCGAGGCGTTATGTTATAGCGTGTATCTGCCGAGGTGAGTGTACTGAGGTTTAGGTGCGTTGAATAGTAAGTGTAGTGAAGTTTAACGTGTCGCAGTGTAGAGAACCGAGGTGCCAAAGAGCGCACCGAGGTGTTGTGACGTATAAGCCGAGCTGAGGTGAGTGCTAGGTGTATTGTGCCTAAGTGTAGTAATCAAGGTGAAGTTGTGTGGTTAGGTGTGAAGTGACTAAGTGTAGATGATGAAATGACTAAGTGTAGATGATGAAGTGAGTTGTGAATAAGCCTATGTGTAGTTGATGAGGTGTAGTACATGGACATCTAAACTAGTATTGCCAAGGTATAGGGTGTGTATACCGAGGTGTATGTGTTGAAGTGTAGATGTGATGGAAGATAGGGTGTGTGTGCCGAGGTGCAATGTGGTGCGCCAAGGTGCTGTGTAGTGAAGACGAAGGGTAGGGTGTGTATCTTGAGGCGCATGATAGGGTCTTGTAGAGGTATTTGTGAAGTCCGAGAAGTGCGATGAGTACCGAGTGTACCGAGTGGTGCCGAGTTTGTGTGAGTATAGCCGAGGCGAGCGAGGTAGTCGTAGAGGTGAATGATAATGAGGTATTGAATCTTAAGTGTAACTATAGGTAGTGCTTAGAGGTGAATGGTGAAGAGGTGATGTTCCTTAGTGTAGCCGTAAGTGGTAACTGAGGTAGAAGCCGAGGTGGATGATGATGAGGTGTAGCTGTCTAAGTGAAGTATCAAGGTGTAGATTAAGTATGCCTAATGGTATCTATTTAAGTGAGTTGAGATGTAGGTATTTGTGTGCGAAGTGAAGCGAGAGTGTATTGGCGTGAAGTGAGAGGATACCGAGTTGAGGTGAAGTGGAGTGAGTGCGTGTTCGGGATGGTGTGCGCGTTGTGCTTGACGAGGCGTGTGCGTAGTACTTGGTGTGTGTAGCGTATTGTGTTTTGGTGGGGGTGTGGGTCACGGTGAGGGGCACCAATGTGGCATGCCCTTGAGTCGTGAGGGTCTCGGCGTGGGCGCCAAATGTGGCGTGCCCCTTGCGCCAGGTCCGGTGTGTGTAGCCGAGGTGATGCGAGAGTGCCGAGGTGCTTGGTGAGAGTGCCGAGGTGATGCGAGAGTCCGAGAGTGCGGGATGAGTGTCGAGGAGTCTTTGTTTAACCCGAGTAGCATGGGGACGCCGCGAGGACGCTGAAGCGTGAGTGTTGTCTAGTGTCGAGAACGCTTAAGTGACTGAATGGTGTAGTCAGGTTTGGCTCCTAGGTGACGTTGTGGTCCTCGTAGTGACTATGTAGTCCACTACTTTAGGTGGCAAAGTGTCCAGTGAGTTGGACGCTAGCTGTAGAGCTAGGGTATGAGGTGTGGAGGTGTCCAGTGAGTTGGACACTAGCTTTGAAACTATGGCCAGAGGTGTCAAAGTTAGCCATAGAGTTGGTGATGAGGTGTGGAGATGTCCAGTGAGTTGGACGCTAGCTATAGAGCTATTGGACGATGTAGAGATGTAACACCCCAAAATAATTCAATTAATTAACTTAGTTGAGTTATTAAGGGTTTGCAACATTGTATTTTTTTAAAAAAGTCAAGTAATTCTTTAAGTGAAGTGTTAAGCATATGTTGCTATTTTAGGAAAATGTCTAAATAGGGAAACGGTGTGTGGGTAGTAGAAAGCCCACGACCTAATAAGGCCAAGGCCTCATTTAAGTCTATTTGGACATGTTAAATATGCCTTCGAAGGGAACATTCCTTTCATTCCAAAATCAGTTAAGTTTCTAAATTAAGAGAGAAGTGAGACTTAGAGAGAAGTGAGACCTTAGGTGACACATGGGTCCCTAAGTGTTGGTGAGTCTTAGTTTGGGCGTAGTGTGCGTTGATTAAGTGGCGTTGAAGTCCACCTTTGTTGGTGGCGATGAGCTCGGTGAGTTATGCGTAGTCATAGAGATAGTGGTGACGTAGTGTGGTTAGCTTTAGAGCTATGGTTTGGGTGTATTGATGTCGGCCGGAGAGGTCATTGATGATGATGTTAATAGCGTTGTTGTGTATAATTTTCATATATGTGTGTTGGCGTTGTAGAAGGTGCGGTCACGGCGTTGCTCACCACGTTGTAGAGGATGCGGTCTGGCGTTGCTCACCACGTTGTAGAGGTTGCGGTCTGGCGTTGCTCACCACGTTGTAGAAAGTGAGGTCTGGCGTTGCTCACCACGTTGTAGAAGGTGCGGTCCCGGCGTTGCTCACCACGTTGTAGAAGGGCTGCGGTCTGGCGTTGCTCACCACGTTGTTGTTTGGGTGTTGTGGTTGGCCACATGAAATTAGTGATGTCCTTGATTGTTCTTGAGTTAGAGTGTGTTGTTTGTGTGAGCCGAGTTGTTCTAGTGTTTCTAGTTGTCTTTCTCAGCATAATGTTTATCATACATTTTATTATTTATGAAAAGAGACTCACCCTAGCATTTTTATGTTGCTGCTCGTGGCGACAAGCAGGTGATGTGCGGTGATCTGAGTGAAGGTCCTTTCTTCCCTCGATCTAGTTGTGGCGTCTTGCTCTGTGACGTCGGCGGGAGCCGGGTAGTCTATTAGTTGTTTTAAGCTTAGTGTTGAAGCGTAATAGATTGATGTATTAGAATTTGAGGTTCGCCCCATTTAAGTCGTGTGCTATGTATCACGCAATTATATTTTATTAATGAAAAGTATTATTGGCTAAGTACAAGTGATGTTATATGAACGTAGCATTCCCTTGAGAATGTATCTTTGAAAAGAAAAACAATTTTTGAACTCTGATTTTATAAATTAAAGTATTAAGAGTAAGGGGGTGTTACAACTAAAACTATCATATTTTGTGTAACTATTACTATGTAATATGACTTGTTGTGTTACTGGCCGAGGTGCCTTATATGGTAGGCTGCGGTCTTAATTGGTGAGTTATTGAGAATGCGTTATGGTTTAATTGAATGATGTATATGCTGTGGACTTCGGTCCTATGGTGAAAGCAGAGGACTTCGGTCCTATGGTGAAAGCAGAGGACTTCGGTCCTATGGTGAAAGCAGAAGACTTGGTCTTAATGGATCCATCATGCATATGCCCTTGGTGTTTTAGGGTCCGCATCATGCATATTCTCATGCACATTGGTGTACAGTGATGATTAGGAGTTGGTGTGTCTTAACTTGGTGTGGTGTGTGGTTGGTTGAGTCGGAGTGTTTCTAGTTGTCTTTCTCAGCATAATGTTTATCATACATTTTATTATTTATGAAAAGAGACTCACCCTCTTTGCTTTATATGTTGCTTCTTATGTCGGCAGCGTGCAGGTGATCTGAGTGAAGGTCCTTTCTTCCCTCGGTCTAGTTGTGGCGTCTTGCTCTGTGACGTCGAGGCGGGAGCCGGGTAGTCTATTAGTTGTTTAAGATTAGTGTTGAAGCGTAATAGATTGATGTATTAGAATTTGAGGGTTCGCCCCATTTAAGTCGTGCTATGTATCACGCAATTATATTTTATTAATGAAAAGTATTATTGGCTAAGTGAAAGTGATGTTTGATGAGCGTAGCATTCCGCGAGGATGTATCTTTGAAAAGAAAAACAATTTTTGAACTCGATTTTATAAATTAAAGTATTAAGAGTAAGGGGTGTTACAAAGACGCATCACGAGAATCTCTAGTCTTTCGAGCGGCCAGGGGATCGTTATCGACTCGAGGCGATATATCGATCAATGCACTGCGTCCATTGTATCTTAGGTGATACAACTATTCCGTTGAACCTCGTACACGATGTGAGACCATGAACAGAAGGGAGCGTTGAACTCTGATAAGCATTTGAACTCCGAACTAAGGGAGTATTTTCTGGGAACTGAGTGCGAGGATTAACACCGAAGTATTTATCTGTCCTTGTACCTGCAAGTGAGATGAACAAATGCATGCGATGCAAATGCCATGATTGCTTTTGATGGGATGAATGTGATATGATGCGGGAGTTTCTTTTTGTTTGCATGAATTTTTGTCTATGTTTGATGAATGCAATGCATGAATCTTACTTGTTTTATTGCTCTTTTGCTCTTTTCTAGTCCCTTTTTTTTTCCGCTGGTTCGACCAAATCGTAGGACTTGCATTATGAGGCGCGATGGTCATCCATAATGGTGCGAGAGTCACGCTTGACCTTTTGAGAATTGTTTTTGACGCGATCAGTAACGCTTTTGTTTGATTCTTGTGAATTTACGATTGAGAGATCATTTCTTTTCTCATGATTTTCAAAAGTTTCGCAATGATTTTAATGCTTTGATTTATGCACATTTTCATAATTCATTTATCATCTATCATAAATCAACATTTTAAAGCACAAATGAAAAAGGAAGCAATGATAGAACGATAAGAAGACGAAGTGGGAAATTTGGACTTTTTATTCATATGGAAATCGAACGCGCAAAAAGTCACGCCGACTAAAAAGAGTACATTGAGAATTTTTGAAACTAAAAAAAACAAGAAAAATGGACGCAACAGATCTTATGAGCGCTCTTTGTCTTTGGAGTGTTGATGCCAATCACCCAATACTTATATCCTTGATCACCCTTTTATCCAAGCTTTTGGAGGCGCTGCTTGCCTCTTTTACTTTTTTTTAAGTCCAACCTTCCTGACCCTAATTTTTGCCTGGACCGCTCTTTGCGAGTTTTCAGTCCACCGGGTCGCTCTTTTTTGCCTAGGCCGCCCTTTTGGGTTTTCAACCTAGCGAGCTAATTCTTGCTTGGCTCATCTTTCTCTTTTATCTTTTTATTTTTCTCAGGCGTAATATCTCTTGAGTGAATCTGAATTGACTGGGTTTCTGAGTTCTTCACCATCCATGTTGGTGAGTATTGATAACTCTATTTTATATAGAGTATTTCATATGTTTAAACTTAGTAAATTGCTCTCTTTCAAGTAATAATAAAGAGTTTATATAGTATTTAGTGTGATATATGATAACTTGAGTGATTAGAATGGTTATAGTTATTATTAGGTCATTTTGGATATATTGTGGTATGTTTGATGTTTTTGTTCAGTGCAGTCTCAATGCTTTCTGCATCAAATGCTCCTGCACTGATCCTGCATCAAATCTGCACAACTTGCAATTGCTGACCTGATGCTTGGTCTTCTGTAGCCATCCCACCTTGTATAGTAGGCGCCTACCATTCACACATAGCTATAGGCATAGCTTTGAAGAGTCACCAACATAGGGACACATGTTCTATCATCATGGAACCGCCCTATGTCATTAGTCAAAGATTTCAACTTGGGATCAACCTCTGAAAAGCAACTACAACTATGATCCACTCAAGATTACTTCAACATGAAGGAAGGAAGCACCTCTCTTGAAGGCTATAAAAGGACCTCACATCTTCATTTGGAAATATATCACAATCCATAAGTTAGATCAAAATTTCAATATACATAGTTAGTTTTTATTTTATAAGAGGGAAAGGAAGGAATTGATAAATCCTCCTTAACTCGATTTCATAGTGTTTGTATAGTGCTAAGGAGTAATGCTAGTGCATTGCTAGAAGATTTCATACAAAGGGCTTCAACATTTGTAACTTTTATCTTGTTGTTTCTCTTTTGTGATTTCAATTATATAAACATGGTCTATTCAGTTTATATATATCTTGCAATGTCTATTGTTAGCTAAACCTCTCTTAGTTGGAATGTTCTAATCATTTAATGAGCTTTTAAGTAAGTATGATGCATGTATGTATGTTTGTACTTTAGTTCTTGCTTGATAATGTTTTCAAAACTTATTTTGAACTTGATCAGTTAGAATAAGTAGATTTGTAAGAGCAGACATGACTTACAATTAAGAAATCAAGAACTAATATGGGTGAGTGTTTTACATAAAGGAAACTTTGTGAAAACCATGCTAAGTCCTAGACATAGGATAGTATAGTCCATAGGATAAATTGTGGGTCCTTAAAATACAAGAGTGAATTTATTTTAGCAACTTGGATAATTGTTAGGAGGCAAGAAAGGCATTGACAACCCTTTCTTTTCTTGCAAAAAGCAAGAATCATAAGATTTGGTATTGAAACTCTGAAGAAAGTGGACTGAAAGGCGGATAGCTAATGCAATGACATTGATCTGCATTTGCATCACATACTGCATCAAACACTTAAAAGTAAATTACTTGATGAAGACATTCCAACTAGCTTTTCTCATTTGCATTATCAACACTCTTTACTTTGCTTTCTTTCTAACTTAGTTGTGATCACATAAAACTCCAAATTATTTTGTTACTTAGTTACTTTACATTTTATTACTTTATATTGATTTTAAAAGTGAGTTTTTCAATCTCTGTGGGTTCGATCTTTTTACTACTTGTTTTTGGACTGTCTATACTTGCACACAAGTGTTGTTTTTCCATACACCAAGTATCAATGCTCCTCGAGAAAAGGCTTTCTTTACCGCATATGGTCCATCATAGCTAGGAGTCCATTTCCCGGGGTCACTGCGAATAGGCGGGATCTTCTTGAGCACAAGGTCTCCTCATTTGAATTCTCGGAGGCGAACCTTCTTGTCGAAAAATTTGTCTTCATCCTTTGTTGATACAATTGGCCATGACACAGGGCAGCAATTCTTTTCTCCTCAATGAGATTCAGCTGATCCAGACGAGCTTGGACCCATTCTACTTCTTCCAACTTGGTTTCCATCAGCACCCGTAGGGAGGGTATCTCAACTTCAATAGGGAGGACTGCTTCCGACCCATACACCAAAGAGAAAGGGGTTGCCCGGTTGAAAGTGCATTAGAGTGCGATACCCATGCAAAGCGAAAGGAGGCATCTCATGCCAATCTTTGTAGGTTACTACCATCTTTTGCACAATCTTTTAGATATTCTTATTGGTGCTTAGCCCGACTTCCCCATTCTTCTTGGGACGGTATGGAGAAGAATTATGATGTCGGATTTTGAAGTCTTCACATAACTCTTTCATTATCTTACTGTTCAGGTTGCTGCCATTATCTATGATAATCTTATCTAGAATCCCATAGCGACATACCAGATCTCTCTGTACGAACTTAGCAACCACAGAGCTAGTAATGCTGGAGTATGAAGCAGCTTCAACCCACTTGGTGAAGTAATCAATAGCGACCAGAATGAAGCGATGCCCATTTGATGCCTTAGGCTCGATAGGACCTATGACGTCCATGGCCCACATTGAGAATGGCCAAGATGCAGTCAGGACATTTAGGGAAGCAGGTGGCACATGAATGTGATCAGCGTAGATTTGACACTTGTGACATCTTCTCATGAAGCTATAGCAATTTGATTCCATTTGCAACCAATAATAGCCAGCTCTTAAGATTTTCCTTGCCATAGTGTGCCCACTAGAATGAACTCCAAATGAGCCTTCATGGACTTCTTTCATGATTTTTGTTGCCTCTTCTTCTGCCACACACCTCAGGAGGACCATATCATAATTCCTTTTGTATAGAACTTCACCATTTCAAAAAGAAATTCCTTGACAATTTTACGAGGTTCTTTTGTCATTCTCACGATGTTCGGAGGGTACTTTCTGTTCAAGATGTACTGCTTGATGTCATGATACTAGGGCTTGTTATCGACTCTTCCTCAATTCTTGCGCTTGATAATGATGTGCGGCAAATATCGATGTTGAATCTGATGTGAGTCAAGCTTTGTCGCGATTGATATTGAACATTGAAGACAAGGTGGCTAGTGCATCGACCCAACCGATTCTCATTGCGAGGAAGATCTTTGAAATGTGATTTCCTCAAAAGGCTCAACCAATTCTAGAATGTAATCTTGGTAAGGGATCAACTTGGAGTCCACGGTCTCCCGATCACCATTCACTTGGTGAATGACTAGAGCTGAATCTCCATACACATCAAGTCTCTTAACCTTCCAATCAATGGCTGCCTGGATACCAAGAATACATGCCTCATATTCTGCAATATTATTCGTGACGTAGAAGCTTAGTCTGACAGTGAACGGAATGAAGTGATTATCAGGGGAAATCAGCACTGCCCCGACTCTGTGCCCATACATGTTGGAGGAACCATCAAACACCACTCTCCATCTTTCATCTTCTGGGGATTTCCCTTCTTCAAACAAGGCCATGATATCTTCATCTGGAAAGTCATACTGCATAGGCTGATAATCTTCAACGGGTGGTGTGTACTGTGCTCGACGCGCACTACCTTTAATTGCTTTCTGAGTGACATATAGGAGATAATATTCTGATAACTGCATTTGCCAACGGGCAAGTCTCCCTGTGAGTGTGGGCTTCTCGAAGATGTACTTGATAGGGTCCATTTTAGATACCAGCCAAGTAGTGTGACTTAGCATGTACTGCCTCAAACGATGAGCAGCCCAAGCTAAAGCACAACAAGTCTTTTCTAGCAGCGAGTACCTTGTTTCACAGTCAGTGAATTTCTTGCTCAAATAGTAAATGGCATGCTCTTTCTTCCCAGATACATCATGTTGCCCTAACACACAACCCATTGAGCTGTCTAGCACGGTTAGGTACAGGATCAGAGGTCTGCCGGGCACAAGAGGCATCAAGATAGGTGGATTCTGAAGATATTTATTGATTTTTTCAAATGCTTCTTGACAATCATCATTCCATTTGGTCTCTTGATTCTTGCACAATAATTTGAAGATTGGTTCGCAAGTGGCAGTCAACTGGAATATGAACCTAGAGATGTAGTTCAGTCTTCCAAGAAAACCCCGAATCTCTTTTTCTGTTTTACGAACTGCCATCTCAAGAATCGCACGCACCCTGTCTGGATCGATTTCTATCCCCTTTTGTCTGACGATGAATCCCAACAACTTTCCTAATCGCACGCCAAAGGTACACTTGGCAGGATTTTATCTGAGCTTGAATTTTCTCAACCGCTCGAAGAGCTTTTGCAAATTGACAACATGTTCCTCATTAGTTTTAGACTTTGCGATCATATCGTCCACGTAGACCTCTATTTCTTTGTGCATCATGTCGTGAAACAATGTGACCATAGCCCTTTGATAGGTTGCACCGGCGTTCTTCAACCCGAACGGCATGACTCTGTAACAGAATGTTCCCCAAAGAGTTGTGAAAGTTGTCTTCTCCATATCCTCAGGATCCATCTTGATCTGGTTATACCCTGAATACCCATCCATGAAGGAGAACAGTGAATGTTGCGCCGTACTATCCACTAAGACATCAATATGGGGCAAGGGAAAATCATCTTTGGGACTAGCACGATTCAGATCTCTGTAATCAACGCACATTCTAACTTTCCCGTCCTTTTTCGGAACCGGCACGATGTTAGCAACCCATTGTGGATACTTGGCTACCGCTAGGAACCCGGCGTCAAGCTGATTTTTCACCTCATCTCTGATCTTTAAGGACATTTCTGGCTTCATTCTTCTCAGTTTCTGCTTTACTAGAGGACATTCTGGCTTGACCGGCAACTTATGCACCACTATGTCGATATCTCAACACGGCATATCACGATAAGTCCATGCGAAGACATCGACATAGTCATGCAAGAGTTCGATTAGCTTCTTGCGCTCACTTTCCTTCATTGAAGTACCCACCTTTACTTCCTTCTTACTGTCCTCTGTGCCTAGGTTAATTATCTCAACAGATTCCCCATGCGACTGAATAACCTTTTCCTCTTGTTCAACCATTCTCATCAATTCTGGAGGAGTTTCCCAGTCATCCTCAACATCCTCCTCAGCTTGATTAACAGGCTGATCAAAATTAACATATGAACCGCTGGCATCATTATTCTCAAAGATATTCATTTTAGATCTGCATTTGCGGGAATAGAAAGAAATGAACAAGCAAAATAGAGACACAAGATGAAGACCCATGACAATGAAAAGCAATTTTATTCATTTGAGAATCCAAAACAACATTTTATTGATAGATGATATTCGAAGGAAAACATGCATGCCCATATGAAATATCCTAAGGCCTTGGGCAGAGCCAAAGAATTTGCATTACAAAATCATTACTTTGGAATGAAAATAACAGGGAAATCAATGATCTTCCAATTATCAAGCTCTTCATCTACAGCACTGCGACGCACTAAGTCCACACCTTTGTCTTCCACAACTGATTATTCCTCAATGACGGCCACCTGATTGGGGTCCAACATACCCGCGCTCCTGAAGCTCTGGGAGAGATCATAGATAGGAACCTTCTTCAAGCTTGGTTCCCGCCCCTGAAGCTTAGCTAGCCTCCTTTCTCGCTTTTCCTCAGCCATTCTCTTCTTATCAGCTTGAGTGGGCCAATATCCTAACCCACACCTATCCTTGTACTCTTGCAGCTGGACCGGCGCATGAATTTCTTGCTCGGACCTTCCTAAACCTTTTCCAATCTGGTAACCATTTTTCAGCATGACCTTGGCTACCATAATAACGGCGTTAGATATCTTTGGTGTAGGCAATGGGGCTTCTTCCCCCACGAAAGCGGCATTTGCAATTTCCAAATGTCGAAAGCGATTCAAGTGACTCTCTGTGACCTCAATGTATTGAGAAGGATGGGGCTTGCTAATTAGGAACTCTTCTTCTCCACAAATGACTATCGACTTGTCGTCGACTACAAACTTAAGCCTTTGGTGGAGGGATGAAGGAGCAATGGCGGCGGCATGAATCGTGGTCTCCCAGGGAGGCAGTGTAGAGGACGATGCAATGTCCATGATCCGAAAATTCACATAAAATACTTACGCCCTATCTGCATCGGGAACTCCATTTCTCCTATAACCTCCTTCTTGGATCAGTCAAATTCCTAACTAGTGTTGAACTAGGCTTCATATCTGAACAATCTACATTTAGTGCATTTCATAGTAGATTTGGGCATGACATTCAAAGAGGATCCATTGTCGATAAGGACCGAGAGAGTGTATATTCACCACATCTGACTGAAATGTGAAGTTCATGATTATGCCCCTTCCCCTCAGGGGTGAGCTCATCATCAGTAAAGGTAATATAATTGGATGCAACAATTTTCCCTACGATGCCATCGAAGTGTCAGTCAATGATGATGTTTTGGGCTACATTAGCTTCATTTAATACTTTCATTAGAGCTGCACGGTTGGCCTCAGAATTGAGCGGTAGGGACATGATAGAGATCTTTGCGGGAGTGTGGTCAAATTTGGTCCACCACTTTGTAATCACTCTGCCGCATGATCTTCCAAAATTCAGTGGCCTCTTGCTCTGACACCTTCCTATTTTCCTTGGGCTCTTGTGTTATGCCCTTACCTTTGCGAATCCTTTCCTCGTCCTCCTTTGAGGGACCCTTTTTCAGGACTTCGGGGACATAAACACGTCCGCTTCTAGTGATTCCAATGCTTCCCGCAATGTTTGTGACATCGGGGACGACTTGAGGCTTCTGAATTGGAATTGACACCCCATAGCTCCACGGAACAGCACTATTCTTTTGATAAGGAGAGTGGGACGGAATCACAATGGTCTTAGGTCTCTCCACGATCGGCTTCGGCTATCACGGGACCTCAATAGGTTTACGAACATTTATGTTCTTATACGATTGGAAAGTCAACACATCCTCCTCTTTCTCTTGTACACCTATTTGGATTATATGACGATCCAATAGGTCCTGCAAAACTATCTTGAAGGCCTCACATGCCCCAGCACAATTAACATCAACACAGACTTCTTTCTGAGTACATCCTCTCTTGATGACCCCGAATTTATGCGACTCTGCATGAATAACCTCTAAGGGTGTCTGGATACACTCCACAGTTTTGATTAAGGATTGGCCCCCCATATCATGGATGGCATTGGTTGCAGATTTCTCATGACCAGGCAGCGGATTAGTTGCGATGCTTGGGTTTTCTTGTTTGAAAGTTATCCCTTTGGTAACAATCAGATCTTGCACTACAATTTTGAAGGCCTTGCAGTCCTCAACAGCGTGTCCAACTGCCCCTTCATGAAATGCACAGGTAACGTTGGGATTGTAGCCTCGGAAGTAGGGTGGTGGGTGGTTTCATGAGTGCAGTATTGATGAGCTTGTTTGTGGCAAGATAGCTGAAAAGGTCAGTATAGGACATGGGGATGGGATCAAAGGTGGTCTGTTTTTTGTCTTGGTAGTTTTTGTGGTAGTTATTTTGTGGTGGACGAGTTGGTTGCGTTTAAGCGGGGACAGGGATGTTTTGTTGTTGATAAGGTGGGCATATGGTGATGGTGTTGGTTTCTCCTTCTTTCTTCTTCGGAAATCCGGGAAATAACTTCTTGTGGGTGGTTGTACCTGCGGAACTATGGGCAATCTTGCTGCTTCTCAGTCCATTTTCTAGTCTTTCACCAATGATTACCATGTCTGAGAAATTGGAAGATACGCTGCCGATCAACCGATCATAGTATAATGGTGGCAGGGTTTCCATGAACATGAAGACCAATTCTTTCTCCAACAAAGGGGGTGTTACCTGCGCAACCAAAGCCCTCCACCGTTGGGCATACTCCTTAAATGACTCATTATCTCTTTTTGCCATGCTCTGTAACTGTGTTCTGTCAGGCGCCATCTCCGTATTGTACTGGTACTGTCTGAGGAAGGCTTCAGCCAAGTCCTTCCAACAATGGATAGAGGACGGTTCTAGTTGCATATATCAGTTGAGAGATGCCCCAGCAAGGCTCTCTTGGAAATAATGGATCAGCAACTTATCATCATGAGAGTGTGTAGCCATTTTTCTACAGTACATGGTCAGATGGCTTTTAGGGAAAGTCATGCCTCGGTACTTGTCAAAGTCAGACACTTTGAATTTAGGAGGTAAAACCACATCAGGGATGAGACACAAATCACGAGTTTCTCTTGCCCTAGAGCTTGACCCTTTAATCACTCTTAAGCGATCTTCTAACATATGATACCTGTCTCTAGCTTGAGGAGTTTCAGCATGATAGTTCTGAGGAAAACCATTCACACCGTAGTGAGGATTACTCATCAACACTACGGCTGGGTTCACATGTGGGCCACGTGAGTGAGTGGTATTCCCAGGAATTGATCCCTGAACTTGGGGATGGACCATTGTTGGTGAATTAAAGCCAAACGGAGTTCCTTGCGGAATAGGAATCTGAATTTGGGCCTGAGGCGTTCCCGTTCCTCCACAGTTTGCGGCTGAGATGGGTTGGACTTGCTCTGCAACCCTAGGGGGATTACTTCCTGCATTAGCCTCGGCTCCTGGAGGTGTGTATCCGGGTGGGAGTCCCCAAGGCATCCTGTCAATGACCGGTTGGCTCTGGTTGTTGGCCCCTGAAGTATGAGCAAAGATGACAGTCTCAAGACTCGGAGGGGAGAGAGCGACAGCAACTTCGGTAGTGACGGCAGGACTTTCAGCGGCAGTTTCGTTCCTCAAAGCTTGTAGTATCCCCATCATTTCGGGCATCTGTATTTACATTGCCCCCATTTTCGTTCTCAACTCCCGATTCTCCTGAGCCAATTGCTCTGGATTGGGAACCTCAGCAGTTGGGGTACCATGGTCCGATTCACCACTTCCTAGGTCTTCAATAATAGGACGGTCCGAGTCATTCTAGTTAGTTAGCATGAGCCTTGCTTGCATACGAGTCAGGTATCGATGTTGGCGAACCAGCTTGCCTTTTTCTATTGATGGAACACATTTTATGAGCGCGAGAATCAAATAAATGAATGCAAATGCAATGCAATATTTATGATTTTATGTTTGTTTTGGTGCCGGGAATCACGGTGCAACTCGTCTTGTCATAAGCATGTAAGTTTAAAGCTCTAACACTTCTCTCTTTTTTTTTTAAAATTTTTGGTTGCAACGAGGTTGGAAGCAATAGGCAAAACAAACACACTTTATTCAAAAGGAAAGAGTACTACAACTTCAGACTCGAAAGGAAAGCAAAGTACAATATTCTGAAAACAACGCTTTCAACAGAAAAGTACAATACCCCAAAGAAAATTACAACTTTTTAGAGAAAATTACAATTTCCTAAGGATTGTTACAATGTTCTAAAGTGAACTTCAAAGGCATATAGCTTTCAATTTCTCCTTCCTCTTCCTCTTCTTGCTTTCGGCTGCCCCCTTGGCTTTTTCCATGAGTTATTCTGTCAGAATCTTGCAGTACTCGACAAACTCACACACCTTGGCCGGAGTGTTGAAAGGGTTCATTTCTGCTTCAGCCCTTCTTAGCTTCTTGGGAACATACCTCACAGCTTGGTTAGCTAGCCCTGCTAGCTTTGAAAATTTGCTCCTCCAAAGCTGAATCTCATCCCTTAGCTCTTTGACGATCTCTTGGTCTTCTATTTTGCCAATTAATGCTATGAAACGTTTCTCCCAATACTGGCTTTCTGTTTGCACTTGCCCATAAGATTCCCTTAGGCATCGGAGATTCCTCTTCAATTCTTCCGACCTTCCTTGTTCAAACCCTAAAGCTTGTTGATACTCTTTCAAGATCCCTATGATAGACTCTCTATCTTGCCTGATGCTTTTCACTTGGTTCTCCAATTCAAACTTCATCACTTGGAATTCCTCTTTTGACTTAGCTAGCGCATCTCTAATAATTTTCTCATTCCTCCATGACTTGGCATATAGTTTCTTCCATTCACTTGCTTCTGCCACAGCCGCATTCATCTTTGAGGTGCACCTCTTTACTTCTTCTCTAACACCTTTCAAATGTTTCTGAATTTCCTTCTTGCTCTCTGAGTGTAGTTTCTACATTTAATATCCATTTCTCAAAACAAGGCTCCAGTTGATACAGTTTTTAAAAATACTACTGATGTACAAAAATCAGACAGAACTTTTTGCCCAACTTGCATCTCACTTTTCTTTCTCATTTCTTAGTGAAATTTGGTGAAACCAGTGCCTATTCCGTAGGTAATTAAGTCTAATTTCCAATGAAATAAGAATCATTCAAAACGGAGTTCGATTGAGAACACCCGACCTGAAACACTGAACCTATATCCAAGTTGTTCCGGGGCGTATCTGTAACGCCCAAAATAATTTAATTAATTAATTAATTAAGTTATTTAAGGCTTGCAACCTTTAATTAAATTAATTATAAAGTTGAGGTTTATTTTATCTAAAAAGAGTCTAATTTATTTTAAGTAGGAATACTAAGTTGGAATTACTTTTATTTCAGGAGGTGGAATAAATTAAATGTAGGAGTGGGAATAAGGCCCAAGGGCCATTATTGGGCCCAATAGTAGTCTTAAAACTTAGGGGTTTCCAATCTAGGGTCTCATTACCCTTATTTTGAAAGAAAGAAAATTAGAAGTAGAGAGGGGAGAAGATAGAGCAACGGCGTGAAGAGGAAGGGAGGCAAAGGAGGAGGAAGCTTACCTTTGATTCTTGGTTGGTAAGTGAGATTTTGATCTCATTCTTCATCATTTCTTCTTCCCATTCCATTTCTTTAAGTTCCAAAGCTCATTCCTTTCCTTTTTAAATTTTTCCATGGTCACTCAAGGAAAGGGTGTCCACGTTTTCAGCTGAAGTAAGGGAAAGGAGGAAACTTTCTCAAGTTTTGGTGTTGGTAAGTGAAGGCCTTAGTTCTAATCACCCTCATTTCCTTCCTTGTTTCATTTCCTTGAGTTCCATATACTCATTTCCATTTTCTTGAATTTCCATTGTTACCCAAGCAAGATAACAATTCGTTGGAGGCTGGAAATCGTGGTGGGGGGTCTTGTTTGGTGATTCTTGGTGTTTACTTGGAGATTCTAGCTCACCCAAGGTTAGGGGATTCTCCATTACATCCTTTATAATTTGTAGGATGTGTGTTATAGTTGAAATAGCTCTAGAAATGATGTGTTGTGTAACCTTGTGTTGCTTACATGTTGATTTATGTTTGAAATGTTTGTTTTGGTCATAACATGTTGATTGTTGTTGTGGAAGCATGAGTTGTGATTTATGCATGGTATATGTTTGATGAATTGGCTATATGAGAATGAGCATGTAAATATGATGATTTGGTATTAATAATTCAATGGCTATGTTGGTGTGGTTATGTGAGAAATGGTTTGTTTGGAAGAATTTAGGTTTAGAATTGTGTTGGGTGTAGGTCTTGGAAGGGGGGCGCCAAATGCCTAGCATTTTGGCGCTGGTTGTGATGTTCTGCGCGCGGCGTGTGTGTTAGTGAAGGAGGCGCCAATTGCTAGGCAATCTGGCGCCAGGGTGTTGTGTTGTGCCTGACCTAGAGTGCAGGGCGCCAAATCACTAGTAATCTGGCGCCTGGTGTGGTGTTTATGTGCTGCGTTTGTGTGTTGTGCAGGGAGGGGCGCCATTTGCTAGGCAAAGTGGCGCCCAGTGTTCTGTTTGTGGGTTTTGTGCCTCGGTTGGGTGGTTTTGGCAGGTGGGGGCGCCAATTCCCTAGGAATCTGGCGCCATGACTAAGTTTGCGCGCATACTGTGCTAGTGTGTGAGTGTGGGCTGTTGGTTTTGGTTTTGGGGCGCCATTTTGGCTGCCCTTGGCGCCTAGGTACCCAAATGTGTCTAAGTGATGGTTTAGTCCCTAAGAATTAATTTAATCCTTGGCGTGACAATTTAGTCCCTAAGAATTAAATTAATCCTTGGCGTGACAAAATAATCCCTTAGTGTCTAATTAGTCCCAATATGTCAAATAAATTCCTAAGTCCCTAAATTAATTTTGGTGTGTCAAAATGGTCCTTAAGTGAAGAAAAGGTCCTTATGAGGTAGTTTGGTCCTTAGGTGAGATTTAATCTAATAAGTGTTAAGATGGTGGTTAATAATTGATGAGGTGATGATTAATAATCGAGGAGATGGTGATTAATAATTGAGGTGGTGGTGGTTAATAATTGGCAATTGTGGTGAGGTAATGAATGGCGGGCTTGGCCAAAAGATGGTTTAATATTTATTGTGATGAATTGTGTTGTGATGCATTTGTCATAGTGTCACATGAATCATATGCATTACGTGGTGATGGTGATGGTGATGTGGCCGGTGGCCCGAGGTGAGTGCGAGCGGGGTTTTTGGTGATGTTTATGGATCCACATGCATATTGCACACATGCATATACTCATACCTTCATAAAATATTGTTGATGGTTAATTCATCTATTATGGTGTATTGTGATTGCCTAGATGCTTTCTAATTATAATGCTCATCGTACTTGTTATAATTTATGTAAAGAGACTCACCCTAGCATTTTATGTTGCACTGCTCTCGTGGCGACAAACGGTGATTCTCGAGTGAAGGTGCCATGCCTTCATGGGATATCGTGTCGGCTCGATCTAGTAACACCGGGGATGGGGTCTTAGTAGTATTTTATTCTCGGTTATGTATTAAAGCGATTTTAAACTATGTATTGAGTATGTGAACTCGGTTTCATTTTCATTGCCACTGCGAACTATTTGATGGATTACATGTAAACACTAAACAGGTTGTTTTGAGGGTTTTAACCCACGTGACTATGTTATGCATTTTACGCGCTTGATGCGTTTGGATTTTAAATATGTTTTGAGGTTGTTTTATTGAAATGTACCACCCTCTTTGAGGTGCGTGGACAAATTTTTGAAAAACTCTGATTTTCATTAGCTTAATTAGTGTATAATATAAGGGGGTGTTACATTAGTGGTATCAGAGCAGTTCGGTCTGTCCGGCCAAGTGTGTCTGTCATAGTATCTATGACAACTAGGTAGTGTTAATTGTTTCTTAACGAATGTTAATGCTTTGCGATGTTAGGTTGAGAATGACCGAAGGGTGATCTTTGCTCTGTTTGAGAGCTCTGCAAGCCATAGCACGACAAGCTATGGGGAGCGGAGAGGGTGGTAGAGAAGATCTTTGAGGATCGCAAGTTGGCTACTTTTCAACGTGAGAACCCACCTACCTTCAAAGGTAGATATGATCCAGATGGAGCACTGACCTGGCTGAAGGAAATTGAGCGAATCTTCCGTGTGATGGCGTGCACCCCAGCACAAAAGGTGAAATTTGGGACTCACATCTTTGAAAGAAGAGGCGGATGATTGGTGGATGAGGAAGAAAGCAGAGACTAGAAGTGCGGATGAGGAAATCACTTGGGAGGTATTCAAAGAGGAGTTCACAAGGAAATATTATCGGAGGACGACGTGCTAAAAAGGAGGTGGAGTTTTGGGCCAAAGCAGAGGAAACAAGTGCGTAGCGGAATATGCGTGATTTGAAGAGTTGGTCAAGTTTTCCCTTACTATGACAACCAAGTGATCTGTAATTTTCCAAGTGTGTGAAGTTTGAGAGCGGTCTCTGCGGAGAGAGATTAAGAAAGCCATTGGATACCGGGAGATTCGAGATTTTGCCAAGTGGTGGACAAGTGCAGAATTTATGAGGAAGACAGTGCTGCTGCCTACAAGATTGTGAGGGAAAAGAAGAATGCTCAGTTTCGGGGAAAACCTTATGAAGTTGGTGGAAGTAAAGGTAAATGGAAGGCAAGTGGGGGAAAGAGTTCAAGTGGGGGAGGTGAATCCCCAGGTATTGTATGTTTTAATTGCAAGAAGCCTGGCCATAGGAACAGTGAATGCCCTGAGATTCGTTGCTACAAGTGTGGTCAGAAGGGCCACAAGTCTAATGCCTGTGAGAAGAAAGAAGTTGTTTGCTATATCTGTCGTGAGGTGGGACATGTTAGCACTAAATGTCCTAAGTCTAAGAAGGAAGCGGTTAAAGGGAAGGTATTTGCTTTGGCGGGATCCGAGGGGGACAACGCGATTAGAGGTACTTGTTTTATTAATGGTATTCCTTTGATAGCTATAGTAGATACTGGTGCTACACATTCTTTCATTGCTTCATTGTGTGCTGAGAATTTGGGTCTTGTTTTGTCTACAATGAGAAGGGACATGGTTATTGATACCCTGACCAAAGGTTCGAGAACTACATCCCAATGTGTGCTAGATGTCCTCTGTCGGTTTTAGTGAGAGAGTTTCTTGTTGATCTTATTTGCTTGCCTTTAGGAGGTTTGGACATCATCCTTGGTATGGGTGGTTAGTTGATAACCAAGTGCATATTAATTGTGCTAGTAGATCAGTGAGCTTTCCTTCTTCTAAGGAGGAAGAATGCGCATTGTTACATTACAGTCAATTGCATAGAGTTTTGAAGGAGGAAGCTAAGTTGTTTTCATTGATGGCATCATTGTCCGATTTGAGAGCCAAGCTAAGATTGAAGAGTTGCCAATAGTTCGTGAATTTCTGAAGTGTTTCTGACGAAATCCCGGATGTGCCGCTGAAAGAGAAGTAGAGTTTGGTATTGATCTTGTGCACGGCACTAGACCCGTGTCCATGGCTCCATATAGGATGTCCTGCATCCGAACTATCCGAGTTGAAGAGTCGGTTGGAGGACTTACTTGAGAAGAAGTTCATAAGACCTAGTGTGTCACCTTGGGAGCGCCCGATTACTTTTGGTGAAGAAGAAAGATGGAAGTATGCGGCTTTGCATTGATTATAGACAGCTGAACAAAGTAACAATCAAGAACAAGTATCCACTTCCGAGAATTGACGATTTGATGGACCAGCTAGTCGGTGCTAAGGTGTTTAGCAAAATTGATTTGAGATCGGGCTATCATCAGTTAAAGTGAAAGATGAGGATATTCGTAAGAGGCAAACATTCGGGGACGAGATATGGGCATTATGAGTATTACGTAATGCCGTTTGGTGTCACTAATGCACCAGGGGTATTTATGGAGTACATGAACCGTATTTTCCATGACTACTTGGATCGATTTGTGGTGGTTTTCATAGATGATATTTTGGTGTACTCCAAGTCCGAAGAGGATCATGCAGAGCATCTGAAGCTAGTGCTAGAAGTGTTGAAAGAGAAAAAGTTGTATGCTAAACTGTCAAAGTGTGACTTTTGGTTGAAGGAAGTGAGCTTGCTAGGTCATATTATTTCTGGTGATGGGATTGCGGTAGATCCATCCAAAGTTGATGCGGTGATGCAGTGGGAGGCTCCTAAGTCAGTTACGGAGATTAGAAGTTTCCTTGGATTGGCGGGATATTATAGAAGGTTTATTGAGGGGTTTTCAAAGTTGGCACTCCCGCTAACTCAATTGACTTGTAAAGGAAAGGCGTTTGTGTGGGATTCCAAATGTGAAGAAAGTTTCCAAGAATTGAAAAGAAGGTTGACAACATCACCTGTTTTGACATTGCCCAAATCTGGAGAACCTTTTGTTGTATATTGCGATGCGTCTAGAATGGGGCTAGGAGGTGTTTTGATGCAAAATGGTAAGGTTGTGGCGTATGCCTCAAGACAGTTGAGAACTCATGAAAAGAATTACCCCACCCATGATTTGGAGCTTGCGGCAATTGTTTTTGCCTTGAAGATTTGGAGACATTATTTGTATGGTTCTAAGTTTGAGGTATTCAGTGATCATAAGGGATTGCAGTATCTGTTTGACCAGAAAGAATTAAATATGAGACAAAGGAGATGGTTGGAATTCTTTGAAAGACTACGACTTTAGTTTGAACTATCATCAGGGAAAGCTAATGTGGTGGTGATGCTTTGAGTAGAAAGTCCTTGCATGTATCCGCAATGATGGTGAAAGAACTTGAATTGATTGAGCAGTTTGAGATTTGAGTCTAGTCTCATGAGGTGACACCTAAGAGTGTGAGATTGGGTGTGTTGAGGATTCACAATGACTTTTTGAATGTTATTAGGGAAGCTCAAAAGAAGGATATTAAACTGGTTGAGATTGCAGTTGGGATTGACCACTCTCAGAGTGAAGATTATGTGATAGATGAGCATGATGTGTTAAGGTACCGTGGGAGGATTTGTGTTCCTAGTGATGATGAGATTAAGAAGGCAATTCTAGAAGAAGGTCATCGTAGTAAGTTGAGTATTCACCCGGGAGCTACGAAAATGTATCAAGATTTGAAGAAGCTGTTTTGGTGGCCTGGTATGAAGCGTGAGGTGGCTCGGTTTGTGTATGCTTGCTCGACATGTCGAAATCTAAGGTAGAACATCGAAGCGGTAGGGGATGCAACCATTAGATGTTCCTGAATGGAAGTGGGATAGTATCTCCATGGATTTTGTGACTGGTTTGCCGACTATAGCGAGGGGGTTTGATACCATATGGGTGGTTGTTGATAGGTTGACTAAATCTGCACACTTTCTACCGATTACTTATCCAGTTCCGAGGTTAGCAGATATCTATGTCAAGACGATTGTGAAGCTGCATGGAGTGCCTTTGAGCATTGTATCTGATAGGGATCCTAGGTTCATTTCCGAGTTTTGGAGAAGTTTGCAAGAGGCTTTGGGTTCCAAATTGAGGTTGAGTTCAGCATATCATCCCCAGACAGATGGGCAGACAGAGAGGACAATTCAATCACTTGAGGATTTGTTAAGAGCATGTGTTCTTGAGCAGGGAGGTTCATGGGATTCACATTTGCCAGCGATTGAATTCACTTACAATATGATTTTCATTCGAGTATCGGGATGGCGCCTTTTGAGGCATTGTACGGGAGGAGGTGTAGGACTCCATTGTGTTGGTACGAAACTGGGGAAAGTGTGGTGCTAGGTCCTGAGTTGGTGCGTGAGACCACAGAGAAAGTGAAGATGATTAGAGAGAAAATGAAGGCCTCACAGAGTAGACAGAAGAGTTACCATGATAAGAGAAGGAAGGATCTAGAGTTTCAGGCTGGTGATCATGTATTTCTGAGAGTTACTCCGACGACAGGTGTAGGTCGTGCGTTGAAGTCTAAGAAGTTAGGGAAAGTGTGGTGCTAGGTCCTGAGTTGGTGCGTGAGACCACAGAGAAAGTGAAGATGATTAGAGAGAAAATGAAGGCCTCACAGAGTAGACAGAAGAGTTACCATGATAAGAGAAGGAAGGATCTAGAGTTTCAGTTTGGTGATCATGTATTTCGAGAGTTACTCGACGACGTGTGTAGGTCGTGCGTTGAAGTCTAAGAAGTTAACTCCGCGTTTTATTGGACCATATCAGATTTCAGAGAGAGTTGGGAAAGTTGCTTATCGGGTGGCCTTGCCACCTAATCTTGCTAATCTGCATGATGTGTTCCATGTATCCCAGTTGCGGAAGTATGTGCCAGACCCATCTCATGTAGTGCAGATGGACGATGTGGAGGTGAGAGAGAACCTTACGGTGGAGACAATGCCAGTTAGAATTGAGGATCGTGAGGTGAAGGTCTTAAGAGGTAAAGAGATCAAGTTGGTGAAGGTAGTTTGGTTAGGAGCTGTGGGCGAGAGCATGACTTGGGAGTTGGAAAGCAAGATGAAAGAGGCTTACCCAGAGTTGTTCGATTCAGGTAATTTCGAGGACGAAATTCTTTAAGTGGGGGAGAGTTGTAACGCCCAAAATAATTTAATTAATTAATTAATTAAGTTATTTAAGGCTTGCAACCTTTAATTAAATTAATTATAAAGTTGAGGTTTATTTTATCTAAAAAGAGTCTAATTTATTTTAAGTAGGAATACTAAGTTGGAATTACTTTTATTTCAGGAGGTGGAATAAATTAAATGTAGGAGTGGGAATAAGGCCCAAGGGCCATTATTGGGCCCAATAGTAGTCTTAAAACTTAGGGGTTTCCAATCTAGGGTCTCATTACCCTTATTTTGAAAGAAAGAAAATTAGAAGTAGAGAGGGGGAGAAGATAGAACCGACGGCGTGAAGAGGAAGGGAGCAAAGGAGGAAGCTTACCTTTGATTCTTGGTTGGTAAGTGAGATTTTGATCTCATTCTTCATCATTTCTTCTTCCCATTCCATTTCTTTAAGTTCCAAAGCTCATTCCTTTCCTTTTTAAATTTTTCCATGGTCACTCAAGGAAAGGGTGTCCACGTTTTCAGCTGAAGTAAGGGAAAGGAGGAAACTTTCTCAAGTTTTGGTGTTGGTAAGTGAAGGCCTTAGTTCTAATCACCCTCATTTCCTTCCTTGTTTCATTTCCTTGAGTTCCATATACTCATTTCCATTTTCTTGAATTTCCATTGTTACCCAAGCAAGATAACAATTCGTTGGAGGCTGGAAATCGTGGTGGGGGGTCTTGTTTGGTGATTCTTGGTGTTTACTTGGAGATTCTAGCTCACCCAAGGTTAGGGGATTCTCCATTACATCCTTTATAACTTGTAGGATGTGTGTTATAGTTGAAATAGCTCTAGAAATGATGTGTTGTGTAACCTTGTGTTGCTTACATGTTGATTTATGTTTGAAATGTTTGTTTTGGTCATAACATGTTGATTGTTGTTGTGGAAGCATGAGTTGTGATTTATGCATGGTATATGTTTGATGAATTGGCTATATGAGAATGAGCATGTAAATATGATGATTTGGTATTAATAATTCAATGGCTATGTTGGTGTGGTTATGTGAGAAATGGTTTGTTTGGAAGAATTTAGGTTTAGAATTGTGTTGGGTGTAGGTCTTGGAAGGGGGGCGCCAAATGCCTAGCATTTTGGCGCTGGTTCTTGATGTTCTGCGGCGTGCGTGTGTGTTAGTGAAGGAGGCGCCAATTGCTAGGCAATCGCGGCGCCGGGTGTGTGTTGTGCACGACCTAGAGTGCGGGCGCCAAATCACTAGTGTCTGGCGCTGGTGTGGTGTTTATGTCTTTGCGTTTGTGTGTTGTGTGGGGAGGCGCCATTTGCTAGGCAAAGTGGCGCCCAGTGTTCTGTTTGTGGGTTTTGTGCCTCGGTTGGGTGGTTTTGGCAGGTGGGGGCGCCAATTCCCTAGGAATCTGGCGCCCATGACTAAGTTTGGCGCACCCTGTGCTAGTGTGTGAGTGTGGGCTGTTGGTTTTGGTTTTGGGGCGCCATTTTGGCTGCCCTTGGCGCCTAGGTACCCAAATGTGTCTAAGTGATGGTTTAGTCCCTAAGAATTAATTTAATCCTTGGCGTGACAATTTAGTCCCTAAGAATTAAATTAATCCTTGGCGTGACAAAATAATCCCTTAGTGTCTAATTAGTCCCAATATGTCAAATAAATTCCTAAGTCCCTAAATTAATTTTGGTGTGTCAAAATGGTCCTTAAGTGAAGAAAAGGTCCTTATGAGGTAGTTTGGTCCTTAGGTGAGATTTAATCTAATAAGTGTTAAGATGGTGGTTAATAATTGATGAGGTGATGATTAATAATCGAGGAGATGGTGATTAATAATTGAGGTGGTGGTGGTTAATAATTGGCAATTGTGGTGAGGTAATGAATGACGCGGGCTTCGGCCCAAAAGATGGTTTAATATTTATTGTGATGAATTGTGTTGTGATGCATTTGTCATAGTGTCACATGAATCATATGCATTACGTGGTGATGGTGATGGTGATGTGGCTTCGCCAAACCGAGGTGAGTGCGACGGGGTTTTTGGTGATGTTTATGGATCCACATGCATATTGCACACATGCATATACTCATACCTTCATAAAATATTGTTGATGGTTAATTCATCTATTATGGTGTATTGTGATTGCCTAGATGCTTTCTAATTATAATGCTCATCGTACTTGTTATAATTTATGTAAAGAGACTCACCCTAGCATTTTATGTTGCCTGCTCTCGTGGCGACAAACAGGTGATTCTGAGTGAAGGTGCCATGCCTTCATGGGATATCGTGTCGGCTCTGATCTAGTAACACCGGGGATGGGGTCTTAGTAGTATTTTATTACGGTTATGTATTAAAGCGATTTTAAACTATGTATTGAGTATGTGAACTCGGTTTCATTTTCATTGTCATGGCTGCGAACTATTTGATGGATTAACTGTAAACACTAAGCAAAGTTGTTTTGAGGGTTTTAACCCACGTGACTATGTTATGCATTTTACGCGCTTGATGCGTTTGGATTTTAAATATGTTTTGAGGTTGTTTTATTGAAATGTACCACCCTCTTTGAGGTGCGTGGACAAATTTTTGAAAAACTCTGATTTTCATTAGCTTAATTAGTGTATAATATAAGGGGTGTTACATTAGTGGTATCGAGCGATTCGGTCTGTCGGCCGCTATGTGTGCATCATAGTATCTATGACAACTAGGTAGTGTTAATTGTTTCTTAACGAATGTTAATGCTGCAGTGTTAGGTTGAGAATGACCCGAAGGACTGATGCTGCTCTAGCTGAGGCTCTGCAAGCCATAGCACAGGCTATGGGGGAGCAGAGGGGTGGTAGAGAAGATGCTGAGGATCGCAAGTTGGCTACTTTTCAACGTGAGAACCCACCTACCTTCAAAGGTAGATATGATCCAGATGGAGCACTGACCTGGCTGAAGGAAATTGAGCGAATCTTCCGTGACTATGTTATGCATTTTACGCGCTTGATGCGTTTGGATTTTAAATATGTTTTGAGGTTGTTTTATTGAAATGTACCACCCTCTTTGAGGTGCGTGGACAAATTTTTGAAAAACTCTGATTTTCATTAGCTTAATTAGTGTATAATATAAGGGGGTGTTACAGTATCAGCAAATACAAGGAGGTGCAGTTAACAATGGGCCAGCGACCCAACTCAGCAAAACGGCCCAAGACCGTACCTTGGTCCGTAATTCTCGGCGACCGGCCGTATTTATCGCAACGGCCAGGTCGCCCCAGTGGTATAATACCACCCCCATCCATACTGTCAGGTACGCAATTCCTACCCTGTGATACTCTGCCCGTTAGCACACTTCTGACTAGAGCGTCGGAGTGTCTTTGCAGGTACCACCCGAGGTGCTCTCAAGACCGGTCCTCATCCCGTCTCAACGACCGGACGAAGGAGCAGCTGACTACATCTACACTTGGTGATCAAGGTACGATCATTTGGCGACCACAGTGGGAGCCCGAGCGCTATCCCACCTAAAAGATGGGCCCGAAAAGAATCACTACGCGGGCATCCACACGGCCGACGACCTGCCGGCCGAACGCTCGTCGCGGCGGAACCGGGCGTGCCTCGGCGATTGGCGAATCCCAAGGCAATCCTCGCGAGGAGCCTTCAGTCCAGGGCGGGCAAGGTGCAGCCTTAGAACTAGCACATCAAAGAAATCCCGCATTTAGCCGGCGGGATCTTGGAGCCCTTACCGGAGCACGTCACCCAGGCCGTTCTCTAGTTACTCCAAAGCAAAAATCAACTCATAGCTGACCGGGACGATCTGATATCTCGGCTCGAGAGAGGGTCCATGCCAGCTCATCAGGGGACGAACCACGGAGAGCCCTCCGCCCAAACTCGCCCATCGCGAAGAGCCAGAACTCCACCTCTAAGGACCGTCCGCCATCGAGGAAGTATCTCTCGTCGATCTCCAGCTCGAAGAGTTCGGGCGCGCAGATCGCCTGCTCGCAGGAACATGCGCAGTCGCCGTTCCCCTTCACATGATTATGACTATGCAGACTCACTCTACCGCCCTGAGCCGGACCGTTCGTCTACAAGATATTCTTCATGCGAATCCTCCGGCTCCGGTCGCTCTGAAGAAGCGTTCGTGGGACCCTACGACGAGTTGAATGAGTATCGAAAAGGTGAAATTAGAGATGTTTCACGGCGCCGAGAGACATCATTCCATTAGAAGCAGGCCGATCGCCCCAAGGGCCTCCTATGTACGGACATGCGGCCGCGGAGGTTTCTACGGAATGCCGACCGGTGAGGCATACCTCACAATGCAGCCCTTTGGGCCGAATGACTTTCCGACCGGCCATGGCCCCTTCACAAGAGAGATTAGGCGCTATCGTATTCCTAGGGACCTCAGGAAGCCGCCCAACCTCAACAAATTTGACGGGCGAGGTGATCCTGACAAACATATCAGGTACTTCAACAACTACTTAACTACTGTAGCAACAGGGAGTTGGGCTTGATATAAATTTCTACTAACCTCGGCACTGGGTATGTGATGTTAATAGGAATAAAGTGTGATGACTTTGTCAACCTATCAACAATCACCCAAATGGTGTCAAACCCTCTTGTTGTCCTCGGCAATCCGGTTACAAAGTCCATGGAAATGCTGTCCCACTTCCATTCAGGAATATGCAACGGTTGCATCAACCCTGCCAGGCACGGTGCTCCACCTTTGACTTCTGGCAAGTCAAACAAGCATAAACGAAACGAGCTACATCCTTCTTCATTCCTTGCCACCAGAATAATTTCTTCAAGTCTTGGTACATCTTCGTAGCTCCTGGATGGATACTCAACCGACTTCTGTGACAATCCTTGCGCATCCAACTCAAAATCTTTGTTATTAGCTCGGCCAACTTGCACAAACACATCAACCAACTTCACATCAACCTTCTGTGCTTCCCTTATACTAACCATGAACTCATTGGTGATCTTCAGCATCCCTAACTTAACACTCCGAGGTGTTACTTCATATACTAGGCTCAAATCTCTAAACTGTTCAATCAATTCTAGCTCCTTTACCATCATCAATGACATATGCAGAGATTTCCTACTCAGTGCATCAGCTACAACATTGGCCTTCCCTGGGTGATAGTTCAGACCGAAGTCATAGTCCTTCAATAACTCCAACCATCTCCTCTGCCTCATATTCAATTCCTTCTGATCAAACAAGTACTGCAAACTCTTGTGATCACTAAACACTTCGAACCTTGAACCATAAAGGTAATGCCTCCATATCTTCAATGCAAACACCACGGCAGCTAGCTCTAAATTATGAGTGGGGTAATTCTTCTCATGAGTCTTCAGTTGCCTTGAAGCATACGCCACTACTTTACCTTCTTGCATCAGCACACAGCCCAAACCCAACTTAGATGCATCACAATAAATCACAAAAGGATCCTCTGGATTAGGCAACGTCAAGATTGGCGACGTGGTCAATCTCCTCTTCAACTCTTGGAAGCTCTCTTCGCATCGGCCATCCCATACGAAAGCCCTATCTTTACATGTCAATTGGGTTAATGGCAACGCCAATTTGGAGAAACCTTCAATGAATCTTACGCAGTATGTAGGCTAGCCCCAAGAAGCTCCTCACTTCGGTGGCCGACTTGGGTGCCTCCCACCTCAACACAGCTTCAATCTTTGAAGGGTCCACTGCAATCCCCTTGCTGGAAATCACATGGCCTAGGAAACTCACTTCCCTTAACCAAAACTCACACTTGGATAGCTTCGCATATAACTTCTTCTCCTTCAGAACCTCCAGCACTACCCTTAAGTGCTCGGCATGCTCTTCTGCCGACTTGGAGTAGACTCAAGATATCGCCTATGAACACTACCACAAACCGATCTAAGTACTCATGGAAAATACGATTCATATACTCCATGAATACTCCTGGAGCATTAGTGACACCGAATGGCATTACTCGATTACTCGTAGTGTCCATACAGGAGTTCTAAAAGCGATCTTTAGTGCGTCTTGTTCTTCACTTTGATTTGATGGTAGCGACCTCAAATCAATCTTTGAAAATACTTGAGCACCCACCAATTGATCCATCAAGTCGTCAATTCTTGGTAGTGGATACTTGTTCTTAATTGTAACCTTGTTCAACCCGTATGCGTAGTCCACGCACAACCTCATGCTTCCATCTTTCTTCTTCACTAGCAACACAGTGCTCCCCACGGTGACACGCTTCGTCTCACGAATTTCCTTTCTAGCAATTCTTCCAATCTGTTTCTTCATTTCGGACAACTCGGATCACGAGACATCATATAAGGTGCCATAGACACTGGTCTTGTTCGAGAATCAATTCTATGGTGTACTCGATCTCTCTCTCGGGTGGAACATCGGGAATTTCTTCAGAAACACCTCGGCAAACTCTCGACCATGGCGGATCTTCAATCTTAACTTGATTCTCTCACTGTTAATGGCGCCCATAATGCAAACAGAGTAACCCCCTTCTCCCAACAACTTGCGCACTTGACTAGCGGAGAAGTAAAGCGATCCCTTCACCTCAGAGCGGGAAAACTAATCGATCTCTCGGTAGCGAATGGATATGAACATGGTTGTCTACCAACCAGTCCATACCAAGGATGACGTCCATTCCCTCTAGTGGTAAACAAATTAAATTAACAGAGAAGTCCCTGCCGAATACAGTCAGTGGGCACTTCGAACATACCAGAGAGGTAGTCACTGAACCCATGGCCGGAGTGGCAATGACCATCTCCCTTCCCAATGAAGACAACACTAAACTCAGTCTATTAGCACACATGGCAGAAATGAATGAATGAGTTGCACCGGTATCTATAATTGCAACTAGAGGAACACCGTTGATATAACACGTACCTTTGATTTCGTTCACCACCTCGGACCCAGCTAATGCAAACACTTTCCCCACGCCTTTCTCTTGCTTTGGCTTAGGGCACTTGGGACTGATGTGCCCCAACTCTCCACAATTAAAACATACTATCTCCTTTCGCCCACACTCAGTAGATAGGTGGCCCTCCTTGCCACATCTATAACACCTCTTCACTTCAGCCTTGCACTCCTTCGCCTTGTGCCCAGGCAATCCACACTTGTAACAAGTCAGAATAGCAGGAGCATCTCCCCTACTAGGCTTTCCTCTCCCTGCGGAATTCCCCTTTCCTCTACCACCAGGATGGTCATAAGGCTTCCAACGGTTCTGAGGTTGGAAAGTCTTCTTATCCTTCCCAGCTCGGCTAGTAGCCATACTATCTTCTTCATAAATTCTGCAGCAGTCTACCAACTCAGAATACACCCTTATCCTTTGATACCCAATTGCCTGCTTGATCTCAGGCTTCAAACCGTTCTCAAACTTGATACACTTGGAGAACTCAGCAGTAGCTCCAGTGTAATGGGGATAGAACTTCGCCAGCTCGGAAAACTTGGCAGCATACTCCGACACGGTCATGTTACCTTGCTTGAGCTCCAAGAATTCCATCTCCTTCTTTCCTTTCACGTCTTCGGGGTAGTACTTCCTCATAAACTCCCTCTTGAAAATATCCCATGTGATCCCTTCCTCAGCAGTCTCCAACCTTTGAAGAGATTCAAGCCACCAGTCATCGGCTTCTTCAGCGAGCATATGAGTCCCAAACCTCACTTTTTGCTCATCGGTGCAATCCATCACTCTGAATATTCTCTCTATTTCTTTCAACCATGTTAGAGCCCCATCAGGATCATACCTCCCCTTGAAGGTAGGAGGATTCTCCCTCTGGAAAGTAGCGAGTCTACGAGCTCCAGCATCATCGGCATTCTACTGAGGTCGATTCCCCATAGCATTTGCCATCGCCTCCAACGCAGCAGCTATAGCAGCATCATTTCTTCCAGCTCTTCCAGCCATTTCTACTTCACTTGTTACACAATCAAGAACTGGTTTAGAACGAGCCTAAGACTCGAGGCTTAAGACACTTAGACTTAATACTTGGTCGGACAAGACCGAACTTATGCTCTGATACCAACAATGTAACACCCCCTTATCTAATCAATTCGAATCTACTAAGTTAAAATCAGAGTTTCAAAATTCCACTCAAAGGAGTGCTAAGTTAAAGCACCTCGGTTCAGCAATTACAGCCACTCACCGATAGTTCAATTAACCACAACAATTATCAATCAGCTCAAACACAACAAATCATGTAATGTATGCATGTATGCAACCCATCCACAGGGCCTTATGCAATGAGGTACCTCCACCGTCGTTATTTAGCCCGTCGGCTCTCCGTCGTTAACTCCGTCGTTATTTGATATGGAGACCGAAGTCCTACCATACCGAGGCCGAGACCTCCTCCGTCGTAATATGCACATGAACATGTGACTTCATGACAAATACAATCACACACCAATCAATCATAACGCATGTGAGTGTTTACACCGTCGTTCACCGTCGTTACTCCGTCGTTCTACTCCGTCGCTCACACTGACGTCTACACCATCTAGACATCATCACAGTACTAAGGTCGACCCTACTACACCGGTAGAATCACCTTAGGACCTACAACCGACCTCTCAGTCACTTCGGCACTCCATGGTGGACTAATTGTCACACCGAGGACCGCAACGACACTTAGGGACTAAAATGTCACCTAAGGACCAAAATGGACTTAATCGCTCCCTTACTTATGCACATTGGTGCTATAATAGCACTCCCAGTGGCGTCCCTCAATGTGCTAAGCAACATTGGCGCCTAACATCACCTCGGCACACTATATGTGTACCTCGGCTAACCACACAACGTCACCTCGGCACACTATGTGTGTACCTCGGCTAACCACACTCAATTCCTCAATTCGGTAACGCGCTCACAGTTACGCACTCCCTTACACTAAAATCATCTAAGTCATGGGAAATCACTTCTCAGTATTCCCTGGTTCAGTTCACCTATACTTAGGCACTTGGGCGTTTCACCTCGGTGACGCTACCTCGTCCTGAGGACCTCTACACCTCGGTAACCTAAGGCGAAAACACCTACACTTCGGTTTATGCGTCCCTACCCCTCGTTAATGGTATTTAGACACATACTCACCCTCAAACTCACCAACAAACCCTCAACACTAAGACACTCTAGACGTTGACTTCCCTCAACTCGGTTTCTCACTCTAAGCTGAAGGGTACTTCGGTTTACGCGCGTAATAAAGGCGCTTAACTCCCATTTTACTTCTTTTACTCTGTTTCTCTACTTAAACTCAACATGCAAGCTCATTTCCAGCTCACCACACTCATGCACACTCGGATACTCACTCCATTGCTCCGATCCTCTCCCTAACTCTACATGCAAGCTCATTTTCTTCACACTACACCGATCACACTCTTGATACCTCACCATGCAATGCTCTCTTCATACCTCACAGAACAGAGAGAGTGTTACACTCCTCTCTCTTTCCAAAACGATCCACCGTCGTATATTCACCATAAATCACAACAAGAGCAAAACACAGCAAAAACATGTTATGATCAACACATAAAACACACATGCAAGGTGATCAGAACCACTCACACCAAAACACTTTCAAACACAAGACATTACAAGGATTAAAAGGACCCCCTAACCTTAAAAATCTGAGAAAGATGAGAACCCTTCCCTCTCTAGTAACCACAGCAACAAGCTCTCCTCTCCTCTTGAACTCTCCACGCTCAGGTTCTCTTCCTCCTCTCTTCGGTCTCACTTCTCTCTAAGTCTCACTTCTCTCTTAATTTAGAAACTTAACTGATTTTGGAATGAAAGGAATGTTCCCTTCGAAGGCACATTTAACATGTCCAAATAGACTTAAATGAGGCCTTGGCCTTATTAGGCCGTGGGCTTTCTACTACCCACACACCCTTTCCCTATTTAGACATTTTCCTAAAATAGCAACATATGCTTAACACTTCACTTAAAGAATTACTTGACTTAAAATTAAAATGTTGCAAACCCTTAATAACTCAACTAAGTTAATTAATTGAATTATTTTGGGGTGTTACACAAACCCTAGAGCTTAAGTATTATGGACTCTAGTGTCTTGGGCCCTCCTTACCACTTAATTAATTTCTAACACTACACCCTCACATAATTAAATTACCACTCACTTGTTTACTAAACACCACTCATTATTTAAATCAAATACCCTATTATTATTTTTATAAAATCAACCAATATAACACCTAAATAAATTAATTAAATAAATACTTGAATTATTTTGGGGCGTTAAAGAAAGGTTCTGACATTTAATTGTCTAAGTCCCTTGCTGACTCTATCTAACCTCTTGACCATAAGGTCTCTATGTCCGACTAGGCCGAATCGCTCGATACCAAAATGTAACACCTCATAGTTCTATCTAGTAGAAATACTAAAGTGCACCGTTTAGCATACATCGAGAGATAAATTCTCTTAGACATACTGACTTTACAAGAATAGCGGAAAGCGTAACACCCCCTTCTGCGTTTCGGGTGTATCGGCAAATACGAAGCGCCAGCAACAATTGGACCTGCGGCCCAGCCCATCTCGATCGGCCCAAACACGCTGCTTGGAGCGCAATTCTCGCCGGCCGAAAATCTCGCAAAACGGTCGGACCTCGCAGTATATATACGCCATTCACACATGGCATCAGGTACGTTCTCTAACCCTGTGCTATCTGCCCGAGCGACCTCTCACTAGATCGTCGGAGTGTCTTTGCAGGTACCACCCGAGGTGCTCAACGCGTGAAGCCAGGACCGGTCCTTTCACTCATTCAACGACCGGCCCACTTGACAAGACTACCACTACTTCAACACTTCATTGGTCAAGGTACGATCAATTGGCGACCACAGTGGGAGGCCCGAGCGCTATCCTACCTCACTCATGGCTCCACGCGACCGGCCCCAGACGCGGGCCGCTTCTCGACTCAATCCCTCCGGGCAGAATCAGCAGCAGACCCCGGAGGGCGTGGCCGTCACAGTCCACGAGTCTCAAGGACTTCCACGACAAGAACCTTCGGTGCACAATGGTCGCGGACCTGTCCTCCAACAGATTCAACCGCCCGTTCCTCAAGACTTGCCGCCCGAGCTGATTGAAGCGGGCATTCAGGAACCTCTACCGGACCATGTCACTCAAGCCGTTTTGCAGATCCTGCAAAACAAAAATCAGGTGATCGCAGACAGAGACGCGCTCATCTCTCAGTATGAAAGAGGGTCAATTCCGGGCCGCCCGCGTGCGGAAGACGGAGAACCTTCTGCTCGCCGTCGACCGGCGCGAAGACACCGCTCCCCTCCTCGAAGGAGCATTTCTCGCCGAGAGAGCACTACTCATCGTTCTCCGGCAAGGCGACGGCGAGGACACAGATCGCCCCGGCGAAGGCGTGCGCGAGGCGCCGCTCGATGTCCTATGATCGTGAAGATTCTAGCTACCGCCTCGACACACCGGCTGCTCACCCACGAGATACTCCTCCAATGAGTCGTCCGGTCACACGTCGGTCGAGAAGCGAGTCTTGGGATTCTCGAGAAGAGTGGAAGATTACGAGAGATGGAAGAATCGGGGGCGTTTCTCATCGGCCAAGGAGAGGCCAAAGCGGCGACCTAGAAGGCCTTCTCAACTTCCACCAACCGCCCATCCGAGGATTTTATGGAATGCCGGAACGCGAGGCATGCCTCGCAATGCAACCCTTTGGGTCAAGCGGCATTCGAGCGAGCACGCCCGTTCTCCGGGGAGATCGGCGTTACAAAATTCGAGAGATCTACGCAAGCCGCCTAATCTCAACAAGTTTGTGGTACGGGGATCGCACAAACATCTCCGTTACTTCAATAATTATGTTGTTATAGGGAATTGGGACCGACCATGAAATGCGTGTTGTTTCCCCAATCATTGGACGACCGAGCATTGGAATGGTGGGAGTCTCTGCGACCAATTCCATCTCCTCGTGGGACGACACTGGTCGAATGTTCTTGTCCCCCACTACACCGCCAACCGCCAATTTCGATATGAAGAATACTTGGACTCTGTTGTTCAAGGAGATAATGAGACGCCGAGGCGATATCGACCGGTTTAACACCGAGGCCGAAGTTCGTTTCGTGACTTGTCGACAAGGACAAGTTGAAATATCTCGAGCGTGGTATTCGACCAGGACCACGGTTCGTCGAAGAGTTTACATTGAATCATTACCAAGATCTCGCCTACTTCTTAACGCGAGGCTAACGTCCACATGGCGTATGAAGAAACCTTGGCAAAGAAGAAAGGCCGTCCGTGCGCGACCCAAAGAAGAAAGCGAGAGGCGGCCAAGGGGCATGAAGGTCGCCGCGACAATCGGTCTGACTTTCGTGATAAGAAGTTCGATCATCGCACTCGGCTGAACACCTCTATTGCGCAGATCTATAGCGAGTGCCAAAATAATGAATTTGCGGGAGTAAAGCGGCCCGATCCACTCGTGCTCAAGAAGGGGCACGACCGAGGCTAAAAGATACTTTGCCGTTACCACAAGAGCAAGGGTCATGATACTAACGACTGTATGGCCCTCAAAGATGATATTGAAGAACTCATTCGTAAAGGCAAGTTGGGAAAGTATGTGAGGTCGGAGGAAGGCGGCCGAGCCAAGAGAAGCTGCAAAGAAGTCGATCCGGACAAAGGAAAGGCGCTCTAGTTGTTTCAAGCGCCCAAGACAAAGACCGGTGCGAAGGCGAGAAGCTCCACGGTCGCAGTCGCGCATAGCGTTGCAATGGTCATTCACGGTGGAAACCCGTTGGACCGTAGAGAGTCAAATAAAGCCACCAAAAGGAAGTGGGACGAGCTCCTGATGGTCGGTTCAACATCAACAGTCCCACCGATCTCGAATAGACCCCCCATCTCGTTTGGAGATAGCGACCTACACGATGGTAGGCCGAACAGTTATGTTCCATTGGTAATCAGAGCGGTTATGGCCAACACAGAAGTTCAAAGGATTCTAGTCGACCAGGGTAGCTCGGCCGACATCATGTTTGAAGGCTTGATTGACAAGATTAAGGTTGATCGGAGCGAGATAATTCCCCAGGCCGAGCCTACTCCCCTAACGGGCTTCAATGGAGCAGTCACCTACCCGTTGGGGACGATCGAACTCATGGTCACATTTGGTGACGACACTGGAGATAGCACCTTATGCGGGGCCGGTCGTCACGGCGTTCCTCGTACTCCCCCTCAAATCATGCTATCGATTGTATCATTGGTAGGCCGACCTGGGGGCAAGCTAGAGGCGTGGCGTCAACAGTACATCTGAAGATGAAATTCTACAACAAAGACGACCAGGTAGTTACCCTGGCGGCCGACCTAGAGGCAGCAAGACGAAGCCACGATCTGTACCAACAAATTTGCGATGAGGTAGACCTTGGCCCAAATGTTCAAAGCAACCTTTGGTGAAGGCCATCAAGTCAATGTCATCGATTTGGATGCTCGGTATGATCCGAAAACGACCCAGAGGATAACGATGATGACTTAGCCCGAGAGATGAAAAACAGGTTGAACAGGCCAGAACCTCATGGAGAACTAATAGATGTGCAGTTGGGAGACGATCCAACAAAGGTAGTTAAGCTCGGTAGCGACCTACCAGAGCAAGTAAAGCAAGACCTTGTGCAATGTTTGAGAGACTATGCCGACTGCTCGCATGGCGAGCATCGACATGCCGGCATTCCTATCGAAATAGCACGCCATCGCTTTCGATCGATGAAGGGGTTGGCCGGTCGCTCAAAGAAGACGTACTCAGAGCGAGGAAAAATCTCAAGCCGCTGCAAAGGCAGTTGAGGACCTCATAAAGGCCAATTTCATAGAAGAGATCAAGTACACGACCTGGCTATCCAATGTCGTATTGGTCAAAAAGAAGAATGGCAAATGGAGGATGTGTGTAGACTACACCGATCTGAATAAGGCATGCCCGAAGGATGCCTTCCCCGTACCCAACATTGACAAGCTGGTCGATGGGGCCTCGGGCTACAAATTATTGTCCTTTTTGGACGCTTACTCAGGATACAATCAGATCACGATGTATCCACCCGATCGACACAAGAAAGCCTTCATGACAGATCGTGGAAATTTTCAGTACAAGGTGATGCCTTTCGGCCTAAAGAACGCTGGAGCGACTACCAGCGAATGATGAACAAAATCTTCAAGAGGCAGATCGGTCGAATCTCAGAGGTATACTTGGAAGACATGATCATCAAAAGTGGCACCGACCCAGATCATGTGAACGACCTCAGGGAAATATTTGAAGAAGCTAGGAAGAACTCACTCGCATGAATCACGAGAAGTGTACCTTTGGGGTGAGGGCGGTGATTTACGGGCTTCCACCTAAGCGAAAGAGGATGAAGCAAACCACGAGAAGTGCGGGCGGTCGCCGATATGAGGCCGCCACGACTAAAAAAAGAAATACAACGGTGAGCGGCATGGTAGCCGCCTGTCGTGTTCATTCCCAAAGCGGCTGCAAGTCGCTTCCTATCGTTTAGGATTTGAAGAAAGAGGTGGATTTTGAGTGGACCGACCAATGCCACGAGCATTGGATGAATTGAAGCAAGCATTGACCAACCCGCCGATTATGACCAAGCATTTGCCGCGGCGAGGCGTTGTATTTATACTTGGCCATATGAGAAGAAGTCTAAGTGCGGTCTTTGGTCGGGAAAAGCGACACGAAGCAAAATCCGGTCTACTTCATTAGTAAAAAGTCTTTGCAAAGGGCCGAGTGAGATACGAGAAAATAGAGAAGTTTTCCTTGCACTCCTAATAGCCGCTAGAAGATTGAGACCCTACTTTGTGGCCCATCAGTCGTGGTAAGGACCGACTGACCTATCGACAAGTCCTCCATCGGCGGACTGGCGAGGCGAATGATAAAGTGGGCGATGAGAGCTCGGTGAGTTTGGGATTAAATTCGAATCGGATCGGCCGCAAAAGCGCGGTGTTGGCCGACTTTATTCTTGAAATGACTCCTATCCCGAAGACCAGGTGAAACGACACGGATCTTGCGTAGATGGGTCGTCCAATAGCAGAGGAGTGGAGCGGCCTAATACTAAAAAAATTGAAGGCCTTGCTTTGTGGAGGTCTCTTTAACTTTTGCATTCCACACGCCCGAACAATCGGTCGAATATGAGGCGTGCATAGCCGACTGCGGCTCGCCGAGAGACTTCAATGTTGGCCGAGAGTTGAACCCGATCGGACTCCTTCTTTGGTCGTCTCGCAGATCAAAGAATTATATGATGCTAAGGGCGGCGTCTTTGAAGAATTACCTAGCCGAGTAAGAGAGCTTCTCAGCGATTCGGCCAAGGCGAGAAGTGACTCATGTGCCTCGGACCAAAAATGTTCGAGCAGACATTCTATCGAAACTTGCAAGTACAGAGACCCCGGGGAATCATAGAAGTTTGATCCAAGAGACTTTGAATCGGCCGAGCGTGTCGACCAAGCCAAGCGATCGTTGGCGTTACGTGTGTCAATCTGATTCGATTGGATCGCCCCTATCCTAAGGTACATTGTTGAAGGGGAAGAGCCGAGCGATCCAAAGCAAGCTAAGTTGGTCAGACTCAGAGCGACCAAGTATTCGGTAATAGAAGGAAGGTTATACAGAAGAGGATTCTCCTCGCCATTGTTAAGGTGTCTTACGTCGGTCGAAGCCGACCATGTTCTGAGGGACATTCATGAAGGTGTTTGTGGAAGTCACCAAGGAGCTCGTTCCATAGCTAAGAAGGCTCTCAGGGCCGGCTATTATTGGCCGACCATGGACGAGGATGCCAAGAAGCACGTTCAGAAATGCAAAAAATGCCAAGTACATCGCGATGTCCACATTGCACCTTCCACGAAATTACAAAGTCTTGTCTCACCTTGGCCGTTCGCACTGGTGGGGCATGGATCTGCTAGGCCCGTTTCCACCTGCTCCAGGCCAGTTCAAGTTCTTGATCGTGGCGATAGATTATTTTACTAAGTGGATCGAGGCCGAGCCTCTTGCAACCATCACCCCGTTTTGGGATCCTCGTGGTGATAAGCGACAGCGGCACCCGGTTCGCAGACAAAAGGTTCGAGAGAAATGTTGGCCGACTTAGGGGTAAAAAGCGTTTCACCTCGGTCGAGCACCCTCGGACAAACGGCCAAGGTAGGCGGCAGCATGAGTTATTCTGCGTGGGTTGAAGCGAAGACTTCGATGAAAAAGGAGGCTGGGTCGAAGAGCTGCGATCCGTTCTATGGGCTTACGGGGCGACCCCTCACTCAACGGCCCGGGAGTCCCCATTGGATCGGTATATGGGATCGATCTTTGTGATACCCATAGAGATGGGCGAGCTGAATTGGAGAACTTGAATCCCCTACGGTGGTTGACAACGGCCAGAGCTATTCGAGAAGAATTGGACCTAATTGAAGAGCTGCGCACCCAAGCGTCACTAAGAGAGCAATTGATCAAACAGAAGGTCGCAGCCAGATACAATACTCGCGTGCAAAAAAGAGACTTCACGGTCGGTCAACTCGTTCTGAGACGGGCCGGCGTAGGAAACAAGAATGCACGCCAAGGGAAAGCGGCACCAAATTGGGAAGGTTCATACAGGGTCATCAAGAAGACTGGAAAGGGGGCTTACGAGTGGAAACCATGGATGGGGCGACTATCCCCGAACATGGAATGCGAGAAAAACTTAGAAAGTATTACGTTTGAATGTAATGAGCGATTTGAATGTAATGAGCGGCGATCTATAAATGAAAAGCGGTGAGCGCTCTTTTTCCCATCGGGTTTTTACAGAGGCGACCTTTAGAAATATGATGTGTTCTTTACTTTCTCGCAAGAATGTATGACCCTCGCTCAAGATTGCCCGTGGCAAAGGAGCGATCGAAGATTTATCAAAGTTGATCAGATCGTCGAAACGATCTACCTCGAGAGCCATCGAAATGGCCCAAGGGTTAAGTAATAACCCACAACGTTAGATCGTCGAAACGATCTATATCGAGCGCCATCGAAATGGCCCAAGGGTTAAGTAACAACCCACAACGTTAGATCGTCGAAACGATCTATATCGAGCGCCATCGAAATGGCCCAAGGGTTAAGTAACAACCCATAACGTTAAATCGTCGAAACGATCTACATCGAGCGCCATCGAAATGGCCCAAGGGTTAAGTAATAACCCACAAACTTTAGGTCGACGAAACGACCTATGTTGAGCGCCACCGAGTTGGCCCAAAAGAAGGTCACCGAGTCGACCCGATCGAGTGCCATCGAAATGGTCCTATCAAGTGTCGTCAAGTGGGCACCGTTTATCGGATAAGAAATGCCGAGCGACCTAAATCTAAAGTTCGTAAACTTGGAAAAATAAATGCGAAACAATCAGATTCAAGTAAACAAACAAATTAAACGGAAAGAAATTGTCATTACAAACAAGGGACGCCCGGTCGAAGCCGAGCGTCCACTAATTGAAAACTGCACGAAGGCAGGAAAATTGTTGAGCCCGAAGGCAAGTTAAACTATTACAGAAATTACTCCGCTCGCAGGCGGGCTTCAGGGGCTTCAGAAGAGAACGGTGGCCGGGCGAACAACATTTCCTTGTTCGTCAACTTGCTCGGGCAGCATGATCTTGTTATCCACCACATAATGGGCGGGATTTATCATCTTCTCATCAAAGTTGATTTTCAGATCCGCATTCAAGGCACGCGCCTGAGCAAGAGCGTTATAGAACTGCTCGATTGCTGCCTCCCGACCGGCCTGGGCAACCATTTGGATCTTCGCCTGCAGCTCGGCATTCTCGGCCTCCAATCTGGCCTTATCCTTCTCCAAGGCTTCAACGTCGTTCTTCAGACTTGTCACTTGCCCACCGAGCTCCTTATTCCTCCACGCGAGTTTGGCCCGGTCCTCCTCACCCCGCTGAAGGGCGTCCTTCTTGGCCTTGGCAAGCTTGTCGTACTTCATCTGCGCCTCAGTCAAAGCCGCCTTAGCAGCACGAGCCCCTGCAAACAGAGATCGTCCAGCTATTAGTCGGTCGATCTAAGAAAAAGGAAATAACGGACTGAAAAAGTAAAGTACCTTGACTTATTTGACTCGGTCATGATTTTATCTATCCCCAAGCGGAGAGAAGCCTGGACCTCCATCGGCTTCTTCTCGAACCACTCGAGCTCGACTGTCCTAAACCCTCGGCGAGAGAATAGGGAGGTCGGCCTTGGCGGAATCCATGTTCGGTCGTCGAGCCTTATCCGCTTGGCGGAGCGATCGTCGACTGGGGCGGCCAAAGCGGTAGTTTTTTCTTTGGGCCCTTGGGAGTGGGGGGGCAGCTTGGAGGACGATTCAGGGACATCCCCTGGCTGAGATCCGTCGTACCTCTTGGCTCCTGGAATTGCAAAGCGAGATTCGAGAACTGACTCGATCACGGCCCAATTTTTACCGGCCATCCTCTCTGCAAAACGACAAGTCAAAAGGTTAGAAAAGAGCATTGACAATAAAATGTAAAGGCAAAGTTCAAAGGCAAACTGATCAGTGCATTTTAATGTACTCTTTATAGCTTTTCACTTAGTATTTTTAATTGTGTTCTGTACCTAATATTTAAGTCTTAGCACGTTTCTAGACTTTGGGTCTTATTTGAGCAGTATAGCAATTTATTGCTTAATTCATACTTTTATTGCATATTGACCCCTGTCTACTCTGCAGGTCATAACTTTGGCCACGTTTATCCGATTGAGGCGTGCAAGTATGCGTTGGAAAGCTAAGGAACAGAGCTACAATTCTTATGTTGAGCGCGAAACCCAATTCGGAAGTACTGAAGGCCAAAACTGCAAAATACCGAAGCAGTTTAATGTAAAACGGGTTTCGGGCCAAATATTAGTTTGTTAACGGGCTTTTATCCAAGAACCCATTAAGGGATTAGGTTTTTCGTTTTATTCTTATAGACTTGGCTGGAGCAGCCGTCTTGGACCATCTTACGCATTCCTACTTTCAATTTTACGTTTTGTGTCCTAACCTCCATGGAAGCTTAAGACCCTAGATCAATCTATTGGTGAAGGGTGTTGCTGTAAGGATTTTGAGGTTCAGTGCTTAATGTTTATTTAGTTTTTATGGTTTTAATTCTTTCTCTATCAATTCCATCTCCGTAATTTTTGTTGCAAATTCGGTTTGTGTTTTGCTTAATTACTCAAACTCTGTGATTTGCTTATGTGATTCGTTTTATGATTCAGTTTTGCTTAATCACTTAATCATGATTCTGTTTTGCAACTTTCATTATTCAAACTATTTTATCGCTTGTTTAATCTAGTTTGGATAGGAATTGATAGAGTCTATGACGCTTGTTTATAGGATTGAAAGAATTCAGTTATGATGTTAATTGTGTTAGTGGCGCTTGTTCACTATCACGATTGATTGAACACACTGCTTGACGCGCTTGCTTTAAAAGCGTGTGAATTCATATAAACCGATCGACGCTTGTTCACTTAGTTTATGATCAATCAAGAGTTATCAAACCTTGCACAAATCTTTATTTTAGAACCGATGATAAATCCGAGAAACACACGGAAACCATAGATTGATTTTCTCTCTTTAATTGATTTTCTTTGTTAAACAACAAACTCTTCACAAAACCCCCTTTTTATTGTTATTTGATCGTTCTTGATTTTGGTAATCTTAGTTTTAGAGGTCCTTGTGAGACGACCAAGGTTAACTTACCTTGTTACTATATTTTACACTTTTCATTATTTTTGACCAGCGTCGACCACGATCAAATTGGCGCCGTTCTTGGGGATCTCTAATTAGGGATTTCCAATTTCAAGAACCCCAATAACCACTAACCTTTTTCTCTTAGTTTTGCTTCTTTGCGAGTTCTTTCGATTTCGCCCGTTCAATTCCGACTCAAATTAAGTGAAAAAATCGATTTTTGGGTGATCTCGTCAGATCTCCTCGAAAATTGGTCGAAAATCAGAAAAAATTCAAGGAATAGGACTCCAAAAGGAGCTTAGGCCGAAAAATCCAAAATTTCTTCTTTTACATTTTCGTTTCAATTATTTTAATTTTTCATATTTTCAAAAAAATCCAAAAAAATTGCATATCTTTATTTTGATTTTATTAGATTTGTAGTGGTGTTTTTATGTTTTTAGATTAGATTTAATTCGTTTTGATTTTCTTCCTTAATTTTAGCATTAGTTTTAATTTTACGATTTGGTCCATTTATTTTGATATTTTTTCGATTTACCTAATGTTTAACGATTCTTCTTTTTCTATTCTCGATTCGATTTTGTTGATTGTGAGATGACCGCTATTTATGAACCCTCACTAGAGGATCTTATAAAAGAAATGGCTATTCAAAATCTTATATTCCAACAAAGAAACAGATTCAACACTTAGAGAATTAGAGATAATATTTGGACAAACTAACCTCTGCAGATTAATCGGATGCGACCCAAAGATCAAACGAGTGCTCGACGAGGAAGTAGTGATTCCTAATGTCCCAAATACTCCCATTTTGATTGCAACTACTCTCTGTTGAAACTCCGAGGTACCCACATCGGTTGTTATGAAAAATTACAAGGTTCTTTGAACATGTTGGTCATGAGCAATACACACCACCACTACCCCTTCCCTCAAAGAGAAGTGACTAAAAACACCCCATGGAAGAGCATTCCCTTTGTAAAATGGAATTGCTTGATGCTTTAGTTGATTATACATGTTCTAATAATCCTTCTCTTTGTCTTTGAGATTGAAAATACTTTGCGAGTTGATACACTTTCCATAGATGGTGTTGTGGATGTATTGTTGCTTCCTTGGAGCGACCACATGTTGTAGAGCTTAAACAACTCCTGAAAATTTTAAATATGCATATTTGGAGGGAAGTGAATATTTTTCTCGTGATTATTTCATCTAACCTTCAACTGAGCGGGAAAAGTCGCCTCCAATTCTAAGGGAACACAGAAAAGGTATCGGATGGACCTTGGCGGACATTCCTAATAAGAATGTGTGGCAAACACAACAACAACTCAGCCCCTTGATTACGGATGTATGGAAGAAGAAGGTGACCAAACATGTGTGTGGTAACCATAAAAGATCTTTCACTACCAAATACCAACCGCACACAAGATTCAAGTTCTCCACCTTCAGAGAGGAGTTTTCTTTCCTTATCCTTAAGTTATATATGTTGCTTACATTGAGGACAATGTGTGATTTAAGTGTGGGGTGTGTCTTTTTGTTTTTATGTTTTTAATCTTTAACTATAAAAAAAGAAAAAAAGTTGTTGCATGTTTTTCCATGAATTCTATGTTTGTACAAGTTGTGAGTGATTTTGACTATTCTAGGACCATGGGTGATTTGGCATGATTTGATTGATTTCTTGTTGCTCTTGGTATAATAAGTTGGGTATGAGCACTAAATCTTGCATCATCTGTGATAGTCATTAACCCCGTGAGAATTGAGCCTCTTTATGGATGGACTACATTTTGCCATTCTCTCCTTTCTTGTGTGTGACTCACTCATGTTTGTTAGTTACTCTAGAACTTGACTTGATTCTTGTTGAAACACTTGTTCACATGCATGTTTGAAATGATCTAGGCAATTCTATTTTTCTTAGCTACTAGCCAAATAAGCCTACCTTGAATTTATCCCTTTGTGTAAGCCCCCTCGAGCCTTTTTATCCCATTCTTTGTTTTATAGCTCATTACAAGCCTAAAAGAGAAAAACAATGATATTACCCAATCTTAGAGGGTGAAAGAGCTTTGATTTGAAAATTGTCATATCCATAAGTGTGTGGGGTGTCCAATTTGTGTAATTGTGGTTCTCACTTGGGTTGATTCTTGGGTTCTCAATGGAAAGTTTGGCAAGTACATTTGTATAGAAAAATACTCCACAAAAAAAAAAAAATGAAAAAAAGAAGAAGAAAAAAAATAGAAAAAGAAAGAAAAAAAGTCAAAAAAAAAGAATAAAAAAAAAAGAAAGAAAAATCTCATATATCTTTTTATTTTTGTTTTTGTATGAAGGAGAGTGAATGTTGTATGAAGAGAGTTATGGAGAGAAGTCTCAAAATTGTGAATTTAGTCATATCTCGTAGAAGTTGGACCCTCTCATGCTCACTTTACAGTTGATTTTCATTGCCTTTTCATCCTCTTTGATTTTTTTAAGCTTAGTTCCCCCTTAGGATTATCCCACCTTGACCTTGGCCCCATTACAACCCTTATAAAGACCTTTTGATCTTATGTGCATGGGTTCTTAAGTGTGGATGTTAGAAGCTTGTCAAGCATATGGTAGTACTAACTTTCATTGATGTGCTTATTATATATATGAGAGTAAACACAAGCCTAGACACTTGAGTGATTGAGAGCATTACTTATATAAATCCTGTGAGGACTCATCACTTATGATTCACTCGTTGGTGCTCTTACCTCTTGTTTACCTCCAGCAAACACCTAGGTTGCAATTAAGTGCTATCTCTGAATGTCATTCTCCTTGAATCCTATGAAAAGCATCTCTCTTATGACTTTGCATTCTTTGGGTTCATTGGAAACTCATGTTTTGCTTTTGTCTTGTTTTGTGTGTTTTGCCGGAGTGCAAAAGCTTAAGTGTGGGGAATTTGATCGGTGCATTTTAATGTACTCTTTATAGCTTTTCACCTAGTATTTTTAATTGTGTTCGTGCCTAATATTTAAGTCTTAGCACGTTTCTAGACTTTGGGTCTTATTTGAGCAAGATAGCAATTTATTGCTTAATTCATACTTTTATTGCATATTGACCCCTGTCTACTCTGCAGGTCATAACTTTGGCCACGTTTATCCGATTGAGGCGTGCAAGTATGCGTTGGAAAGCTAAGGAACAGAGCTACAATTCTTATGTTGAGCGCGAAACCCAATTCGGAAGTACTGAAGGCCAAAACTGCAAAATACCGAAGCAGTTTAATGTAAAACGGGTTTCGGGCCAAATATTAGTTTGTTAACGGGCTTTTATCCAAGAACCCATTAAGGGATTAGGTTTTTCGTTTTATTCTTATAGACTTGGCTGGAGCAGCCGTCTTGGACCATCTTACGCATTCCTACTTTCAATTTTACGTTTTGTGTCCTAACCTCCATGGAAGCTTAAGACCCTAGATCAATCTATTGGTGAAGGGTGTTGCTATAAGGATTTTGAGGTTCGATTGCTTAATGTTTATTTAGTTTTTATGGTTTTAATTCTTTCTCTATCAATTCCATCTCCGTAAATTTTGTTGCAAATTCGGTTTGTGTTTTGCTTAATTACTCAAACTCTGTGATTTGCTTATGTGATTCGTTTTATGATTCAGTTTTGCTTAATCACTTAATCATGATTCTGCGTTTTTGCAACTTTCATTATTCAAACTATTTTATCGCTTGTTTAATCTAGTTTTGATAGGAATTGATAGAGTCTATGGACGCTTGTTTATAGGATTGAAAGAATTCAGTTATGATGTTAATTGTGTTAGTGGCGCTTGTTCACTATCACGATTGATTGAACACACTTGTTTTGACGCTTGCTTTAAAAGCGTGAATTCATATAAACCGATCGACGCTTGTTCACTTAGTTTATGATCAATCAAGAGTTATCAAACCTTGCACAAATCTTTATTTTAGAACCGATGATAAATCCGAGAAACACACCCGGAAACCATAGATTGATTTTCTCTCTTTAATTGATTTTCTTTGTTAAACAACAAACTCTTCACAAAACCCCCCTTTTTATTGTTATTTGATCGTTCTTGATTTTGGTAATCTTAGTTTTAGAGGTCCTTGTGAGACGACCAAGGTTAACTTACCTTGTTACTATATTTTACACTTTTCATTATTTTGACCCGCGTACGACCGCTGATCACAAACCGATCTCGGCCTCCAGGTCCTGGCCCTCGAGCAAGACAAAGGGTCGACAAGGTATGTCGCCCTTAGGATCTGGACGCATCATGCCCGCCAGCGCTTTGATCATATCCAGAGACTGCAGGTCGGCCTCCCCCAAATCTTTGATCGAATAAATATAATCGCCCGGCCTCCTGCAGAAGTGAGCCTCGTTCCACATGATGGGAAAGTAAGGGGGACCAAGCATTCCGTCATTTGGACCTCGGATACGACCTTACCGGCCTCCTCGGTGGGAGCGATCCAAAAGTCTCGACTTCTCGGGCCGCTCCCAAGGATTCTTGGTACGCCTTGAAATATCAATGGTGGGTTTTCTGCATTTTAAAGGAAACCTGCTCCCTCTTTTCCTTGTTAGCTTTCTCCCTGAGCCAGCTCAGCTCAAAGAGAGTGAAGAACAGCATGATCGACACCGGCCGACCCAGCTTAGTCAAAAGAACTTCAAAGGTCTTCAGAAACGCCCATGCGTTAGGGTGGAGTTGAGAAAGGCGACCCAATGTGCGCGCAGACGTCGCGGCTGAAATTCAGTAAAAGGAGGGATAATGTTCATCCTCTCGAACACGAGCCGATACATCGTGAACTTGAAGTTGGGAGAATAAGTTGCAATATCTTCGCCGTCTTTCATGCCTCTCACCCTCCAGCCCGGCGAATCGTCGAGGCGGCTCCGCAGATCGGGCAAAGCAACATGGCCGACAGTAATGATGCTCCTATAAGAGCGGAGAGTTTCCGATACCCAAGACATGTCAGATACATCTCGGGCTACGTCCGCTTGTACTTCGGCCGACCCTCCATTCGATCCTCCGATGTTTACCTCCAGACCAGAGCTACTGGCTGCGGGCTGAACCACTTCTTCCTCGTGGGCTTCTTCCGCTCGGCCGCCTTCGACCTCTACCATCTCTTCGTCATCAATGATCACCACCTCAACGTCTTCTTCCTCTCCTTCCGCCCGGGATACGACATTCTCCGGTGGTGGGGTGTTGCACGGTCGCTCATCGAGATGGACGGACCTAGAACCAGGGCTCTCCGTGCTAGCCGATCCTCGACCGGAAGAGTGAGAACTCGAGCTCGTACTGCTCGAAGAACTGCTTGAAGAGCCGGAACCTTTGTCGCCCGAAGACGACTTAGACTCCTCCTCATAGGGATTGGGCTCGCCCGGCCTCGACATATGTGTAGCAAAAGATTGGGGCGGTTTACCAGGGATACGGGCGGTCAATTTCGTCCGTGGCATGCAAAAACACCTGTGATAAAGGGATCGAGTCGGTCGATCGAGCGACATTACTCATGAGAGGCGACTTGGCCATCCCCGAGGACGCCCCTATCACAAGGCGTTGAAAAGTACAAAATACTTTTAAAAGAAAAAACTCAAGTTTGGAAAGTAAAAGTAGGGATCGATCCATACCTAGAGCAGATGTTGTGGATCGGTCGCGAGTAGGTAGAATCAGCTACGGATGCAAGTCGGCGGCAGATGAGTCGGTCGTTGGCAGAGCAATTCTTGAAAGCGTGAGAAATGAACTCGGTGAAGGGCTATTTATAGCACGGACCCTTGGCGCGAAGGGGACCGGGAGGCGAAGCGTCGCAACGTTTCACCTTCTCACCAATGGTTGTCTCGCACGACCTCGGAAACACCAAGCGTCATGTGCGGAATGTCGGTGAAGACCAACCGTCGCGTCAAGACGCCGATGGTTGGCGGCGCGGTCGACACCGCCCTATCAAAAAGCAAGCGGCGCGTCCGTTTCATCAAAGTAACTTCACTCCACGGGGGCATCGATTCAAGCCTCGGCCCGCTCTTAGCGACCTAGGCTTGGGGGCAATCGTTCTGGGTGTATCGGCCAAATACGAAGCGCCAGCAGCAATTGGACTGCGGCCCGACCCATCTCGTCGGCCCAAACACGGCGCTTGGAGCGCATTCTCGCCGGCGAAAATCTCGCAAAAGCGGTCGGACCTCGCGCGATATATACGCCATTCACGCATGGCATCAGTGCACGTTCTCTAACCTGTGCTATCTCGCGGCGACCTCTCACTAGATCGTCGGAGTGTCTTTTGCAGTACCACCCGAGGTGCTCAACGCGTGAAGCGGGACCGGTCCTTTCACTCATTCAACGACCGCCCACTTGACAAGACTACCACTACTTCAACACTTCATTGGTCAAGGTACGATCACTTTCTAATTACTACTAATTAGCCAATTTGAAATCAGAGTTTTCAAAAACTTTTCCACGCACCACCAAGAGAGAGCTACATTTTCATAACAACAACATAAGATAGCACTTTAAAAATTAGTGTGTGATATATAGCACGTCAAAATGGGGCGAACCCTCAAAAACACTTGTTTAGTTTTTACAACAACTTCAATATAATTCTCCAGTACAGCGGAAAAACACAAGTCTAGAAGTATTTAATACATCACTAATTGACAGTCTAACAGCATCAAAACAAAATACTAAATAACTAAGACACCCCGTCCCCGGTGCTACATATCAGAGCTTGACCATAACTAGACTACGTCATTTGCTATCACCTGCAGGTTGCCGACATGAGAAGCAACACGAAAGCAGTAGGGTGAGTCTCTTTACATAAATAATAGCAAATAGGATAAGCATTATATTAGGGAAGGCAACTAGCAACAATCACATTCCAACAATTAGCATATGGCATTAAGTATGGCACATCAGCTCACAAACATCATAAAGCAACACCAATTTCATGAATGTATGCATGTATGCAAGTATGCATGTGGTACCATCAACCTCCATAAATTTTGCCTTCAGGGCACAACCACCATAATAGATATCAACAACCACCATACGATATCAAGGCCGAAGCCTACAACCACCATTTGATGCATATGAAGTATGAGACACCATGAACAATGCATCAATCACACACAATCTCATTATATGCAAATTACCACCACCATTGAACAATCGCCTTAAGCATTTACCTTAAACAACCACCATAAGGTAATAAGCAACCACCTTAAACAACCACCTTGAATATTAAACAACCACCTTAAACAACCACCTTAGAGTATTTAAACAACCACCATAAAGTATTAATCAACCACCATAAGATATTAATCAACCACCATAAAATATTAATCAAACACTTTAAACTCACCAAGACATCACCAACCACTAGCTCTAAGGCTAACACCCAAAACATAGCTCTAAGGCTAACACCAATGCCAAGGACCAACTCTCACAAAAGGACCAACTTGTCACCTAAGGACTAAACCGACACCCCCAAGGACAAAACGGTCACCTAAGGGACTAAACAGTCACATAGGGACCAAAACAACACCATAGAAGGACCAATAGTGCATAGGGACCAAAATAGCATTTTTGAGGACTAAAAGTGAACAAGGACCAAAACAGCATTTTTGGGGACTAAGACACAACATAGCGCGCCAGCGCACAGGCGCAAAGTGGCGCCCTTGTGCGCAACACAACACACAACACACACACACAGGCGCGCTGGGCACGCCAAAATGGCGCCCCTGCCTGCGCCACACTTGCACACGCGCACCACTAGGCGCAACACAGGCGCACTGGGCACGCCAAAATGGCGCCCAGTCTTGCGCCGCACACACACGCACACACCTGCACGCAACAGTGGCGCTGGCACGCCAAAAATGGCGCCCGCATGCGCCTTGCACCACCAAACAACCCGCCCAAAGACACCACCCACACACTGCGCGCCACTAGGCGCACAATCGAACAAAATGCCCCCTTGTTCTCCAGCAAACCGATGGGATACACACACTCAACACCATCAAACCTCTTCACTTAAGCAATTCACCAACACCCAATCATCAACATAACTCCTCATATTGATTTTAATTAAACCCATGCAATTATCACATCAACACCAACAATAATAGAATTGCATTTCAATTTCTCATTTCACAACAACATCATTAGTTCCCCAAATTTAATCCCACACAACACCAAATTAATTCAAACCACCCATAACACCATTTAATTCAAACAACACATAACAACAATTAATTCAAACAACACATAAACAACAATTTAATTCAAACAACACATAAACAACAATTTATTCAAACAACACATAAACAACAATTTATTACCCTAAACACCTAACCCACACATAATCACTCATCATATCACCTATTATGTATGAAAGAGAGCCCCCTAACCTTAAAATTTGGAGAACTCAAGCAATCTCTCCTTCACCAACACAAGAACCACCAAAAATGGATACTTCACTACTTTGAGCTTCAAATACCTTCCATGGTAAAGTGGAAATGAGAAGGAATTAGTGTATGAAACTTACACTAATAGAAAGAGTATGAAAAATGGAGAAGAATGGTACCCAAAACCACTTACCCCAAGCAAAAATGGAATTTTCCTCTTTAGTGGGCCTTGGGCCCTTTATTTGCACCTCTTAGCTACTTCAACCACCCCCTTGACATAATTAAATCACCACTCCCTTATTTACTACCCAATACCTCTTAGTTATATTAAACACTCTATTATTCTTTTAATATAACTAATCACTATAACACCTCCTAAATAAAATAAAACTCCAAATTAATTAATTGACTTAAATAAATGTTGCAAGCTTTAAATAACTTAATTAAATGAATAATTAAATTATTTTGGGGCGTTACAGAAACGATTAGATAACTTAAAACAAATTCAAGTCATAATCGGATACAAAGATAACAAGGGAAACATAAACACGAATGGAAGAACTAAATCTCCAATCTTCTATCCGAGCATGCCACCTACTTGTGCCATACAACCTTTCTTCTTTCCCTGTTTCTCTATAAAACAACAACATATGATAGGGTGAGACAACATATCTCAGTGAGTCTTACCGTGACCCCCTTACCTATCACTCGGTCCATTTTAAAAATCTTATTAACCGTGATTTAATTAATAAACCACGTGCATTATCAATTGCACAATACCGACTGCCCTTCGACTAATCCGGTAAACAGTGCAATCATAACTTCCTAGCAAGCGCATGTACCATACCGAGCGCGCCTCCGACTAATCCGTGAATCGATAATTCTATTTTATATAGAGTTATTCATCTATTTTTACTTAGGTTATTGTTTATTTTCAAGTACATTAATATATAAATATAGCTTATTTATTAAGAAACAAAATTTTAGAGATCCAAATGATTAGGACAAGTAACTAGGCATAAATACACATATCTTGTTAGGTTTGATGTTTTTGTTCGGTGCAGCAACTGCAGGAGTGGAAACACTGCCAACACCAGGAGTGGAAACACTGCCAACACTAGGAGTGGAAACACTGCCTACACCTGCAAAATCTAAGAGTTTGCACCAAAACATCAAGGACCATTTTGATGCTTCCACACTTGAATTGTGACGTCATGCCTAGTCAAGCGGAGGCGAGCCACTTGCAGAAGTCGGCGATAAACATAAAAATCAAGTAACAAGGCTCATCTATCTAAAGAGACATGTGGCACTTCTCCAATGGACCACACCTTATGTTATGCATGCAAGCGACCACAACTGAGCTATTTGCTTCATTGGTTGTCGATTTTATCTAAAGTTGGTCCCCTCCGTTGATCTTACGCGCCTAAGGAAACCCCTCAAGGGGAGGAAAGCTTCCAAGCCTATAAATAGAAGCCATATCTTCACCTACAAACAATCATTCATCCTTGATTGTATTTCTTCATTTGTTTACGAAAGGATCACTTAGTTTTAGTTTAGTTTTAGTTTTTCTTTACGTTTCTGAAGAGAAGGAAGGTAAGGAGGTGCTTGACAACCACTCCCTTCACTTCTACTTGAAGGAAACTTGTGTAAGAAACTAATATTGTACTTCAACTTGGGAAACTCGTGCAAATGATCTTCTATTCGAGTAATCTCTCTCCTTTTAAGTTCTTTTGCTATATTACTCATTTGATTATGCTCATTCTTGATTTTCTATATTATATTATGAGTAACATGAGCTAAATTCCCTTAAGTTGAGATGTTATAACCTTGTAATGAAATTCTAAATATGTTATTATGATTTATGTAGTGTATGCATTTTAATTCTTGTGTGATACTTCTTTCAAAACTTATTCTGGAATTGATCACTTTGGAATAAGTAAAACTTGTGGCAGCAGACATGGGTCACATTTATGACCTCAAGAGTTAATAGGAATGAGTGTTTCTAACAACAACTTGTTAAACTAGCTTTAATAAGAATTGTTGTTAAAACCATGTTAAGTCCTAGACATAGGATAACATAGTTCCAAGGGTGATACAGTGGGAGGTTAACAATACAAGAGTGAAATTATTTAGCAAATTGGATCATTGTTAGGAGGCGAGAGAAGAATTGACTACTCTTTTCTTTACTGTAAAAAACAAAGATTATAAGAGCTTGTAATTGTAACACCCCATTTCTACCCGGCAAATAAATAAAATTTATCAGAGTTCAAAAATTATTTTTTCAACACATCCAAAGGAATGCTACATTTTCTTCACACAAACAACGACATTATAATAACAAAGCTCTCTTAAAAATTAATACATTTACGCAACACACAGCACTGGGATGGAATCCTCAAAAATATATTACTTGAGTTCTCATAACATGAGTTTTCAACGTCTCATGTGGAATAAAATTAATATCTTATAAAACAAAATACAGTCTCAACAATAACATAATAATCTCCATAAAATTACTCAACAAGGCAAATAAACAAAGACAATAAACTAGCGCCCCATCCCCTGAGTGTTACGTATCAGAGCTTATAGACCGACTCAGGAGTGAAGAAATAACAGCCTTCACTCATGGCTACCTGTAATAATAACAACAAAGGGGTAAGTCTAAACCGCATAATAAGGCTTATAATAAGTATTATGCTAGAATATAGAACTACACTCATCACAACAACACTCTTATATTTTATTTATATAAAATCATATACAGCGGCCTAGTACCAGGTACAAGATCAATAGCAAACTCAACCTCCCTCTCAGGCGGAACACTCGGGATCTCATCAGGGAACACTTCAAGAAATTCACACACTACCTTCAATCCTTCAATGATATCCTGATTCTCAGCAGACAGTGATGTAACACCCCACTTTTTCTAAATAATTATTATAACATGTTTTTAGAAATCACTTTATTTTAATTGTGTGCTTTAGAGTTAAAAAAAGAAACCTAGGTATAGCACCCCAATTTTTCTAAGTTAGAATAGTTATTAAAATATATTTATTTTGAGATTTTATTGTTTTATTATTATTATTATTATTATTATTATTATTATTGTATGCTACGTAAATATATAGATATGTGTGTATGCATATATTTGATGAATGAATATTGATTTATGGATAACCTTTAAATATTATGCATGTGCATGTTTCTTCATGAATAAGCAAATGAATGATCTTTGCACACCTCCTCCTTCCTAAACTTTCACGTTGGCTTCATGAGGGAGGGAGACATATGAGTAACTTACCTTTGGACCATGTATATCATGCCAACACAAAAGTTGTTGTACACCTCATGCTTCCATATAGATGCTTGCTTATGATTCATCACTAAAATCTTATAGAACCATGCCACCTAGAAAGTAAATATTACACCTCATGCTTAGCATGATGTAAGCAAAGCCTTTGAATTCACTATAAATAACTAGTTCATTTCCTTGGTGCTTCATCACTCAAAACACAAACTCACTCCTTTCCTCTTTGAAAAACCTTCGACCACATAGATACTCCTTCTTTACACCTTCTTTATTTTAAAGCTTTACATCAAAAACACTTAAACCAAGTCTAGCCGATCATACCGTTGAGTTCGTAGTTTCGTAGCGGTGCGGTGCTAGTATTCGAGTACGTGTCGGTGTTTTCGGAGCAAGTGTTACGTCCGTGCTATATTTAAGGTGGGGCAAGATATCGTATTCGTCGGGACGGTTAGCGTAAAGTTTTAATTTAAATATGTGTAGAGTGACCCAAGCTCTACTAGAGTTAAAGAGTCACCGATACCTAAAGATCATTTGACTACTCTTCGGAGTTAAGGTTAAGTGAAGTTTAGGCCGTCGATGACCGATTAACGCATAGGAAAGTATTATATTATTATTTGATTGATTGATAGATTGTTTGACTGTTTTGATTGTTTAAATGCTATGTTTTGTGCTATTCATGTTATCTGTGAAATCGTCGAAATGTCTTATTTATATTGAGAAGCATGACCTTATTTTATAATAATATTGAAGTTAAGATTTTCATAATGAACCTAGGTGTGCATAGTGAACTAAGATAAAGAGATATAAAGTGAAATGAATATATTTAACTCAGTAGTGTATGTGATAGTACAAGGTACTGATCAACAAGATGAGTAAGGCATACGGGTTAAGGTGTAATTAAAGAGAACGATGTAGATTGCATATGTGTTGTAAGTCCACAGCCGTGTGGTATGGGACACACGAGGTCAAATCACAAGTGCGGTCCTTAGTAGGACATATTTGTATTTATCTACGGATGGGGTAATGCTAGGTTTAGATTACTACGATCGGTTTTGGCGAGGAAAGACTTATAACACTCGGACTCCATTGTGACGATCAGTGGCGTCTCGGAGTATAGTAGGGACGTCGGTGGCATCGAGGATATGGCGAGTTAGCATATAGTATTGTCACATGTTCATAGATAGAGTTATAAGCATAAGATATCAATAACGGATATAAGATAAGGAATAATTTGAATTTATGTCTTTGGTAACATGTTTAATTTGAGCTTTACCTTATGTTTCCATTTTCTGACTTGTACATGTATCTTAGCCCTATGTGTTTTTTCTTTTGGTATATTTATTGTATCGTTTAGATTCAGCCGAGGAGTCACTCGTAGCAGAAGGAGATACTATTCCTTCCATGATGGACGTCGGAGGCACAGAGGATGCCAGTGCGATATGATGGAGCTGTCAGGTGTCTCATGGAGAGAACCTGAGTTTTGTTTAGCCAGTGTATCAGTCATTTGAGTCTCGTTTAGCTGGCTTTTTATGTTCTGCTATTTTGTAGTACTACGATTATATTTTGTGAGCTTTAGTCTAGCCACACATATTTTGTGAAACTCGCAATATTATTTTTATTTGATATATGTTAGTTATATACATGTTTTAAGTTTTAAAAATTTATCTGATTTGAAGATTACGAGATTAAGTGTAAAGGGTTACTATAATGAGGACGAGGGTCGTCTCATTTAATGGTATCAGAGTAGTTCGATTCAAATCGGACTGTGAGTTAGGGTCATACTGGCTGAGTCGAGTTAGTTCCACATCGGATACTAACTATGTATAGAATTGGGTAGAGAGTCTATGTGAGCCTTTAAACGGGCTAGTGTCTTGCTTTCAAGTATGTTAAATTTAGGGGACGAAATTTCTTTAAGGGGGGTAGTAATGTAACACCCCACTTTTTCTAAATAATTATTATAACATGTTTTTAGAAATCACTTTATTTTAATTGTGTGCTTTAGAGTTTAAAAAGAAACCTAGGTATAGCACCCCAATTTTTCTAAGTTAGAATAGTTATTAAAATATATTTATTTTGAGATTTTATTGTTTTATTATTATTATTATATTATTATTATTATTATTATTGTATGCTACGTAAATATTTAGATATGTGTGTATGCATATATTTGATGAATGAATATTGATTTATGGATAACCTTTAAATATTATGCATGTGCATGTTTCTTCATGAATAAGCAAATGAATGATCTTTGCACACCTCCTCCTTCCTAAACTTTCACGTTGGCTTCATGAGGGAGGGAGACATATGAGTAACTTACCTTTGGACCATGTATATCATGCCAACACAAAAGTTGTTGTACACCTCATGCTTCCATATAGATGCTTGCTTATGATTCATCACTAAAATCTTATAGAACCATGCCACCTAGAAAGTAAATATTACACCTCATGCTTAGCATGATGTAAGCAAAGCCTTTGAATTCACTATAAATAACTAGTTCATTTCCTTGGTGCTTCATCACTCAAAACACAAACTCACTCCTTTCCTCTTTGAAAAACCTTCGACCACATAGATACTCCTTCTTTACACCTTCTTTATTTTAAAGCTTTACATCAAAAACACTTAAACCAAGTCTAGCCGATCATACCGTTGAGTTCTTAGTTTCGTAGCGGTGCGGTGCTAGTATTCGAGTATGTGTCGGTGTTTTCGGAGCAAGTGTTACGTCGTGCTATATTTAAGGTGGGGGCAAGATATCGTATTCGTCGGGGACGGTTAGCGTAAAGTTTTAATTTAAATATGTGTAGAGTGACCCAAGCTCTACTAGAGTTAAAGAGTCACCGATACCTAAAGATCATTTGACTACTCTTCGGAGTTAAGGTTAAGTGAAGTTTAGGCCGTCAATGACCGATTAACGCATAGGAAAGTATTATATTATTATTTGATTGATTGATAGATTGTTTGATTTGTTTTGATTGTTTAAATGCTATGTTTTGTGCTATTCATGTTATACGTGAAATCGTCGAAATGTCTTATTTATATTGAGAAGCATGACCTTATTTTATAATAATATTGAAGTTAAGATTTTCATAATGAACCTAGGTGTGCATAGTGAACTAAGATAAAGAGATATAAAGTGAAATGAATATATTTAACCAGTAGTGCAAGTGATAGTACAAAGTCTTGATCAACAAGATGAGTAAGGCATACGGGTTAAGGTGTAATTAAAGAGAACGATGTAGATTGCATATGTGTTGTAAGTCCACGGCCGTGTGGTATGGGACACACGAGGTCAAATCTGGGTCCGGTCCTTAGTAGGACATATTTGTATTTATCGGCCGGATGGGGTAATGCTAGGTTTAGATTACTCACGATCGGCTTTGGCGGGGAAAGACTTATACCACTCGGACTCCATTGTGACGGATCAGTGGCGTCTCCGAAGTATAGTAGGGACGTCGGTGGCATCGAGGATATGGCGAGTTAGCATATAGTATTGTCACATGTTCATAGATAGAGTTATAAGCATAAGATATCAATAACGGATATAAGATAAGGAATAATTTGAATTGATGTCTTTGGTAACATGTTTAAATTGAGCTTTACCTTATGTTTCCATTTTCCGACTTGTACATGTATCTTAGCCCTATGTGTTTTTCTTTTGGTATATTTATTGTATCGTTTAGATTGGTAGAGAGTCACTCGTAGCGAAGGAGATACTATTCCTTCCATGATGGGCGTCGGAGGCACGAGAGGATGCCGGTGCGATATGATGGAGTGTGTCGGTGTCTCATGGAGAGAACACGAGTTTTGTTTAGCTTGATGTGTCGAGTCATTTGAGTCTCATTTAGTGGCTTTTTATGTTCTGCTATTTTGTAGTACTCGATTATATTTTGTGAGCTTTAGTCTAGCCACACATATTTTGTGAAACTCTTAATATTATTTTTATTTGATATATGTTAGTTATATACATGTTTTAAGTTTTAAAAATTTATACGATTTGAAGATTACGAGATTAAGTGTAAATGGTTACTATAATGAGGACGAGGGTCGTCTCATTTAATGGTATCGAGTAGTTCGATTCAAATCGGATTTGTGAGTTAGGGTCATCTTGGTGAGTCGAGTTAGTTCCACATCGGATACTAACTATGTATAGAATTGGGTAGAGAGTCTATGTGAGCCTTTACGGGCTAGTGTCTTGCTTTCAAGTATGTTAAATTTAGGGGACGAAATTTCTTTAAGGGGTAGTAATGTAACACCCCACTTTTTCTAAATAATTATTATAACATGTTTTTAGAAATCACTTTATTTTAATTGTGTGCTTTAGAGTTTAAAAAGAAACCTAGGTATAGCACCCCAATTTTTCTAAGTTAGAATAGTTATTAAAATATATTTATTTTGAGATTTTATTGTTTTATTATTATTATTATTATTATTATTATTATTATTATTATTATTATTATTATCATTATTGTATGCTACGTAAATATATAGATATGTGTGTATGCATATATTTGATGAATGAATATTGATTTATGGATAACCTTTAAATATTATGCATGTGCATGTTTCTTCATGAATAAGCAAATGAATGATCTTTGCACACCTCCTCCTTCCTAAACTTTCACGTTGGCTTCATGAGGGAGGGAGACATATGAGTAACTTACCTTTGGACCATATGTATATCATGCCAACACAAAAGTTGTTGTACACCTCATGCTTCCATATAGATGCTTGCTTATGATTCATCACTAAAATCTTATAGAACCATGCCACCTAGAAAGTAAATATTACACCTCATGCTTAGCATGATGTAAGCAAAGCCTTTGAATTCACTATAAATAACTAGTTCATTTCCTTGGTGCTTCATCACTCAAAACACAAACTCACTCCTTTCCTCTTTGAAAAACCTTTGACCACATAGATACTCCTTCTTTACACCTTCTTTATTTTAAAGCTTTACATCAAAAACACTTAAACCAAGTCTAGCCGATCATACCGTTGAGTTCTTAGTTTCGTAGCGGTGCGGTGCTAGTATTCGAGTGCGTGTCGGTGTTTTGGAGCAAGTGTTACGTCTGTGCTATATTTAAGGTGGGGCAAGATATCGTATTCGTCGGGACGGTTAGCGTAAAGTTTTAATTTAAATATGTGTAGAGTGACCCAAGCTCTACTAGAGTTAAAGAGTCACCGATACCTAAAGATCATTTGACTACTCTTGGAGTTAAGGTTAAGCGAAGTTTAGGCCGTCGATGACCGATTAACGCATAGGAAAGTATTATATTATTATTTGATTGATTGATAGATTGTTTGATTTGTTTTGATTGTTTAAATTCTATGTTTTGTGCTATTCATGTTATACGTGAAATCGTCGAAATGTCTTATTTATATTGAGAAGCATGACCTTATTTTATAATAATATTGAAGTTAAGATTTTCATAATGAACCTAGGTGTGCATAGTGAACTAAGATAAAGAGATATAAAGTGAAATGAATATATTTAACAGTAGTGCAAGTGATAGTACAAGGTCTTGATCAACAAGATGAGTAAGGCATACGGGTTAAGGTGTAATTAAAGAGAACGATGTAGATTGCATATGTGTTGTAAGTCCACAGTAGTGTGGTATGGGACACACGAGGTCAAGTGCAAGGTGCGGTCCTTAGTAGGACATATTTGTATTTATCGGCCGGATGGGGTAATGCTAGGTTTAGATTACTCACGATCGGTTTTGGCGGGGAAAGACTTATAACACTCGGACTCCATTGTGACGATCGAATGGCGTCTCGAAGTATAGTAGGGGCGTCGGTGGCATCGAGGATATGGCGAGTTAGCATATAGTATTGTCACATGTTCATAGATAGAGTTATAAGCATAAGATATCAATAACGGATATAAGATAAGGAATAATTTGAATTGATGTCTTTGGTAACATGTTTAAATTGAGCTTTACCTTATGTTTCCATTTTCGACTTGTACATGTATCTTAGCCCTATGTGTTTTTTTCTTTTGGTATATTTATTGTATCGTTTAGATTCAGTAGAGGAGTCACTCGTAGCAGAAGGAGATACTATTCCTTCCATGATGGACGTCGAAGGCACAGAGGATGCCAGTGCGATATGATGGAGCTGTCAGGTGTCTCATGGAGAGAACCTGAGTTTTGTTTAGCCAGTGTGTCAGTCATTTGAGTCTCGTTTAGCTGGCTTTTTATGTTCTGCTATTTTGTAGTACTCTGATTATATTTTGACAGGCTTTAGTCTAGCCACACATATTTTGTGAAACTCGCAATATTATTTTTATTTGATATATGTTAGTTATATACATGTTTTAAGTTTTAAAAATTTATCTGATTTGAAGATTACGAGATTAAGTGTAAAGGGTTACTATAATGAGGACGAGGGTCGTCTCATTTAATGGTATCAGAGTAGTTCGATTCAAATCGGACTGTGAGTTAGGGTCATACTGGCTGAGTCGAGTTAGTTCCACATCGGATATTAACTATGTATAGAATTGGGTAGAGAGTCTATGTGAGCCTTTAAAGCGGGCTAGTGTCTTGCTTTCAAGTATGTTAAATTTCGGGATGAGAAATTTCTTTAAGGGGGTAGTAATGTAACACCCACTTTTTCTAAATAATTATTATAACATGTTTTTAGAAATCACTTTATTTTAATTGTGTGCTTTAGAGTTTAAAAAGAAACCTAGGTATAGCACCCCAATTTTTCTAAGTTAGAATAGTTATTAAAATATATTTATTTTGAGATTTTATTGTTTTATTATTATTATTATTATTATTATTGTATGCTACGTAAATATATAGATATGTGTGTATGCATATATTTGATGAATGAATATTGATTTATGGATAACCTTTAAATATTATGCATGTGCATGTTTCTTCATGAATAAGCAAATGAATGATCTTTGCACACCTCCTCCTTCCTAAACTTTCACGTTGGCTTCATGAGGGAGGGAGACATATGAGTAACTTACCTTTGGACCATATGTATATCATGCCAACACAAAAGTTGTTGTACACCTCATGCTTCCATATAGATGCTTGCTTATGATTCATCACTAAAATCTTATAGAACCATGCCACCTAGAAAGTAAATATTACACCTCATGCTTAGCATGATGTAAGCAAAGCCTTTGAATTCACTATAAATAACTAGTTCATTTCCTTGGTGCTTCATCACTCAAAACACAAACTCACTCCTTTCCTCTTTGAAAAACCTTCGACCACATAGATACTCCTTCTTTACACCTTCTTTATTTTAAAGCTTTACATCAAAAACACTTAAACCAAGTCTAGCCGATCATACCGTTGAGTTCTTAGTTTCGTAGCGGTGCGGTGCTAGTATTCGAGTGCGTGTCGGTGTTTTGGAGCAAGTGTTACGTCGTGCTATATTTAAGGTGGGGCAAGATATCGTATTCGTCGGGACGGTTAGCGTAAAGTTTTAATTTAAATATGTGTAGAGTGACCCAAGCTCTACTAGAGTTAAAGAGTCACCGATACCTAAAGATCATTTGACTACTCTTCGGAGTTAAGGTTAACTGAAGTTTAGGCCGTCGATGACCGATTAACGCATAGGAAAGTATTATATTATTATTTGATTGATTGATATATTGTTTGATTTGTTTTGATTGTTTAAATGCTATGTTTTGTGCTATTCATGTTATACGTGAAATCGTCGAAATGTCTTATTTATATTGAGAAGCATGACCTTATTTTATAATAATATTGAAGTTAAGATTTTCATAATGAACCTAGGTGTGCATAGTGAACTAAGATAAAGAGATATAAAGTGAAATGAATATATTTAACCAGTAGTGCAAGTGATAGTACAAAGTCTTGATCAACAAGATGAGTAAGGCATACGGGTTAAGGTGTAATTAAAGAGAACGATGTAGATTGCATATGTGTTGTAAGTCCACGGTAGTGTGGTATGGGACACACGAGGTCAAATCACAAGTGCGGTCCTTAGTAGGACATATTTGTATTTATCGGCCGGATGGGGTAATGCTAGGTTTAGATTACTCTGATCAGTTTTGGCAGGGAAAGACTTATAACACTCGGACTCCATTGTGACAGTCGAGTGGCGTCTCCGAAGTATAGTAGGGACGTCAGTGGCATCAGGATATGGCCAGAGTTAGCATATAGTATTGTCACATGTTCATAGATAGAGTTATAAGCATAAGATATCAATAACGGATATAAGATAAGGAATAATTTGAATTGATGTCTTTGGTAACATGTTTAAATTGAGCTTTACCTTATGTTTCCATTTTTCGACTTGTACATGTATCTTAGCCCTATGTGTTTTTCTTTTGGTATATTTATTGTATCGTTTAGATTCAGCCGAGGAGTCACTCGTAGCAGAAGGAGATACTATTCCTTCCATGATGGACGTCGGAGGCACAGAGGATGCCAGTGCGATATGATGGAGCTGTCAGGTGTCTCATGGAGAGAACCTGAGTTTTGTTTAGCCAGTGTGTCAGTCATTTGAGTCTCATTTAGCTGGCTTTTTATGTTACTGCTATTTTGTAGTACTCGATTATATTTTGTGTGAGCTTTAGTCTAGCCACACATATTTTGTGAAACTCGCAATATTATTTTTATTTGATATATGTTAGTTATATACATGTTTTAAGTTTTAAAAATTTATCTGATTTGAAGATTACGAGATTAAGTGTAAATGGTTACTATAATGAGGACGAGGGTCGTCTCATTTAATGGTATCAGAGTAGTTCGATTCAAATCGGACTGTGAGTTAGGGTCATCTTGGTGAGTCGAGTTAGTTCCACATCGGATACTAACTATGTATAGAATTGGGTAGAGAGTCTATGTGAGCCTTTACGGGCTAGTGTCTTGCTTTCAAGTATGTTAAATTCGGGGGACGAAATTTCTTTAAGGGGGTAGTAATGTAACACCCCACTTTTTCTAAATAATTATTATAACATGTTTTTAGAAATCACTTTATTTTAATTGTGTGCTTTAGAGTTTAAAAAGAAACCTAGGTATAGCACCCCAATTTTTCTAAGTTAGAATAGTTATTAAAATATATTTATTTTGAGATTTTATTGTTATTATTATTATTATTATTATTATTATTATTATTATTATTATCATTATTGTATGCTACGTAAATATATAGATATGTGTGTATGCATATATTTGATGAATGAATATTGATTTATGGATAACCTTTAAATATTATGCATGTGCATGTTTCTTCATGAATAAGCAAATGAATGATCTTTGCACACCTCCTCCTTCCTAAACTTTCACGTTGGCTTCATGAGGAGGGAGACATATGAGTAACTTACCTTTGGACCATATGTATATCATGCCAACACAAAAGTTGTTGTACACCTCATGCTTCCATATAGATGCTTGCTTATGATTCATCACTAAAATCTTATAGAACCATGCCACCTAGAAAGTAAATATTACACCTCATGCTTAGCATGATGTAAGCAAAGCCTTTGAATTCACTATAAATAACTAGTTCATTTCCTTGGTGCTTCATCACTCAAAACACAAACTCACTCCTTTCCTCTTTGAAAAACCTTCGACCACATAGATACTCCTTCTTTACACCTTCTTTATTTTAAAGCTTTACATCAAAAACACTTAAACCAAGTCTAGCCGATCATACCGTTGAGTTCTTAGTTTCGTAGCGGTGCGGTGCTAGTATTCGAGCACGTGTCGGTGTTTCGGAGCAAGTGTTACGTCTGTGCTATATTTAAGGTGGGGGCAAGATATCGTATTCGTCGGGACGGTTAGCGTAAAGTTTTAATTTAAATATGTGTAGAGTGACCCAAGCTCTACTAGAGTTAAAGAGTCACCGATACCTAAAGATCATTTGACTACTCTTGGAGTTAAGGTTAATGAAGTTTAGGCCGTCGATGACCGATTAACGATAGGAAAGTATTATATTATTATTTGATTGATTGATAGATTGTTTGATTTGTTTTGATTGTTTAAATTCTATGTTTTGTGCTATTCATGTTATCTGTGAAATCGTCGAAATGTCTTATTTATATTGAGAAGCATGACCTTATTTTATAATAATATTGAAGTTAAGATTTTCATAATGAACCTAGGTGTGCATAGTGAACTAAGATAAAGAGATATAAAGTGAAATGAATATATTTAATAGTAGTGCAAGTGATAGTACAAGGTCTTGATCAACAAGATGAGTAAGGCATACGGGTTAAGGTGTAATTAAAGAGAACGATGTAGATTGCATATGTGTTGTAAGTCCACAGTAGTGTGGTATGGGACACACGAGGTCAAGTCACATCGGTCCGGTCCTTAGTAGGACATATTTGTATTTATCGTACGGATGGGGTAATGCTAGGTTTAGATTACTCGATCGGTTTTGGTGGAAAGACTTATAACACTCGGACTCCATTGTGACGATCGAATGGCGTCTCTCGAAGTATAGTAGGGACGTCGGTGGCATCGAGGATATGGCGAGTTAGCATATAGTATTGTCACATGTTCATAGATAGAGTTATAAGCATAAGATATCAATAACGGATATAAGATAAGGAATAATTTGAATTGATGTCTTTGGTAACATGTTTAAATTGAGCTTTACCTTATGTTTCCATTTTCTGACTTGTACATGTATCTTAGCCCTATGTGTTTTTTCTTTTGGTATATTTATTGTATCGTTTAGATTGGTGAGGAGTCACTCGTAGCGAGAAGGAGATACTATTCCTTCCATGATGGACGTCGAAGGCACGAGAGGATGCCGATGCGCGATATGATGGAGTGTCAGGTGTCTCATGGAGAGAACCTGAGTTTTGTTTAGCCAGTGTGTCAGTCATTTGAGTCTCGTTTAGCTGGCTTTTTATGTTCTGCTATTTTGTAGTACTCTGATTATATTTTGACAGGCTTTAGTCTAGCCACACATATTTTGTGAAACTCGCAATATTATTTTTATTTGATATATGTTAGTTATATACATGTTTTAAGTTTTAAAAATTTATCTGATTTGAAGATTACGAGATTAAGTGTAAAGGGTTACTATAATGAGGACGAGGGTCGTCTCATTTAATGGTATCAGAGTAGTTCGATTCAAATCGGACTGTGAGTTAGGGTCATACTGGCTGAGTCGAGTTAGTTCCACATCGGATATTAACTATGTATAGAATTGGGTAGAGAGTCTATGTGAGCCTTTAAACGGGCTAGTGTCTTGCTTTCAAGTATGTTAAATTTTCGGGACGAAATTTCTTTAAGGGGGTAGTAATGTAACACCCCACTTTTTCTAAATAATTATTATAACATGTTTTAGAAATCACTTTATTTTAATTGTGTGCTTTAGAGTTTAAAAAGAAACCTAGGTATAGCACCCCAATTTTTCTAAGTTAGAATAGTTATTAAAATATATTTATTTTGAGATTTTATTGTTTTATTATTATTATTATTATTATTATTATTATTATTATTGTATGCTACGTAAATATATAGATATGTGTGTATGCATATATTTGATGAATGAATATTGATTTATGGATAACCTTTAAATATTATGCATGTGCATGTTTCTTCATGAATAAGCAAATGAATGATCTTTGCACACCTCCTCCTTCCTAAACTTTCACGTTGGCTTCATGAGGAGGGAGACATATGAGTAACTTACCTTTGGACCATATGTATATCATGCCAACACAAAAGTTGTTGTACACCTCATGCTTCCATATAGATGCTTGCTTATGATTCATCACTAAAATCTTATAGAACCATGCCACCTAGAAAGTAAATATTACACCTCATGCTTAGCATGATGTAAGCAAAGCCTTTGAATTCACTATAAATAACTAGTTCATTTCCTTGGTGCTTCATCACTCAAAACACAAACTCACTCCTTTCCTCTTTGAAAAACCTTCGACCACATAGATACTCCTTCTTTACACCTTCTTTATTTTAAAGCTTTACATCAAAAACACTTAAACCAAGTCTAGCCGATCATACCGTTGAGTTCTTAGTTTCAGTAGCGGTGCGGTGCTAGTATTCGAGTGCGTGTCGGTGTTTTCGGAGCAAGTGTTACGTCTGTGCTATATTTAAGGTGGGGCAAGATATCGTATTCGTCGGGACGGTTAGCGTAAAGTTTTAATTTAAATATGTGTAGAGTGACCCAAGCTCTACTAGAGTTAAAGAGTCACCGATACCTAAAGATCATTTGACTACTCTTCTGAGTTAAGGTTAAGCGAAGTTTAGGCCGTCGATGACCGATTAACGCATAGGAAAGTATTATATTATTATTTGATTGATTGATATATTGTTTGACTTATTTTGATTGTTTAAATGCTATGTTTTGTGCTATTCATGTTATCTCGTGAAATCGTCGAAATGTCTTATTTATATTGAGAAGCATGACCTTATTTTATAATAATATTGAAGTTAAGATTTTCATAATGAACCTAGGTGTGCATAGTGAACTAAGATAAAGAGATATAAAGTGAAATGAATATATTTAATCAGTAGTGCAAGTGATAGTACAAGGTCTTGATCAACAAGATGAGTAAGGCATACGGGTTAAGGTGTAATTAAAGAGAACGATGTAGATTGCATATGTGTTGTAAGTCCACGGCCAGTGTGGTGGTATGGGACACACGAGGTCAAACGGGTCCGGTCCTTAGTAGGACATATTTGTATTTATCGGCCGGATGGGGTAATGCTAGGTTTAGATTACTCGATCGCCTTTGGCGTGGAAAGACTTATAACACTCGGACTCCATTGTGACGATCGAGTGGCGTCTCGAAGTATAGTAGGGACGTCGGTGGCATCGAGGATATGGCCAGAGTTAGCATATAGTATTGTCACATGTTCATAGATAGAGTTATAAGCATAAGATATCAATAACGGATATAAGATAAGGAATAATTTGAATTGATGTGCTGGTAACATGTTTAAATTGAGCTTTACCTTATGTTTCCATTTTCTGACTTGTACATGTATCTTAGCCCTATGTGTTTTTTCTTTTGGTATATTTATTGTATCGTTTAGATTCAGCCGAGGAGTCACTCGTAGCAGAAGGAGATACTATTCCTTCCAACATGGACGTCGGAGGCACAGAGGATGCCAGTGCGATATGATGGAGCTGTCAGGTGTCTCATGGAGAGAACCTGAGTTTTGTTTAGCCAGTGTGTCAGTCATTTGAGTCTCGTTTAGCTGGCTTTTTATGTTCTGCTATTTTGTAGTACTCTGATTATATTTTGACAGGCTTTAGTCTAGCCACACATATTTTGTGAAACTCGCAATATTATTTTTATTTGATATATGTTAGTTATATACATGTTTTAAGTTTTAAAAATTTATCTGATTTGAAGATTACGAGATTAAGTGTAAAGGGTTACTATAATGAGGACGAGGGTCGTCTCATTTAATGGTATCAGAGTAGTTCGATTCAAATCGGACTGTGAGTTAGGGTCATACTGGCTGAGTCGAGTTAGTTCCACATCGGATATTAACTATGTATAGAATTGGGTAGAGAGTCTATGTGAGCCTTTAAACGGGCTAGTGTCTTGCTTTCAAGTATGTTAAATTTCGGGGACGAAATTTCTTTAAGGGGGGTAGTAATGTAACACCCCACTTTTTCTAAATAATTATTATAACATGTTTTTAGAAATCACTTTATTTTAATTGTGTGCTTTAGAGTTTAAAAAGAAACCTAGGTATAGCACCCCAATTTTTCTAAGTTAGAATAGTTATTAAAATATATTTATTTTGAGATTTTATTGTTTTATTATTATTATTATTATTATTATTTTATTATTATTATTATTATTATTATTATTATTGTATGCTACGTAAATATATAGATATGTGTGTATGCATATATTTGATGAATGAATATTGATTTATGGATAACCTTTAAATATTATGCATGTGCATGTTTCTTCATGAATAAGCAAATGAATGATCTTTGCACACCTCCTCCTTCCTAAACTTTCACGTTGGCTTCATGAGGGAGGGAGACATATGAGTAACTTACCTTTGGACCATATGTATATCATGCCAACACAAAAGTTGTTGTACACCTCATGCTTCCATATAGATGCTTGCTTATGATTCATCACTAAAATCTTATAGAACCATGCCACCTAGAAAGTAAATATTACACCTCATGCTTAGCATGATGTAAGCAAAGCCTTTGAATTCACTATAAATAACTAGTTCATTTCCTTGGTGCTTCATCACTCAAAACACAAACTCACTCCTTTCCTCTTTGAAAAACCTTCGACCACATAGATACTCCTTCTTTACACCTTCTTTATTTTAAAGCTTTACATCAAAAACACTTAAACCAAGTCTAGCCGATCATACCGTTGAGTTCTTAGTTTCGTAGCGGTGCGGTGCTAGTATTCGAGTACGTGTCGGTGTTTTCGGAGCAAGTGTTACGTCTGTGCTATATTTAAGGTGGGGGCAAGATATCGTATTCGTCGGGACGGTTAGCGTAAAGTTTTAATTTAAATATGTGTAGAGTGACCCAAGCTCTACTAGAGTTAAAGAGTCACCGATACCTAAAGATCATTTGACTACTCTTCGGAGTTAAGGTTAAGTGAAGTTTAGGCCGTCGATGACCGATTAACGCATAGGAAAGTATTATATTATTATTTGATTGATTGATATATTGTTTGACTGTTTTGATTGTTTAAATGCTATGTTTTGTGCTATTCATGTTATCTGTGAAATCGTCGAAATGTCTTATTTATATTGAGAAGCATGACCTTATTTTATAATAATATTGAAGTTAAGATTTTCATAATGAACCTAGGTGTGCATAGTGAACTAAGATAAAGAGATATAAAGTGAAATGAATATATTTAACCGTAGTGCAAGTGATAGTACAAGGTACTGATCAACAAGATGAGTAAGGCATACGGGTTAAGGTGTAATTAAAGAGAACGATGTAGATTGCATATGTGTTGTAAGTCCACGGTAGTGTGGTATGGGACACACGAGGTCAAATGCAACGGTCCGGTCCTTAGTAGGACATATTTGTATTTATCGGCCGGATGGGGTAATGCTAGGTTTAGATTACTCTACGATCGGCTTTTGGCGTGGAAAGACTTATAACACTCGGACTCCATTGTGATGATCGAGTGGCGTCTCCAAGTATAGTAGGGACGTCGGTGGCATCGAGGATATGGCCGAGTTAGCATATAGTATTGTCACATGTTCATAGATAGAGTTATAAGCATAAGATATCAATAACGGATATAAGATAAGGAATAATTTGAATTGATGTGCTGGTAACATGTTTAAATTTAGCTTTACCTTATGTTTCCATTTTCTGACTTGTACATGTATCTTAGCCCTATGTGTTTTTTCTTTTGGTATATTTATTGTATCGTTTAGATTCAGCCGAGGAGTCACTCGTAGCAGAAGGAGATCTATTCCTTCCATGATGGACGTCGGAGGAACAGAGGATGCCCAAGTGCGATATGATGGAGCTGTCAGTGTCTCATGGAGAGAACCTGAGTTTTGTTTAGCTTGATGTGTCGGTCATTTGAGTCTCATTTAGCCGGCATTTTATGTTCTCGCTATTTTGTAGTACTCACGATTATATTTTGACAGCTTTAGTCTAGCCACACATATTTTGTGAAACTCGCAATATTATTTTTATTTGATATATGTTAGTTATATACATGTTTTAAGTTTTAAAAATTTATCCGATTTGAAGATTACGAGATTAAGTGTAAGGGTTACTATAATGAGGACGAGGGTCGTCTCATTTAATGGTATCAGAGTAGTTCGATTCAAATCGGACTGTGAGTTAGGGTCATCTTGGGTGAGTCGAGTTAGTTCCACATCGGATACTAACTATGTATAGAATTGGGTAGAGAGTCTATGTGAGCCTTTAAGCGGGCTAGTGTCTTGCTTTCAAGTATGTTAAATTTCTGGGACGAAATTTCTTTAAGGGGGTAGTAATGTAACACCCCACTTTTTCTAAATAATTATTATAACATGTTTTTAGAAATCACTTTATTTTAATTGTGTGCTTTAGAGTTTAAAAAGAAACCTAGGTATAGCACCCCAATTTTTCTAAGTTAGAATAGTTATTAAAATATTTATTTTGAGATTTTGATTATTATTATTGTTATTATTATTATTATTATTATTATTATTGTATGCTACGTAAATATATAGATATGTGTGTATGCATATATTTGATGAATGAATATTGATTTATGGATAACCTTTAAATATTATGCATGTGCATGTTTCTTCATGAATAAGCAAATGAATGATCTTTGCACACCTCCTCCTTCCTAAACTTTCACGTTGGCTTCATGAGGGAGGGAGACATATGAGTAACTTACCTTTGGACCATATGTATATCATGCCAACACAAAAGTTGTTGTACACCTCATGCTTCCATATAGATGCTTGCTTATGATTCATCACTAAAATCTTATAGAACCATGCCACCTAGAAAGTAAATATTACACCTCATGCTTAGCATGATGTAAGCAAAGCCTTTGAATTCACTATAAATAACTAGTTCATTTCCTTGGTGCTTCATCACTCAAAACACAAACTCACTCCTTTCCTCTTTGAAAAACCTTCGACCACATAGATACTCCTTCTTTACACCTTCTTTATTTTAAAGCTTTACATCAAAAACACTTAAACCAAGTCTAGCCGATCATACCGTTGAGTTCTTAGTTTCAGTAGCGGTGCGGTGCTAGTATTCGAGCACGTGTCGGTGTTTTCGGAGCAAGTGTTACGTCCCGTGCTATATTTAAGGTGGGGGCAAGATATCGTATTCGTCGGGACGGTTAGCGTAAAGTTTTAATTTAAATATGTGTAGAGTGACCCAAGCTCTACTAGAGTTAAAGAGTCACCGATACCTAAAGATCATTTGACTACTCTTGGAGTTAAGGTTAATGAAGTTTAGGCCGTCGATGACCGATTAACGATAGGAAAGTATTATATTATTATTTGATTGATTGATAGATTGTTTGATTGTTTTGATTGTTTAAATGCTATGTTTTGTGCTATTCATGTTATCTCGTGAAATCGTCGAAATGTCTTATTTATATTGAGAAGCATGACCTTATTTTATAATAATATTGAAGTTAAGATTTTCATAATGAACCTAGGTGAGCATAGTGAACTAAGATAAAGAGATATAAAGTGAAATGAATATATTTAACCGTAGTGCAAGTGATAGTACAAGGTACTGATCAACAAGATGAGTAAGGCATACGGGTTAAGGTGTAATTAAAGAGAACGATGTAGATTGCATATGTGTTGTAAGTCCACAGCCGTGTGGTATGGGACACACGAGGTCAAGCATCAAGTCCGGTCCTTAGTAGGACATATTTGTATTTATCGGCCGGATGGGGTAATGCTAGGTTTAGATTACTCTGATCAGTTTTGGCAGGGAAAGACTTATAACACTCGGACTCCATTGTGACAGTCGAGTGGCGTCTCCGAAGTATAGTAGGGACGTCAGTGGCATCAGGATATGGCCAGAGTTAGCATATAGTATTGTCACATGTTCATAGATAGAGTTATAAGCATAAGATATCAATAACGGATATAAGATAAGGAATAATTTGAATTGATGTGCTGGTAACATGTTTAAATTGAGCTTTACCTTATGTTTCCATTTTCTGACTTGTACATGTATCTTAGCCCTATGTGTTTTTTCTTTTGGTATATTTATTGTATCGTTTAGATTCAGCCGAGGAGTCACTCGTAGCAGAAGGAGATACTATTCCTTCCATGATGGACGTCGGAGGCACAGAGGATGCCAGTGCGATATGATGGAGCTGTCAGGTGTCTCATGGAGAGAACCTGAGTTTTGTTTAGCTTGATGTGTCGAGTCATTTGAGTCTCGTTTGAATGGCTTTTTATGTTCGCTATTTTGTAGTACTCGATTATATTTTGACAGCTTTAGTCTAGCCACACTTATTTTGTGAAACTCATGAATATTATTTTTATTTGATATATGTTAGTTATATACATGTTTTAAGTTTTAAAAATTTATCTGATTTGAAGATTACGAGATTAAGTGTAAAGGGTTACTATAATGAGGACGAGGGGCGTCTCATTTAATGGTATCAGAGTAGTTCGATTCAAATCGGACTGTGAGTTAGGGTCATCTTGGTGAGTCGAGTTAGTTCCACATCGGATACTAACTATGTATAGAATTGGGTAGAGAGTCTATGTGAGCCTTTAAACGGGCTAGTGTCTTGCTTTCAAGTATGTTAAATTTGGGGGGGACGAAATTTCTTTAAGGGGGTAGTAATGTAACACCCCACTTTTTCTAAATAATTATTATAACATGTTTTTAGAAATCACTTTATTTTAATTGTGTGCTTTAGAGTTTAAAAAGAAACCTAGGTATAGCACCCCAATTTTTCTAAGTTAGAATAGTTATTAAAATATATTTATTTTGAGATTTTATTGTTTTATTATTATTATTATTATTATTATTATTATTATTATTGTATGCTACGTAAATATATAGATATGTGTGTATGCATATATTTGATGAATGAATATTGATTTATGGATAACCTTTAAATATTATGCATGTGCATGTTTCTTCATGAATAAGCAAATGAATGATCTTTGCACACCTCCTCCTTCCTAAACTTTCACGTTGGCTTCATGAGGAGGGAGACATATGAGTAACTTACCTTTGGACCATATGTATATCATGCCAACACAAAAGTTGTTGTACACCTCATGCTTCCATATAGATGCTTGCTTATGATTCATCACTAAAATCTTATAGAACCATGCCACCTAGAAAGTAAATATTACACCTCATGCTTAGCATGATGTAAGCAAAGCCTTTGAATTCACTATAAATAACTAGTTCATTTCCCTGGTGCTTCATCACTCAAAACACAAACTCACTCCTTTCCTCTTTGAAAAACCTTCGACCACATAGATACTCCTTCTTTACACCTTCTTTATTTTAAAGCTTTACATCAAAAACACTTAAACCAAGTCTAGCCGATCATACCGTTGAGTTCTTAGTTTCGTAGCGGTGCGGTGCTAGTATTCGAGTACGTGTCGGTGTTTTCGGAGCAAGTGTTACGTTTGTGCTATATTTAAGGTGGGGGCAAGATATCGTATTCGTCGGGACGGTTAGCGTAAAGTTTTAATATGTGTAGAGTGACCCAAGCTCTACAAGAGTTAAAGAGTCACCGATACCTAAAGATCATTTGACTACTCTTCGGAGTTAAGGTTAAGTGAAGTTTAGGCCGTCGATGACCGATTAACGCATAGGAAAGTATTATATTATTATTTGATTGATTGATAGATTGTTTGACTGTTTTGATTGTTTAAATGCTATGTTTTGTGCTATTCATGTTATCTGTGAAATCGTCGAAATGTCTTATTTATATTGAGAAGTATGACCTTATTTTATAATAATATTGAAGTTAAGATTTTCATAATGAACCTAGGTGTGCATAGTGAACTAAGATAAAGAGATATAAAGTGAAATGAATATATTTAACCGTAGTGCAAGTGATAGTACAAGGTACTGATCAACAAGATGAGTAAGGCATACGGGTTAAGGTGTAATTAAAGAGAACGATGTAGATTGCATATGTGTTGTAAGTCCACAGCCGTGTGGTATGGGACACACGAGGTCAAGTACCGGGTCTGGTCCTTAGTAGGACATATTTGTATTTATCGGCCGGATGGGGTAATGCTAGGTTTAGATTACTCGATCGGTTTTGGGGGAAAGACTTATAACACTCTTGACTCCATTGTGAATGTCAGTGGCGTCTCCAAGTATAGTAGGGACGTCAGTGGCATCAGGATATGGCCAGAGTTAGCATATAGTATTGTCACATGTTCATAGATAGAGTTATAAGCATAAGATATCAATAACGGATATAAGATAAGGAATAATTTGAATTGATGTGCTGGTAACATGTTTAAATTGAGCTTTACCTTATGTTCCCATTTTCTGACTTGTACATGTATCTTAGCCCTATGTGTTTTTTCTTTTGGTATATTTATTGTATCGTTTAGATTCAGCCGAGGAGTCACTCGTAGCAGAAGGAGATACTATTCCTTCCATGATGGACGTCGGAGGCACAGAGGATGCCAGTGCGATATGATGGAGTTGTCAGGTGTCTCATGGAGAGAACCCGAGTTTCATGATGTGACCATTTGAGTCTCGTTTAATGGGCTTTTTATGTTCTCGCTATTTTGTAGTACTCTGATTATATTGTGTCATCATTTGAGTCTCGTTAATGGCTTTTTATGTTCTCGCTATTTTGTAGTACTGATTATATTTTGACAGCTTTAGTCTAGCCACACATATTTTGTGAAACTCATAATATTATTTTTATTTGATATATGTTAGTTATATACATGTTTTAAGTTTTAAAAATTTATCCGATTTGAAGATTACGAGATTAAGTGTAAGGGTTACTATAATGAGGACGAGGGCGTCTCATTTAATGGTATCGAGTAGTTCGATTCAAATCGGATCGTGAGTTAGGGTCATCTTGGTGAGTCGAGTTAGTTCCACATCGGATACTAACTATGTATAGAATTGGGTAGAGAGTCTATGTGAGCCTTTAAACGGGCTAGTGTCTTGCTTTCAAGTATGTTAAATTTCGGGGACGAAATTTCTTTAAGGGGGGTAGTAATGTAACACCCCACTTTTTCTAAATAATTATTATAACATGTTTTTAGAAATCACTTTATTTTAATTGTGTGCTTTAGAGTTTAAAAAGAAACCTAGGTATAGCACCCCAATTTTTCTAAGTTAGAATAGTTATTAAAATATATTTATTTTGAGATTTTATTGTTTTATTATTATTATTATTATTATTATTATTATTATTATTATTGTATGCTACGTAAATATATAGATATGTGTGTATGCATATATTTGATGAATGAATATTGATTTATGGATAACCTTTAAATATTATGCATGTGCATGTTTCTTCATGAATAAGCAAATGAATGATCTTTGCACACCTCCTCCTTCCTAAACTTTCACGTTGGCTTCATGAGGGAGGGAGACATATGAGTAACTTACCTTTGGACCATATGTATATCATGCCAACACAAAAGTTGTTGTACACCTCATGCTTCCATATAGATGCTTGCTTATGATTCATCACTAAAATCTTATAGAACCATGCCACCTAGAAAGTAAATATTACACCTCATGCTTAGCATGATGTAAGCAAAGCCTTTGAATTCACTATAAATAACTAGTTCATTTCCCTGGTGCTTCATCACTCAAAACACAAACTCACTCCTTTCCTCTTTGAAAAACCTTCGACCACATAGATACTCCTTCTTTACACCTTCTTTATTTTAAAGCTTTACATCAAAAACACTTAAACCAAGTCTAGCCGATCATACCGTTGAGTTCTTAGTTTCAGTAGCGGTGCGGTGCTAGTATTCGAGCACGTGTCGGTGTTTTCGGAGCAAGTGTTACGTTTGTGCTATATTTAAGGTGGGGGCAAGATATCGTATTCGTTCGGGACGGTTAGCGTAAAGTTTTAATTTAAATATGTGTAGAGAGGACCCAAGCTCTACTAGAGTTAAAGAGTCACCGATACCTAAAGATCATTTGACTACTCTTCGGAGTTAAGGTTAATGAAGTTTAGGCCGTCGATGACCGATTAACGATAGGAAAGTATTATATTATTATTTGATTGATTGATAGATTGTTTGATTGTTTTGATTGTTTAAATGCTATGTTTTGTGCTATTCATGTTATCTCGTGAAATCGTCGAAATGTCTTATTTATATTGAGAAGCATGACCTTATTTTATAATAATATTGAAGTTAAGATTTTCATAATGAACCTAGGTGTGCATAGTGAACTAAGATAAAGAGATATAAAGTGAAATGAATATATTTAGTAGTGCAAGTGATAGTACAAGTCTTGATCAACAAGATGAGTAAGGCATACGGGTTAAGGTGTAATTAAAGAGAACGATGTAGATTGCATATGTGTTGTAAGTCCACACCCGGTGGTATGGGACACACGAGGTCAAGTATAGGGTCTAGTCCTTAGTAGGACATATTTGTATTTATCGGCCGGATGGGGTAATGCTAGGTTTAGATTACTCGATCGGCTTTTGGCGAGGAAAGACTTATAACACTCGGACTCCATTGTGACGATCAGTGGCGTCTCCAAGTATAGTAGGGACGTCGGTGGCATCGAGGATATGGCCGAGTTAGCATATAGTATTGTCACATGTTCATAGATAGAGTTATAAGCATAAGATATCAATAACGGATATAAGATAAGGAATAATTTGAATTGATGTCTTTGGTAACATGTTTAAATTGAGCTTTACCTTATGTTTCCATTTTTCGACTTGTACATGTATCTTAGCCCTATGTGTTTTTTCTTTTGGTATATTTATTGTATCGTTTAGATTCAAGTAGAGGAGTCACTCGTAGAGAAGGAGATACTATTCCTTCCATGATGGACGTCGGAGGCACGAGAGGATGCGATGCGATATGATGGAGTTGTCAGTGTCTCATGGAGAGAACACGAGTTTTTTTGTTTCATTTGAGCTGCTTTATGTTCTGCTATTTGAGTCTCGATTTATTAGTGGCTTTTTATGTTCTTTATGTTCGCTATTTTGTAGTACTCTGATTATATTTGACAGGCTTTAGTCTAGCCACACTTATTTTGTGAAACTCGCAATATTATTTTTATTTGATATATGTTAGTTATATACATGTTTTAAGTTTTAAAAATTTATCTGATTTGAAGATTACGAGATTAAGTGTAAAGGGTTACTATAATGAGGACGAGGGGCGTCTCATTTAATGGTATCAGAGTAGTTCGATTCAAATCGGACTGTGAGTTAGGGTCATACTGGCTGAGTCGAGTTAGTTCCACATCGGATACTAACTATGTATAGAATTGGGTAGAGAGTCTATGTGAGCCTTTAAACGGGCTAGTGTCTTGCTTTCAAGTATGTTAAATTTCGGGGACGAAATTTCTTTAAGGGGGGTAGTAATGTAACACCCCACTTTTTCTAAATAATTATTATAACATGTTTTTAGAAATCACTTTATTTTAATTGTGTGCTTTAGAGTTTAAAAAGAAACCTAGGTATAGCACCCCAATTTTTCTAAGTTAGAATAGTTATTAAAATATATTTATTTTGAGATTTTATTGTTTTATTATTATTATTATTATTATTATTATTATTATTATTATTATTATTATTATTATTATTGTATGCTACGTAAATATATAGATATGTGTGTATGCATATATTTGATGAATGAATATTGATTTATGGATAACCTTTAAATATTATGCATGTGCATGTTTCTTCATGAATAAGCAAATGAATGATCTTTGCACACCTCCTCCTTCCTAGACTTTCACGTTGGCTTCATGAGGGAGGGAGACATATGAGTAACTTACCTTTGGACCATATGTATATCATGCCAACACAAAAGTTGTTGTACACCTCATGCTTCCATATAGATGCTTGCTTATGATTCATCACTAAAATCTTATAGAACCATGCCACCTAGAAAGTAAATATTACACCTCATGCTTAGCATGATGTAAGCAAAGCCTTTGAATTCACTATAAATAACTAGTTCATTTCCTGGTGCTTCATCACTCAAAACACAAACTCACTCCTTTCCTCTTTGAAAAACCTTCGACCACATAGATACTCCTTCTTTACACCTTCTTTATTTTAAAGCTTTACATCAAAAACACTTAAACCAAGTCTAGCCGATCATACCGTTGAGTTCTTAGTTTCGTAGCGGTGCGGTGCTAGTATTCGAGCACGTGTCGGTGTTTTGGAGCAAGTGTTACGTTTGTGCTATATTTAAGGTGGGGCAAGATATCGTATTCGTCGGGACGGTTAGCGTAAAAGTTTTAATATGTGTAGAGTGACCCAAGCTCTACTAGAGTTAAAGAGTCACCGATACCTAAAGATCATTTGACTACTCTTCTGAGTTAAGGTTAAGTGAAGTTTAGGCCGTCGATGATCGATTAACGATAGGAAAGTATTATATTATTATTTGATTGATTGATAGATTGTTTGACTGTTTTGATTGTTTAAATGCTATGTTTTGTGCTATTCATGTTATCTCGTGAAATCGTCGAAATGTCTTATTTATATTGAGAAGCATGACCTTATTTTATAATAATATTGAAGTTAAGATTTTCATAATGAACCTAGGTGTGCATAGTGAACTAAGATAAAGAGATATAAAGTGAAATGAATATATTTAATCAGTAGTGCAAGTGATAGTACAAGGTCTTGATCAACAAGATGAGTAAGGCATACGGGTTAAGGTGTAATTAAAGAGAACGATGTAGATTGCATATGTGTTGTAAGTCCACACCGCAGTGTGGTATGGGACACACGAGGTCAAATCACGGGTCCGGTCCTTAGTAGGACATATTTGTATTTATCGGCCGGATGGGGTAATGCTAGGTTTAGATTACTCGATCGATTTTGGCGAGGAAAGACTTATAACACTCGGACTCCATTGTGACGATCAGTGGCGTCTCCGAAGTATAGTAGGGACGTCGGTGGCATCGAGGATATGGCGAGTTAGCATATAGTATTGTCACATGTTCATAGATAGAGTTATAAGCATAAGATATCAATAACGGATATAAGATAAGGAATAATTTGAATTGATGTGCTGGTAACATGTTTAAATTGAGCTTTACCTTATGTTCCCATTTTCTGACTTGTACATGTATCTTAGCCCTATGTGTTTTTTCTTTTGGTATATTTATTGTATCGTTTAGATTCAGCCGAGGAGTCACTCGTAGAGAGAAGGAGATACTATTCCTTCCATGATGGACGCCGGAGGCACGAGAGGATGCCAAATCGCGATATGATGGAGTTGTCAGGTGTCTCATGGAGAGAACCTGAGTTTTGTTTAGCCAGTGTGTCAGTCATTTGAGTCTCGTTTAGCTGGCTTTTTATGTTCTGCTATTTTGTAGTACTCTGATTATATTGTGTCAGTCATTTGAGTCTCGTTTAGCTGGCTTTTTATGTTCTCGCTATTTTGTAGTACTGATTATATTTTGTGAGCTTTAGTCTAGCCACACATATTTTGTGAAACTCGCAATATTATTTTTATTTGATATATGTTAGTTATATACATGTTTTAAGTTTTAAAAATTTATCTGATTTGAAGATTACGAGATTAAGTGTAAAGGGTTACTATAATGAGGACGAGGGTCGTCTCAAGTGACGCCATCAGCGCAAACAGATGAACCCCCTCCTTCATTACCTTACGCAATTGACCAAAGAGCAAAGAAATGCATTCTTCCTCTTGGGAGGAAGGAAACTCACGGATCTATTAAAACAGTTAATATGCACATGGTTATCCACTAACCAGTCCATACCAAAGATAACGTCCAACCCACCCAATGGTAAACAAATAAGATCAACAAGGAAATCTCTGCCGAAGACTGACAGAGGACACTTAGCACACACTAGAGAGGTAGTTACCGAACCCTTAGCTGGAGTATCAATAACCATCTCCCTCATCATAGAAGACAAAGCAAGACCTAATTTTTCAACACATAATGCAGCAATGAATGAGTGCGTAGTACCGGTATCAACTATAGCAATCAAAGGGGTACCATTAATAAAGCAAGTACCTCTAATCTCATTAGCATCCTCGGATCCCGCGAGAGCAAACACTTTTCATCGAACCTCTCCTTCTGGCTTAGTACACTTGGCGCTAATGTGACCCACTTCACCACGCTTGAAACATGACACCTCCTTGCGCTCACACTGGACGCCATATGCCCCTCCTTGCCACATCGGAAACATACTCTCGCCCCCATCTTGCAATCGAAACTCTTGTGAACAGGCTTTCCACACTTAAAACATACAATATTAGCGGGAGCATCTCCCCCACTTGGCTTTTTGCCCTCAGCAGACCTCTTATTATCAGCATGCCTCTGCTTACCCCTACCAGCAGGAACCTCATATGGCTTACCACGGTTCTGAAACTTACCCCTCTGATCCCTCATAACCTTAGAATGAGCATTACTATCTTCTTCGAATATTCTGCAATTGTCAATCAAGTCAGCAAATACCCGAATCTTCTGGTACCCTATAGCTTTCTTGATATCAGCCTCAATCCATTCTCAAACTTAATGCATTTTGAGAATTCCGAATCAGCATCAGTATAGTGGGGATACAATTTAGCCAACTCGATGAACTTGCCAGCATACTCTATCACCGACATGTTTCCTTGCTTCAGCTCAAGGAATTCTATTTCTTTCTTCCCCCTCACATCCTCCGGAAAGTACATCCTCAAAAATTCCCTACGGAATACAGCCCAAGTTATTTCTTCATTAGCAGTTTCTAGCCTCTGCCTAACCTCCATCTGTAACACCCCCTTATTCTAATCAATTCGGTCTACTATAAATAAAATCAGAGTTTCAAAATTCCACTCAAAGGAGTGCTACATTTGGTGATTAAAAGTGAAAACAGAATTTAATTAAGTTCAAAACAATTCACAGCATCATACAAAGCATGCCATCATACGCATCACCACGGCAAAGGGTCTCAGCCCATCATATAAGGCACCTCGGCCAGTACATACCAAGTTATATTACATAGCCATAAGTACACAAAACAATGATAGTTTTCAGTTCAAGAACTATCTATCAAAATATATACAAGTTCAGTCTAAACAACACAAAATAGACTACTCGGCCCCAACCCAGTGTTACATGACCAGAGCAGACACGACCGACTTGAGCTAGGCACAACCATCACTCAGAGTACTACGCAAGTTGCCACGAGAGCAGCAACAATAGCGGCTAAGGTGAGTCTCTTAACACAAGTAATATAATGTGAAGAAAAGCATTAAGGATAGAAATGGCACTAAAAGCACCTCGGTTCAACTAACACAGCACTCACCGATAGCTCACACAATCACAACAACTATCAAAATCAGCTCAAACATATTAAATATGTAATGTATGCATGTATGCAACCCAACCACAGGGCTTAATGCAATGAGGTACCTCCACCGTCGTTATTTAGCCCATCGGCATCACCGTCGTTAACTCCGTCGTTATCTGACATGGAGACCGAAGTCTTACCATATCCGAGGCCGAGACCTCCTCCGTCGTAATATGCACATGAACATGCGACTTCATGACAAATACAATCACACACAATCAATCATAACGTATGTGAATATTTACACCGTCGTTCACCGTCGTTTACTCCGTCGTTCTACTCCGTCGTTACTCGCCGCCACATCGACGCGTCTACACCACTTAGACATTATCTCAATGCTAAGGCCGACCCTACAACACCGGTAGAATCACCTTAGGACCTACAACCGACCTCTCAGTCACCTCGGCACCTCTCAATCACCTCGGCACTCACAGTGGACTAAGTGTCACACCGAGGACCACAACCACACTTAGGGACCAAAATGTCACCTAAGGACCAAAATGGACTTAATCGCTCCAACACTTATGCACATTGGTGCTAAATGGCACTCACAGTGGTGCCCCACAATGTGTTAGGCAACATTGGCGCCTAATCGTCACCTCGGCACACTATGTGTTTACCTCGGCTAATCTCACGACATCACCTCGGCACACTATGTGTGTACCTCGGCTAACCACACTCAAACCCTCAACCTGTAACGCGCCACACCACACATTACTTACACCAAAATCACTTAAGTCATGGGAATTCACCTCTCGGTGTTTCCTCGGATTAGCTCATCGACACTCAGGCACTTGGGCGTTTCACCCTCGACGCTACCACACGACCGATGACCTCGGTTCACTACCCCTACACCTCGGAACCTTAAGGAAAACACCTACACTCCCGGTTTATGAGTCCCTACCCTTCGCTTAGGTGTTTGGACACATACTCACCCACAAACTCACCAACAGACCTCAACACTAAAATACTCTAGACGTGGACTCCCTTCAACTCGGTTTCTCTCACTCTGGCCAAGAACACTTCTGGTTTACGCGCGTAATAAAGGCGCTTAACTCTCATTTCACTCCTTCACTCTGTTTCTTCACTGACTCAACATGCAAACCCATTTCTCTCACTCACTTCACTCATACACCCTCGGATACTCACTCATTTGCTCCGATCCTCTCCCTAACTCTACATGCAAGCTCATTTCTTCACACTACACCGATCACACTCATGATACCTCACCATGCAAGGCTCTCCTCGTACACCATACGCATGCAGAGAGAGCTACACTCCTCTCTTTCCCAACAATCACCGTCAGATATTCATCATAAACCACAACAAAAGTAGAGAGCACAAGAAGAACATATCATGATCAACACATAAAACACACATGCAAGGTGATCAAAGACCACTCACACCAAAACACTATCAAACACAGAATATTACAAAGATTAAAAGACCCCTAACCTTAAAAATCTGAGAAGAATGAGAATCCTTCACTCTCCAAGTAACTACAGCAACAAGCTCTCCTAGTTTGAACTCTCCACGCTCGTTTTCTCCTCCTTCTCTCCTCGGTTTCTCTTCCTTCTCTCTAAGTCTCACTTCTCTCTCTTTCTTTCTCAATTTAGTAACTTAACAGATTTTTGGAATGAAGGACTTTGGTCTCCCACGGAGGTACATCCCTTTTAACATGTCCTAAAAAGACTTAAGTGGGCCTTGGCCTTGTTTAGGCCGTGGGCTTCCACTATCCACACACCCTTCCTAATTAGACATTTTACTAAGGGTAACACATGCTTGACACTCATTTAACAAATTACTTGACTTAAAATTAAAATGTTGCAAACCCTTAATAACTCAACTAAATTAATTAATTGAATTATGTTGGGGTGTTACAACTCTCCCCTACTTAGGAGATTACGTCCTCGGAATCTTACCTTAATCAAACAGCTCGGAAAAGGCCTCCTTCATCTTGCTCTCTAGCTCCCAAGTAGCATGCTCACCAGCAGCTCCTACCCAAACCACCTTTACTAACTTGATTTCCTTTCCTCTGAGAGTCTTTACTTCTCGGTCTTCAATTCTGATTGGCATTGTCTCCACGGTGAGGTCGTCTCTCACTTGCACATCATCCATTTGAATGACATGGGACGGGTCAGGAACATACTTCCTCAGCTGAGATACATGAAACACATCGCAAATTTGACAAATTGGGTGGCAATGCACTCGGTATGCCACCTTCCCAACTCTCTCCAAGATTTGATAAGGTCCAATGAAACGAGGTGATAGTTTCTTGGACTTGAGCTCGTCCAACTCAGCCACTGTGGGTGACTCTAAGGAATACATGGTCACCTGGCTTGAAATTCTAAGTCCTTCCTTCTCTTGTCATGGTAACTCTTTTCCGTCTACTTTGTGACGCCTCATCATCTTCTCCGATCATCTTAACCTTCTCGGTGAGTCTCTCTAACCAACTCGGGTCCTAACACAACCCTCTCTCCTGTCTCATGCCAACACAGTGGTGTCCTACACCTACGGCCATACAACGCTTCAAATGGTGCCATTCCAATACTTGAATGATGACTGTTGTTGTAAGTGAATTCTATCAGTGGTAGGTACGAGTCCCACGCACCTCCTTGCTCAAGCACACAGGCTCTCAATAAGTCTTCTAAAGATTGGATAGTCCTCTCGGATTGACCATCAGTCTGAGGATGGTATGCCGAGCTCAAACGCAGCTTGGAACCTAACGCCTCTTGCAAACTCTTCCAAAATTCTGAAGTGAACCTTGGATCTCTGTCTGAAACAATACTTAAAGGGATTCCATGCAACTTCACAATGACATTGAGATAAATTTCTGCTAACCTCGGCACTGGGTATGTGATGTTAATAGGAATAAAGTGTGATGACTTTGTCAGCCTATCAACAATCACCCAAATGGTGTCAAACCCTCTTGTTGTCTCGGCAACCAGCTTACAAAATCCATGGAAATCTCCGTCCCACTTCCATTCAGAATATGCAACGGTTGCATCAACCCCGCCGCCACGGTGCTCCACTTTGACTTCTCGGCAAGTCAAACAACCATAAACTAAACGAGCTACATCCTTCTTCATTCCCTGCCACCAGAATAATTTCTTCAAGTCCTGATACATCTTCGTAGCTCCTGGATGGATACTCAACCTACTTCTGTGACACTCTTCCAAAGATAGCCTTCTTGATCTCTTCATCATCAGGTACACATATCCGACCTCTGAACCTCAACAATCCTTGCGCTGCCTAGCTCAAAATCCTTGTTATCACTCTACCAACACTCACAAACACATCCACCAACTTCACATCAACCTTCTGTGCTTCCTTTATACTATCCATAAACTCATTGGTGATCTTCAGCATCCCCAACTTAACACTCCGAGGTGTTACTTCATATACTAAGCTCAAATCCCTAAACTGTTCAAGCAATTCTAGCTCCTTTACCATCATGGATGACATATGCAGAGATTTCCTACTCAACAGCATCGCCTACAACATTGGCCTTCCCCGGGTGATAGTTCGCATCAAGTCATAGTCCTTCAATAACTCCAACCATCTCCTCTGCCTCATATTCAGCTCCTTCTGATCAAACAAATACTGCAAACTCTTGTGATCACTAAACACCTCGAACCTTGAACCATACAGGTAATGTCTCCATATCTTCAATGCAAACACTACGGCAGCTAGCTCTAAGTCATGAGTGGGGTAATTCTTCTCATGAGTCTTCAGTTGCCTTGAAGCATACGCCACTACTTTACCTTCCCGCATCAAAGACACAGACCCAAACCTAACTTGGATGCATCACAATAAATCACAAAAGGATCTTCTGGATTAGGCAACGTCAAGATTGGCGACGTTGTCAATCTCCTCTTCAACTCTTGGAAACTTTCTTCACATCGGCCATCCCATACGAAGGCCCTATCCTTACATGTCAATTGGGTTAATGGCAACGCCAATTTGGAGAAGCCCTCAATGAATCTTACTCAGAGTAACCGGCTAGCCCCAAGAAGCTCCTCACCTCGGTAGCCGACTTGGGTGCCTCCCACCTCAACACAGCTTCAATCTTTGAAGGGTCCATTGCAATCCCCTTGCTGGAAATCACATGACCTAGGAAACTCACTTCCCTCAACCAAAATTCACACTTGGATAGCTTCGCATACAACCTCTTCTCCTTCAGAACCTCCAGCACTATCCTTAAGTGCTCGGCATGCTCTTCTGCCGACTTGGAGTAGACCAATATATCATCTATGAACACTACCACAAACCGATCTAAGTACTCATGGAAGATACGATTCATATACTCCATGAATACCCTTGGAGCGTTAGTGACACCGAATGGCATTACTAAGTACTCGTAGTGTCCATATCGAGTTCTAAAAGCCGTCTTTGGTACGTCTTCGTCCTTCACTTTGATTTGATGATAGCCTGACCTCAAATCAATCTTTGAAAATACTTGAGCACCCACTAATTGATCCATCAAGTCGTCAATTCTTGGTAGTGGATACTTGTTCTTAATTGTAACCTTGTTCAACTGTCTGTAGTCCACGCACAACCTCATACTTCCATCTTTCTTCTTCACTAGCAACACAGGTGCTCCCCACGGCGACACACTTGGTCTCACGAACTTCCTTTCTAGCAACTCTTCTAATCTGTTTTTCTTCAATTCGGACAATTTCGGATGCAGACATCCTATAAGGTGCCATAGACACCGGTCTTGTTCCAGGAATCAACTCTATGGTGAACTCAATCTCTCAGGTATTTCTTCAGGAAACACCTCGGCAAACTCTCTAACCACTGGCAGGTCCTCAATCTTGACTTGATTCTCTACTGTTAGTGACGCCCATAAAGCAAAAAGAGTAACCCCTTCTCCCAAAAGCTTGCGCACTTGCCTAGCAGGAAGTAAAACGGATTCCTTCACCTTGGCAGCAGGAAAACTAATCAATCTCTCAGCGCAATGGATATGAACATGGTTGTCAACCAACCAGTCCATACCAAGGATGACGTCCATTCCCTCTAGTGGTAAACAAATTAAGTTAACAAAGAAGTCCTCGCCAAGACAAATCGGTGGGCACTTCGAACATACGCAGAGGTAGTCATCGAACCCATGGCCGGAGTGTCAATGACCATCTCCCTTCCCAATGAAGACAACACTAAACTCAGTCTATTAGCACACATGGCAGAAACGAATGAATGAGTTGCACCAGTATCTATAATTGCAACTAGAGGAACACCGTTGATATAACATGTACCTTTTATTACATTCACCACCTCAGACCCAGCTAGCGCAAACACCTTCCCCACGCCTTTCTCTTGCTTTGGCTTAGGACACTTAGGACTGATGTGTCCCAACTCTCCACAATTGAAGCAAACTATCTCCTTTCGCCCACACTCAGCAGATAGGTGGCCCTCCTTGCCACACCTATAACACCTCTTCACCTCAGCCTTGCACTCCTTTGCCTTGTGCCCAGGCAATCCACACTTGTAACAAGTCAGAATAGCAGGAGCATCTCCCCTACTAGGCTGTCCTCTTCCTGCAGAGTTTCCTTTTCCTCTACCACCAGAATGGCCATAAGGCTTCTAACGGTTCTGAGGTTGGAAGGTCTTCTTATCCTTCCCAGCTCGGCTAGTAGCCACACTATCCTCTTCATAAATTCTGCAGATCCACCATTTCGTAAAAACACCCTTATCCTCTCGATATCCAATTGCTCGCTTGATCTCAAAGCTTCAAACCGTTCTCAAACTTGATACACTTGGAGAACTCAAAGAAGAGTAGCTCGGTGTAATGGGGATAAAACTCGCCAAACTCTGAGAACTTGGCAAAGATACTCGGACACTCAGATTACCTTGCTTGAGCTCCAAGAACTCCATTTCCTTCTTTCCCTTCACGCGTCTTCTCGGGTAGTACTTCCTCATAAACTCCTCTTGAAAATATCCCATGTGATCCCTTCCTCACAGACTCCAACCTTGGAAGAGATTCAAGCCACCATCATCGGCTTCTTCAATGAGCATGTGAGTCCCAAACCTCACCTTTTGCTCATCGTGCAATCCATCACACTCGAAAATTCTCTCTATCTCTTTCAACCATACAGAGCCCCATCAGATCATACCTCCCCTGAAGGTAGGAGGATTCTCCTCCGGAAGGTAGCAAGTCTACGAGCTCAAAGATCTTCAAGATTCTCGCCGTGGTCGATTCCCATAGCAGTTGCCATCGCTCCAACGCAGCGCAGCCTATAGCCTCATCATTTCTTCCGACTCTTCTTCCACCATTTCTCACTTCACTCGATCACACAATCCGGAATCGGGTTTAGAACGAGCCTAAGACTCGAGGCTTAAGACACTTAGACTCAACTACTTGGCCTGACAAGACCGAACTTATGCTCGATACCAACAATGTAACACCCCTTATTCTAATCAATTTGATTCTACTATAAATAAAATCAGAGTTTCAAAATTCCACTCAAAGGAGTGCTACATTTGGTGATTAAAAGTGAAAACAGAATTTAATTAAGTTCAAAACAATTCACAGCATCATACAAAGCATGCCATCATACGCATCACCACAAAGCAAAGGGTCTCAGCCCATCATATAAGGCACCTCGACCAAGACATACCAAGTTATATTACATAGCCATAAGTACACAAAACAATGATAGTTTTTAGTTCAAGAACTATCTATCAAAATATATACAAGTTCAGTCTAAACAACACAAAATAGACTACTCGGCCCCAACCCAGTGTTACATGACCAGAGCAGACACGACCGACTTGAGCTAGGCACAACCATCACTCAGGAGTACCTGCAAGTCGCCACGAGAGCAGGCAACAATAGCAGCTAGGGTGAGTCTCTTAACACAAGTAATATAATGTGAAGAAAAGCATTAAGGATAGAAATGGCACTAAAAGCACCTCCTGCTCAACTAACACAAAGACTCACCGATAGCTCACACAATCACAACAACTATCAAAATCAGCTCAAACATATTAAATATGTAATGTATGCATGTATGCAACCCAACCACGGGGCTTAATGCAATTAGGTACCTCCACCGTCGTTATTTAGCCCGTCGGCATCACCGTCGTTAACTCCGTCGTTATCTGACATGGAGACCGAAGTCTTACCATATCCGAGGCCGAGACCTCCTCCGTCGTAATATGCACATGAACATGCGACTTCATGACAAATACAATCACACACAATCAATCATAACGTATGTGAATATTTACACCGTCGTTCACCGTCGTTTACTCCGTCGTTATACTCCGTCGTTACTCCGTCGCTCACACTGACGTCTACACCACTTAGACTTTATCTCAATGCTAAGGCCGACCCTACAACACCGGTAGAATCACCTTAGGACCTACAACCGACCTCTCAGTCACCTCGGCACCTCTCAATCACCTCGGCACTCACAGTGGACTAAGTGTCACACCGAGGACCACAACCACACTTAGGGACCAAAATGTCACCTAAGGACCAAAATGGACATAATCGCTCCAACACTTATGCACATTGGTGCTAAATGGCACTCACAGTGGCGCCCCACAATGTGTTAGGCAACATTGGCGCCTAATCGTCACCTCGGCACACTATGTGTGTACCTCGGCTAATCTCACGACATCACCTTGGCACACTATGTGTGTACCTCGGCTAACCACACTCAAACCCTCAACTCGGTAACGCGCTCACAGTCACACATTACTTACACCAAAATCACTTAAGTCATGGGAATTCACCTCTCAGTGTTTCCCTGGATTAGCTCACTGACACTTAGGCACTTGGGCGTTTCACCTCGGTGACGCTACCACGGCCTGATGACCTCGGTTCACTACCCCTACACCTCGGTAACCTTAAGGAAAACACCTACACTTCGGTTTATGAGTCCCTACCCTTCGCTTAGGGTGTTTGGACACATACTCACCCACAAACTCACCAACAGACCCTCAACACTAAAATACTCTAGACGTGGACTCCCTTCAACTCGGTTTCTCTCACTCTAGCTGAAGAACACTTCGGTTTTACGCGCGTAATAAAGGCGCTTAACTCTCATTTCACTCCTTCACTCTGTTTCTTCACTTGGACTCAACATGCAAACCCATTTCTCAGCTCACTTCACTCATACACCCTCGGATACTCACTCATTTGCTCCGATCCTCTCCCTAACTCTACATGCAAGCTCATTTCTTCACACTACACCGATCACACTCATGATACCTCACCATGCAAGGCTCTCCTCATACCATACAGAATAGAGAGAGCTACACTCCTCTCTTTCCCAACAATCACCGTCGTATATTCATCATAAACCACAACAAAAGTAGAGCACAGCAAGAACATATCATGATCAACACATAAAACACACATGCAAGGTGATCAAAGACCACTCACACCAAAACACTATCAAACACAGAATATTACAAAGATTAAAAGACCCCCTAACCTTAAAAATCTGAGAAGAATGAGAATCCTTCACTCTCCAAGTAACTACAGCAACAAGTTCTCCTAGTTTGAACTCTCCACGCTCGTTTTCTCCTCCTTCTCTCCTCGGTTTCTCTTCCTTCTCTCTAAGTCTCACTTCTCTCTCTTTCTTTCTCAATTTAGTAACTTAACAGATTTTTGGAATGAAGGACTTTGGTCTCCCACGGAGGTACATCCCTTTTAACATGTCCTAAAAAGACTTAAGTGGGCCTTGGCCTTGTTTAGGCCGTGTGTAACACCCCCTTTCTAACTAACTATTCTTTACAATATTATCAGAGTTTTCAAAATAATTATCAGCGAAAGAAAGTGTCACATTTAAACAACTAGCATTTTAAAAGTCCAATAATCGAAAACTAAATGACGATAAGCTCCAAGTCACGATACATAGCACCGTAATAAAATTCACGCTTCCAACACAAATGAAGTCTCGAAAGGTTCAATAGAAAACTTAGTGCAACAAAGATCAAAGTCCAACATCAAAACAAATAAATAAAGGAATAATGAAAACAACTACGCCCGCCCCGGTGCTACATATCGAGTCGAGACACACGACTCCTAGAGAAAAAAACATAAGAATGCCCTCACTGCAGTACTGCGCAGTTGCCGACATAAGAAGCAACACGACGCAGTAGGGTGAGTCTTTTATACATATAATAATAATTAGAACGAGCATTATATATATTGGAAGAACATCAAGAACAACTAATTCACCACAACACACCGCAATATCAGTATACACCAACATATTTATACTGCACTCACCAAAATATAACCATCAAAGGAGACATCAATAATATATGCTTGCGTTTATGCATGTATGCACATGCACGAGGATCCTATCATCACCGCAATTTGCCTTGAGGGCACACACCGCTTTGGACCGGAGTCCCACACCGCTTTGGCCGAAGCCTACACACCGCTTTATGCATATGCAATATGTGACTTTATGTCAATGCATCACAACTACCACACAGAAGTCACAAAATTTATTATACACACCACTTTGTTTGTTTCATCAACTCAACTCACCAACAATTTAAGCCGTGAAGGCTACACACCGCTTTGGACCGGAGTCCCACACCGCTTTTACATCAATAATTATCAACATATAATTAAACTCACCGCTTCAAATTATTAACTACGCAACGATTACTAAACTCACCGCTTTGTGTTTCTCAACTTGACACCATCCACATATATGTCTTAATTTTATAACGCCTTTAAGTTTTCAAGTAATAACATCTTTAAAATTTAAGTAGCAACATCTTTAAAATTTAAGTAACAACACATTAAAAATTAAGTAACATTAAACTTAAAATCTTGGGAAACATCTCATTTTTATGCTTAGGTAACATCACGTTTAAATTGCAAAGCAGTAGTAAAACATCAACCACTTTATTTATAAAAACAGCCACATTACACACCCTCTCTCAAAAAAACGCAGAAAATTTCGGTTCACCTACAAAGAAATAAACAGAGTGAAAAGCAGTGACCTTTTTGGGCGCGTAATAAAGAGCCAAAACAAAGAGAAAACAAGCGTGGAAAAACAGCAGAATTTTCGAACCAAAACAAGAAGGGGAAATAAAGTGGCTCTTTTTCGCAAAACAAAGAAGCAGAAACAAGTGTGTTTACGGCAGAAAACAGTGCCTCATTTGTTGTAAAACAGCAGTATTTTTGTTCATAAAAACAGCAGCTCATTGATATAATTAAACAGCAAACAACAACTATTTTTAATGGCTAACAGCAACAATTTTAGTAGTTAACAGCAACAATTTTAATGGCTAACAGCAGCACTTTTTTTTTTTTTAAAAAAAATAACAGCACCTTCGCACATTAATCACATAATTTGTCTCGCATTTCTACAACCAACTTCGCAATTATTCACATCATTCTGACACTACCTCAATTGACAAATTAACAAGTGCATTACAACCAACCTATGATCATATCCTTTTCATTGAAGCACTTAATCAAACAAGTCACATGCACTATTCTTATCATATTCATTTTCCAATCACAACAAAACATAACACTCCACTTTAAACATAAAACACAACAATGGTCAATCAACACCAATAATTCCACAACTCTATCAACCTATAACTCAACATTAGCCTATCATTTCAACAATCCCAACACACACACTCATCCTACACATAATACAAATTCTAAAAACTATTATAGGTATAGAAGAGCCCCCATACCTTGAAATGCTTAAGAATTCGAAATCACCTCCAAGGAAAACACCACGAAGCAAGCTTCTCCTTCCCTCCTTCTAGAACCGAAAGCTACACCTAGTGAAGAACTTGAGAGAACTCTCCTTCTCCTTCTCTTCTCACGCCGCGAGCTTCATCTCTCTTCTCTCTCGAATTCTTTCTTTCTTTCTACGGTGGAATGGTGTGAATGAGATTCTCACTTAGGGTTTTTGGGGTTTTAGGAATGGGCTTGGGTCACTAATTGACTTGGGCCCTAATTGCACCTCCTTATTTACTTAATTACTCCCACCACTCCATTTAATTACCAAACTCTACTCCCTTCTTTAATTAACACACCACCTCTTAATTAATTTAAATACCCTATCGTTATTTCGGTATAATCAACAACTAGTACCTAATTAAATTAATTAAATAAGCACCTAATTAAATTAATTAAATAGACACCCGAATTATTTTGGGGCGTTACAACTCTCCCCCACTTAGAATATTTTCGTCCTCGAAAATTTGACGTCAAAACCATGAAAACAATATTGAGCTTAAGTTCTCATACCTAACTTGATCCAAACCATGCACTCCTCTTACATCGTTACTTTTGTACCAAAACTCTAATCTTTACGCCTCACTACCATCTTCCCCAATCTAACGTCAAGACACTACCAAGGGTTCATTATGGACATAATCTCGAAATAAGGTTCGAGATAAATTCCTACTACACCTAGACGGATACAACTATTGCAAGTCAAGATCATGAAATCAGAGTTCACGCATCGCACGCTGAGGACCATTAGGCACATAGGATAAAACATAGTGAAATGCACATCATAAAATACACTCGACGTTTAGAATCATTCTCATAGAAATCAAAGCATTAAAGACATGACAACACCTCAAAATAATTGACATGACCATCCTATAAAGTTTCCAATAACGGCATGATTTTGGTATTCCTTGGCTCTTACGTTTGCACAACATTCTACTTAGTAAACAGCACATTAAAATTTGAAGGAAACAACACCTATTGGCTCAAGAAAATAGCACTTCTAAATATTGGGAAACAGCAACATAAAGTTGAGAATACAGCAACATCTATTTTTAAAACGGCAAACGGCAACAATTTTTACGAAAACAGCAGACAGCAGCCCCCTTTTTTTTTTGGAAAACAGCAGACAACCAACTTTTAAAGACGACACCATTTTACCCAACCCCCTCGCTAACATCCAATTTATCTACGCAATGCACAACACGTAACCTTCTCAGTATCATTATTACCACATCTCTCAATTTCATCATAACCCTCTTATTTAAATCACAACATCATCATTTAGTCACTTAGCACGATTAACACGTCATTATCTTTAATCATTAGTTATACACATGGGACGACACAACATAAAAAACAAAGAGCAATTATTGTGACTACAACAACTTGAAAGATAGAGAAAACGACACTTTAAAATATGATGAACAAAGACACTTAAATTGAAGAAATAGCTCACTTAAACTTGAGAAAACAGCGCGCATTTCATTTAAGTAAATCGCACATTTAATTATAAAGAAAGAAAGAAAACAAAGAACAGCCTACTTGGTTGTAAAACCGCACTATTAATTTTATATAAAAGGACAAACAACCTAGCCTTACAAAAATAGCGACATCGCTTAAAAAAAGCTGCGGCATTAGCCGTAAAAGCGATCCACGAGTGGTTTTTATAAACAAAATACAACAACATCACCTTTTATATAAAAAAATACAAAGCAACCGCATTTAAATGAAAAAACAAGAATAAAGAAAAAAACAAAGACTTAACAACATGAAAAGCGACCCTTTTAATTCACAAAAACAATGACTTGATTATGGAAAAATAGCAACCTTGATTTTAATTATGCAATCACGACAACACCTAACCCATTCTCATCTTATTTAAATTTGAGTAACAATACATCTAAATTGAAGGGACAAAGACATTTGAATGATTTGGGTACCAATACCTTTTGCACTTTAGAAAAATATCACATTTAAATTAAGGAAACAACACATTTTGAAAGTGGGAACATCTCATTCAAGAATTGGAGTAACAACACCTCTAAGTTTTCAAGTAACAACATCTTCAAAACCTAGTAACAACACATTCCAAGTTTTAGTAACAATGCCTTTAAATTTGGAAAACAACACATTCAAATCTTGGGCAACACATTAAAATTCGGGTAACAATATATTGGAAATTTTGGAAAACATCTCCTTTTTAAAATCACCAAACAGTAGTAAAACCCCCACCATTTTATTTATAAAGACAGCCACGTTACACCCCTTTTCATTTTAAAAGAAACACGGGGAAAGCAAGTGTGGATAAGCAGAGGAAATGGCGCCTCATTTGTTGTGAAAGCAGAGATTTTTATTAAGAGAAAAACAAAGAAGACAAAGAAAAACAAACAATTGATCACCCTCACCACATCCTCATCAAATCACCCAATCACTCACAACAACATTTTTTTTTTTAAAAATATGACAACATACTGATTGCCAAGTTCTTTATATATATTCGTAGGTTATAAAATAGTAAACTATTTGACTATGGGATTTCTCGGATATCAGTGCATCGCTCACAAATGCAGAACATTTGTGAGGCTCTCGAGAGATGTCCTTGAAAATACACGAAGGCGGCTGAACAAAGGCTAGCCATAGTCAAAAAGTACACTAGTAGTATAACGCTTAGAGTGAAATTCTTTGAATTAATGTCCATATAAGTATCACGCTTAATATATAATAAAACATTTTCGCATACCAAAACCTACAATACCCGAACCCCACATACAAGTCCTCATATATCTAGTGGATTAATTAACCAAATTCAATCACTTCATTAACTACAATTACTCGAATAATTGCAACACGTTGGTAAGACTATCACCTAACATTTAAAATATCACAACACATGGTAAGGAGTAGTAGCTAAAGTCAAAATACTAACTAACATAGTAGCTACACAAGGTACTCAGAGCAAACACACACATAGCAAACAATAAGACAATAAGCAAAGACAAAGATCAACAATAGCAATTCTACTGGCCCGCCAATTCAATTAATCAACCGCAACACAAATCATGGCTAGAACGCAGTACTAAGACTCGAGGGATAACTAGACTCGACACTGGACAACTTGGCCGGACAGACCAAACTTTAGCTCTGATACCACTAATGTAACACCCCCTTTCTAACTAACTATTCTTTACAATATTATCAGAGTTTTCAAAATAATTATCAGCGAAAGAAAGTGTCACATTTAAACAACTAGCATTTTAAAAGTCCAATAATCGAAAACTAAATGACGATAAGCTCCAAGTCACGATACATAGCACCGTAATAAAATTCACGCTTCCAACACAGCGGAAGTCTCGAAAGGTTCAATAGAAAACTTAGTGCAACAGCAGTCAAAGTCCAACATCAAAACAAATAAATAAAGGAATAATGAAAACAACTACGCCCGCCCCTGGTGCTACATATCAGAGCTGAGACACGACTCTAGAAAAAAAACATAAGAATGCCCTCACTCACGGTACTGCGCAGTTGCCGACATAAGAAGCAACACGACGCAGTAGGGTGAGTCTTTTATACATATAATAATAATTAGAACGAGCATTATATATATTGGAAGAACATCAAGAACAACTAATTCACCACAACACACCGCAATATCAGTACACACCAACATATTTATACTGCACTCACCAAAATATAACCATCAAAGGAGACATCAATAATATATGCTTGCGTTTATGCATGTATGCAACATGCACGAGGATCCTATCATCACCATAATTTGCCTTGAGGGCACACACCGCTTTGGACCGAGTCCCACACCGCTTTGGCGAAGCCTACACACACCGCTTTATGCATATGCAATATGTGACTCTATGTCAATGCATCACAACTACCACACAGAAGTCACAATATTTATTATACACACCACTTTGTTTGTTTCATCAACTCAACTCACCAACAATTTAAGCCGTGAAGGCTACACACCGCTTTGGACCGGAGTCCCACACCGCTTTTACATCAATAATTATCAACATATAATTAAACTCACCGCTTCAAATTATTAACTACATAACGATTACTAAACTCACCGCTTTGTGTTTCTCAACTTGACACCATCCACATATATGTCTTAATTTATAACGCCTTTAAGTTTTCAAGTAATAACATCTTTAAAATTTAAGTAGCAACATCTTTAAATTTTAAGTAACAACACATTAAAAATTAAGTAACATTAAACTTAAAATCTTGGGAAACATCTCATTTTTATGCTTAGGTAACATCACGTTTAAATTGCAAAAAGCAGTAAAACATCAACCACTTTATTTATAAAAACAGCCACATTACACACCCTCTCATAAAAACGCAGAAAATTTTGGTTCACCTACAAAGAATAAGCAGAGTGAAATAAAGTGACCTTTTTGGGCAGAATAAAGAGCTAAAACAAAGAGAAAACAGCGTGGAAAAACAGCAGAATTTTCGAACCAAAGCAAAGAGTGAAACAGATGGCTCTTTTCACAAGCGCAAAGCAGCAGTAAAGCAGAAGTGTGTTTACTGCAGAAAAATAAAGGCCTCATTTGTTGTAAAACAAAGAATATTTTGTTCATAAAAACAGCAGCTCATTGATATAATTAAACAGCAAACAGCAACTATTTTTAATGGCTAACAGCAACAATTTTAGTAGTTAACAGCAACAATTTTAATGGCTAACAGCAGCACTTTTTTTTTTTTTTTTTAAAAATAACAGCACCTTCGCACATTAATCACATAATTTGTCTCGCATTTCTACAACCAACTTCGCAATTATTCACATCATTCTGACACTACCTCAATTGACAAATTAACAAGTGCATTACAACCAACCTATGATCATATCCTTTTCATTGAAGCACTTAATCAAACAAGTCACATGCACTATTCTTATCATATTCATTTTCCAATCGTCAACAAAACATAACACTCCACTTTAAACATAAAACACAACAATGGTCAATCAACACCAATAATTCCACAACTCTATCAACCTATAACTCAACATTAGCCTATCATTTCAACAATCCCAACACACACACTCATCCTACACATAATACAAATTCTAAAAACTATTATAGGTATAGAAGAGCCCCCATACCTTGAAATGCTTAAGAATTCGAAATCACCTCCAAGGAAAACACCACGAAGCAAGCTTCTCCTTCCCTCCTTCTAGAACCGAAAGCTACACCTAGTGAAGAACTTGAGAGAACTCTCCTTCTCCTTCTCTTCTCACGCCGCGAGCTTCATCTCTCTTCTTTCTCGAATTCTTTCTTTCTTTCTACGGTGGAATGGGTGTGAATGAGATTCTCACTTAGGGTTTTGGGGTTTTAGGAATGGGCTTGGGTCACTAATTGACTTGGGCCCTAATTGCACCTCCTTATTTACTTAATTACTCCCACCACTCCATTTAATTACCAAACTCTACTCCCTTCTTTAATTAACACACCACCTCTTAATTAATTTAAATACCCTATCGTTATTTCGGTATAATCAACCACTAGTACCTAATTAAATTAATTAAATAAGCACCTAATTAAATTAATTAAATAGACACCCGATTTATTTTGGGGCGTTACACCGTGGGCTTCCACTATCCACACACCCTTCCTAATTAGACATTTTACTAAGGGTAACACATGTTTGACACTCATTTAACAAATTACTTGACTTAAAATTAAAATGTTGCAAACCCTTAATAACTCAACTAAATTAATTAATTGAATTATGTTGGGGTGTTACACCATCCACCAATCATCAGCTTCTTCTGCCAGCGTATGTGTGCCATACCTGACCTTCTGCGCATCATTGCAGTCCATGACCCGAAAAATTCTTTCAATCTCTTTCAGCCATGCTAGAGCACCATCTGGATTATACCGGCCCTTGAAAGTAGGCGGGTTCTCCCTCTGGAAGGTGGCCAGACTACGAGTTCCAGCATTTTCACCAACATTTTGTTGGTTCCCAATAGCCTGAGCCATAGCTTGCAGAGCAGCAGCAAGAGAAGCATCATTTCTCCCAGCCATTTCAAATTAACACTGCAGCACAAACAAAATTTTAGAACTAATCTAACAACTCTTAATTGTCATAAGACTCTATGACAGGACAACTTGGCCGGACAGACCGAACTGCTCTGATACCACTAATGTAACACCCCATTTCTACCCGGCAAATAAATAAAATTTATCAGAGTTCAAAAATTATTTTTTCAACACATCCAAAGGAATGCTACATTTTCTTCACACAAACAATGACATTATAATAACAAAGCTCTCTTAAAAATTAATACATTTACGCAACACACAGCACTGGGATGGAATCCTCAAAAATATATTACTTCAGTTCTCATAACATGAGTTTTCAACGTCTCGCAGCGGAATAAAATTAATATCTTATAAAACAAAATACAGTCTCAACAATAACATAATAATCTCCATAAAATTACTCAACAAGGCAAATAAACAAAGACAATAAACTAGCGCCCCATCCCCTGAGTGTTACGTATCAGAGCTTATAGACCGACTCAGGAGTGAAGAAATAACAGCCTTCACTCATGGCTACCTGTAATAATAACAACAAAGGGGTGAGTCTAAACCGCATAATAAGGCTTATAATAAGTATTATTCTAGAATATAGAACTACACCCATCACAGCAACACTTTTATATTTTATTTATATAAAATCATATACAGCAACTATCATTATATATATATATATATATATATATATATATAAAACTCTCAACAATATATATATTTATTTACATAAATATATATATATATATATATATATATATATCATACATATAACATCCTATATATATATATATATATATATATATATATATATATATATATATATGTATGTATATATATATATTGTACCCATAGCACTTACACAGTCCATATACAGCAACTTCTACAACATCTACACTTATGTATACATATACATATACATATATATATATATATATATATATATATATATATATATATATATCAACATCCACACCGTATGAATATCACACTATTCACATTTTATAATAACATAAGTATCACACCGTCACATCACACCCAACAATATTATCAAATGATGCGTATGCATGTATGAGGTGCAAAATGCATGTGGTACCATCATCACTTCTCATAGCCAATTGGGCACGTCGCGACCGCAGCCGAAAAATAAAACGTCGAGACTGCATCCTAAAAAAAAATGCATCGTTGCGACCGCAACCGAATGTATGCATGTGACTCCATGAACACACCACAAGCACATTTCTCACAACAACAAGTCACACACATCATCAATTTCAATTATAACGTCGAGACCGCAGCCTAAAATTCATCACCAAACACGGTCCGTAGACCCATCATCACTCAACAACATCATCGGCACATAAAAGTGTGCCAAGCGACTCCACGGCACCCAAAGCAAAGACGGAAACACAATTGGACAAAGACACAGCGCCAAAGCAGCGTGACTGGGCGTGTAATGGCGCCGGCGCCAAGACCACGACACAAAGACACACGCGCACACCGGCGCCCTGCTGGCGCGCCTTGGGCAGCAACAATGGCGCCACGTGCACAAACATGTTTCACGGCGCACAATCGGGCGCCCGGCAGCAGCAAAGCGGCGCGCCTCGCACACACACGCATCATGGCGCCTCACTAGGCGCCTTCACTTAGGCACAGGCGCACCAGGCGCCATTTTGGGCAGAATAGCTTCAACACCAGAAACACACTATGGGGCGCCATTTTCCTAGCATTTTGGTGCCCCATACTGACTTTTGTCTTTTAATTCAATTTTATCCAAAATCTCATGTTTTCAAACATCAATTTCTTTTTCAAAAACATCTCAAACTTCCTCTCCCATCTTCAAGCACTCAATTTATCCATCACTTGGCATACACTATGATTTTCACACACATCTCATATCTCATACAATTTCCAATAAAACACATAGAGACAATCAATCAACACGCATTCAATCATATTTCAAATTCAACAATAGAATTATAAGAGAAATGGTATAAATCCTAACCCTTACATATAACCCATTCTAAGTCCTATTATAAGGTAAGACCCACCTTACCTTGATTAAACCGAAGACAGAGTTCTCTACTGAGTCACCAATGAGAACCCAAAGAACAAGAAGCTCTTCTTCTCCCTTTTCCCTTTGTGCGATCTCACCCTCTCTTCTCTTCTCCTCTTCGCGATCTCTCTTCTCTCTTCTCCCTTCTCTCTTTTCGATTTCTTTCTTTCTCTTTCGCAAGGATGAGGCGCAAACCCCAACCCCAGCGCCTTAGGAGCCTAAGTCTCGGGCTTGGGCTTCTTGGGCCAACCTTACCGTCCTGGAATTATTGATACCACTCCCTTCAATTATAAATAAATTAATATATCAATAATTATAATAATAATACTAATAATAATAGTAACAATATTGCAACACTTAAATAGTTTAATAAAATAATTAATTAAATTATTTTGGGTGTTACAGTAATGAAACTCTGAAGAAAGTGCTGACAGACACATACTGATGCAGCTGCATCCAGCGTGGAAACACTACGTACTTCACTATAACACTTAGAAGTAAATTACTTGGTGAAAACATCTCAACTACTTTATCCAACTGATTCCTTACACTCTTTACTGTTTATATTGTTTTTACTTTGAAAAAAAAAAACTCCAAACCATAATAGTGCGTAGTGTAGACACACTAAGTGTACACTCTGAATATACAAAACTTTACAATACATAATCCCTATGGGTTCGACCTTTCTTATCACTTTATTACTTGTGTGACTATGTATACTTGCATATATTTTACCACACCAAGTTTTTGGCGTCGTTGTCGGGGATTATAGTAAAATTTTGTAGTTGTTAATTTAGTGTTATATATATATATATATATATATATATATATATATATATATATATTAGTACTACTGGTATTCTGTTTTTTTGTGCAGAAATATTTTAGTGCAGAAACACTCAATGTGGAAACACTAGTTTATTCCCAGGAATAGACCACCAGATTTTGATTGTGATCCAGAAATTGAGAGAAGATATAGGAGATTGCTTAGACAACAAAGACAAAGACAACAAGGCTGCGAAATATGTCTCACCCACGGTGATGATGCCTCGAAGAAGAGGAGGACCTAATTCTCAACATCCACAACCTGAAGGTGAGGAAGATCTGGACAACGATTCATTCAAATGGGACCAATAGGTATGATTAATGATAGGGATAGGCCTATGAGGACTATGCCCAATATGATCAACAACATATACTGATCTAGCATTGCTAGGCCTAATATTAATGCTGCTCATTTTGAATTTAAACCTATGATGTTTCAAATGTTACAAACAATTGGTCAATTTGGTGGATCCCCACATGAGGATCCCCATGAACATTTAAAGCAATTCATAGAAGTATGTAGTAACTTTATCATACTTGGTATTAGTGAGGATGCATTTAGACTTAAGTTATTTCCATATTCATTGAAAGATAGGGCTAAATCATGGCTAAACTCTATGGAGCCCAATTCTATTCATACATGGAATGAGCTAGCTGAAAAATTCTTAAGTAAATATTTTTCTCCAGTTAAAAATGCTAGGATGAGACATGATATTACATATTTTAGGAAAAAAGAATTTGAATCATTATTTGAAGCATGGGAAAGATGGAAGGAACTTTTAAGAAAGTGAGGAAATTGATGGACACATCTTATGTTGAGCTCATTGTTTGGACGTTGCCAATTGTTGAAGAAAATCAATTTTCTGAGAATTATTAATTAAAGTTGGGAATATCTGTTGAGGTCCGTAATTTCATTTTCGTTAGTGAATGACATCGGTGGATTTGTGTTATGTGTAGCAAATTAGTTAAATGTTTAGTTTGTTTTAAATTATATTGAAAAATGTGTAACCGAATCATGTTTCTTTTCCATTACTCACTGAACAGGTATGGGTATCTTTAAAACCTAAAAGGCAGTCAGTCTATGAAATAACGACGACTGAGAAATATCTGTGCGGGAAATGACAGGAGGAGGGTAATGATGGTGGTGCTCGCGGTGGTCGTGGCACATGCGGTGGTTCTCCTGAGTGCGGTGGAGGTTCCCCTCTATTTCCTTTTTCTTTCTTTGCTTAGTTGTATTTTTTTCTTCAATCAAAACCCCTTGTCTTCTAATTAATTTCCTATTCTAGAAAATCTAATGAAAAATCTAATAGGATTTTTTTTGGTGAGATTTAATAGGATATATAAATAAGTTTTCTTGGTTTGATATAGAAATTTTCAATATTTATGAATTTTAGATTTCTGAACATTGTATTGTTGGTTCCGATCATTTATCAATATGCAGTGTCATCATTCTATTTATTACTAATGCACTTTATATCACAGGTTGTTTTGTAAATACATCTTTAGGGATGTTGATGAAGTTGAATTGATCTTTATGAAGAGCTGATTGCATATCTAGCTTTTTTTTTTTAAACTTATACATAAGAGCTTGAGTGTAACATAAGTCGATGTTTATTTTAAGAGTTGGGTGAGTGTTTTTTTAAGACGTGGCTTTGTTTTTGACAATTTTAAGAGGTGGCTATTCACCAATAAAAATGTTTTGACATATAATAGTCCTGAGAATTATACTTAATTTCACAAGAATTATATTTTTAAGAGTGAGATAGAATGATATATTACGATGATATTCCAATTTTTGTTTCTGCTATAAATTAACTGCTTTGAAGCAATATGGTTGGCATACCCTTGAAAAGAACTACTTCTTTGAAATATTTAGTGGTACGCATCCCTTCTCATTTTTTTGCCAAAAGTGATCTGCATAATTTTTTGAATTTATGTTTAGTGTTACTTCATTGGATTATTACTTCACATTACTTTATGGAACATTTCCAAACTTGATATGGATGGAAAAATCTTTTTCAATCATTCAATGCTTCTTTTTTATCTCTTACATTTGAGTTATGTGTGCTTGGAGCATTATCACTTTGTAAATGAAATTATGTTTCAACGATGAAGATTTTTTTAGATAAGCAACGATTTATTGATAGAAGCACCAGGTGTGCCCAACCACTTACAATGGAAGGGGGAGGGCCTCCTCAAAACCTCCCTGAGCCAAAACCCACTGGAAAAAAGACTCAAGGAGAAAAAAAGAGTACCCCGCAGACGCAGTAAAACGTGTGATGGGAAAAATAACCTAGCCCACTGCTTCTCCCCCTACTAAAAGTAACAATAGCAAATGCATTACATAATTACATAATTGAATCACAAGATAGAATAACAGCCCAACGGGCAATTATACCATTCCGCCCACGTCGCCGAACAATTCCTCCCTCGCCTTGCCTTGAACCAACTTCATGCCGTTTCAACGATGAAGATGATTTACAATGCTATGACCTATCTTAGCACTTTACATTCGTTTATTTTTAAGACAATCAGACCTATCAACAATTTATTTGCATTTGAGTTTTTTATTTCTTTGAGTCATTATGAATCCTACTTTTTTATTCTTATTTGGCAGCAACTTGCAAGAGAGAATGACAATGCCGCAAAAGTGTCATCACATGTTGCAGAAGCAATTGCGGCATCACACGGAGCTTAAGCAACTGTCGCATGCCGCAAAAGTGTCATCTATATGGGCCAGGGCCGTTGCCATTATTAGTTTTCCACTAATGGGTCGGCCTGCAACCATCATTTTATTTATATATATATATATATATATATATATATTACAGTTATAACTGTATATTATAATCTCTTTAATATAGTATGAAACATAAATATACACTTAGTGCAAATTAGACATTAAAAAACACCATTTACACTACAAGAAACACGGACATTAGCGAGGGACACATCTGTCGCTAACAGGCCCAATTCCCTCGCTAATGTCCATTTGCGAGGGAATTAGCGAGGGACATACCGGTCGCTAATATCCTCCTCGCTAATTCCCTTTAGCGAGGGAAATTGTGTCAGTCGCTAATTAGCGAGGGACAGTCCCTCGCTAATTCCCTCGCTAATGCTGACAGCACGCTTCCCAAATCTGACTGGCACGCTTCTCAATCTGATCAGTTTATTATTATTATTATTATTAGTGTTGTTATTATTATTATTATTATTATTATTATTATTATTGTTGTTATTATTATTATTAGTATTATTATTATTATAACCAAAATTTCCAATGAGAGAGAGAGAGGAGTCAGAGTGGTGGTGGTGGTGGTGTGGTGGTGGTGGTGGTGGTGGTAGTGTCGTAGAGAGAGAAGGAGAAGGAGAAGAGTAAGGGAGAAAGAGAGTGAGATGTATGTGGTGGTGGTGGTGGTTGTGTGGTGGTGGTGGTAGTGTGGTGGTGGTGGTGGTGGTGGTGGTGGTAGTGTGGTTGGTGGTGGTGTGGTGGTGGAAGAGAAGGAAAGAGAGTGGTGGTGGTGGTGGTGGTGGTCGGTGGTGGTGGTGTGGTGTGGTGGTGGAAGAGAAGAAAAGAGAAGAAGAGGGGTGAAGGAGAAGAGAGAGAAGAAGAGAGTAAATGAGAGAGAGTGGAGTGAAAAGAGAAGAAGAGAGTGGTGGTTGTGGTGGTTGGTGGTGGTGGTGTGGTGGTGGAAGAGAAGAAAAGAGAAGAAGAGAGTGGAAGAGAAGAAGAGAGAAGAAGAGTGTAAATGAGAGAGAGAGAAGAGGTGGTTCGGATTATTATAAAAAAATATATGACAGTTTGCGAGGGACTTGAAAATTCCGTCGCTAACTGCCTTGTTAAACGTGCCATGGGTTAGAATCCTGCAAAAATGTCAGTCAATTAGCGAGGGACTTGATAATTCCGTCGCTAACGGCCTTGAAAAACGTGCTACTCAGTTTGAAATTGGCGCCTTGTATTTAGCGACGGATATTCCGTCGCTAATTGCCACATGTCCGTTGCTAATTGCCACTTTGCGAGGGACTCTTTTTCCCTCGCAAAGTGTAACACCCTAAATGATTTAATTAAGTAATTGATTAAATTATTTAAAGTGTTGCACTAATTTTAATTATATTAAATTATAATGTAGTATTTTATTTTAATTGAAGGAGTGGTATTGGTATCGGATCAGGAGTATTGCAGCCCAAGAGCCCAAGCCCAATGACTTAGGCTCCTAGGGTTAGTGCAATTCGCACCATTTGACAAAGAAAGAAAGAAAACGAAAGAGAGAAGAGAAAAGAGAGAGGAGAACGGCGCTACCTAGGGAGAAAAGGGAGAGTTTTGATCGCAACAAGGGAGAAGGAAGGAGAAGGAGCTCTGTTGCTGAGGTTTTGTAGGTGACTCTGTGAGAAGGACTTTCCTACGGTTAATTTAAGGTAAGGGGAGTCTCACCTTATAATAGAGAGTATAATAGGGTGTATGTGAGTCCTAGGATTTCATTTGATATCTATTGATGTTGAAATTGAGGTTTGATTGATTGTTTGAATTGATTGAATTGGGTGATTGCATTGAAAAATCGATTTGTATGTTGAAGTTAGGGTTTCATAGCTTTGATTTTGTTTTGATGCATGATTGATGATTAAAATACGAAATTGAGAGTGTAAGTATGATCATAACGTGCTTTAAGATTGTTGTTGATGATTTGTTTTGAGAAAAATTGGTTGAGAATGAGTTAAGGGACCCTAGGTACTCTAGGGCGCCATATGGCTAGAGAAATGGCGCCTGGGTTACTGTTTTGGTGTGTGTGTGTGCAGGTTTGTCACTTTGCACGGGCGCCAAATGTCGCTGAAATGGCGCTGTGTAATTGTGTGCAATGGTCGTGTGTGTGTGTGAGTGCTTATCGGGCGCCAGTGTTGCCGGAATGGCGCCTGGTGGCGCCTGTGTCACTGTTTGTGAGTGCAGGGGCGCCAAATGGCTGCCCCAAGGCGCCAAGAATGGCGCCTGTGTGCTGGTTGATGTGTTGTGTGTGCTGTGTCTAGGTGCGGGCGCCAAAAGTGTAGCCCAATGCGCTGGTTGCGCTGTTTCAAGTGCAAGGTCGCTAAGTGGCGTGCCTGTGGCGCTGTGTTGGCGCCAGATTCTTTGGTTGTTAGGTGGTGCCAAGTGTTCGGGCGCCATTTGGCTGCCCATGGCGCCTAGGGTGGCGCGCGAGAATGTGTGACAATGGTGTGTGTGTGCATGTGGCGCAAAGACAGGCGCCAAATGGCGCCACTGTTGCGCTGTGTTGTTGCTGTGTTCAGGCACGGCGCCAAATGTCTTTGCCCATGGCGCTGGGAATGCGCTGTGTCTCGGCTTTGTGTCTTAGTTTGTGCTCTAGTCTGTGCTTTGCCCGGCGCGCGAATGCTAGGTTTTTGGCGCGCTGTGTGTGCTGTGTGCCCTGTGGGCGCCAAGTTCTTTGGAGTTTTGGCGCTATGTCTTTGTGTTGCCTGGGGCGCCGATTTAATGGGAAAATGGCGCTGGTGCCGCCTTGTGTCTAAGTGTGTCTTTGTTTTGGTCCCTAGGTGACAGATTTGGTCCTAGGTGTCTTTATTTTGGTCCCTAGGTTACAGTTTGGTCCTAGGTGTGCTGTTTTGGTCCCTAAGTGCTATTTTGGTCCTAAGGGGTGTTTAGGTCCTTGAGTGAGGATTTAGTCCTCTAGTGGAGTGTAGTCCTTGGCACATGAGTTTAATGAGGAAGTGGATGATGTTAATGATGATGATGCCATGGGGGCATGAGCCATGGGGGCTAGAGCCATGGGGGCTAAAACTAAAAGTGACAATGAGGTGAGAGATGATATTAATGATGTGTAAATTGTGCTTGTGGCATGTTCATGAAGTCTCATGCATACATTCGGCTGCGGTCGCGACGTATATTGATTGATGATGAGGCCATGGGGCCATATCCATGGGGCTAATATCGTTGATGATGAGGCCATGGGGCCAATGGTACCACATGCATAATCAGATTACATTGCATTCATTCTCATAAATGATATTGAATTGAATGTGTGTTGTGAAATAACTTGTGATTGTTGTGATTGATTGACTCTATAAACCGATATAACGCTTATTATAGTCTTTATTATGTGGTTTGAGACTCACCCTTCGTTGTTGTTTACCACGGGTAACCATGAGTGAAGGCTTAGCTCCTTCACTTTCCCGAGAAATCGTCTGCGCTCGATCACGTAGCGCCTGGGGATGGGCTTAGGATTGTAGTTGTTTATTCTTTTTGGTTGTTGAACCATTTTATTGGTTATTATTATGTATGTGTTGAGATTATGATCTGCTTTTTTACGAGATTTCATATGATTTTCTTTGCGAGTTGTATACGTTTGTTAAGTGAACCGAGTTGACGTATTTTTGAGGATTTTCCGTCCCACTTGCTGAGTGCTGCGTATTGCCTTGGTTTAATAAATGATTTGGTCTTATTTTATTGTTGTTGAACTGAAGTAAGTGTAGCATCCCATTTGGATGAGTTTTTTTTGAAAATAAATTTTTATACTCTGATTTTTGATTTAAATTGCCGGGTAGAAATGGGGTGTTACATTAGTGGTATCAGAGCAAAAGTTCGGTCTGTCCGGCCAAGTCTGTCGGTCATATTGTGTATGACAACTAGGTGTTCTTAAATTAGTTCTGAATTGTTGTTCATGCTGCAGTGCTAGGTTGATATGGCTAGGAGAGTTGATGCTGCTCTTGCTGAGGCTTTGCAGGCTATAGCTCAAGCTATGGGGACCCAGCAGAATACTGAGACTCGTAGTCTGGCTACATTCCAGAGGGAGAACCCTCCTACCTTCAAGGGGAGGTACAACCCGAGATGGTGCTCTGGCATGGTGAAGGAGATTGAGAGAATCTTAGGGTGATAGTCGCAATGATGAGCGAGAAAGTCGGTATGGTACACGCACACTTTAGCCGAGGAGGGCGATGGTCGTGGTTAGTGGTCGGTGAGAGGCTAGGGGCTGCGCGCATGAGGAGGTTACTTGGCCGTGTTAGAAGGAATTCTTGAAGAAGTATTTTCCGGAGGATGTCAGGGGGAAGAAAGAGCTGGAGTTCCTTGAGCTGAGGCAGGGAAACATGACTATCACTGAGTATGCTGCCAAGTTCACTGAACTGGCTAAGTTCTATCCCCATTATGCTGAAGCTGGTTCTGAATTCTCAAAGTGCATCAAATTTGAGAATGGGTTGAGGGCTGATATCAAGCAAGCTATTGGGTATCAGAAAATCAGAGTGTTTGCTGATCTGATTGATTGCTGCAGGATCTATGAGGAGTGTAACACCCCAAAATAATTCAATTAATTATTTGATTGAGTTATTTAAGGTTTACAACATTTTAGTTAAGCCAAGTATTAATTAGGAGTTTATTTCATTTAGGAGATGCTTAAGTGAATGAAGGGTGGGCGTAGAGGCCCATGAGCCATGAGAGGCCCATGAGCCATTAGAAGCCCAATTGTTGGCTCATAGAAGAGTGTCGAAGAAGAGGGAGCTTTCATTACCCAAAATTATCAAGAAAAGTCAAAGGAGAAGTAAGAGAGAGAAGTTGGTAGGTGAGATCCCTTTCTAGAGAGAAGGAAGAGCATTTGGCGTGGAAGGAGCTCGGAATCGAGGGAGAAGGGTTGCTGCGAGTGTTAACTGGAGGATCTCAGTGAAGAGAGTGTATTCTACTCAACTGATCAAGGTTAGGGGGCTCTCTTTTGTCTATAATAGAGTATATGATATGTGTTATGCGTGAGTAGACTCTAGGAGTGATTCCTGAGCTGCCTTGTATGTTTTGTGTGTTTGATGTGTTTTGACGTTGTGTTATAGCTCACTTCAGTGAAGTTGTGTTGAGTTGTTGTGGTTTTGGTCATACGAGAGACCAGGGAGTGGAATGGGAGCTGAGAAACTCTCAGTCCCAGTGAGCTAGAGTGGGTGACGAAGGGTACGTGTGTCTAAGACTAAAAGTAAGTGATGAATGTATAGGAGACGAAGGGTAAGGAAGTGTAAGCCGAAGGGTACGTGTGTCTAAGACTAAGCGTAGTTACTGACGTGCAGGTGTTGTGTTATAGCATGCAACTGCCGAGGTGAGTGTACCGAGGTTTAGGTACGTTGAATAGTAAGTGTAGTGGCCGAGATGAGGTGAGTGCTTAGGTGTATTGTGCATAAGTGTAGTAATCAAGGTGAAGGGTTGTGACTTAAGTGAGGTATCAAGGTATAGAGTAAGTACGCCTAAGTGTAGTGATGAAGCGTAAGTGTTACAGCGTGAGTTGAAGGATTGTAGAGGACGAGGTGAAATGGTCTAACGGTAGAATGCGTTGAGATGACGGTGACGGAGTATAGGTGACGTAGTATTGGTGACGAGGAGTAAAGGTGTGAGAGCTAGAGCGTGGGGTCGACTTGTAGTTGCCGAGGTGTAGCATAGGTATACCGAGGTGATTACTAGAGTATAGCGTGTATTTATACACATAGGTGTAGTTGCTGAACTGTGGTTGCCGAGGTGGTATAGCCACCGAGGTAAATGAAATAGAGGCTTGTACCTAAGTGAACTGAGGTGAGTGATAGGTTGCCTAAGTTAAGTAATCAGGGTAACCGAGGTGAGGCGCAAGGACGCCATTGAAAGTAGGGTGCGTGCCTAAGTGTAGGCGTAGCCGAGGTGGTGAACCAAGGCGATTAAGGGTGAATTGAAGTAGAGTAACCTAGTTGCGTTAAGACTAAGGTGAAGTAAGTATGGTAGTTGTGGTATAAGTATAGATGCCGAGATGATTTATGGTGCAGAGAGGAGGCTTAGTGCCTGTGTGCCGAGGTGAGTGGTGCGTGTGCCGAGGTTCCAGGAGAGGGTGCCGAGGTGCCGTTCGAAGCCACAGTTGCGCAAGGCGCTGCCAGGCGCAACTGGGAGTGTTGTTTGACGTTGAGAACGCTTAAGTGTTTTGAAATGGGATAGTCGTTTCGGTCCTTAGGAGACGCATGGGTCCCTAAGTGTTGGTGAGTTTAGTTTGGCCGTAGTGCCGATAGTTTAAGTGGTGGTGAAGTCCACCACTGTTGGTGGTAATGAGCTCGGTGGGTTGTGCGTAGTCATAGAGATAGTGACTGACGTAGTGTGGTTAGCTTTAGAGCAATGGTTTGGGTGTATTGATGTCAGCCAGAGGGCTGTTGATGATGATGTTAATGACGTATGTGTGCTTGTTGGCCTTATGGCTACGAGTAGAGGTGTAATAAATGGTGAAGTCCCTGAGGGGCATTAAAATAAATGATAATGGTGAAAGCAGAGGACTTCGGTCCTATTGATGAGCAGAGGACTTCGGTCCTAGAGGTGAGCAGAGGACTTAGGTCCTATATATGAATATAAGGCTGCGGTCTAATTGGTGAGTAAATGAGAATGTGTTATGATTTAATTGAATGATGTATATGCTGCGTGTTATGCATTGTTCATGGTGTCGCATAAATCATAAGCATAATGGAGAAAGCAGAGGACTTCGGTCCTATGGAGAAAGCAGAGGACTTCGGTCCTAAGGTGATAGCAGAAGACTTCGGTCTTAATGGATCCATCATGCATATGCCCTGGAAGTATGGGCCTGCATCATTCATATAACTCATGCACTATATAATTGTGTTATTTGTGTGCTGTGCCGAGGCGAATATATTGTGTTTGCTTAGCATAATGCTTGTCATAAACCTTATTATTTATGAGAAGAGACTCACCCTAGCATTTTTATGTTGCCTGCTCTCGTGGCGACAAACAGGTGATGTGCAGGTGATCCTGAGTGAAGGTCCTTTTTTCCCTCAGCCTAGTTGTGACTCACCCTATTAGCTGTTTAAGATAGTGTTGAACTGTAATAGATTGATGTATTAGAATTTGAGGGTTCGCCCATTTAAGTCGTGCTATGTATCACGCAATTATATTTTATTAATGAAAAGTATTATTGGTTAAGTGAAAATGATGTTTGATGAACGTAGCATTCCCTTGAGGATGTATCTTTGAAAAGAAAAACAATTTTTGAACTCTGATTTTATAAATTAAAGTATTAAGAGTAAGGGGGTGTTACAAGGAGGACAGCAATGCTCGCTCCAGAGTCATGAGAGACCAGAGGGGTAAGTTCCGGAACCGGGGTAAGCCATATGAGGTGTCTGCTGATAGAGGTAAACAGAGGTATGCTGGTGGTAGCAGGTATGCTGGTGGTAGTAGGTCTGCTGATGGTAAGAGGTCTGATGAGGGCAAGAAGCCAAGTGGGGGAGATGCTCTTGCTGATATTGTGTGTTTCAAGTGTGGCAAGCCGGGTCACAAGAGTTTTGAGTGCAAGACTGGGGGAAAAATATGCTTCCGTTGTGGGAAGGAAGGTCACATGGCATCTGATTGTGATCGTAAGGAGGCAGTGTGTTTCAATTGTGGTGAAGTTGGTCACTTTAGCTCCAAGTGTACTAAACCAAAGCAGGAGAGGTCCAGTGGAAGAGTTTTTGCACTAGCAAGTTCAGAGGAGGCCAATGAGATTAGAGGTACTTGCTTTATTAATGGTACCCCTTTAGTTGCTATAGTTGATACGGGTGCTACGCACTCTTTTATTGCTGCTATCTGTGCTGAAAAGTTGAATTTAGTGTTGTCTACTATGAAGAGGGGAATGGTTATCGACACTCCAGCTAAGGGTTCGGTGACTACCTCTCTATTGTGTGCTAAGTGTCCTCTCGGTCTTGGCAGAGATTTTCTAGTTGATCTTATCTGTTTGCCTTTGGGTGGGTTGGACGTCATTCTTGGTATGGACTGGTTAGTAGATAACCATGTGCACATCAACTATTTCAACAAGTCTGTGAGTTTCCTCCTTCCAGAAGAGGAAGAGTCTGTTCTGTGGTCTGCAGGTCAGCTACATAGGTAATGAAGGAGGGTGGTCATCTGTTTGCGTTGATGACATCTTTGTCCGCTGAGAACCAAGCTATAGTTGAAGGGTTGCAGGTGGTGTGTGAGTTGCCTGAAGTGTTCCCTGATGAGATTCCTAGTGTGCCACCAGAGAGGGAAGTAGAGTTTGGGATTGATCTTGTGCCTGGTACTAGGCCTGTGTCTATGGCACCGCTGGGATGTCGACCGAGTTGTGCGAATTGAAGAAGCAGTTAGAAGAGCTACTTGAGAAGAAATTTGTGAGGCCTAGTGTGTTACCATGGGGAGCTCCGGTATTGTTGGTGAAAAAGAAGGATGGGAGCATGCGTCTTTGTGTGGATTATAGGCAATTGAATAAAGTGACTATCAAAAATAAGTACCCTCTTCCGAGAATTGATGATCTGATGGACCAGCTGGTGGGTGCTAAGGTTTTTAGCAAGATTGATTTGAGGTCAGGCTACCATCAGATTAAAGTGAAAGATGAAGACATCCAGAAGACAGCGTTCAGAACGAGGTATGGGCATTATGAGTACTCTGTAATGCCGTTTGGTGTCACCAATGCACCAGGGGTGTTTATGGAGTACATGAACCGTATTTTCCATAGCTACTTGGATCGGTTTGTGGTAGTTTTTATAGATGATATTCTGGTGTACTCTAAGTCTGAGGAGGAGCACGCAGAGCACTTGAGGCTGGTGCTAGAGGTGTTGAAAGAGAAGAAGTTTCTGGCTGAATGAGGTAAGCTTCTTGGGTCATATTATTTCTGGTGATGGTATAGCTGTGGACCCAGCCAAGGTTGATGCAGTATTGCAGTGGGAGAGCCCAAAGTCTGTGATTGAGATCAGAAGTTTCTTGGGGTTGGCTGGTTACTACAGGAGGTTCATTGAGGGTTTCTCTAAGCTAGCCCTTCCGTTGACTCAATTGACGTGTAAGGGAAGAGCTTTTGTGTGGGATGCAAAGTGTGAAGAGAGCTTCAATGAGTTGAAGATGAGGTTGACAACATCTCCAGTGTTAGTGTTGCTTGTGCCGGATCAGCCGTTTGTTGTATGACACATGAGAAGAACTATCCTACTCATGATTTGGAGCTGGCTGCTATTGTGTTTGTGCTGAATGTAACACCCCAAAATTAATTAAGTGATTATTTAACTAATTAATTAAGTGAGTATTTAACTAATTTATTAAGTGTTTGTTTAACTAATTTATTTAAGTAGTATTTTAGTTGTCCATATTAAAATAATAATAAGGTAATTAATTTAATTAAGGAGTGGAGTGTAGTAAATAAATGAGGAGTATTTTAGTTAAATTGGGAGGATGTGTGTAAGTACCTAAGGGGTGTAAATAAGGAGCCCAAGCCCACTAAATAGGCCCAAAGTCAAGACATAACTAGGGGTAGGGTTTTCACTTCATTAGAAAGAAAGAAAACAAAAGAAAAATAGAAGAGAGGGCGAGGGGAATAGGAGGCGCAGCTGGGCAGCATTAGAGGGAGGAGAGAAATTTCTTCTTCTTGCTTTGGGTGAGTGATTTTGGTACCAATCAACTCCATTTTTCTTCCTTTATCCTTTAGTGTAAGTTTCATACACTAATCTTGTTTCTTTTTCTATTTTCCATGGATGGGTTTGAAGCTCAAGTGTAGGAGAAAAGTTACTAAGTGCACTAGTGCAGAAAAGGCTTTTTGTATCAGTTGTTTTGCACTTTTAGTATCGGTTGTTTTGCACTTTTAGTATCGGTTATCTGTCGATACTAATTCGACCGATACTAAATGTCTGACATTTAGTATCGGTTAAATAACCGATACTAAATGTGACTTTTAGTATCGGATTTTCAAAAAACCGATACTAAATGACGTTTTTTTTGGTGATTTTTATGTCTTGAAAACGTACATTTAGTATCGGTTATTTAAATAACCGATACTAAATGTCACTTTTAGTATCGGTCATTTAAATAACCGATACTAAATGTCTTTTCAACATTGTGTTTGATGTCTAAAAATTGACATTTAGTATCGGTTATTTAAATAACTGATACTAATAGTGTTTTCGACATTGTGTTTGCTGTCTAAAAACTGACATTTAGTATCGGTTATTTAAATAACCGATACTAAATGTCACTTTTAGTATCGGTTAATTTAAATAACCGATACTAAAAGTGTTTTCAACATTGTGTTTGCTGTCTAAAAAATGACATTTAGTATCGGTTATTTAAATAACCGATACTAAATGTCAATTTTAGTATCGGTTAATTTAAATAACCGATACTAAATGTCATTTTTTTGGTGTTTTTTAGGTGACTTTTAACAACGGTCATCTAAGATAACCGATGCTAAATTCGTTGTTTATTTTTTTGATTTTTTTGATATTTTTAATTCGCACCAATAAATTTAAAACCTGTTATACCAACCATTTCAGACAACAACGTATTATATATCAAAATAATTCGATCAACATTAAAATTAGTATATTACATTTTAGTAAAACTAGTCATAATATAATGTTGCACTATATGATCATATCCAACAAAATATTACTAAAACACAAGTTAAACTAGTTAGAATATAATGTATCATTTTGCTCATCTGAAGCTTCAAGTAGAATTCCGCCCAAAGTCGCGAATCTCGAGAAGTTCATCTTGGTGTATGCTCGTGGGTTTTCAAATACCTACAAGTTTCAAATTAGTTACCGATTAGAATCGACAATTTCAGCAACCAATACCAAATACCGATTTTACAGAGCACCAACACAGTGAGTACATTGCTAAAGGTATTAGCAATGGCCAAGAAGGAAAGTGAAGACAGTGAAATGTGAAGAAAAATTACTAACACAAACACTCTCCTATTATCATGTACATTGCTATAATGATGCCAAAGTTTAGAAACCAAACAATTCTAGAATTCAATGAAATGTGAAGACAAATTTTATACCTTCTCCCAGTTATCAACAATACGGGACCTCACAATGGTTATCATAAACTTCATCACATAATACCCACAATGATATCCATTCGATTGTATTGGCATCTACACAAATGATTTAAAAGAGAGTATTATAGTATATATATATACATATATATATATATATATATATATATATATCATATATGAATTCAGTTTAAATTGAATCAACATAATATATTTTAAACTACTTACTATAGGGTACAACCAATTGGTGGCCGATGTAGAATCTCCTTTGACATGTCTAACAACATAAAAATAACAATATATATAAATTAGTAATACACACTCAATCTTTTAACTCAAAATATTTACAACAACTCTAAAATGATTTGGCCAAGTTCAGGTTATTGACTTACTTGCTAAACATTTCTCTGATTGGTTTTTTTGGTTGGCGAGATAAGGAACACATCCACACCACAGTATTTTTCTTCGGGAGTAGGATAACCAGTTGCCAATGATTGCTACAACATTGGTAAACATAAAAATAAGAAACAAACAAAGGAACATTTATTACTAATGCGTTCAAATATCCAATCACGTACCCATTGCAAAATGGAGCCAAATATACTTCCTTATTAGACTCCAATGCCCATTGAATATGTTCTTGAATAATATTCATAGAAAAATTTCTCAAGTTCATCATATGTGGACACACAAATCCATATATGTCATTGATACCCCCTTTCAACACATTGGCGATCTGAGATATCTAGTCACACGTAAGAAAAACTATCAAATTGATTAATATATGTAGAAACACGACAAATTTATATAATGAAATAAACTTTACTACTTACGTGCACCATATGCTCAAGTGGCCTAACTCAAGCCACTCTGTACCAGAAACCATGTCGGAGATCTCTTTGAAGGAGACAAAGCAAACAGTTTTGTCATGGTCCAACTCAGTATCTTCACATGTCTATCCTCCGCTCCTCCCCTTATCTTCATATGCGATATCGAGGATCTTTTTCAAGAAATCGATTTTGACCTCTTTCTCATCCACATGAGATGGTGAGTAGCTAGTCTTAGATCCAATAGTAGGAATGGGGAGAGGGAACACGAACGGCAGAGGGAACCTGAACGACCTCATTTTGACCTCTTCCAAATGAGATGTTGTGCTGAATAATTAAAACATACATATAAATCAATAAACTATATGAAACCACATACCTATACATTCACAACACTTTTCACATTTAAATCTTTTACAGGAATACAAACACAATACAATTTTTAGATTGGCTTGGAAGTGTAGAAGAAACAAAAACAGCAACTAAAGCTACATTGGCCATGCTATTCGATTCATGAGTCAACCACTTTAATATGTGTAATATATGCCATTTGCAAATCAACTTTTAAGTCATGTTTCAAAAAAAATAAACTCTTAAGTCATGTTTCAAAAAAAATAAACTCTTAAGTCACTCTGATGAGAATTTAAACCAACACTCTTATGTCACTCTTTTGTATTGAACCAATAATTCTTAGAAGCATAGGAAAGGTCTTGGAGTATTATCCTAAAAACCCTTTCATTGAAAACGACTACACATTCCTCAAAATGGACTATGAAACCATCCATACACATTTGAAGAAACATATAGATCATGAATAACAGAAACTCAAATTGCATCTTGTTGGTCAGGAAAAAAAACACAATGAAAACACATCTATTGCAAAAAGACTTCATAACTAAAGTTAACATAAAATGAAGTAAGAATATTTTTCTCCAGTAGCATGCCAAAATCGTTTATTTATCTACAAAAAAAAAATCTATGTTCTGACACTTGCATGAATGAGAACTAGACAAAGTGTAAGTCCTCAAAAACAACCAAAAACTATCAATTTCATATGTAACAAAAATACCATCATTAAAAAATAATCCACATAGAACAGAAGCCCTTCCACTGCAAAATTTGAATTGCAATTGAAGACCATTCTATATACCTCTGCTAAATTAGTTTCTATATACCTCTGCTAAAACCTGCCGAAAGCGGTCTTGCACCATCGCTTCCACGCTATCCATGATTTCTTTCTTTAGCACGACACCTTTTCCAGCTCCGCGACAACGATCGGGATGTTCAGGTGTTCCAATGGCAGCAGTCAAAATATCATTCTTTCCTCGCGGAACGAAAGATCCTTGGCTACTCATAACGGTAAGTTCATCCTACAAAAAAAAACATGTTCACAGACAATAATCACAACATGTTAGACAGCATGTGAAATCTGTATAATTAGAAACACCCAACAGATAAAATTTTGACTTACAATCTTAGATGCAACTGATGCTGACTCCTCGGATATATAAGATCCAGACTTCGTTTTGCGTCCAGCCTTCCACAACTCATGTCGTTCTGGAGATGTAGGCTCCACCTCTTGGATTTTTCTAATCTTCTTTTCTTTCAGGTCTTGCTTCACCTTTTTATAACCTCCTTGCCCCATTGTGTGTTTGTGTTTGTTTTTTTTTTTTGAGTATTTTATGTGACTTTCTCTCTTAGCTCTTTGTTACAAATAACAAACAACACGACATATATAACAAATCCAAAATATTATAGAAACTAAAAATTTGTGGTTAAAGCAATACCACAAAACTCGGAGTAGTGCGACTTTTAACAAATGCGGCCCATGTCTCAGTAGATATGTTACTATACTTGTTGCAAGGAGTTGTTTCACCGTTTTTATCCCCATTGCCAAAAACATAAGTGGAGGTGAGGTTTGTCATGAAGTGTCTCCAAGCCTCATTGATTTGAGACGTCCACTTGTTCTTGAATGTGTCATCCTCGGGAACATCAAAATGTTGCTTGACATCAGCCCAAACAAGTTCTTTTGTCTTAGCATCAATGTCACCCCAAGTCATTGGCAATATGCTTAATTTTGTTCGTGCAACCACCCCTAAATAGGTTTTGAATTTGTTTGCATATTCACCGATAAGCTCGCCTCTACTATCAACTTCCACTGGATATTTTTGACCGGTTGCGAGCCTAGAAGTGAAACGTTTTAATGATGTCGGACGTCTAGTAGCCTTTTTTGGAGGGTTGGCACTGGAATCATCCATGATATCTGTTAAGACATAACAAAAAAGTGTTAAAAAGTGTTAACAAAAAAGTCTTAATAAAGCTACAATGTGCAATTTCTAATAGGAGAAAAACAAACAACTGGGTCTGGTGCTAAATTAAGATTTGACAGGTGCTTTGGCTTCTATTAAAAAGGAAAGTTGGTGATCATTAATAATGGAAGCAAACTATTAGCACAAACATTTATACAAAAGCAGGAAATGCTTAAGAATTTGAAAGTTTCGACAATTAAAGAAAACAGAATACCAACATCCTTCTTCTACTATAAGCCACTAGGGAAACCTCTAATAGAAGATCATAACTCCAAATGAAAAAGAATATGCAAAGAAACTCTCAAAAGGAGAATAATAATAATAATGGACAAAACAGAAACAGATTGGATTAAATTAAACATCCTAGAGAAATTCATGAAAAAACAGAAAACAGAACAAGATCTAGCATTCTGAGAGAAGAAATGATATTTGACAGCAAATCAAAAAATTAAAGTCAGAGAAATTATGATCACTAATTCAGAAATCAAAACAATCAACAAAATGAGGAAACAAGAAATACAAAGACCGATTTGAAGTGGATGAGAAAAGCATTCTGAGTGGAGTAGTCAATAATAATCTATAATAGAAAGAGAAATCTGAAAGTTTATAAAAAGTAGTAAAAAAGAGAGCAGAGCACACACTAACACTGTACAAATAAACCACTGAAATTTATACTGTAGGAATTTGAGAAATATGCAAGTAGACTTATAAAGGATAGCCATAAATTAGTGAAATGGCCGCTTCCTAATAATAATAGTTTCTTTTCAATTGTGTCACTATATATAGCTTTATAAGTTTTAAATCAATCCTCACAATCTCATACATTTTTTGTAACCAGCAGCCTGAAGGCTTTTCTATTTCACACCTTTCAATAATTAGAGCATTTAGCTCCTACTTCTACTCACCCTCCACGATTGCTGCACATAAGGATGTAACTAGCTGCATATGAATTCCTCACCGCAAGATAAAGCTCAAATCATAAATAATTCTCACATGAAAACAACCATAAATTAAATAATGTCCACCTTCTAAAGTGAAAAAATATCCTAGAACCAATTCGCCACTTATCAAGAGTGTAGGAATTACAGAAGTGTAAAAGTAGGCATAAAGACACATCAACTAACAATCACTTATTTCCATAAGGACCAAACACAGTACAACTACAAAAGTGTAATCGTAGGCATAAAGACACATCCAATTGCCAAAAGGTATCGGAAATACACAATTCAAGAGTACATGTTCATAGGTTCCAAAAAAAAAGAGAACAAATCTAAACTCCTTCGTACAAAATCCCTTCATTATGATCATTGCGAGTGGCATGTTCATCGTCAACTTCGTTGTCATCAATTAAAGTAGGCACTTGTGTTAACAAACAAGGTGTTTCGGAAATTGCAAGACTAGATTCTTCATTTTCATCACTACCCATTTTTCCTTGTAGAACCACTGACCACTTTTTGTTAGAAGGATCTTTGACATAGAATACTTGTTTTGCTTGGTCACCATGATGAAAGGTTCATCCTTATAATTTACCTTGTCAAGGTCCACTAGTGTATATCCCATTTCGTCTGCACGGACACCACTATTCTTTGTTAACCCACTTACATTTAAAAAGAGGCACTTGAAATTTGCAAAGAATGAAGCACCCAAATCTCTTCAATGACTCCAAAATAAGCAATGGATGCGAGCCTGGGTTTAGTATCCTTTGAACTAGAGAAGTGCATTGCGGAAGCCATGACCATAACTCCACTGTTTTGCATGGTACTTTTGTGATCTTGTGATTTTGTGTAAAAGGAAAACATGTTTATGTCGTACCCGCTCCAACAGTCGACATTAAAGCAAGGGTCATATGCTAACCATCTCAAAGTCTCTGAGGCACTTGCATCTTTCTTAATCTCTCGATTTGAACCAATCTATGAATGTGTCATTATGCTCCTTCAATAAATCTATTGCTTTCATTCGAGGGTCTTTGGCCTTGACTATCTCTTTATGATGAGACAAGTAAGGTAATACCTCATCTGTGTTATTCAAAACATACAAATGTGCTTGAAGCACTTCTGCTCGACCCATGCTCTTAGTCCTTAGCCCACGTGTACCCTTACCTTGACATCCCTCTGAATAACGAGACTTTGGTAGTCCTACAGATTTCACTTCTGACAAGTAGTCTGAACAAAACTCAATAGCTTCTTCTGTGACGTAGCTTTCGACAATGGATGCTTCAGTACGATATTGGTTCTTCACATACCCTTTCAAGATCTTCATGTACCGCTTGACTGGGTACATCCACCTTAAATAAACAGGGCCGCATAATCTAATCTCCCTAACTAGATGAACAATTAAATGAACCATGATATCAAAGAATGAAGGAGGAAAAAACATCTCCAACTGACACAAGATAATAGCAGCCTTATTTTCCAGCTCATCCAATTTTGTAGGGTCGATGACTTTAGCACATATAGTATTGAAGAATAAACACAACCGAGTTATGGTATGTCGGACATCTTTCGGCAAGATGCCACGAATCGCCACAGGTAGTAGTTGTTGCATCAAGACGTGGCAGTCATGAGACTTCATACCAACTAGTTTGAGATCTTTCATTGAAACCAGACGCTTTACATTTGAAGAGTAACCCTGTGGCACTTTGATTCCCCGTAGACACTCGCAAAAGCTAATTTTCTCTTTTTTTGACAAGGTATAACATGCTGGAGGCAAATATGTTCCTTTACCTCTTTCCACTGGATGTAACTGTTCTCTTATCCCCATCTCACGTAAATCTAGACGAGAATTTATACCATCTTTTGTCCCTTGAATGTTGAGAAGTGTACCGATTACACTATCACAAACGTTTTTCTCGACGTGCATGACATCAAGACAGTGTCTTACATCAAGTTTGGACCAATACGGAAGGTCAAAGAACACTGACCTCTTCTTCCACTTGCTTTTCTCCTTGGACTGCCTCTGCTTTTTGCCGAATACTACTTTGATGTCCTTAACCACTTGATAGACTTCTTCTCCAGTCAATGCTTTCGGAGCAATGTCATTTTCCTGGCACCCATTAAAAGCTTTTTTCAACCTACGATATCTGTGATTAGGTTTGAGAAATTTCCGATGCCCAAGGTAGACAGTCTTCCTTCCATGTTTGAGTTGATGGTGGCACGTCTCTTCTGCACAAATAGGACAACCCTTATGCCCCTTGACACTATACCCGACAAGTTTCCGTATGCTTGGGAAAGTCATTGATCGTGCAAAATACATGGCTCGCAGCTTGAAAGTTTCACTAGAATACCTATCAAACACATCCACGCCTTCATCCCACATTTTTGTCAAGTCTTCAATCCGGTGGACTAAGGTAAACATCTATGTCATTACCAGGTTGCTTCGGGCCAGAAATCATCATGGATAACATCACATATTTGCGCTTCATGCACAACCATGGAGATAGGTTGTAAATTAGAAGGAGAACAGGCCACGAACTATGATTCGTACTTAAGTTACCATATGGATTCATCCCATCTGAAGCAAGCGCGAGCCTAAGATTTCTTGGCTCAGCGCCAAAATCTGTATACAAATTATCAACTTTCTTCCATTGCAAAGAATCAGCCGGATGGCGGAGTTGTCCATCACACTTCCTCTCATCTGCATGCCATCTAATGCTCTTCGCGTCATTTGTATTAGCAAACATGCGTTTGAACCTAGGTATTATTGGAAGATACCATAAAACCTTCGCAGGGGGACCCTTTGTGTTGTTGCTGTCAAAACTACACTCACCCGACTTCACTTTGTACTGCGACCAATTACACGTAGGGCACTTATGCAACTCCTCAAAGTCTTTCCGATACAATATGCAATCATTGGGACATGCATGTATTTTCTGATACTCCACACCCATCGGACACAATATCTTCTTCGCATCATATGTACGTTTTGGCAATGTGTTACCTATGGGAAGCATGTCTTCCAACAGCTTAAGCAATTCAGTGAATCCCTTATCTGTCCACCCATTTATTGCCTTCAGATTGATCAATTTTAACGTCGCAGACAACCGTGTGTACTTTATGCAGCCCAAATATAGAGCTTCTTCATTGTCCTTGCACAATGTATCATATTCATGTGCACGCCTAAACGATTCAGGACCAATGTCACGTATCATGTCCTCCATTCGGTCATCCATATATTCATCGACTTTCTCTCTTTCGGGCACACTTGGATTGTCAGTTGATTCACCATGCCATATCCATGTGGTATAAGTAGGACATATCCCATAAAAAATAGATGGTCCCGTATTACATTTGCTGGTTGTTTGTCCCCAACAAGGGCAGAAAAAAGGTACATCACTTTTGGGAACATCACCGGGATCATCGGCTTTCGGAACATCGGTTTGTCAATATTTGCTTGAGCAAAACTTATAAACTCTTCGACTCCGTTCGCATACTCATCACTCATACGATTACTTTGCATCCAACTATGATCCATGGCTACGTTCAGAAATAACAGACCAACTATATATTGTTAAAAAACATTGAAATGATGTTCAAGTTACTATTAGTGATGACAAACTGACAATCTACATGGTTAAGCAATGAGAGAAAAAAAAAACTAAGTTGAAACACACATCAATCAATTGAATCATTAGTGATGACAAACAACTTTATTCATGTTTTTTAGCAGATTATTTCTTGTCAAATCACGCTATCACATTGTTTAAGTAGGTTTTCTTAGAAGCACAATCGAAGTTGAAAACCTAATTGAGAGAATGAACTTACCACTTACTAGGGGATTTTGATTGATGAAGGCCAATGGTTTTTGGTTGTTTTGCAAGTCAATTACGCAGTTGAAGGGAACAATCAATATCTCAATGAAAAGTATGGAATGACTCTCACTTGCAATCAACAACTTCCCCGAAAAGTATGGAATGACTCTCACTTGCAATCAACAACTTCCCTGCTATATCACAAGTAAGCAAGTGGAAGCAACGAAGTTGTTAAAATCTGTTATGATACCAACAGTGGAAAAGGGAAATAAAGGGTTGGCAAAGCAAATTATTCACAAGTAAGCAAGTGGTAGTAACCAAGTTGTTAAAACAGAATGGCACTTGGAAGTGGGGGTTTGAGGAGAGGGCTATGTAGGATATATAACAGAATGGCTAATAGAAAAAACCTTAGTACATTTCAATGCTTTCTGAGCAACATAGTTTCCAAAAGGATCTTGAAGAACACTCAAGAAATTATTGCTATTCATTATCTCATGAACTTGACTTTTTATAACTGGTTTAGCTAAACTAAAGCTATATAAGCTACCTTCTTCAATGCTATATACCTACCAACTAAAGCGGTGCAGTTGAAATTCATTAAGCTAACTACTATCCTTAGAAACACTCTTGCTTATATACGGTTCTAGAGTTTTCTGGTGTTACTTTCTGCATTAAGAAAAATCTGTGTCAATAACTCAATAGTATCAATGGTTGTCTCATCTTACCAATCTATCGTTTCAAGCCCCATGACTAGCATTTCTAGCAGATCAAGGGTGAACCAATTTAGAACCCCGCTGTGTACATGCCAAGCCTCGAAGAAGAAATGCTACCTTGAGAGTCCGATCCATGGCGGGTAAGTTTTCACAAAACCGCTTTTTAGATTATAATATTTATTTTATGTATGTAGTGCAAGAACATCATTTAGCAATCTATTCATTTTACTAGGAAGGAACTTTCATATGTAACTATATTAAATGATTGGTTGTAACATGCAGGAAGAGGAAAAAGAGCAACCAAAGGAGGTGCAAACACGATTACACCTCCATCACCACCACAACCAAAGCCTCTAAACGTTCACCAAAGGTGAGCTCATCACAAAAGCAAAGTAGTAGATTACCACTTTGTTTTTTCTGAGTTCTGTGCAAAATGTTGTTTATGTAACTTTGTTTATGTAGGACTACCAAACTGAGAAACCAATTTTAGTAGAATATAATCAAGTTTGGAAAAATTCTTGAGTTTAATTTCTATGTATTGTAGGTGTAAACAAAATTTACACGGCCATCAAATTATATGCTGACCCTGAATTCATGAGTTTAAAAACATATGATACTCATTAAATGATGTGACAACGCATCATTAGATGCACGTGTAAATTATTTTTACACTGACAGTGCATCGTAATTAAATTCAAACTAACTAGTGTGAAAGTGAATTGACAAAACTAACCCTTGCAAAGCATGCTGATATGCCTCCTTATAATACCCTAATTTTGTCCGTCCCTTAACTTAAGCCAATTTCAATCATCGAACTCAACTAAATCGAAATACCGTTGTTTAAATTAAGCAGGCACGCGAATGATCAATCTTTTCGTGCGTTCTTCAATTTAATCTTCGTATTTGGGTTTAGTCGTACATAAGTAGTGTTTTTTAGTTAATGAGCTCATTTCTTCTATTTGAGTCTCGTTTTAGCGTATTCGTCTAGTCTGGCCCATTCTCGTCTTTGTGTTTGGCCAGACTCTTTTTATTATTATTATTATTATTCCTATTTTGTGCAGTTAATTCATTTTGAGCATATGTATATAGTCCAAGATTTCAAAAATTCTATTCAGTGTTATTCACAATTTAAAAGTGTTATATAATCCAAAAATGTCAAAAAAGGGTCTATTTAATTTTTATTACAAATTTCAAGTGTCCAAATGTCCAAAAAATACAAAAAATAATAACACAAAATATACAAAAATAAATAAATCCGAAAATACAAAAAATAATAATAAAAGACAAAGAAGAAAGAGATTCTGGGTTCCAGTTTGCTCTCCAACTGCTGATTTGGGCTGCAGATCTGCAAAAAGGAAGAGTCAAAGTTAGTCAAAGCCCAAGAAACACAAATTAAATGCTTAAACCTAATTTTTGAGAATAAAAAGGAGACCGCATGTGGTCAAAAGGGGGTACACGAATTTCAAGGTAAAAATCATCGAAAAAGATTAGGGTTTTACATCTGAAACCCTAATCACCTAAACACACTTTGAGATCGTAAAAGCGATCAAGATTTTCGAGCACGCAGCACAGTAAAACCGTAGGATCATCAAATAGCGATCCACAACAACACGGATCGTGTTCTTTCAGGTCGTAATTCAAAAGTCAGGTTGGTAAATGTTTTAATCCCTAAACAAATGTGTTGTGTAGTCTCCTTGAACAGATTTGTGATGTAAAATAAGTATGAATTCCGATCTGTTTTGTGTTTTAGTTTTGAATAGAGTAGACGTTGATATGTGCTAAAATCAGTAAATCACACAGAAACAAAAATAAAAAACGAAAGAAACCAAATTAGAAACTGTTAACAGAGAATTTTTTTTGAAAGAGAAGCAAGGAGAGACAGAGGAGGAGGCAGAGAACCGAGACAAAAAAAATAAGAAAAAACCAACCTTTGTTCGTCACCTTCTCCGGCGACGGTGACCCTCCGGTCACCTTCTCCGGCGAGCCAAACCGAACCAGCAACCACCCAAACCGAGCTTCCTCCACGAAACCGAGACTCCCCACAAAATCGGACCAACAAACCCCCAAAACCGAGTCACACCCATCTGTCATCACAATCGTAAACCCACCACCGATCTCTCTCTCTCTCTCACCGAAACGCCACCACCTCACCGTCACTCCCACCATCGCAACCACCGTCGCCAACGAAACCTCGCTACGCCGTTCCTCCTCTCACCGTAGTCGCGTGCTCCTCTCTCTCACTTCCCGTAACTCTCTCTCTCTCTCTCGCCGTGGAAGATGGCGTGATTTCCGCCGTGCATCTCTCTCTCTCATGAATGGAGAGCTGCATGGCCACTGTATATATGGGGAGGGAAGGAAATGAAAATTAGGGTTTTTGTTTTTAGGGTTGGCCCATTTATAGTGTCTCCAAAAATTCATTTTATTTTAATTTATTTTTTAATATTCAGATTCATATTCACACCACCCGTATTCTGCAAGCACATCTCACCTCACTTAAGCCCGGGGCCGCATACTAGGCCCTCCAATGCGAACGGGCTTACGCTTTACACCTCTTGTTGGTTGCACAACCCTGCGACTAATAACACCCCCATTTTGCAATTTTCACCTTTTTCTCGTTTAATTCTTTTTCAACTCAAATAATTTCTCAATAAATCAAAAAACTTTGTTAACGGTTTGGCGAAGCCTCTGCTTGCATAATCATTAACAATGAGGAACAAGTGGTGATCACTTGGAGCCTTTGCTCAATTGATCATCATGAATGCCTAATTTTTCTAAAAAACTTTCAATAAATCAAAAAACTTTGTTAATGGTTTTGCGAAGCCTTTGCTTGCATAATCATTAACAATGAGGAACTAGTGGTGATCACTTGGAGCCTTTGCTCAATTGATCATCATGAATGCCTAATTTTTCTAAAAAAACTTTCAATAAATCAAAAAACTTTGTTAATGGTTTTGCGAAGCCTCTGCTTGCATAATCATTAACAATGAGGAACTAGTGGTGATCACTTGGAGCCTTTGCTCAATTGATCATCATGAACGCCTAATTTTTTCTAAAGACTTTACATAAATCGAAAAACTTTGTTAGTGGTCTTGCGAAGCCTTTGCTTGCATGATCATTAACAATGGAGTACTAATGGTGGTCACTTGGAGCCTTCGCTCAATTGATCATCACGAAAGCTCAATTTCACAATTAAACAAAATAAAACCAAAAACCTAGAACTACGTAGCTTTGAATTCTCCATCGCACCTGGAGATACGTAGGAGCGGATCCTCCGTCAAGCACAATAAACTAAAAACATTTTTCCTTTCAAAGAGCCAAAGCGGCTAACTCTCGTCGAGCGCCGCCAATAAAAATTTTCATTAAGTCTTTTTCAATTAAGAGGTGTGGGGTGCTAATACCTTCCCTATGCCTAACCGACCCCCGAACCCAAATCTCCCGGTTTTCCAAAAGACCACTTGCCTTCCAAAAAGGTTTTTCTTCAATATTTTCCTTATAAAAATATTGGTGGTGACTTCATTGTTTTAAAAGGTTGTAAACGAAGAAAAACCCTTCGGGGACTTTTTCGGGCGCACCAGCTGGCGACTTCACTGGGGACTAAAAAATTTTCAAAAAGAGGGTCGAGCCTAATTAATTAAATATGTGATTTTTGTGTTTTATTTTGAATATCTTGCTTTGCCTCTATTTCTTTCTCATACAAGCATTGTTGCATCCATATGCATTCGTTTCTTCCTCTCCTATGATTGTTTCATACCTACTTGATTGCATCTTTGTAATTCAACTACATTCTCACATTGTTATGTTACATTCATGTGTATTTATTTATTCTTCTTCTATGTTCGCTTCTTGCTTAAAATAGTAGATAGTCTCTCCTCTTATTCTCTTGGCTTATATGCTTCTTCCTTTCATGCATTCCCCCCAATCTAATCATGCTCCCTCTTCTTTGCTCCCTTTCTTTGAGGTAAGCAATGCGTGCAATTACTGTTGACTCCTTAGGATGGTTTGTATATTGAAATGATGTATGCATGTTGAACCTTAGGGTAGACGACTTTTTCTGGACTGTTCTGGGTTTTCATTTGCAGGTGGGGAATGGTAGCTATTGCTAAATATCGTGCCCTCAGCACACACACACACCCTATACTTGTGAGCGTTGAGTGGGGCCTAAAACCCAAGGTCTAAACAAAAACCTAGGAGAGTGGGAACGACTAGTGACTGCCATTCGTAGACCTTTGTCTGTATGGCTCTCACGAAAGTTTCGCCCAAGAGTACGCTTTGTCATGATGCCTCACACTCGGTAGCTTTCTACGATTGTGGGTGTCATCATGAGAAAGACTTTAGCTCTTGGTTGCCATTGTGAGGAAGTGATTAGAACCTACATGGGAGGATTACCCTTTTTCGTCGACTTTAGACCCTAGGATTCCCACCATTCGTAGGACACGGGGGCACACCTTGTTTGTTGCATTTAGCTTAAGCATTCCTTTTTCTCAAACTATATTTCGAAAGTTGTAATTTTTCTTTCATAAACACCTACATGAGGTGGCATGCAGCGTGTATCTTTGAAAATGTTCAAAATACCACCAATTAAACCTCCTTTTATTGCTATTTTTCCATGTCATTTCGCATCCACATCATTTCGCATTCACATCATTTTGCACCATTGCATTTGCATCTAAAGAAATCTTGAAGAAGGAAAAAGCTTTCGTCATCTGCATTCTTCATTCATTATTCATTCTTGTGTTCATAAGCGTGTTCCGTCAACAGAAAATCAGGCAAGCTGGTTAGACATCGCTATTTGACGCGTCTACAAGCAAGGAACATGGACAACAATCAAAGCGCGACGATCGGGGCAATCCATCGCCACATCAGAATGCCGGAATTCCAGGAGATCCGAATCCTAATGGTCAGGGTCAGCAAGGTCAGAACCAAGGGAATCAAGTCCTTCAAGCTGAGATGGAAATCATGAAAACTCAAATGGCAGAGGTCATAAGAGTGCTGAGTGCCTTAAGAAATGTTGGTACAGCTGAAGCTACTACTGTTGGGGTGGACAATCCTCCTCCCCTCCCGGGGTGGGATCCTCAAGCCCTTCAAACAGTGCAATGGCCTCCCTATGGTCTTCCACTAGGCTATACGCCTCCTGCTGCTGACACAAATCCTAGAGGAGATCCTCCAAGAACCGCGTGGCAAGCTCAGCCTAACGTAGTTGCAAATGAAGTTGGAACGGGGACGCCTCAAGCCCAGATCCAGATCCCAATCCCTGCTACTGCTCCAGGAACTCCGGCGGGTTTCAATTGGCCAATAATGGTTCATCCCCAAGTTCAGGGACCAATTCCTGGGAATACAATTCACTCACGTGACCCACACGTGAACCCAGCCGTAGTGACGATGAATAATCCTCATTACGGTGTGAATGGTTTCCCTCAGAATTACCCTACTGAAACCAGAAGTCAGTATCAGATGCTTGAGGAAGAGATGCCAGAGCCTTATGTCCCTACTTATGAGAAGCTGAACGAAGTCAAATCTGCTTTAGCAAAGGTAGAAGAGAAAAGAAAGCATTGCAGGCTAAGTTAGGAGAAATGGCTTTGGAGAGGGAAAAGCTAGAGGAAGAAATCAATGAAGACGTGACAGTAGTGCCTATAAAAGAGGGATGTTGGGATACCCTAGGGGAGCCCAGTGGAAAGTTTGATTACTTAGTCAGATATGATGCTCCTACGAGTGCTCAAATCCGATTGGAAGACATCCAGCCTACAGGATGGGATGAGGAAGATGAGCAACACAACCAAGTTGCTGTAACGCCCCAAATTTTATTAGAAATTATTTGGAGTTGATTTGATAGGGTAGTGGACCATGTTGAGAAGGACTAAAATTGATGTTATAAATACTTAATATAAGATGATTATTATTATTATTATTATTATTAATATTATTATTGTTATTATTAAAAGCAAGTTTCTAGGGAAAACCAAAGTGGTTATAGGAGGGAGGAAAAGTAGGAGGAAAAGTAGCATATGGTTGGGAATTAAAAATCAAATTAAAAAAAGGTTAGAGTGTTGATGCTCATTTAAATAAGGAGTGGGGTGTAGTAAATAAATGGGGAGTGTTTTAGTTAAATAGGGAGGATATGAGAAAGTAATTAGGAGGTGCAATTAGGGCCCATTGGAGTTAAGTGGCCCAAACCCAATTAATAAAAACATTAGGGTCTTAGGAGAAACCCTCATTAGAAGCAAAAGATCAAAAATTAGAAAGGAGAGGAGAGTGAGAAGAGTGTGACGGCTAGGGCTTGAGAGAGGGAGAGATTGCGTGAAGAACCAAGAAGGAAGAAGAAAACGTGGATTGTTGGTGTCTCAGGAGGTGTTCTTGAGAGCTTTGGTCTTCTTCTTCAATTTTAAAAGGTATGGGGGCTCTCTTTCATAGTTAATAATTTATAAACCACGAAATCATAGGGATTAGGTGTTAGGAGTAGTTGTTTAAATTGATTCATGAAGTATTTGAGTGATTGGGTGATTGTTTGATTTTATATGTGATTGAATTGAAAGGTTATTGTATTGATTGTTGATATTAAGGTGTTATAACATGAATTTAATGCAATATGATGTGTAATAGGTGTTAATTAATATGGAGATGATTGGTTGTTAAATTGATATAATTGAATAGGAGAAATATTGGTGCTTGTTAGGTGTTTGATAGATTGTTTGAATTAGAGTTGAGTAGGAGTGTGTATGTTGATGATGAGCTTTCCTTGTTTATGGTTTTGTGTGTTTTCTGGACACTGTTTCGGTTTTTCTCAACTGGTACTGTTTGGTTGATCCAAAAATTGTGTGGCTAATTGTTTTTGAAAATAGACTTAAGGCCGGTCGTTTTGGCACTGGTTTCGTTCAATTCGGAGTTGTGTAGCTCAAGTTATGAGTCTCTAAAGTTAGGTCAAATTTCTGGAGTCAAACTGGGAGTAGGTTCAGTTTTTGCAGGTTTTGTGTGATCAATTGAACTCCGTTTTGAGTGATTCTTACTTCATTGAAAAATAGACTTAATTATCTACGAAATAGGCACTGATTTCACTGAGTTTCATTAAGAAATGAGAAAGAAAATTTGGTTGCAAGTTGGGTAAAGCGTTCTGTCCGATTTTGGTACCTCAGTGTAGTGTTTTGAAAAACTGTACCAACTGGACACTTATTTTGAAAAACTAAAATCATAGGTAGAAACTACACTCAGAGGGCTTTCCAATGAGTGGTCTTTTGTAATTTTTCGATGTCGCTTTCTATTTTAAATAATTCGCCGAAGTAGGAGTACTGCTGTAGGAATCCAGCACTTTGTGCGGGTGTTGCCAATGTTACCCAAAGTGTCAAAAATACTGTTTTGGTCCCTCTGAACTTTTTAGTCCCCAAAAATGTTATTTTGGTCCTTAGGTGTGGGTTTAGTCTCTGGTGTTGACTTTAGTCCTTTGGTGTAGAATTAGTCTTGGTGATCTTTTAGTCCCTATAGAATTTCTATTTGTGGTGTGGTGTATTATTGGTGAATAAATATTGGTGAGTTGGGGTCTATGACCTTTCCTTTGGTGTTGGTGAGCCCACAAGGCTATTGATGAGCATTCTATTGCATTATTTTGGTGATTTGGTGTTTCTGGTGCATAGTCATGGTGTCGCATAATCATATGCATTTTTGGTGAATAGGCCTCGGCCTCTTAAAATATTTTGGTGTTTGGTGAATGCCCTCAAGGCAATTTTGGTGATGGATCCACATGCATATGCCCAGTGGAGTTTTGGGTTGCATCTCATACATTGCATACATGTTCTGGTGATTGATTGTGTCTTCATAATTCTTGGTGTAACTATAATTCTCGGTGTAACTATAATTCTTGGTGTAACTATAATTCTTGGTGAAACTATAATTCTTGGTGTAACTGTATTCTTGGTGTAACTATAATTCTTGGTGTAACTGTATTCTTGGTGTAACTATAATTCTTGGTGTAACTGTATTCTTGGTGTAACTGTAGTCCCGTGTATTTGTATTAGTAGTGTATTTGAATTGATTGTACCTTTGGTGTGCCTATTCTACTGTGTTTCTGTTTTATTTATTATTATCTATGTATTGAGACTCACCCTACTGCGTCGTGTTGCCTCGTATGTCGGCAACCTGCAGGTGACGGTGACTGAAGGTGACTAGAGATCCTTCTTCTAGTATGGTCGAGTCAGCTCTGATACGTAGCACCGGGGGGGTGTTTAGTTGTTATTTCTTATATATTTGAACTAAGATGTTAAGTTATTATTTTCACTGCTGTAGTATTTTGTCCTCGGACATTGTTGGTGCTATGTATCATTTACTGAAGTTTATTTTGACTAATACTTTGGAGTTTTATTTTAATTACTATTTTGGAGTTGTTTAAGGTGTTTTGTTTTAAATGTGACACCCTCGGGTGGTCTCACTGAAAGTTTTTACGCACTCTGATTTTCAAAATTAATTGAATAGTAGTTATGGTAGAAAGGGGGTGTTACATTAGTGGTATCAGAGCGATTCGGTCCGTCCGCCAAGTTGTCGAAGTCTGTTAACCCTCGAGTCTTGGTACTCGTTCTAAGTTATAGTTATGTTGTTGTTTATTCTTTGTCGAATGTTGTGAACGTCTAGGTCTTGTGTTGTCCGCTATGATTGATCTTGTATTGCACAGTGTGTTCTCTGTGTCCCTTGTCGATCTTCGACAGAGACTTTGTTATGAATTTTTGTTTGCCGTTGGATGGGGTAATTGTAATCTTGGGTATGAACTAGTTTAGAGAGCATAACCATGTTCCTATTAGTTAAATTTTCGAGGACGAAAATATTCTAAGTGGGGGAGAGTTGTAACGCCCCAAATTTTATTAGAAATTATTTGGAGTTGATTTGATAGGGTAGTGGACCATGTTGAGAAGGACTAAAATTGATGTTATAAATACTTAATATAAGATGATTATTATTATTATTATTATTATTAATATTATTATTGTTATTATTAAAAGCAAGTTTCTAGGGAAAACCAAAGTGGTTATAGGAGGGAGGAAAAGTAGGAGGAAAAGTAGCATATGGTTGGGAATTAAAAATCAAATTAAAAAAGGGTTAGAGTGTTGATGCTCATTTAAATAAGGAGTGGGGTGTAGTAAATAAATGGGGAGTGTTTTAGTTAAATAGGGAGGGATATGAGAAAGTAATTAGGAGGTGCAATTAGGGCCCATTGGAGTTAAGTGGCCCAAACCCAATTAATAAAAACATTAGGGTCTTAGGAGAAACCCTCATTAGAAGCAAAAGATCAAAAATTAGAAAGGAGAGGAGAGTGAGAAGAGTGTGACGGCTAGGGCTTGAGAGAGGGAGAGATTGCGTGAAGAACCAAGAAGGAAGAAGAAAAACGTGGATTGTTGGTGTCTAGGAGGTGTTCTTGAGAGCTTTGGTCTTCTTCTTCAATTTTAAAAGGTATGGGGGCTCTCTTTCATAGTTAATAATTTATAAACCACGAAATCATAGGGATTAGGTGTTAGGAGTAGTTGTTTAAATTGATTCATGAAGTATTTGAGTGATTGGGTGATTGTTTGATTTTATATGTGATTGAATTGAAAGGTTATTGTATTGATTGTTGATATTAAGGTGTTATAACATGAATTTAATGCAATATGATGTGTAATAGGTGTTAATTAATATGGAGATGATTGGTTGTTAAATTGATATAATTGAATAGGAGAAATATTGGTGCTTGTTAGGTGTTTGATAGATTGTTTGAATTAGAGTTGAGTAGGAGTGTGTATGTTGATGATGAGCTTTCCTTGTTTATGGTTTTTGTGTGTTTTCTGGACACTGTTTCGGTTTTTCTCAACTGGTACTGTTTGGTTGATCCAAAATTGTGTGGCTAATTGTTTTTGAAAATAGACTTAAGGCCGGTCGTTTTGGCACTGGTTTCGTTCAATTCGGAGTTGTGTAGCTCAAGTTATGAGTCTCTAAAGTTAGGTCAAATTTCTGGAGTCAAACTGGGAGTAGGTTCAGTTTTTGCAGGTTTTGTGTGATCAATTGAACTCCGTTTTGAGTGATTCTTACTTCATTGAAAAATAGACTTAATTATCTACGAAATAGGCACTGATTTCACTGAGTTTCATTAAGAAATGAGAAAGAAAATTTGGTTGCAAGTTGGGTAAAGCGTTCTGTCCGATTTTGGTACCTCAGTGTAGTGTTTTGAAAAACTGTACCAACTGGACACTTATTTTGAAAAACTAAAATCATAGGTAGAAACTACACTCAGAGGGCTTTCCAATGAGTGGTCTTTTGTAATTTTTCGATGTCGCTTTCTATTTTAAATAATTCGCGAAGTAGGAGTACTGCTGTAGGAATCCAGCACTTTGTGCGGGTGTTGCCAATGTTACCCAAAGTGTCAAAAATATCTTTGTTTTGGTCCTCTGAACTTTTAGTCCCCAAAAATGTTATTTTGGTCCTTAGGTGTGGGTTTAGTCTCTGGTGTTGACTTTAGTCCTTTGGTGTAGAATTAGTCTTGGTGATCTTTTAGTCCCTATAGAATTTCTATTTGTGGTGTGGTGTATTATTGGTGAATAAATATTGGTGAGTTGGGGTCTATGACCTTTCCTTTGGTGTTGGTGAGCCCAAGGCTATTGATGAGCATTCTATTGCATTATTTTGGTGATTTGGTGTTTCGGTGCATAGTCATGGTGTCGCATAATCATATGCATTTTTGGTGAATAGGCCTCGGCCTCTTAAAATATTTTGGTGTTTGGTGAATGCCCTCAAGGCAATTTTGGTGATGGATCCACATGCATATGCCCAAGTGGAGTTTTGGGTTGCATCTCATACATTGCATACATGTTCGGTGATTGATTGTGTCTTCATAATTCTTGGTGTAACTATAATTCTCGGTGTAACTATAATTCTTGGTGTAACTATAATTCTTGGTGAAACTATAATTCTTGGTGTATGCTTGTATTCTTGGTGTAACTATAATTCTTGTGTAATCTTTGTATTCTTGGTGTAACTATAATTCTTGGTGTAATCTGTATTCTTGTGTGTATGCTTGTAGTCCTCGTGTATTTGTATTAGTAGTGTATTTGAATTGATTGTACCTTTGGTGTGCCTATTCTAATGTGTTTCCTGTTTTATTTATTATTATCTATGTATTGAGACTCACCCTACTGCGTCGTGTTGCCTCGTATGTCGGCAACTGCGCAGTGACTGTGACGGTGATGAAGGTGACTAGAGATCCTTCTTCTAGTATGGTCGAGTCAGCTCTGATACGTAGCACCGGGGGGGTGTTTAGTTGTTATTTCTTATATATTTGAACTAAGATGTTAAGTTATTATTTTCACTGCTGTAGTATTTTGTCCTCGGACATTGTTGGTGCTATGTATCATTTACTGAAGTTTATTTTGACTAATACTTTGGAGTTTTATTTTAATTACTATTTTGGAGTTGTTTAAGGTGTTTTGTTTTAAATGTGACACCCTCGGGTGGTCTCACTGAAAGTTTTTACGCACTCTGATTTTCAAAATTAATTGAATAGTAGTTATGGTAGAAAGGGGGTGTTACAGTTGCTGCCATCATGGATAGTTCTGAGTCTGAAGAGGGTGGGACGAGTCTGGTTCGTCGGTGAAGAATTAAAGAATTGGAAGGCTGTTGATTCTCCTGTGACTTTTAATTTAAAGTAATCGGTTGTAATGCAACCCGTGGCTCGCCCAAGGCCATAAGGACCGATTGTTAGAGGCACGCATGTTTTTATTTTCGTAATCATTATCATCAATAAAAACGTTGTTTTTGAATTTCCATAAATAAAAATCATTTCTCCATATTTCAAGTGTCCTCTTTCCTGTTTTATTATTGTTTTCTTGTTTGTTTCGCTTTTCATTCGCTTTTTAAGCCGACGAAAAGCGCGAACCACGAGAATTGTCTCTGAAAATAACAGTGCCAACAATCCCTATTACGACTTTGATCATCCAATTAACCAAACTGAAGGGGATGTTGATGAAAACTGGGAAACTCCTCCGGGATTAATGAGATTAATAGAGCAAGAAGAAAAGATCATTCAACCTCATGGGGAGTCGATTGAGATCGTCAACTTGGGTACAGAAGAAGATAAAAGAGAAGTTAAGGTCGGTATCGCCATGGAAGATGGTGAACGCAAAAAGTTAATCCAGCTCTTGCATGATTATGCTAACGTCTTTGCATGGTCGTACAAAAATATCTTGGGGTTAGATAATCGACATTGTTGAACACAAGTTGCCGGTCAAGCAGAGTGCCCACCACCAAGCGAGAAATTAAGAAGACCGAAGCCAGAGATGTCACTGAAAATCCGGGATGAGGACAAGAAACAGTTTGATGCAGGATTCTTAGCTGTGGCAAAATATCCTGAGTGGGTAGCAAATATCGTTTCAGTTCCCAAGAAGGATGGGAAGGTCAGAATGTGCGTCGACTACAGAGATCTGAATCGTGCTAGTCCCAAAGATGAATTTCTCCTTCAAAAAAAAAAAAAAAAAACAAAAAAACAAAAACAAAAATATAAAAAAAAAGAGGGCAAATATATAGGAGTAAATAAATTATTGTCCTTGAGTTAATTTTTGAGAAAACGAGCAATCGTGATTTGAAATAAAGTTCGACCATCTTCCCATATTCTCGAAAAAGCGTGCTACCCATCTGTAAGTCAAAAATCCAAAATCACCCTAGACAAGGATCACCTCAAATATCAAAAAGATGTATCACTTTTTATCAAGCTCATCCGAAGTCAAAGAAAAAAAATCAAAAAGAAAAAAATCAAAAAAAAAATCAAAAAAGAAAAAAAGAAAAAGGATTTAAAAATGAAAATCCCAAAAATACAAAAGAAATGTAAGTGGTGGTGATACACGTTACCACAAAACACAAGAGATCCTTGTCTCAATAAAGCGCAAATACTTCCCTTTGACCTCGGCAACCCACCCTCCACCAACCCTTAGCCAGGAATAAAACTTCCAAACACCTCGTCAAGCCAAATAACCATCATAAATCCGAATAAAAATCATCCTACCATTAGCTTCAAGCACTTCATTAAACCCAATCATCCTTCCTCCACAAAAACCCACAATCTCCAAAAATCCATTCCGATCAATGATCGATTGTTTTTGTTTTCTCAGAGTTTTAGCTTTAGGACAAATAAGTTTATTTACTTAAATATGTTTGTCAAAAAAAAAAAAAAAAAATCTCAGAAAAAAGGGAGAAAGAAAAATCAAAAGGCTGGCACTCCAAGATTCATTCAAGTTACAATTATATCAGGGCAAAGTTTTAAAGATCACCAAGTGGGTTGAAGCTGCCTCATATTCAAGTATAACCAGTTCAGTGGTTGCCAAGTTTGTCAAGAAAGATCTGATCTGTCGTTACAAAATCATCGCTGATAATGGCAGCAACTTGAACAGCAGAATGATGAAGGACCTATGTGCTGAGTTCAAGATTCAGCATCACAATTCATCCCCGTACTGTCCCAAGATGAATGGGGCAGTTGAAGCGGCCAACAAGAATATCAAGAAAATAGTGCAGAAAATGGTGGTAAACTACAAAGACTAGCACGAAATGCTTCCTTTCACTTTGCATGGCTATCGTACCTCGGTGTGCGTACATCGACTGGGGCAACCCCTACTCACTGGTTTACGGGTCGGAGGCAGTCCTCCCCATTGAAGTTGAAATACCATCTCTGCGGGTGTTAATGGAGACAAAACTTGATGAAGCAGAGTGGGTTCAGTCCCGTCTTGACCAATTGAACCTCATTGACGAGAAACGGGTAGTCGCAATGTGTCATGGACAGTTATACCAACAGAGGATGATAAGGGCTTTTGACAAAAGAGTCCGTCCTCGGGAATTCCAAGAGGAAAACTTGTACTCAGCGGATCTTGCCGATCCAAAGCGGACCCTGAGGGCAAATGGACTCCCAAATATGAAGGACCTTATGTGGTGAAGAAGGCATTCTCAGGAGGGCTCTAATCCTAGCGAACATGGACGGAGGTGAGATTCCAAATCCAGTGAACTCAGATGTGGTCAAGAAGTATTATGCCTAGAAAATTAGACGAAAAAAGAGAAAGATAAGCCAAGGAAAAATCAGCTCGCTAGGTTGAAAACCCGCAAAGGCGACCTAGGCAAAATCAGAAGCGACCGGTGGATCGAAAACCCGCAGCGGCGATCCAGGCAAAAATTAGAGTCAGAAAACTTGGGCTTGAGAAAAGAAAAGGCAATCCGCACTCCCAAAGGTTTGGATAAGAGGGTGATCAGAGTTATGAGTACGGACGGCAGGCACCAATACTTCAGAGATGAAATCACAAGATCTGTTCCTTTCTCTTGTATTTTCTCAGTTTAAAAGAAAGATTATAATGCACTTTCAATTGGCGTGACTTTCTGCGCGTCCAATTTCCATATCAATAAAAGTCCAAATTTTATGATTGATAAAATTGATTTGCAAAACATGTGCATATTCAAGAGCATTACAGGATCATTATGAAATCTTTGAAAAATACAGAAGGAAACGATTTCCCAAGTGAAAAAAGAGGAGACCAAACAGCCATAACGAATCAGTGCGCAATCCTCGCGTGATTATCGTCATGGAGCAGCTTCCGTCCGGCAGATGGATTTAACCAGCAAAAAGTGCCAAAGGAAAAAACAAATAAGCAGAAAAAAGAAAGCTGCTTAAAAAAATAAATAAATAAATAAAAAAGAAGAAAAGAAAAAAAAAGAGAAGAAAAATCACAGAAGACGGAATACAAAAGAACACAACATCTTCATATCATTCATCATTCTCATATCATCCATACCATTCATCACTTCATGGCATCAAACAGTATATTACACTTTCAAATTCGCATCTCAGAAGAGCGAAAGAATAACAAAAGAAAAAAGAGGATGAAAAATCAAACAGAAGAAACATCCCACCATAATCAATCATTGCATCCATGTGCACCCAAATACCCAAGTGCATGCATTTCATGCACCATTCAAGAGAAAAGTTACTTGGACCGTGGAGTCCCAAAATCTCATTTTAGAAAGTCACAATCAATACGAGTTCAGTAAACTCCATCAATACAGAGTTCGTAAACTCCACCAATACAGAGTTCGTAAACTCCATCAACCCAGAGTTCGTAAACTCCATCAAACCAGAGTTCGTAAACTCCATCAACCCAGAGTTCGTAAACTCCATCAAACCAGAGTTCGTAAACTCCATCAACCCAGAGTTAGTGAACTCCCACAGAGTTAGTGAACTCCTTCCACAGATCACAACATCGTGTACGAGCACGCGATGGATCCATCAGACTTCGTTAAGTCCTTCGGATTAGTTGTGTCAGCCTAAGGCACGACGTAAATCCATTGATCAAATCAGCTCCGGACCTGATGTTGATCGGCCGCTCGAAAAGGCCACCCCCAGAGTTCGTAAACTCCATCAATCCAGAGTTCGTAAACTCCATCAATCCAGAGTTCGTAAACTCCGTCAACCCAGAGTTAGTGAACTCCCACAGAGTTAGTGAACTCCTTCCACAGATCACAACGCCGGTATGCGACGCGCGATGGATCCATCGGACTTCGTTAAGTCCCGGATTAGTTGTGTCACCTAAGGCACAACAGTAAATCCATTGATCAAATCAGTTCCGGACCTGATATTGATCGGCCGCTCGAAAAGGCCACCCCCAGAGCTCGGACTCGACAAGAGTCCGTTAAAAGGTTTTAGGCAACCTCCGAATTCCCAATTTACCGCTTTTCCCCAATTTACCGCTTTTCCCAATTTATTGCTTTCCCGTTAATGCGACAAGTGTTAACCTCCTCTCTCAAAAAGAAAATACCAAAAAGATTTGAGTTTTTCTGAAACGGACAAAATTAGTATTATTTCTATATCTTTATTTCCATTTCACCAACAAATATGAAAAGGCCAATTCATATTTTTTGGCGAAATGTGAAATAAAGAGGCAAATTGTAATACCCTAATTTTGTCCGTCCCTTAACTTAAGCCAATTTCAATCATCGAACTCAACTAAATCGAAATACCGTTGTTTAAATTAAGCAGGCACGCGAATGATCAATCTTTTCGTGCGTTCTTCAATTTAATCTTCGTATTTGGGTTTAGTCGTACATAAGTAGTGTTTTTTAGTTAATGAGCTCATTTCTTCTATTTGAGTCTCGTTTTAGCGTATTCGTCTAGTCTGGCCCGTTCTCGTCTTTTTGTGTTTGGCCAGACTCTTTTTATTATTATTATTATTCCTATTTTGTGCAGTTAATTCATTTTGAGCATATGTATATAGTCCAAGATTTCAAAAATTCTATTCAGTGTTATTCACAATTTAAAAGTGTTATATAATCCAAAAATGTCAAAAAAGGGTCTATTTAATTTTTATTACAAATTTCAAGTGTCCAAATGTCCAAAAAATACAAAAAATAATAACACAAAATATACAAAAATAAATAAATCCGAAAATACAAAAAATAATAATAAAAGACAAAGAAGAAGAGATTCTGGGGTTCCAAAGTTTGCTCTCCAAATCTTGATTTGAAATTGCATGAGATCTGCAAAAAGGAAGAGTCAAAGTTAGTCAAAGCCCAAGAAACACAAATTAAATGCTTAAACCTAATTTTTCAGAATAAAAAGGAGACCAGACAGTGGTCAAAAGGGGGGTACACGAATTTCAAGGTAAAAATCACTGAAAAAAGATTAGGGTTTTACACTGAAACCCTAATCACCTAAACACACTTTGAGATCAGAAAAGCAGTCAAGATTTTCGAGCACAGGCAGCACAGAAACCGTAGGATCATCAAATAGCAGTCCACAACAACACAGATCGTGTTCTTTCAGGTCGTAATTCAAAAGTCAGGTTGGTGAATGTTTTAATCCCTAAACAAATGTGTTGTGTAGTCTCCTTGAACAGATTTGTGATGTAAAATAAGTATGAATTCCGATCTGTTTTGTGTTTTAGTTTTGAATAGAGTAGACGTTGATATGTGCTAAAATCAGTAAATCACACAGAAACAAAAATAAAAAACGAAAGAAACCAAATTAGAAACTGTTAACAGAGAAAATTTTTTGAAAGAGAAACAAGGAGAGACAGAGGAGGAGGCAGAGAACCGAGACAAAAAAAAAAAGAAAAAACCAACCTTTGTTCGTCACCTTCTCCGGCGACGGTGACCCTCCGGTCACCTTCTCCGGCGAGCCAAACCGAACCAGCAACCACCCAAACCGAGCTTCCTCCACGAAACCGAGACTCCCCACAAAACCGGACCAACAAACCCCCAAAACCGAGTCACACCCATCTGTCATCACAATCGTAAACCCACCACCGATCTCTCTCTCTCTCACCGAAACGCCACCACCTCACCGTCACTCCCACCATCGCAACCACCGTCGCCAACGAAACCTCGCTTACGTCGTTCCCTCCCTCTCACCGTAGCCGTCGTTCCCTCTCTCTCTCACTTCCCGTAACTCTCTCCCTCTCTCTCGCCGTGGAAGACGGCGTGATTTCCGCCGTGCATCTCTCTCTCTCATGAATGGAGAGGCTGCTGCTGGCTTGCATTGTATATGGGGAGGGAAGGAAATGAAAATTAGGGTTTTTGTTTTTAGGGTTGGCCCATTTATAGTGTCTCCAAAAATTCATTTTATTTTAATTTATTTTTTAATATTCAGATTCATATTCACACCACCCGTATTCCTGCGCGCACCCCACCTCACTTAAGCCCAGTTTCGCATACTAGGCCCTCCAATGCGAACTGGGCTTACGTTTTACACCTCTTGTTCAGTTGCACAACCCCATGCAGCTAATAACACCCCCATTTTGCAATTTTCACCTTTTTCTCGTTTAATTCTTTTTCAACTCAAATAATTTCTCAATAAATCAAAAAACTTTGTTAACGGTTTGGCGAAGCCTCTGCTTGCATAATCATTAACAAAGAGGAACTAGTGGTGATCACTTGGAGCCTTTGCTCAATTGATCATCATGAATGCCTAATTTTTCTAAAAAATTTTCAATAAATCAAAAAACTTTGTTAATGGTTTTGCGAAGCCTTTGCTTGCATAATCATTAACAATGAGGAACTAGTGGTGATCACTTGGAGCCTTTGCTCAATTGATCATCATGAATGCCTAATTTTTCTAAAAAAACTTTCAATAAATCAAAAAACTTTGTTAATGGTTTTGCGAAGCCTCTGCTTGCATAATCATTAACAATGAGGAACTAGCGGTGATCACTTGGAGCCTTTGCTCAATTGATCATCATGAACGCCTAATTTTTTCTAAAGACTTTACATAAATCGAAAAACTTTGTTAGTGGTCTTGCGAAGCCTTTGCTTGCATGATCATTAACAATGGAGTACTAATGGTGGTCACTTGGAGCCTTCGCTCAATTGATCATCACGAAAGCTCAATTTCACAATTAAACAAAATAAAACCAAAAACCTAGAACTACGTAGCTTTGAATTCTCCATCGCACCTGGAGATACGTAGGAGCGGATCCCCTCCGTCAAGCACAATAAACTAAAAACATTTTTCCTTTCAAAGAGCCAAAGCGGCTAACTCTCGTCGAGCGCCGCCAATAAAAATTTTCATTAAGTCTTTTTCAATTAAGAGGCAAATTTAAGTATTTTTCAAATCAACACTTAAAATCACACGATTAATTAAAGGTTCCCTTTCAGTAGAAAGGAGGTGTGGGGTGCTAATACCTTCCCTATGCCTAACCGACCCCCGAACCCAAATCTCCCGGTTTTCCAAAAGACCACTTGCCTTCCAAAAAGGTTTTTCTTCAATATTTTCCTTATAAAAATATTGGTGGCGACTTCATTGTTTTAAAAGGTTGTAAACGAAGAAAAACCCTTCGGGGATTTTTCGGGCGCAACACTCCTCTGATTGCTTTATGTTGTTTCCAATTAGCCTATTCAATAGAAAATTCCCACAAGTAACATTAAATGTTCATAAATTTTCATAGTAAATGAAAGGGATTAAAACAATTGTTTGAGTACTAATTAACTAAATGCTTAAGAATAATATTTTTTACCTTGCTACTCATGAAAAGTAGTTCTTCCTTCCTTTGATTTTTCCAAGAAATAATTTGCCCTCCATAGAGAAGCTTTGAAATCATATGTTTCAAACCAGATTTTAAATCGAAATGAATGAGAAGAACAACAAGAAATGAATTGGCATTGATAGAACAACAACGAGAAATGAGCAGGAGTAACCCCACTTCTCCAATGAAATGAGAAATGCAAAGAAGAAAAGCAAAAATTGAATTAGGGTTTTGATTCAAAAATGGAGGGGTTATGGTTGAATCTTTGCAAAATTGGGGGTTAGGGTTTCCATTTAAGCAACAATGGAGGCATTTCTGTTAACTTGAATTAGAGAAGAAGAAAAAACCCAAACCTTTTAAGAAGAAGAAGAACCGAGGTGATCGAGAAAGGAGAACCTCTTAAGAAGAAGAAAACGGAGGTCACCGAGGGTGGTGCTCGTTGAGAGAGAGGCGATCGAGGTGGTGCTCGTTGAGAGAGAGGCGACGGAGGGTGTGGTGCGAGGCGGCGTGAGGAAGAAGGTGAGAGAGTGCGTCGTTCGTCGGTGGGTGTGGTGAGTGATGAAATGTGTTTGAAGGAAAGAAGGAGAGAAGAAACGCGCGCACGTTCGGCAAAATAAAAGGGCTCTTTAGTATCGGTTGTTTGAACACCGATACTAAATGTGCTTGACGCCCTTTAGTAACGCGTTTCCAATTGCTAAACGTCCCATGAACAGACTTTTAGTATCGGTTGTTTAAACAACCGATACTAAATGTAAGCGTGAAAATTGAAAACTTCCATTTAATTTCAAAATTGCCACCGGTTCTACATTTAGTATCGGCTGTTTAAACAACTGATACTAATTGATGCTGTCTAAAGTCATTTTTGCACTAGTGGTGGTGGTTCTTGGGTTGTTGGAAGAGGGGTTTTCTTGGGTTTGCAATTTTGAGGTATGGGGGCTCTCTTTCATAGTTAATAATCTATAAACCATGAAATCATAGAGTTTAGGTGTTAGGAGTAGTTGTTTAATTTAATTCATGAAGTATTTGAGTGTTTGGGTGATTGTTTGTTATTTATATATGATTATATTAATTGTTGTACGGAGATTGAAATGTTATTGTATTGATTGTTGATATTAAGGTGTTATCACATGATTTTAATAAAGAATAATAGGTGGAATTAAAGTGATGGCTAGGTGTTTGATAATCTGCTTGAATGAACATGACAATATTTTACAAGATTGTATGACGTGGTGTTTACATGTGAAGGTTGTGTTTGATTGGGTGTTAAGGTGAATTGCATGAATTAAATGTAATAGGTGTTAATTGATATTGAGGTGATTGGTTGTTAAATTGATATAATTGATTAGGAGAAATATTGGTGTTTATTAGGTGTTTAATAAATTGTTTGAATTTGAGTTGGGTAGGAGTGTGTAGGTTGTTGTTGAGGAATTGAAGTAGGAGGGTTGTGAATAGTGTCAGGGGCGCCAATGTGCTGGGAGATTGGCGCCTGGGCTGCTGTGTTTTCGGTCTGGGGTGTGTGCAGGGGAGGGGCGCCACTTTGCAGGGAAGTTGGCGCCTAGTTTACTGTTGTGTTGCTGTTTGAGGAGTGCTGGGCGTGAACAGTGCCAGGGGCGCCAACTTGCTGGGAGTTTGGCGCCTGTGTGTGTGCTAGTGGCGTGCGTGGAGTGTTGTGCAGGGGGGCGCCATTTGGCTGCCCTGTGCGCCTGTTTTGGCGCCTGTGGGTGCGAGTGTGTCTAGGTGTGGGTTCAAACTAGTCCCTAGGTGCTAAATTAATCCTTATGGTGTCAAAATAGTCCCTAGGTGTTAAAATGGTCCCCGAGGTGTCAAAATAGTCCCTAAATGTTAAATTAATCCTTATGGTGTCAAAATAGTCCCTAGGTGTTAAATTGGTTCTTGAGGTATCAAATTAGTCCTTAGGTGTCAAAGTGGTCCTTATGGTGTCAGATTGGTCCTTAGGTGCTAAAATGATCCTTAGGTGTGAGTTTAGTCCCTTGGTGTGACTTTAGTCCTTGCAGTGACTCTAGTCCTTTGGTGTAGAATTAGTCTTGGTGCTCTTTTGGTCCCTATAGGATTACTATTTTATGGTGTGGTGTATTATTGGTGTGGTGTATTATTGGAGTGGTGTATTATTGGTGTGGTGTATTATGGTGTGGTGTATTATTGGTGAATAAATATTGGTGAGTTGGGGGTCTATGACCTTTCTTTGGTGTTGGTGAGCCCACAAGGCTATTGGTGAGCATGCTATTGCATTATTTTGGTGATTTGGTGTTTCTGGTGCATAGTCATGGTGTCGCATTATCATATGCATATTTTGGTGAATAGGCCTCGGCCTCTTAAATTTTGGTGAATGCCCTCAAGGCTATTTTGGTGATGGATCCAACATGCATATGCCAGTGGAGTATTGGGTTGCATTTCACACATTACATACATGTTCTGGTGATTGAATTGGGTGTTCATAAACTAATGGTGTATTTCTGGTGTACTGTATTTCTGGTGTACTGTAATTCTGGTGTAACTGTAATCCTGGTGTAATTGTATAACTGGTGTATTTAAATTGATTGCGTCTCTGCTGTGCCTATTCTACTGTGTTTCTTGTTTTATCTATTATTTTCTATGTATTGAGACTCACCCTACTGCGTCGTGTTGCCTCGTATGTCGTGACTGCAGTGTGATGGATGAAGGTGACTAGAGATCCTTCTTCTAGTATGGTCGAGTCGGCTCGATCACGAGCACAGGGGATGTTTAGTTGTTATTTCTTTTATATTTGAACTAAGATGTTAAGTTATTATTTTCCACTGCTGTAGTATTTTGTCCTCGGACATTGCTGGTGCTATGTATCATTTACTGAAGTTTATTTTAATTAATATTTTTGGAGTTTTGATTAAGGTGTTTTGTTTAAATGTGACACCCTCGAGTGGTCGCACTAAAAAGTTTTTACGCACTCTGATTTTTCAAATAATTAAATAGTAGTTATGGTAGAAGGGGGTGTTACACTGAAGATTTGGAGGCACTATTTGTATGGTACCAGATTTGAGGTGTTCAGTGACCACAAGAGTTTGAGGTATCTGTTTGACCAGAAGGAGCTGAATATGAGGCAGAGGCGTTGGTTAGAGTTGCTGAAAGATTATGATTTTGGCTTGAACTATCATCCCGGCAAAGCTAATGTCGTGGCTGATGCTTTAAGTCGGAAGACTTTACATATGTCAGCAATGATGGTGAAGGAGTTGGAGTTGATTGAGCAATTCTGTGATTTGAGCTTGGTTTGTGAAGTAACACCACAGAGTGTTAGACTGGGTATGCTGAGGATTGGTAATGACTTCTTGGTTAGTATCAGAGACGCCCAAAAGTTGGATGTGAAGCTGGTGGACTTGTTAGTTGCAGGTGATCAAGCTGTGGATGGGGATTTCAGGTTGGATTCCCAGGGTGTGCTGAGATTCAGGGACAGAATTTGTGTTCCTGATGATGCTGAGATGAAGAGGATGATACTTGAGGAGAGCCATAGGAGCAAGTTGAGTATTCATCCAGGTGCTACAAAAATGTACCATGACTTGAAGAAATTATTCTGGTGGCCTGGAATGAAGAAGGATGTAGCACAGTTTGTTTATGCCTGTTTGACTTGCCAGAAGTCAAAGATTGAGCACCAGAAGCCTGCAGGGTTGATGCAACCATTAGAGGTTCCGGAGTGGAAGTGGGATAGCATTTCCATGGATTTTGTGACTGGGTTGCCAAACACTGTGAGGGGATTTGACTCTATTTGGGTGATTGTGGATAGGTTGACTAAGTCTGCTCATTTCATTCCTATCAACATCACTTATCTGGTGTCGAGGTTGGCGGAGATATACATCCAGGTCATTGTGAAGCTGCATGTTGTGTCGAAGAGTATTGTATCTGATAGAGACCCTCGGTTCACTTCTGATTTTTGGAGGAGCTTGCAAGAGGCATTGGGGTCTAGATTGAGGTTGAGTTCAGCTTATCATCCTCAGACTGATGGACAGACAGAGAGAACCATTCAGTCCTTGGAAGATTTATTGTGCTCATGCGTCCTAGAGCAGGGGGTGCGTGGGATACACACCTTCCATTGATTGAGTTCACTTACAACAACAGCTACCATTCGAGTATAGGGATGGCTCCTTTCGAGGCACTGTATGGGCGGAGGTGTAGGACTCCTTTGTGTTGGCATGAGTCTGGTGAAAGTGTTGTTCTTGGACCTGAAGTTGTTAGGGAGACTACAGAGAAGGTAAAAATGATCAGGGAGAAAATGAAAGAGTCACAGAGCCGGCAGAAAAGCTACCATGATAGGAGGAGGAAAGACTTAGAATTTCAGGCTGGTGAGCATGTTTTCTTGAGGGTCACGCCTATGGTGGTGTTGGGCGTCTTACCGAAAGCAAAAAGTTGACTCTAGATTTATTGGACCGCACTCGGATCACAAGAGAGGTTGGAAAGGTTGCTTATAGGGTGGCTTTGCCGCCTAATCTTTCGAACTTGCACGACGTGTTCCACTTCCAGACCCGTCTCATGTGATTCACATGGATGATGTGGAGGTACGTGAGAATCTCACTGTGGAGACTATGCCAGTGAGGATTGATGATAGAGAAGTGAAGGTGCTGAGAGGGAAAGACATTGCCTTGGTCAAGGTAGTTTGGTTGGGAGCTCTTTGGTGAGAACATGACTTGGGAGTGGAGAGCGGGGATGCGGGAGTCTTATCGAAAAGCTATTTGACTTCGTGTATGAATTTCGGGACGAAATTTCCTAAGTGGGGGAGAGTTGTAACACCCTAAATGATTTAATTAAGTAATTGATTAAATTATTTAAAGTGTTGCACTAATTTTAATTATATTAAATTATAATGTAGTATTTTATTTTAATTGAAGGGAGTGGTATTGGTAATACCGGGACTGCGAGTATTGGCCCAAGAGCCCAAGCCCAATGACTTAGGCTCCTAGGGTTAGTGCAATTCGCACCATTTGACAAAGAAAGAAAGAAAACGAAAGAGAGAAGAGAAAAGAGAGAGGAGAACGGCGCTACCTAGGGAGAAAAGGGAGAGTTTTGATCGCAACAAGGGAGAAGGAAGGAGAAGGAGCTCTGTTGCTGAGGTTTTGTAGGTGACTCTGTGAGAAGGACTTTCCTACGGTTAATTTAAGGTAAGGGGAGTCTCACCTTATAATAGAGAGTATAATAGGGTGTATGTGAGTCCTAGGATTTCATTTGATATCTATTGATGTTGAAATTGAGGTTTGATTGATTGTTTGAATTGATTGAATTGGGTGATTGCATTGAAAAATCGATTTGTATGTTGAAGTTAGGGTTTCATAGCTTTGATTTTGTTTTGATGCATGATTGATGATTAAAATACGAAATTGAGAGTGTTAGTATGATCATAACGTGCTTTAAGATTGTTGTTGATGATTTGTTTTGAGAAAAATTGGTTGAGAATGAGTTAAGGGACCCTAGGTACTCTAGGGCGCCATATGGCTAGAGAAATGGCGCCTGGGTTCTTTGTTTTTGGTGTGTGTGTGCAGGTTTGTCCTTGCACGGGCGCCAAATCTTTTCGCTGAAATGGCGCTGCGTGTACCTTGTGTGCAGTGGGTGTGTGTGTGCGATGGATCAGGCGTCAAGTGTTGCTTTGAGAATGGCGCTCGTGGCGCTGTGTCTTCCGTTGATGTGTTGTGTGTCTTGTGTCACAGGTGCGGGCGCCAAAGTGGCTGCCAATGCGCTGTTGCGCTTTGTTTCAAGTGCGTGGCGCCAAGTGAGCCCTCGTGGCGCTGTGTTGGCGCCAGTTCTGCGGTTGTTAGGTGGTGCCAAGTGTTGGGCGCCATTTTGGCTGCCATGGCGCTAGGGTGGCACAGAATGTGTGACAATGGTGTGTGTGTGTGCATGTGGCGCAAAGACGGGCGCGCCAAATGGCTGCCCTGTTGCGCTGTGTTGTTGTTGCTGTGTTCAGGCGGGCGCCAAATGTGCGCCCATGGCGCTCGAGAATGCGCTTCGTGGTTCGAGGATCGTGTCTCGATTTGTGTCTTAGTTTTGTGTCTCAGGTCTGTCTTTGCGGGCGCGAGAATCTTTGTACATGTGTTTTTGGCGCTGTGTGTGTGTGTGCACTGGGCGCCAAATTCTTGGAGTTTTGGCGCTATGTGTCTTTGTGTTGCCTGCGGGCGCCGCCAGGGGAAAATGGCGCTGTTGATGCCTTGTGTCTAAGTGTGTCTTTGTTTTGGTCCCTAGGTGACATTTGGTCCTAGGTGTCTTTGTTTTGGTCCCTAGGTGTGATTTGGTCCTAGGTGTCTTTGTTTTGGTCCCTAGGTTCTGATTTGGTCCTAGGTGTGCTGTTTTGGTCCCTAAGTGCTATTTTGGTCCTAAGGGGTGTTTAGGTCCTTGAGTGAGGATTTAGTCCTCTAGTGGAGTGTAGTCCTTGGGACATGAGTTTAATGAGGAAGTGGATGATGTTAATGATGATGATGCCATGGGGGCATGAGCCATGGGGGCTAGAGCCATGGGGGCTAAAACTAAAAGTGACAATGAGGTGAGAGATGATATTAATGATGTGTAAATTGTGCTTGTGGCATGTTCATGGAGTCTCATGCATACATTCGGCTGCGGTCGCGACGTATATTAATTGATGATGAGGCCATGGGGGCCATAGCCATGGGGGCTAATACTGTTGATGATGAGGCCATGGGGGCCAATGGTACCACATGCATAACTGCATTACATTGCATTCATTCTCATAAATGATATTGAATTGAATGTGACTGTTGTGAAATAACTTGTGATTGTTGTGATTGATTGACTCCTATAAAACTGATATACTGCTTATTATAGTCTTTATTATGTAGTTTGAGACTCACCCCTTTCTGTTGTTGTTTACCACAGGTAACCATGAGTGAAGGCTTAGCTCCTTCACTTTCCCCGAGTCGGTCTGCTCTGATACGTAGCACCTAGGGGATGGGCTTAGGATTGTAGTTGTTTATTCTTTTTGGCTGTTGAACCATTTTATTGGTTATTATTATGTATGTGTTGAGATTATGATCTGTTTTTTCTGAGATTTCATATGATTTTCCGCTGCGAGTTGTATACGTTTGTTAAGTGAACTGAGTTGAGGTATTTTTGAGGATTTTCCGTCCCACTTGCTGAGTGCTGCGTATTGCCTTGGTTTAATAAATGATCTGGTCTTATTTTATTGTTGTTGAACTGAAGTAAGTGTAGCATCCCATTTGGATGAGTTTTTTTTGAAAATAAATTTTTATACTCTGATTTTTGATTTAAATTGCAGGGTAGAAATGGGGTGTTACACAAAGTCCCTCGCTAATTGTTGCTTTTGCGAGGGACTTAATTTTCCCTCGCAAATTCCCTCGCTAATTGCTTGTTTTTTTGTAGTGTTAGCATCGATTGTTTGAAAACCCGATGCTAAATGTGTAACCAGTGGCATTTTTGCAATTCAGAGCAAAAATTTAAGCTCATGTAAGACTTTTAACATCGGGTGTTTTAACAACCGATGTTACATGACCAGATGAAGTACATTTAGCACCGGTGTTAAAAGAGCCGATGCTAAATGTGGAACCCACTTTCATCAACCCCTCACACAACACGTCGTCTCAACTCTTTCATTACGATTGTGAATCTCTCTCTTCCTGTCCCTCCTTCCCTCTCATAAACATACTCAGGTGTTCCACTCTAAGGGTTGAAAGAAACGCAGAATTAGAAAATGATGGATGGGAAATCATGGAAACGCGCTGTCTAGAAATCTTTGCTCTCTCTTCAACAAATCTTTGAAACGCACATCTTCAAGAATCTGTTCAAGCATCTTCGCTCTCTCTTCCTCTCCCTCTTTGAGAGCGGTAAGCATCTTCGCTCTCTCTTCCTCTCCCTTCGTTTTCGTTTTCTTTTGCTTGAAACCCTATGTTTCGCTACTCTCTCTCTCTCTCTTCCCCTCCCTTTGTTTTCATTTTCTATTTATTGAAACCCTAAGTTTCAAGGCCTGTCATTCTCTCTTCCCTGTGTGTTTATTGCAAGGTTAGGGTTTTTGATCTGTATTCATCCTTGAAAGCTTGCTAATGAGTTACTTCGCGCTAGATCGATGAATGACATGTTGAGGTTCTTCTTTTTCATCTTCTATTTGCTTTCTCATTACATAATTACATTTAATTGAGAATCTGAACGATTTGCCCTTGTTTGATTTCCCTATGTGTTTATTGTAGGGTTAGGGTTTTCGATCTGCATACATCGTTGGAAGCTTGCTAATAAGTTACTTCGCGCTAGATTATTGAACGACGTGTTGTGGTATTAGGAGTTATGACTTCACTGTTGCCTGCTGGGAATTCCTAGTAAGTTCTTAAGTTTTTTATTCAAGAGTCCTTAGTTAAGCATGATAGAAGGGATGGCAATAAAGTAACACCCAAAAGCATTTGTTACACCAATATTATGCAGATTTATGACACAAGCATCCATAAATCAAAATAAACCAAGAGTGTCAACAATTTGAGACAAGTATATGTTATGCAGGTAGTGTGAAGCCTTGTTACCATACGAATCACTTCAGGATGCGTAGTATTACTAACATCGATAAATAATATACGCATCCCGAATCGATTGGTATGGTAACAAGGCTTCACACTACCTGTATAGCATATACATGTCTCAAATTGTTGAAACTCTTGGTTGATTTTGATTTATGGATTCTTGTGTCATAAATCTGCATAATATTGGTGTAACAAATGCTTTTGGGGTGTTCGTGGTGCGGTTTGGTTCGGTTTTGAGCAAAAAAGTGAACCAAACCGCAAGGTAAAAATAGATGCGGTTTGGTTTGGTTCGGTTGGCTTTTGAAAAAAAAAACCAAACCAAACCAATGCGGTTTGGATTGGTTCGGTAAGTTCGATTTTTTGCGAGACAAAACACAATTTAGAACCCGTTTGGATAGAGCTTATTTTGAACTTATGAAAAACGACTTATGCAAATAAATTAATTTTTACGTATTATTCATAAGCATGTAAAGGTATTTTATGGAAAAATAATTTAGAGAGATAGAATTTTGTTAGTGAGAACTTATGAATTAACATAAAAACTTACTTATCTTCATAAGTTGATTTTCATAAGCTCAAAAATAAGCTAATCCAAACGGCCCCTTAAATAAACTGCTTTCCTTATTCTCTATATATATTGTTTTGTCTAATTTTATTTTTATATATAGGATTTTGCAGTTTGGTTTGGTTTGGTTCGGTTTCTATAATCAAAACCGTGGTCCAAACCGAACCTTGCGGTTCACTAATAAAAAAAACCGAACAAAACCAATAGAAAGCTGTTTTTTGCGGTTTTCGATTTGGTTTGGTTCGGTTTGCGATTTTCTATTGGTTTGGTTCGGTTTTGAACACCCCTACCTGCAACCATCATTTTATTTGATCTGTATTGATTTGCCATTAAATCATTAATTTTAATTTCATGTTATGTCTTTATTTCATATAACCTTATGTTTAGTGTCTTTATTTCATATAACCTAATGTTCATTTTTTAAGTAAATTTATTTCATGGTATTTAAGTTCTTTATTAGTTGACACATGTTTTCGACAAATCAACAAAAAAAAATATACTTAATTATATATGAGATTTTATCTATATGATAAATCTGCTTACTTCTTCCCACTGAGAAATTTTGGTTTAATTTGAATTGTAACAAGTTGTGTGTTATTTGGTGCGTTAAGTGAAGCAAAGTGGACGTGAGGGTTTTGATTTGAAAATTGTTACTTGCCGTGTTTGAAGTGTTCAACAGTAGCACATGAACAGTAAACTGACGGAGAGTGTTTAGAATTAACATTATTATTAGTGTCTTATTACTATATATCGCCGGGTTTCTTTTTACATAATGGTACAATTTATGAAATACTTTTATATATATGATTGTTAATCTACTTCACCCGTGCATGCACGGGTACAAGTTCTAGTGTATATATATTGTTTAGCATTGAAACAAGAAACGTGAATATATATGTATATATATATATATGTGTGTGATAAATGTGATATTAACATTTCAAAAGGAAACGCATATATATATATATATATATATATATATATATGAATTCTCTTTATAATATTTACGTTTCACAAAGCAAATAATTAAAGGCTTAAAATATTGAAACGTATAATATGCAACGTAAACTGATTTGAAAAAACTTACTTATTTTATTATCATTTCTTTATCATATATTATAAAACATGAATATATATATATATATATATATATATATATATATATATATATTACAGTTATAACTGTATATTATAATCTCTTTAATATAGTATGAAACATAAATATAGTTTATTTCCCACTTTTGAAATATCTATTTAATAAAATCACTACATTGTTTAGTCTTATTTCTCCTCACATATATAGGTCTTGAGAGGCCTAACAGAGTGAGGCAAATATTTCATAATTAAATTGGAAGAAAAAAGAGGGATTAAAATAATAGAAACCCAATTAATTCAAAATAAGAAGGAAGGAGAAAAACAAATATAATTAATTAATGTAAAGTAATTTGAAAATTATGTAATACAAGACAGGAACTGGCCCTAAACGCTAACCGAATCCCATATATCCAAATTGCTGGTTTTGTTGAACAATTAATTAATAATTAATAAATTGCACTGCATGGCCTAGGGGATAATACTGTGATACATACAAATTGCAAAGTACAACAACACAGTTGAGCGTTTCACATGCATATATATCCTTATGCTTTCTTCCTAACCATGGCCTGATGGTGAAATCCATGAATCCTAATTTTTCTAAGACATGCGAAATGAACAAAAGCACAAATCACCATTTTATTCATGAAAATGCAAGAAATAAGTGAAATAGCACCAACACACAATTTATTCCAAAAGGGAGAAGTATTTCAAGCACCCAAGCCTCCCAAAGTGCTTGTCAAAATGCTTGAAATGCATTTCTCCTTCAACAACAACAATTATACTAACATATCAACATAAGATGTAACCTTAAATGTAATGAAATGCTTGGTATGCAAAGAACAAATTGATGATCTACATCTTTGATGCTAAAACTTTGATGATGATGATGTTAGGATTCAAGAATATACCTTAACTCCAAGCTAAATAAGCAAGAGACAAGATGAATGAGTGCTAAACCACTTGAATCTACTCTTTAATCTTCAAGTTTGAGCTTGATTCTAGAGATTTTGAGATGAATCTTTGAGAAGAATGCAAGAATGATGAAGATTTAGTGTAGGAAAGATGTTTTAATGGATGATTGAGTGAAGAAATTGAAGAAAATGAGGTGAGGGAGAGAGGGAGGTGTCGCCAAGGAGGGGAGGAAGAAGAGGTTTGTGTGCAAAAATGAACTCCTTCCCCTGTATTTTGGGAGAGTAGGCTTATATATGGTCTTGGGTGAAATTAGGGTTAAAGGTAGAATTGGAATGTGATGTTCTATTTTAAGTAAGTTTGCAATTTCTTATGAAAGAGTGAGTGTGAGAGGATGGTGTCATTTACAAAAAAGGGTATGGGTAGGATTAAGGATAGTACAAGAATATTCTTAAGGAATAATTGTACAATAGAAGAATGTGGAAGAAATTGTGGAGAGAGAGAGAGAGAATTCGAGTTTACCAAAAAAATGGGGAGGAAAATTGCTTCTTTTTTTGGCTTTTGTCTTATTGAGGACACTTTTGTACTTTTATTTAAATTTTGAATTTTTGGGCATGCAAATGATAGTGCACCTATTGAAAATGTGTCACATATTTTTGGGCACCATAAAAATATCCCTCTAATTATTCATGACAATAAAAATTGTCATTTAATAATTGGGGAATATTTAATGGTCCTTTTCACTTTCTTATGCAATAAAATGGGAAAAATGCCTTTTAATTATTTTGAACTAGGATTTTCTTCCAAAAAATTATACGAGAATTATCCTCGATAGAATAAATTGTATTTTCCATCCTTGACTTGGTTTAGTTCAAAAATAATTAACTGACTCTCATTTGAATGCCCACAGATATTGAAACATGCACTATTTTATTAATAAAAATGTTTTTTTTTTGTGTTTGGAAAAATGGTTTTGACTTGAGCGGATAAAATTGGGGTACGACAGCTGCCCCTCTTTATTTGGATTTTATCAAGAAATATGAATTGGCCGAGACATATTTCGAAGATAAAATAGAAATAAAGAATTCAGAAATTATACCAATTTTGTCTACTTGGAGAAACCTTTTTTCTTTTTCTCTTTTTTTCTTTTTTTTTTCTTTTTTTTTCTTTTCTTCTTTTGACTCAACACTTGGAGTGTCGATGAGGAAGCAGTAAACGAAGGGGTTAGCAACATGCACGCTAACTGCGAAAGGCAAGGAAAGCGCTAAATGAAGAAAACGATAATGAAAGCGGTAAAATGCCAGGCTGCCTAAAACCTGTAAACGAACCCTTGCGAATCCGAGTTTGCACGTGGCTTTGAGGAGCACGCATCCTGAGAATCTCTGGTCTTTCGAGCGACCGGGGGGATCATTATCGGCCCGAATCGATATCTTCGATCAATGCGGCGTCAACTGTATCTTAGGCTGATACAACTATTCCGTTGAACCTCACATGGGGCTGCGGTCCATCGCGTTGCTCGTACACGATGTGAGACCATGAACAATAGGGAGCGCTGAACTCTGATAAGAGCGATCTGAACTCCAAACTGCAATGCACGCTTGAGCGCCGAACTGAAAAGCATTTGAACTCTAAACTAAGGGAGCATTTTCTGGGAACTGAGTGCGAGGATTAACACCGAAGTATTTATCTGTCCTTGTACCTGCAAGTGAGATGAACAAATGCATGCGATGCAAATGCCATGATTGCTTTTTGATGGGATGAATGTGATGTTATGCAGGAGTTTCTTTTTGTTTGCATGAATTTTTGTCTATGTTTGATGAATGCAATGCATGAATCTTACTTGTTTTATTGCTCTTTTGCTCTTTTCTAGTCCCCCCTTTTTTTTTTTTCGCTGGTTCGACAAAATCATAGTACTTGCATTATGAGGCGCGATGGTCGTCCATAATGGTGCGAGAGTCACGCTTCAGCCTTTAAATATCCATTTCTCAAAACAAGACTCCAGTTGATACAGTTTTTAAAAATACTACACTGCTGTACAAAAATCAGACAAAACTTTTTGCCCAACTTGCATCTCACTTTTCTTTCTCATTTCTTAATGATATTTGGTGAAACCAGTGCCTATTCCGTAGGTAATTAAGTCTAATTTCCAATGAAATAAGAATCATTCAAAACGGAGTTCGATTGAGAACACCCGACCTGAAACACTGAACCTATACCCAATTTAATTCCAGAAATTTGACCTAACTTTGGAGACTCATAACTCGAGCTACACAACTCCAAATTGAATCAAACCAGTGCCAAAACGACCGGCGTTAAGTCTAATTTCAAACAAAATCAGTCAAATAATTTTTGAACAAACCGAACAGTCCCAGTTTTAAAAAAACCGAACCTGTGTCCAGAATTACTAAATCAGTGAGTTTGTGACCAATTCGCGGTTTTTGCGACTCAAAATTTACGAAACGAATGCAATTTCAACAGTAACAGAAATCATACAGTAAAACTCACCAATCGTGATGAAAAACACGAAATACCGAAACTTCACGAAGTTCAACCGCTCCGAAATACCACGAACTCAAACAGAACTCGTTCCCACTCTTCCAAACAGCTCCAATTCGAAAATCAGCAGCTCCTCCCTTTTCCCTATGAACTAAATCGACCCAATAAACAATGAAACCAGTACCCACACTCCCAAACTAATATAGCAATGAAGACGAATTTCGAACAAATCACCAAGCACCAAATAAGCTCAAAATGAGATTTTCTGTTGGTATTATCTGGTGCTTCGTTGATTTGATTGAAATTTGATTTTCCACGACAAGTACCAAACATCTAAGGTCGTGATCCACATTCATTTTTTAGAAATATTGTTTTGTTAGTGAGTATTAATCCTCACACTATAGTTTTTCCGAAACACCAGCGGTTTTTTAAAATTATACTTAAATTTCTCGATGTATAAATTAAATAGTCATCCAGAAACCAAGTTTCCGTAAACTCAACTTATTTAGTCTTCTGAAATTAAATTCTCAAATGTCACTTGAATGTTTTTTCGCTAACAGAATTTCACTAATTGCAGATGACTGTGGAGGTTCGTTGGTGGGGACAGTTGAAGTTAGGTGGTGGCGAGGATGGAGGTTTGGTGAAACTGGGGGGTAACTTGAGTTTTTCGGGGTGATGGATTGTAGATGGTGAAGTGGGGTTGGGTGTGTGTGGGTTAGAAAGATATAGGGATGTGGGTTAATAAGGGTAGTTTTGGTATTTTGGATGGTTTATTGAGTTTCAGTGGTGTGAGAGAGAGAATGCAACTAATAGAGAGGAACAACGACTGAGAAATATCTGTGCGGGAAATGACAGGAGGAGGGTAATGATGGTGGTGCTCACGGTGGTCGTGGCACATGCGGTGGTTCTCCTGAGTGCGGTGGAGGTTCCCCTCTATTTCCTTTTTCTTTCTTTGCTTAGTTGTATTTTTTTTCTTCAATCAAAACCCCTTGTCTTCTAATTAATTTCCTATTCTAGAAAATCTAATGAAAAATCTAATAGGATTTTTTTTGGTGAGATTTAATAGGATATATAAATAAGTTTTCTTGGTTTGATATAGAAATTTTCAATATTTATGAATTTTAGCTTTCTGAACATTGTATTGTTGGTTCCGATCAGTTTATCAATATGCAGTGTCATCATTCTATTTATTACTAATGCACTTTATATCACAGGTTGTTTTGTAAATACATCTTTAGGGATGTTGATGAAGTTGAATTGATCTTTATGAAGAGCTGATTGCATAGCTTTTTTTTTTTTGAAACTTATACATAAGAGCTTGAGTGTAACATAAGTCGATGTTTATTTTAAGAGTTGGGTCAGTGTTTTTTTATTAATATAAAGGTCAGTGTTTTTTTAAGACGTGGCTTTGTTTTTGACAATTTTAAGAGGTGGCTATTCACCAATAAAACTGTTTTGACATATAATAGTCCTGAGAATTATACTTAATTTCACAAGAATTATATCTTTAAGAGTGAGATAGAATGATATTTACGATGATATTCCAATTTTTGTTTCTGCTATAAATTAACTGCTTTGAAGCATGCAATATGGTTGACATACCCAACCACTTCTTTGAAATATTTAGTGGTACGCATCCCTTCTCATTTTTTTGCCAAAAGTGATCTGCATCTTTTTTGAATTTATGTTTAGTGTTACTTCATGGGATTATTACTTCACATTACTTTATGGAACATTTCCAAACTTGATATGGATGGCAAAATCTTTTTCAATCATTCAATGCTTCTTTTTTATCTCTTGCATTTGAGTTATGTGTGCTTGGAGCATTATCACTTTGTAAATGAAATTCTGTTTCAACGATGAAGATGATTTACAATGCTATGACCTATCTTAGCACTTTACATTCGTTTATTTTTTAAGACAATCAGACCTATCAACAATTTATTTGCATTTGAGTTTTTTATTTCTTTGAGTCATTATGAATCCTACTTTTTTATTCTTATTTGGCAGCAACTTGCAAGAGAGAATGACAATGCCGCAAAAGTGTCATCACATGTTGCAGAAGCAATTGCGGCATCACACGGAGCTTAAGCAACTGTCGCATGCCGCAAAAGTGTCATCTATATGGGCCAGGGCCGTCGCCATTATTAGTGACGTTTGCTTTTCCCACACCCCCTCCTACTCAAAACACACTCCATAAGGGTGTGAAAAGACCAAAAGGCCAACCAAAACCTCTTTTTTTTCACGAAATTTCACCTGTTCGAACACGGGCCTTCGAACAGGTTCGAATGACATCGTTCGTGTGTGTTAAATCTTGACTTCACACCATCTTGTGCGTAATTTCATCTGTTCGAATGGAGTCACTCGAACCAGTTCGAACAATGTCATCCGAACATGTTCAGACTAAATCATCCGAACAACCAAAAGTTGGTTGCTTCTGTCTTATGCTTTCCTAATAAAGTGCCACGTCAAGCATAATGCGTAGAGAGAGAAAGAGAGATGATGGAGCGAGTTGAACCAGCAAGTCTGCACTTCCAATTCAATCTTCTACATCAAGAGGAACCCTCTTCCACTCCCTCCAAATCATTTCTTAGACAAAAGCCCCACCGTACCGTACCGTACCTTCATCTCCCTCCAAAACATTTGATTTCAAGCATAAAATCTGTTTTCAAGTCCACCATGCTTTGTTCTTTTCATTAAAAATATGTTGTTGGTTTCTTTTCTTCATTGCCATAATTTCAGTGGTGCTTTGATCCAACTACGCACCAATCCATTTTTTCCGATTGATTCTAAAGGGCACCACCTGATCTTGTCTTAGTAAAAACAATTAATTACTTGTTTTGTTTTCTTCTAACTGCAATTATATATGCAGAAAAGAAAGAATTTGAAAAATGAAACAAGTAGGCTAATTATGCTTGACGTGACACTTTATTGGGTGTTAGATTGAATTATGCTATGTTCGGATGAAACAGTTCGAACCCGTTCGGATGACATTGTCCGAACGGGTTAAAAACACTGCGTAGAGGAGGTTTCCACGTGAGGGTAATTTTGAAATATTTTAGGTTTAGAGGTGTGCGCTGAGTAGGGAGGAGTGTGGGAAAAGTAATGCCCTTATTAGTTTTCCACTAATGGGTCGGCCTGCAACCATCATTTTATTTATATATATATATATATATATATTACAGTTATAACTGTATATTATAATCTCTTTAATATAGTATGAAACATAAATATACACTAGTGCAAATTAGACAATAAAAAACACCATTTAGCATCGATTGTTTGAAAACCCGATGCTAAATGTGTAACCGGTGGCATTTTTGCAATTAAGAGCAAAAATTTAAGCTCATGTAAGACTTTTAACATCGGGTATTTTAACAACCGATGTTACATGACCAGATGAAGTACATTTAGCACCGGTGTTAAAAGAGCCGATGCTAAATGTGGAACCCACTTTCATCAATCCCTCACACAACACGTCGTCTCAACTCTTTCATTACGATTGTGAATCTCTCTCTTCCTGTCCCTCCTTCCCTCTCACAAACATACTCAGGTGTTCCACTCTAAGGGTTGAAAGAAACGCAAAATTAGAAAATGATGGATGGGAAATCATGGAAACGTGCTGTCTAGAAATCTTTGCTCTCTCTTCAACAAATCTTTGAAACGCACATCTTCAAGACTCTGTTCAAGCATCTTCGCTCTCTCTTCCTCTCCCTCTTTGAGAGCGGTAAGCATCTTCGCTCTCTCTTCCTCTCCGCCTTCGTTTTCGTTTTCTTTTGCTTGAAACCCTATGTTTCACGACTCTCTCTCTCTCTTCCCCTCCCTTTGTTTTCGTTTTCTTTTTATTGAAACCCTAAGTTTCAAGGCCTGTCACTCTCTCACTAGTGCAAAAAAGGCATTTTGAATCGGTTGTTTGGCACATTTGGAATCGGTTATTTGCCGATTCAAGCTGCAGCGATTCCTAAAGTAGGGGCGCTTTTGAATCGGTTATATAACCGATTCATAATGAGTTATTATGAATCGGTTCCTGTAAGAACCGATTCATATTGACCTTGATAAGGTGTTTGGTCAGCACACTTTATGAATCGGTTATATAAAGATAACCGATTCCTATTGTTTTTTTTTTTCTCTTTTTGCCAGTTCCCTCCTTGAATCGATACACTTTATGAATCGGTTATATAAAGATAACCGATTCCTATTGTTTTTTTTTTCTCTTTTTGCCACTTCCCTCCTTGTTTTTTTTTTGTAATTTTTTTCCACCTATTCACCAATATAATTTCAGCAATTGACCAATTTACATATAACTCATAATAATTCATAAACTTCCGTTAAACTTAAAAGTACTATAACCACAAACACCAATTCATAAACTTGAAATTCATAAACTTGGAAGTATACAAAATTACACCAACTCATAAACTTCAAAGTTATACAAAATTCCACCAATTCTCCTAAATGTAAGCTATCCTGAAGCTGCAATGCTTCAGGAGGTTCCACTAAGGCTTTTAGATTCTGTGGAGCTCTAAAATGTAATCCCAAATGTAAGGTGTAATCAATTATCTCTTTGAGACTCCAAGAACTTGCAGTCTAGATGAATTTGCTGAACAACAAAAACAATCAAGCTAATAATAGTTGATTGAGAATTCAAACAAATGTCTTGATAAATATTCTAGTAATCTTGCATATACAATCAAGCTAGAGGTTTTTAGGGGACAGTGATATATCCTATCAAGTAATGATCAATACTAGAAATTTATCTGCAAATACATTACATACCAATCACTACTACTGAAGTTAGTTTTATAAAGTAAGAACTTACTTTTTTATACATTCATGAAATCATATTTCGGCTTTTTCATGATTCAAAACCTAAATTATATTCAAAGCAAGTACCTCTCAACAAAAACAAGTAGCTCTCGGCAAGTACCTCTCAACAAGGAACCTCAAGCAAGCACCAATCAACCAAGTACCTCCTGAAATTACAAAAGAAAAAAATCAAATTAGTTCATTCATATTTTCTTCATTTTAAAAATCTTACTTAACATCGTGTGTGCTACAATCATATTGAGCACTTCCATTGATAGCATAAAGGACAAAAAAAAGTTAATCATATGGAACAAAGAAGACTAAAAAAAGTATATTAATTAATCATCTTTAACTTCATGCCTGTTATATCACGCACACCATCAGTTAATGCTAGCGATGAGCAAAATTGTCGATTCGATATTTATTTTGAAGTTAAAAATATTGTAATTGTAATCTCACTAGTATTAGTCAAAATTGAAAACAAGGGTGTTGTAGCAGCAACAATAAGAGAAGTAATAAATCCAATGTAAAACAGGGGTGTTTTGGTGCTATCAATCAAGTCATGATCAATGTTTACTAGTTGCACATATATTTTATAACAGTTGGTATATGTATATTAGCAAAGATAGCATTATCAATCGAAGAAACATGGCCCTTAGTTCAAATATTTCAACACTAGAAAACAATGGGTTTCCGTATAGCAAGTATTATCAAGGATTCGAAGGCCTACATTCTGAATTAGAATCCTAATCACAAAAAGTTGCAAACACAAGAAGGTAGTAGTGTGCAGGAATAACAAAAAGCGATTGAAGGTCATTTTTTTTTCAGAAACTTGGAATTCAATTAGGTTTTCTCTACACCTTCTCCTTAGATTCTAAATTTGTAAATAAATAAATAAATAAAAAGCATGATGAGTTTCCTCTATACGCCTATCTTCCTTAACAGTCTTAGTAATCAAATATTAATGTTTGTATGGTTTCCTCTATACTGACTTTCCTCTATACATCTATCTTCTTAGGGAAAAGTAAAAGCTAAAGATTAGGCTTCACTGTAATGCATTTTTCTCCACTGTAATGCATTTTTCCCTAAAAACGAAACCAATGACCTCAAAAGTCTTCTTATTTAACACTGTAATGCATTTTTCTCCACAAGCCAAGCTTCTAAAACAGAAATTACAAACTTGGGAAACCCTAAAACCTATAATCCCTAAAAACGAAACCAAACCTATTATGGGAAAGTAAAGAGGGCGATTACTTACAGAAAAGAGGAACAAAAGAGAGCGACAACAAATGAGAGAGAGCAAGCAAAGAACGAGATGAACGGCGCCAGTAGTGGTGAACGGCAACAGAAGTGGTGAACGGCCGGCGTTGTAGTGGTGAACGACGGCGTAGTGGTGAACGGCGCCGTAGTGTGAACGACAGCGTAGTGGTGAACGGCAACCGAGGGAAAAAAGAGTGAAAGGGAAAGAGAAGGAAGTGGAGGTGAAAGGGAGAGTCGTGAAAGTGAGAAAGGAGAGAGTGTGAGCGAGAAAGCCCGCGTGAAAGTTTTAGCCTTTTTTTTGATAAAATAACTTTACGAATCGGTTATGTATAAAAGACCGATTCCAAAGGTCTATCTCCAGATACATTATGAATCGGTTCCTTAAATAACCGATTCCATATGTGTCAAAAATCTCTAAAACTTCCGTTTAATTGCAAAATTGCCACCGTGTATGCATTTGGAATCGGTTCCTTAAACAACCGACTCCTAATAGTGCTTCTTAAAGCAGATTTTGTACTAGTGTCTCTTCCCTGTGTGTTTATTGCAAGGTTAGAGTTTTCGATCTGTATTCATCCTTGAAATCTTGCTAATGAGTTACTTCGCGCTAGATCGATGAATGACATGTTGAGGTTCTTCTTTTTCATCTTCTATTTGCTTTCTCATTACATAATTACATTTATTTGAGAATCTGAACGATTTCCCCTTATTTGATTTCCCTATGTGTTTATTGTAGGGTTAGGGTTTTCGATCTGCATACATCGTTGGAAGCTTGCTAATAAGTTACTTCGCGCTAGATCATTGAACAACATGTTGTGGTATTAGGAGTTATGACTTCACTGTTGCCTGGGAATTCCTAGTAAGTTGTTAAGTTTTTTATTCAAGACACGTGTATATCTCTAGTCTCTAGTTAAGCATGATAGAAGGGATGGCAATAAAGTAACACCCAGAAGCATTTGTTACACCAATATTATGCAGATTTATGACACAAGCATCCATAAATCAAAATAAACCAAGAGTTTCAACAATTTGAGACAAGTATATGTTATACAGGTAGTGTGAAGCCTTGTTACCATACCAATCACTTCAGGATGCAGAAGTATTACTTACTGAAATGAGGATTTATAGGTATCCTACCGTAAATCCTCATTTCACACGGGAATGGATCCTCTGCAGTTTGGGCGGGAACCGCAGAGTGCAGTCAGTATAAATATAGACTTTTTAAATCGGTTGAACAACCTAACCGATGTTAAATATATGTGTGTAAAAGATATTTAACATTGGTTTTGCAAACGAACCGATTTAAAAAGTCTATATTTACACTGACTGCACTTTGCAGTTCCCGCCCAAACTGCAGAGGATCCTTCCCCATTTCACACGGTCATATGGACTTGCCATATTTAAATCTTCATATTATGCTGACACGTGAATATTTTACATTTGCCTGTGTGTAGTTTGCCAAATCGTTTTGTGATCAAAGATATTTTTGACTTCATTGAAGACGACCTAGTTTACCATCACCAGAAAGCCTTGTTAGCTGCAGAACTGAATGCTTGGGGTACAATTAACAAGCCAAGTAAGTTTAGACATCTTGTGTACTTACTTGTACATGAATCGGTAAATTAGCACCTATTGTGATTAAAAATGTAGGAAATGTAAAACTTGTTTCTCTGCATATAATCCTTAGATGTCATTATGACTTTGTGTCTCTCCATAGGTGTTATCCATTCTTAATGAGAATTATGGACCTGATACAGTTTAGAGAAGAAATCATTCATAGTTCTCACTAGTTGCATTGCATTGATCCCATATGACTGATTTCACGCTTAAGATTTGGGATTGCAATCACACACATCATGCTATCCGGATTTATAGATGGGCTAAAAGAATAGACACTGTGATGCATTTTGTTTTGATGAATTGAAGATGCAGCCTATTGGTCGATCTTTAGTTCCACTTTTTTGTTCTCCCTGATGTATTCAAAGTTTCACATTTTGCACATGACTCCTCTAAGCTAGCAACCACTTGAGGAGGTGCCCCAAACTGCAAATAAATACTTCACTTGACTGAGGGGGTGTTTTTGCCTCCTCTAATTTATCCTCAAAATTACCTTGTAAGTGAAAATATCATTAACTGATTTTCTGGATTAAAAGTGCAGGTTCACTACTGCATTTTAGTTGTTTTTGATTAATCAATTTGTGTAGTATAACATTTCATAGTATGCTTTTGATTAAATCTGTTGCAGAGAGGAAGAAACTGGTTTGTTTCTCTGTAACTTTTATAGTATAATTTCCATCAGTAAGAGGTGTAGCGAAAAAGGCATCTTTTAGGAATCATTTGAGTTAGTTATGTATAGAGTGCAGTAGCTCTGTATAGAAGCCCAGGCCTTGCTATGCGGCAGTACAGTACGGTACCTCTATAAATCCTAATTTCAGTAAATAATACTTCTGCATCCTGAACTGATTGGTATGGTAACAAGGCTTCACACTACCTGTATAGCATATACTTGTCTCAAATTGTTGAAACTCTTGGTTGATTTTGATTTATGGATGCTTGTGTCATAAATCTGCATAATATTGGTGTAACAAATGCTATACAGGTACTGACTCAATAAATTGAAATCCATGCAACAATAGACTAGAGTAAGTTCACTTCTTCTGTAATATATGTACTGACTCAATAAATTGAAAACTATATGAATGAACGTTTGCTTAATCACTTCCCATCATCCATAAGAGTTGTTGAAGGGGCAGGGGTACTGAACCATCTTTACACCATCAACATGTCTTTTGGGTTTAATCGTCGCCCTCAACGGTTTGTCTCTCAATTTCTTCTTCTTGAGTTTATTTGGTATCTTTTTGTTGCACACTGTTGTTTCATATATTTGAGTTAGTTGCATGTGCTTGATAATTAGTACTCTATGTATGAAATTCATAACTCTGCCATTGAAGTTCTTGTTTGTTAGCCATAGGATCCTAGTAATCATTGTTACTTTTAACAAATTGTATCATTTCTTTGATAGCTTTATATTTTTATATTATAATGGATCTTTCTTCTTAAATATTCTAAGATACTTAGGCGTAAAAGATACATCTGTGCCAAACCAGCTATACTGGATGATGTTATCTGAGTCTTGAGCTAGCCAACTTAAAACTAAAGCTGGATGATATTATTCTTATTACTATAGTACCCTTTATTTGTTGTTCTTGTTCCAGGTTTATGTATTTATTATTTCTCCCAGGTTATGGTGGCATTGGTGAGATGCTTCTACTTCTAACTAGCCCTTGTGATCCTCATGTTCTCCTTTGGAATCTATTCTCAACCTACAGTTCGGTGTGTTGGTGTATGTGGACAGTGTTAGTCCTTGCAACAGCTCAAAGACTCAACATGAGCTCTTAGTAGTGATCTTGGGTTTAACAGAGTTGATTTGTATAAGTTTACTAAGTACTCTAGAATCAAGGTGCTAAGTCTTTTAGTTATAACATTATAGACTTTTTGTAAGAAACTTGTATAACTTATAGAATTAATAACTTGTGTTGTATGATATTAAATTTCAATAAAATTTGAAGTACTTTTATGAATTTGCTATTTTCTGGAAATAACTTTGTATATCAGGATTTTATAAATTGGCAACTGATATCTATTAATCTGCCAATTAATTTTTTTTTAAAAAAAATAGACATTTAGCATCGGTTGTTTGAAACAGCCGATGCTAAATGTCACTTTTCGGGACATTTAGCATCAGTTGTTTAAATAATCGATGTTAAATGTTATTTTTTAGACAGCAAAAGCAATGATGAAACATCATTTAGTATCGGGTTTTTGAACACCCGATGCTAAAAGTGACATTTAGCATCGGTCGAATTAGCATCGACAGATAATCGATGCTAAATGTGCAAAATAACCGATGCTAAATGTCTTTTCTACACTAGTGATACTGAAACCATTGCTCCTTCTCTCTATAGAACTTGAAGCATTGGTCCCGTCCATCAGACGGGTCACCACACTAGTTTGATTTTAAACCGACCTGTTTTTGTAAAATGCGGCAAAATCTTAAATACCAAAAAAGTTCAATTGTATTCTTTAAAAAGTTATTCGATACAATTGACGTCATATACGTCAATCAATTGACGTCATATACGGCAATTGTATTCTTTTAATCCCACTTTTGAAATATCTATTTAATAAAATCACTACATTGTTTAGTCTTATTTCTCCTCACATATATAGGTCTTGAGAGGCCTAACCGAGTGAGGCAAATATTTCATAATTAATTCGGAAGAAAAAAGAGGGATTAAAATAATAGAAACCCAATTAATTCAAAATAAGAAGGAAGGAGAAAAACAAATATAATTAATGTAAAGTAATTTGAAAATTATGTAATACAAGACAGGAACTGGCCCTAAACGCTAACCGAATCCCATATATCCAAATTGCAAGTTCCCCCACACATTGCTGGTTTTGTTGAACAATTAATAATAAATAAATTGCACTGCATGGCCTAGGGGATAATACTGTGATACATACAAATTGCAAAGTACAACAACACAGTTGAGCGTTTCACTTTCACATATCCTTATGCTTTCTTTCTAACCATGGCCTGATGGTGAGGGTTGCCATCAAACAAGTCATCAATGTAAGTCTCTATATCCTCAGCTTGAAACTTAATGTACTTCTCTGTTTGTCTCCCTGGATCCAAATACTGTGAAAACCTTCCCAAAAAGGACCTATAAGCTGGAATGACCAATGCAGATATAGAAACCCTTAGCTCTGATTGAAGCTGTTCATCATAAATTACCCATGTGCTTTGTGTTTTATGTATCTCCTCAAACAATGCATTGAAACTCTTGAACCTCTCTTTCAGCACTGGTTTCAGCACCTTCCCATGACTATCTGTCACCCCTTTTGGACTCAAACAACTCAGTATCTTGCTCCATGTTTCAATCTGATAGTTCTTGTGGTAGCTCCTAAGCTCTGTCGATCTCTTACGACACCATGTTTCACCCATCACAGCGTAGATTTCTGAAGACCCTTTGATTTTCTGAACTATGTACCTTCCGTTGTTCATCATGAAGATGCAGCTTAAAGGCACTTCTTTATACAGCTTCGCTTTCCCTTCTAGATTTGAGTCCAGCAACACCATCATCTTCATCAACTGCGCTGCAAAAGCAGATGGCTTTTCCTTTTGATTTTGATTTTGATTTTGATTTTGATTTTGATTTTGATCCTCCTCGTTGTAACTAGTACCCGACCTACCTGTAGAATCTGCACGCTCCATTTTGGAATGCTCTCTAAAAACCTCTTCCAATGTATCCTTATACTCGCCTGCAAGTCTCACATAGTTCACGAACCACCGTGTCAGCGGGTGAACAGCACCGCCAGCAACCGGCGTTTTTCCAGTGTCTGACTTGATCGAGTTTTCCAATTCACAAAATATTAACACGGCAGCCTCACCGAGCCTATTCTTGGCCAATGTTGTTTCGGCCTTGATTTCTGCCACCAACTCCTCTGGGAAGAGCTTCTCAAGGTTAGGGATAACGTCTCTTAAGGCCTCATAAACATCAAGGAGCTTAAAAAGCTTCTCGGCGGCACGCTTGGTCATCGACAAGCTCTCAGCGAAGTTGAGAAGCTGAATCGCAACAATGCGCGTGAGGTTCCCACAGAGGAAATCGACTATGAGAGGGTTCCCGAGAAAAACCGTCTCTGCGAGTTTCCTCTCACAAGGGAACCACACGGTGGTGCATTCTTTTAAGGTGTTGAGCCATGTTGGGATCTGGTCTCTCTCGAGCGATTCCCACTGCATTTTTTGAACCTCGTCAATGCATATCTTTTCATAGCCGAGCTTGCGCAAGCTATCCTCAAACACATGCTTTCTTGAAACAGAGTACACGTGGCGACACTCCGATTCATAACCACCTAATATCATCTCCCGCGCAATCTTGTTCAAATTTGTAACGGTCTCTTCTGAAAACCCCGGGAAATCTATAACCGCCTCAACAGTTTCTGCATCAGATTGTTCAACAACTGCCACGTGTTTCCCTTTGCTCACGTTGGGTTCTGTTTTGTTATTATTGTTTCTATATTCCTCCATTAGCAAACGAAATTCCTCTTCCAAATACGACATCGCTCGCTGTTGAATTGCACCGATGCGGTTCATTGTTTTACCTTTGATATCTTCTTTTATATTTTCTTTTTCTTTGTCCTTTCCACCACCACCTTCTTCTTCTTCTTCTTCTTTTTCTTTTTCTTCTTTTTCTTCTTCTTTTTCTTTTTCCTCTACTTCTTCAGATTGTACAACAAGAAGAGAATCTGAATTGCTCAAAATTTTTATAAGCTTTGAAACGCGATTCACAGACTCCAACAATAAGTAATCTTCCTCAGCAGCCTCACCCCACTTTGTTTCTCCAGTATCGTACCTAGCAATCTTCTCTTCCAAGAGATCCATGAACTTCTCAACGTAATCGGGGATCTCTTGATCTTCCTTGGAATCTGCATTGTAGTTATCAACGAATCTATCAATGTCTCCTGAAACCTTCTCTAGGTTAGGAGGAGGGGATTCAGGTGGAACCTCAACAGTTACTTCCTCCTCCTCCTCCTCCTCCTCATTTTCCTCATTCTCCTCCTTCTTTTCTACTTCTTGCTCTTCCTGAACATGGTCGACGACGACGACGGATGGATCATCAGCATCTTTTTCAGTTTGGTCGTCAGGTTTGGCCACATCGACCGCAGTGTCGTTGGTGTTGGTGTCCTCTTCTCCTTTGTGCTTGAAACTATCGGAATGCTCAACAAGTTTCTTCTCCATTGTTGTTGTTCTGAAAATGGTTATGTTATGGTTTCCCTCAAAGAAAACAAAAAGGCAAAAATTGCGTTTCAGAATGATAAATGTTCAAGCAACATTGGAGGAGAATTATCCGCTTTGTTTTTCTTTTTCTTTTTTAAACATTTTCCTTTTTTCTCTATTTTTGTTTCTGTGGTCATTAACTAGTATTTTTTTCTATGCTATTTTTTCTAAAATGTTCTCAGATGTTGGGACTGAAATGGTCTTCGTGTTTGCTACGCGTTCGTGTACGAATTAGAGAGAGAAACGAATGAACAAAATAGCAAGCTCCATGAAAGAGAACACGTTAAAAATGGTAGTTACAAAGTCAAATTTGTTAAGAGGTTAGGTGGTTGACCGTAAATTTTTACAAGAATAGTGCTGCTATATACCCTTCCTCTCAAAATAAATGTCACTTACGATTTTCAATGCAACGTTAGTTGTTTTTTCTAATTATACCCTCTAATTAAAATAATATTAATCAGTCACAAATTATTATATTCATCACTATCAATGTTTGATAAGGATGAGCTAAAACAACTGTTATTTTGAGATGCAGGGAGTACCACCAAGGAATATCTTCGAGGAATCCTCGACTCTCTATTTAAGATTTAAAATTAATAATAAAACCACACATAAGGCACACAAAACGGAGGGAGGGTCTGTGGTTGACTGGCCAATTAAAAGCCTTTCTAGAAGTTTTCCACGAAGAATTTTGGTTAGAAGTAGCATTTTCCTTTTTACAATGATATATTAAACATTTGTCTTTGAGTGGGTTGAATGCATCCAACGGCAACCTATTCATGTGAAATGCATGTGTGACTTATTCTTTTGTAATTATATACTCCCTCCAGACTCATATATAAACAATAAATGACTTTTTATATTCATTGAAAAAGTAATGTATCTGAACTATATATAGTTCAGATACATCGCTTTTTCAATGAATCTAAAAAGTGGTTTGTTGCTTATATATGAGTCCAGAGGGAGTAAGTATGACTTTTGAACACCTTAACATCTCCGACACACACTTAACGGAGTGGATTCACTATTGCTGGAAAAAAGCATCTTGATTCATTTTTTTAAAATATTTTATACATTAAGTTTATCTCTTTTGTACATATTAAATGAGTAGTTGAGATTCAACATAATAGAAAATAACATGATAGAACTCTTTCCCCACATTTAACATCTTAATTTCTCTCTATCTGTCTATTTCTATCGCTCTCTTATATCACTCTCTATCTCTTTCTACACGTTGGAGGGGTGTATAGGTTTACAAAAAATCATTTTTCTTCTAACTATATTATGTGTTGTAATTTTATTATTATAATAAATATTTCAAAAGTGAGAATAATTTATATTAAAGTAATATTTTATTATTAAATAGAAATAGCTAGTTTTTGATTTACCTTAAAATTTTTCTTTAAGTTTTATGCGTTGGTTTATAATTATTATTATTATTTTTATTATTATTATTATTATTATTATAAAATGTGTTTCAGTTTATAACTATCATTACAATATACGTTTCATTTCTTTGATAACCCATGAATATTTTATCCGTTGATGAACGTTAGTTTTCAATTGGTTTTAATGGACATGATTTATAATAATATATATGCGGTTCATTCTTGTGGTTGTTGATGGCTAGATCATCAGTTTCAATTTGTCTCTTTATTTGTATATGTTTCGGGGTGTATTAGCAATACCAGGATGTGCCATCAGAAATGGACCAGCGGTCCAATCCAGCGAAACGGCCCAAGCACGCGGCTTGGGACGCAATTCTCGGGGACCGACCGGATTTCTCGCAACGGCCAGGGCGCCCCCAGTGGTACAAATACCACTCTCATCTACGGTATCAGGTACGTTATTCCTACCTTGTGATACCCTGCCCGTTAGCACGCCTCTGACTCGAGCGTCAGAGTGTCTTTGATGGTACCACCCGAGGTGCTCTCAAGATCGGTCCAAGCTCACTCACAGCGACCGGGCAGCGAGGCAACAAGCGACATCAACACTTCATTGGTCAAGGTACGATCAATTGGCGACCACAGTGGGAGGCCCGAGCGCTATCCTACCTCAAACATGGTCCCGAAGAAACCTACTACGCGGGCCTCGACGCAGGGCATGTCACCCGGGCAGTTCTCCAACTGCTTCAGAATAAGAATCAACTCATTGCTGATCGTGATGAGCTGATATCTCGTTTCGAGAGAGGGTCGATTCCAGCCCGCCAGCGCGCGGACCACGGAGATCCCTCCGCCCAAGCTCGCCCTTCACGCAGAGCCAGAACGCCTCCTCGAAGGAACATTCGTCATCGAGGAAGCACTTCTCGTCACTCTCCGGCACGCAGGGTCAGGGCGCGCAGATCGCCCGCTTAGAGGAACGTGTGCAGTTGTCGTTCCCCCTCGTATGATTACGATTATTCAGACTCCATCTACCATCCTGAGTCGGACCGCTCGTCTACGAGATATTCCTCGTGAGAATCCTCCGACTCCCGGAGATCTAGAAGCCGCCACAACAAGAAAATCTTGTTTTAGCCATCAGTAATTGCCACACAGTTTATTCCGTCAGTAATTTGCCACGGATTTGCAACGGCATGTGTAAAAAGTAAGAGTGCGAAATTTCCCACCGGTGTTTGCCACGGGTTTGCCACAGACATATGAAATGCCAGGAATTTGCGATGGAGATGCCGTGGCAAGTCCGTGGCAACCCAATGATGAAAATAAAACACCCACGATCCCTAAATCCCTAAAACAGAACGTTCTTCTTCTCTCCCAAAAAAACAAAACGCTCTCTTCTTCTCCTCTGACCTCTAGCACCTCAGGCTCCTCCTCCGACCTCCACCCTCCACCCTCCTCCGCCCTCCTCCATTGCTAATCGTGCTCGCGACTGACACGTTCTCCCTCTTCCACTCTCCCTCTCCTTTGCGCCTCCACCATTTCACCTCAACTGTTTCTCCACCGTTTCACCTCGCATCTCCGCCGTATTTCACCGCCGCTGCTCCTCTTCCCTAGTTGTAGGTAATTTCTATTATCTTTTTTAATTTATCCCTAATTTCACTGATTAAAAAACCCTAAATGTCCCACTGTGTTACTCACCAACTTTGAGTCTAATGATAAGTGGGTTTCTTCTTGTTTATTCTCTACAGGAGCATTTAGGCAGAGATGATCTATCATTCGTCTTTACGCTCAAGGTAATCTTTGTATTGGTGTCTCCTATCTTCTTTAGGTTGTTAGCTTGATATGGATTGATTTTGTTCATTTAATCCTCATTTATTTCTTATAATGCAACTTTTGTATGAGAAATAAATATTCGTGATTGCTAAAACACATTATGTGTACCTTGATCGATCAGCAAACAGACAATACAACACTTTATGGAGTTTGCTTACACGTGCTCGAAATTGTTGAGAGGCCCACGGTATCTTAGGCACATCACCTCCTCGTTCTCTTTCTTCCGGGATATGCGGCCATTTTATGGTTTACGCACCACGTTTATTCTTGTCTTCGACTAGAGTTCCTTTCTTTGAGTTACACTTTGAGATGTTAAGCAGGTTAGCGCCATTCCCGGCTTATTGGCATGTCTTGATTCACCTTTCAAGGTCAAGGAATGCTTAAATGTGCTTTTATTTTCCTAAATCCAATCAAATTCATTATATCTTACTTGGATGCGATCTCATCGCACAGAGCGTCGAATCGGATTACGAGGAGTTTATAAGTGAAATTACACTCATTGGTTGCATTCCATTAGCACCCAAACTAGATGATCAAATGAGTCAAATGCTAATTCCACGATAGGGAATCATTTAGTATTTGGATGGCTTGCGCAATACCTCTTGATGTGTGGCGACCATTACTCTTCTTCTTCTTTGGGATTATATCTCGATGACGAAATCCTGCCAACGCTTATCGCCCAAAAGATGGGATTCTCACTGTCCATCTCCTGTAAGTGTGACTGTAACGGTCTAAATCAGGCCATAAGTTTAGCCATGTTTTGAAGTTGATTTCCATAAGATAACTGTAGAAATTAGAATATATCTGAATAGATCATTGAATAAGCTTCGAAACGCATCTTAGAACACTTAAATCGGGTTCCTGGATCAAAAGTTATGATCAAAAATGTGTTTTCAGCAATTTGGCGCACGTCTGGCGCGCGAGTGGCACGCCGCGCGCCAGTCCCTGTGTCTCTCTGTCTGTTCGCGCGCTAGTCTGCGCTATATATTGGGTTTTTGCGCAGAATTGTGTCATTTTTCACCTTTTTCACTCCTTTGAGCATAACTTTGTCTCTAGAGCTCCGTTTTTTATGCGATTTGTTGCGTTCTCTTCGTATCGCAAAGGGATTCGATAGGAGAGCAGTTCCTGGCGCCAGGTTGTGCTGTTTGTGTCGTCCGTGTTGCATTTCGTGCCTGCCGCGGTGTATGTGTTACTGGCGCCAGTGCAATGTGGGCGTGTCATTGGTGTGTTGTATTAACCAAAGGTGATGTATATGCAAGCAAAATTGCATTGTTGTGAAAGGTAATGATGTGGAATTTGAGTGCCTCTGTTAATGGCCAATATTTGAAAGGTGATGTGTGCCTGTGTTGCCACTAGGTGCCATGTTACAGGTGATGTTGCGCCCATGTATCATTTGTGTTGCTTCTGGGCGCCACTTTTGCTGTTTTGGGCGCCTCATTTGGCTGTCCTATAAGTGTTAGTGTATTTTGGTGTTCTCCTATTGGTGCTAGTGTGGTTGGTGTTTTCCTATTGGTGTTGGCGTGATTGGTGTTGGTGTGTTAGGTGTTTTCCTATTGGTGCTGGTGTGGTTGGTGTTTTCCTATTGGTGTTGGCGTGATTGGTGTTGGTGTGTTAGGTGTTTTCCTATTGGTGTTGGTGTGTTTGATGTTCTTGGTCTTAGTGATGACGTTATAACGGGCGATGTGCCTCTTCTAATGAATAAATTATTGGTGATGATGCCCATAGTGGCTAAATTTACTTGGTGATGTTATATACCAGTGATGTGCCTAATTTATTGGCTAAGGTGATAGGTGATGGGTCTATGACCATTTGTATTTGTTGGTGTTGTGGTGTCAATTACATGACCATGATTGTTGATTGTCTCTGGTGCATTGTTCATGGCGTCGCATGAACTCATATGCATTATTTGGTGTATAAGGCTTCGGCCTTCGAGCTATAAGTGATGATGTTGATGCTCAACTTGGTGATGATGCCCATAGTGGCTAAAATATTGGTGATGAATGGTACCACATGCATATGCCCGTCGGTGTGGTTTGGATCTCATGCATTTATTCATATCATTGGTGATGTTCCTTGGTGTTTGTATATTTAATGTTGTTGTGAAGTGATTGATATTGACGATGTTGTATATGGATGTTGTGTGTTTGTCTATTGAGCAGTGATGTTTCTAGTTGCCTTTCTCTAACATGATGTTTATCATACATTCTATTATATGTGCTAGAGACTCACCCTTCTGCTTTCTATGTTGCTTCTTATGTCGGCAACATGCAGGTGATCTCGAGTGAAGGTTCTACCTTCCTTAGTCTGGTTGTGGTGTCTTGCTCTGATACGTAGCACCGGGGGGCGATTAGTTTATTAGTTGTTTTAATTGAAGTTGTTTGAACTGTTTATTTGGTGATGTATTTCAATATGTTTTATGAAACATGTCATATTAGATTGCGTGGTGATTAAGTGGATCGTAATGTCACTAGCAGTGTTTTGAGGGTTCGTCCCGATTGATGTGCTATGTATCACATGCTCTATTGTTTTATGAGCATTCAGGTGTTGTTTTATGTCTTTTGGTGAAAGTGTAGCACCCTCTTGTGCGCATTGAAAAGGATTTCGAAAACTTTGATTTTTATTCATTTAGATAGTTGTATTTGAAAGGGGGTGTTACAGTGACTGCTAGTGATGCTTCAGATGTTTGTCATGTTAGGGATATAGATAAAGATGGCAAGAAGAATCTGCAAGATCATGATACTTATGCTTTTGAGGCACCAGAAATTCATGATTCCGTGGAAACGATGCATGGAAATTGTGATGTTGGCCAGTTTTCTCCCAATGTTGGAACACATGTATCTTACCGGGGTTGTTTCTTAGGTTTCAATTTGTAGGTTTCAATTCAATATCATATTGTTTTCCTTGGCAGTCCAGTTAGAAGCATGGTGTTAGAAGATGGGGATGATCTTTTTTCAAACAATGAAAGAGATTTTGGAGATAATTTGTTAATGGAGTGGGCTGTGGTTAGTGCAAAATAGTTGTCCTTTTGCTTTAGATTAGTTAAACTTAGGTGATGGTTGATTACCATTTAACATGTTTTCTTTGTTGTGAATGGCTCTCGATAGGAGAATAAGAATGATATGTTGCAGATAGTGTGTAGATATCATGCCTGTGCTATTCCACCTCGAGGAAGTGAATTTGTATTCCACCCGCTCGAGCATCTACAAGCTATTCAAGATATTCGACATTGATTGCTTCTCTTGGCTTCAGTGAAGATTGTTTAAATAATTCCGACTCGCGCTCGTGTAATTCTTAAGTGGTTTTTAACTCAATACTTATCCTCAAATATGTTCACTCTTCATAAGCTATCATTTAGAGCTTATGGAAATTAAGTAACAAAACAATTTTTAATTATGAATATGTCATTATTGGAACACTTGACTCTTCTAGAACTCATACATTCAATCAAGATCGTAATCGCGCCATAAATACGCTCACAAGGTAGTTACAAAGTGATAATGAAAAAAAAAAAAAAAAGATGATCTCAAGAACAATCAATGTGATTATACAAAGTGTATTATTCACTATTGTTCGACACAGGCTAGAAGCCCCATCGAATATTTGGGGCTCGCCCATTATTTCCCAAGAAGCTCGCCCGTTAAGCAAACCAAAGAACGAACGCCTCCGCGTGCGCGCACTTGAAGGACCGGACGGTCCAGATTTACAGCAGATCCGACGGGCAACACCGAGCGCTCGCCTATAAATAGAGCACCCGACCTCCAATTCCAAGTATGCTCTCATTCTTACACATTCCGCTTATTCTGCATCGACTTAGGCATCAGAGTGTTTGCAGGTACACCCCCACCCGACGTGGGAAGGATCGCGACTCGGACCTCCCGAGAACAATTCCCTTGCACCGAAGACAGCTGACGAGTCCCGAGAAGCGGAACCCTGCAAGCTCCTCGGACGAGGTAAATTCTCAATTTAGGACCGAACATTGACGACCACTGTGGGAGTACTTTAACGTATTCTCATTCGGACCGCTTCCATGGACGTAGCTAAACATGGAACTAGCCGAGGGTACTCCTTCTCGCCCAAAGATGTCAAGACGCTACCGTGAAAACGCAAGTGGCGCGAGATTACACAGGTAGCCGCCCTTCCACGAGGGATTCTCCCGCAAAGGAGACCACTCACTTTCTCTGAAGAAGATTATCTATTCGGGGAACCCAACAAGTACATTATTCCCTTGATCATCTCAGCCTCAATTTCCGGGGTGGAAATAGAACGGGTTCTAGTCGACCAAGGAAGCTCGGCCGACATTATGTTTCAAGATCTCCTTCCCGCCTTTGGTCTCTCACCCGAGGGCCTAATTCCCTATCTGGGCCCCAACCTCACCGTCCTCGGCGAAAGGACTGCCAAACCTCTGGGATACTTCAAGACATTCGTCACCTACGGAGAGAAGAGGCTCGCCCGAGCGATAAAGACTACTTTCGTAGTGATACCCATGGTTTCCCCCTACCGTTGCATCGTCGGAAGGCCAACACTGGCAAAGCTAGGGGCCGTGGCTTCAGTGGTCCATCTTAAACTGAAGTTCCATTCTCTCGACGGGGGCGTGGTGACTATACCAATCGACCTGTGGTCGCCACAAGCGTCATCATCGCTCACTTTCCTCGGGGTCCAGTCTGAGCCACTCGAACTGCCGGAACCCCCACACACGGCCCTCGAGGTAAACCTCTCCGAAATAGATGCGCGTTATGACCCTGACAGCCCTGAAGAGGAATCAGACGACAAATTGGCCTGAGAGCTCAAGAAGAAGAACAAGCGCCCCAAACCGCAGGGCGCGTTTCTTGAGATATGGGTCCCCAACTCAACCTTCGCGACATTCCCAACCACCAGTCGTCAGCTTCCTCTCCCAGCATATGGGTCCCCAACTTCACTTTCTCAGCAGCAGTGCACTCCATGACACTAAGATCCGCTCTATCTCCTTTAACCGGGCCAAGGCCCCATCGAGTCATCATACCGACCCTTGAAGGTGGGTGGGTTTTCCTCCAGGCGTTGCTAAGTTGCGAGCATTCACATTAGCAGCCAGCGTGTTGATTCCCAACACTTGGGCTATGGCTTGCGAGCGGCGGCGAGCAAAGCATCATCGCCTCGCCATCGAATCGATTTCTACGGAAGAGCGAGTTAGATATAACGGACATAACCTACTAGACACTTGGTCGGACAAACCAACTTCAGCTCTGATACCACTAATGTAACACCCCCTTTCTAAACAACTAATATTTAATATTTATATTATCAGAGTTTTCAAAATAAAATCATTGAAGGGGAATGTCACATTCCAACGCTTACAAAAACATCCAACTTATAGTCAAATAACACGAAGTCAATAAAACATTAATACGATACGCAAAGACATTAGCTTAGGGATCTCGCCACAACACTGCTTTTAGTTTCTGAAGACCAAAATATAAATAACGTCTCCAACACAGCGGAAGAATCACTAAGTTTCACATTATACTTAGTACATTATCAATAAAAGTCTAAAGCATCAGATAATAAATAAAAGATGACTACGCCCCTCCCCTGGTGCTACATATCAGAGCTGAGACACGACTACTAGAAGACAGGCATAAGGATGCCCTCACACGCGGTACTGCAGTTGCCGACATGCATAAGCAACACGACTTGAAGAGGGTGAGTCTTTTTATACAAATAATAACAATTAAGGTAAGCATTATGATAAGGAAGGCAGTAAGAGGCACTATTTCACAACAATTCCTAACATTATCAACCTACGTCATTACTTCATAATTCATTCTTGAGTTATAGTCATCGCAAGACATCATTATTATATGTATGGATATATTTATGCATGTATGCACATGCATGAGGATCCTTCATCACCACAATATTGCCTGGAGGGCACTCACCGCTTTGGCCGAAGCCACCACACCGCTTTGGCGAAGCCTACACACCATTTTATGCACATGGTTATGTACTCTATGGTAATGCACCGCAATAATAATTTTAAATCATCATTTATAATTCTCGATGCACATCACTAACATATATAAGCCTTAAGCACCACACCGCTTTGGACCGAGGTCCCACACCGCTTTCACCTCTCCACTTAGTCACAACACAGTTGGTAATCCTCAAGTAATACTTTTTAGCTCAACAATTACACAAGACACACACCCAAGGACTAACTTAACACTTTAAGGACCAAACACGCGCACCACGACCAAATTAGCGCTTTAGGGATCACACGGTCCCATCACTCTCCTAGGCGCATAAGGCTGTCCCAATGGCGCCCTGCGCCTTAGCCACACCCACGCACACCACTGCAGTTGGCGCCTCGGTTGGCGCCTCTGCCGAACACACATCACTCGCACGCACACAGCACATTGGCGCCCTAGGTGGCGCCTGTGCTAGACACAACCCACGCACACAGCACTGCACTTGGCGCCACCGTTGGCGCCTGTGCTAGACTCGGCCACACACTCTGCACGGCACTTGGCGCCACAGTTGGCGCCTGTGCTAGCCATCCACCACAAACCTCCTCGGCACCCACTCAAACAACTCGGCACTCACTCAAATCACACCTCGGTACACTCTCACACACCTCGGCACCTCACCCCATTCACCTCGGCACCTCACCTCATCTCACTCACCTAGGTCACCTCACCTCACCTCACTCACCTCGGCACATCACCTCATCTCACTCACCTAGGTCACCTCACCTCACCTCACTCACCTAGGTCACCTCACCCCACTTCACTCACCTAGGTCACCTCACCTCCCTCACCTCGGCACCTCACCTCATCTCACTCACCTAGGTCACCTCGCCTCCCTCACCTCGGCACATCACCCCCTCACCTCGGCACATTACCCCCTCACCTCGGCACAATTCTATTACGTACTTTACCAACATGTTACACCACAACACTCAATTCACAGAACATGGCAATATCACAACATTTACAACAATTCAATCTAATGACATTCCTTTAACACAACACTTCAACAAACAATTCAAACAAGGTTTCATTAAACACGACCATTCAACAAAACAAATCAAACAAGGTTCCCTAACACCACAATTCAGAAATTCCTCCAATTCCATCACTACAACCTAACCTACACATACTACTAATCTTAAGAGTTATTATAGGCATAAAGAAGAGCCCCCATACCTGGAAAAGCCCAAAAATTCGAACTCAACACCAAGGAAATCGACGTGAGCAAGCTTCCCTTTTTCTCCTTCAAAACCGTGGCTCCTCTCCCTTCTTGAACACTGGAGCACAGAAGAAGAACAAGAAAGAGGTGGAATCACACACTTGAATTAAAAGGAAGAAGAATGGAGAAAGGAAAAGGATTCAATGCGTTACCTATGAAGCTTGAGACGAAGAACTCCTTCCTTTTCCTCTCCTTGCTTGCGACACCTTTCCTCTCTCTCAGCCTCACGAATTTGCTTCTCTGATTTTAGTTGGATTGGTGTGAATGAGATCCATCTTAGGGTTTTGGGGTTATTAGGGATGGGCTTGGGTCACTTATTGGCTTGGGCCCTAATTGCACCCCTTTAGTTACTTAGCTAGATCCCCCCTGCAATAAAATTAATTCCAACATTATTACTCAATTTAAATAAATACTGTAACCCCTCAAATAACTTAACTAAATAAATAATTAAATTATTTTAGGGCGTTACAACTCTCCCCCACTTAAGGGATTTCGTCCCCGAAATTACCTGAATCAAACAGCTCCGGGTATGCTTCTTTCATCTTACTTTCCAATTCCCAAGTCATGCTTTCGCCCACTGCTCCCAGCCAAACCACTTTTACTAAGTTGATTTCTTTGCCTCTTAGCACCTTTACCTCACGGTCCTCAATTCTAACCGGCATAGTTTCCACAGTGAGGTTCTCCCTCACCTCCACATTATCCATCTGAATTACATGTGACGGGTCGGGAACATACTTCCGCAGCTGAGATACATGGAACACATCATGCAGATTAGACAGATTAGGTGGTAAGGCCACCCGGTAGGCAACTTTCCCAACTCTTTCCAGAATCTGGTATGTGCCAATAAAACGAGGGGTTAGCTTCTTAGATCAAGGCACGACCCACACCTGTCACCGGAGTGACTCTCAAGAATACATAGTCACCGGCTTGAAACTCCAGATCTTTCCTTCTCTTATCATGATAGCTCTTCTGCCTACTCTGCGAGGCTTTCATCTTTTCTCGAATCATTTTAACCTTCTCCGTGGTCTCCCGCACAATCTCGGGGCCTAACACCACACTCTCCCCCGATTCATACCAACACAAGGGTGTCCTACACCTCCTACCATACAATGCCTCGAAAGGCGCCATCCCGATACTCGCATGAAAGCTGTTATTATAGGTGAATTCAATCAATGGCAAATGAGAATCTCATGAACCTCCTTGCTCAAGAACGCATGCTCTCAACAAATCCTCTAGTGACTGAATAGTCCTCTCCGTCTGCCCATCTGTCTGGGGGTGGTAAGCGGAACTCAATCTCAATTTAGAGCCTAAGGCCTCTTGCAAGCTCTTCCAAAATTCAGAAGTAAATCTAGGATCCCGATCCGACACGATACTCACAGGAACACCATGCAGCCTCACAATTGTCTTAACATAAATATCTGCCAACTTCGGAACTGGATAAGTAATAATAATCGGCAAAAAGTGAGCAGACTTTGTCAACCTATCAACAATCACCCATATAGCATCAAATCCCTTTACTGTATTCGGCAATCCAGTTACAAAATCCATAGAGATACTACCCCACTTCCATTCTGGTACATCCAATGGCTGCATCAACCCCGCCGGCTTCTGATGCTCTACCTTAGATTTCTGACACGTCAAACAAGCATACACGAATTGGGCCACATCACGCTTCATGCCAGGCCACCAAAACAGTTTCTTCAAATCGATACATCTTTGTGGCTCCGGATGAATACTCAATTTACCGATGTCCTCTTCCGAATTGATTTCTTAATCTCTTCATCATCGCCATGATGCAAATCCTCCTCGGTATCTCAACACATCCTGCAAGCGTCTATTTCATAATCTTTAACCTCTGAGTGATCCATCCCCTGCGCCAATTCGGCTAGTTTAATGTCTTGTTTTGAGCCTCCGAATAACGTCTAGAAATTCATTATGGATCTTCAACATTCCCAGTCTTACACTCTTAGGCGTTACTTCACAGACCAAACTCAAATCCCGAAACTGCTCAATCAATTCGAGCTCTTTCACCATCAACGCAGACACATGAAGGGACTTCCTACTCAAGGCATCGGCTACAACATTAGCCTTCCCCGGATGGTAATTCAAACTAAAGTCATAGTCTTTCAATAATTCCAGCCACCTCCTTTGTCTCATATTCAGCTCTTTCTGGTCGAACAAATATTGCAACCCCTTGTGATCACTGAACACTTCAAACTTAGAACCATACAAATAGTGCCTCCAGATCTTCAAAGCAAACACAATTGCCGCAAGCTCCAAATCGTGAGTAGGATAGTTCTTCTCATGAATTCTCAACTGCCTGGACGCATAGGCTACTACCTTACCCTCTTGCATTAGCACACCCCCCAAACCCATCTTGGAAGCATCGCAGTACACTACAAACGGTTGATCTGGGAACCAAGCAATACCAAGATAGGGACGTCGTCAACCTCCTCTTCAACTCATTGAAGCTCTCTTCACACCGGGCATCCCACACAAAAGCTTTTTCCTTGCACGTCAATTGAGTCAACGGAAGGGCTAGCTTAGAAACCCTCTATAAACCTCCTCAGTAGTAACCACCAACCCCAAGAAACTCCCCGATCTCCAATCGCGACTTTGGGCTCTCCCACCGCAACACAAGCATCCACCTTGGGTGGGTCCACGGCTATACTGGTCACCGAAATCACATGGCCAAGGAAACTCACTTTATGCAGCAGAACTCAGACTTTGACAATTTCGCATAAAGCTTCTTTTCTTTCAACACCTCTAGCACCAACCTCAAGTGTTCTACGTGTTCTTCTTCCGTCTTGGAATAAATCAAAATGTCGTCTATAAATACCACTACAAAAGCGATCCAAGTAACTATGGAAGAAGTACGGTTCATGTACTCCATAAACACCCGGTGCGTTGGTAGCGCCCAATGGCATTACGAGAATATTCGTAGTGCCCATATCTAGTTCCAAAGCCGTCTTACGAACGTCATCATCCTTTACCTTGATTTGGTGATAACCCGACCTCAAATCGATCTTGCTAAACACCTTAGCACCCACCAACTGATCCATCAGGTCATCAATCCTCGGGAGCGGATACTTGTTCTTGATTGTCACCTTGTTCAACCGTCTATAGTCTACGCAAAGTCTCATACTCCCATCCTTCTTCTTCACTAACAACACAAGTGCTCCCCAAGGCGACACACTAGGCCTTATGAACTTCTTCTCAAGTAACTCTTCTAGCTGTTTCTTCAATTCAGATAATTCAGACGCCGACATCCGGTACGGTGCCATAGACACAGGCCTCGTGCACAAGATCAATAGTGAATTCAACCTCCCTCTCCGGCGGAACACTCGGAATCTCATCAGGGAATACCTCCGGAAACTCGCACACTACCTTCAACCCTTCAATGATATCTTGACTCTCAGATGCATTGCAGACGCCATCAAGGCAAATAGATGGACTTCTTCCTTCATTAACCCTACGCAATCGACTCAAAGAAAGTAAAAAATGATTCTTCCTCCTCAGGGGCAAGGAAACTCACTGATCTATCGAAACAATTGATATGTACATGGTTATCAACTAACCAGTCCATACCAAGGATAACATCTAATCCCTCCAAAGGTAAACAAATAAGATCTACAAGAAAATCTCTGCCGAAGACTGACAGAGGACACTTAGCACACACTAGGGAGGTGGTTACGAGAGCCCCCATTTGGAGTATCAATAACCATCTCCCTCATCATAGAAGACAAATTAAGATCCAATTTTTCAGCACATAAAGAAGCAATGAAAGAATGAGTAGCACCGGTATCTACTATAGCAACCAACGGAGTACCAAAAATAAGACAAGTACCTCGAATCTCGTTAGCATTCTCGGCTCCTGCTAGTGCAAACATTTTCCCTTAGCTTTCTCCCTCTTGGGCTTAGGACAATTAGCACTCACATGCCCCACCTCTTCACAATTATAGCACACAATCCCTTTCTTTTCACAGTTGGCAGCTTTATGGCCCTTCTGACCACACTTGAAACAATTGGCCTCGGAACACTCATTACTCTTGTGACCAGGCTTCTTACAGGTATAACACACAATACTGGGAGGGGCACCTCCCCCACTTGGCTTTCGACTCAAAGACTGCTTTCCACTTGCTTTTACCTCCAGCAACATCATAGGGTTTTCCTCTAAACTGAGAGTTCCTCTTTTCCTTCACAGCCTTATAAGCAGCAGAACTGTCTTCCTCAAAGATCCTACACTTATCAACCAATCTAGCAAAATCCCGAATCTCCTGATACCCAATCGCTTTCTTTATGTCAGGCATGCAGACCACTCTCGAACTTGACACACTTGGAGAACTCCGACTCAAAGATCATTGGCATAGTAAGGACAAAATTTGGCCAACTCCTCAAATTTGGCGGCATACTCACCATTGTCTTATTTCCTGTTTCACTCCAGAACTCCACTTCCTTCTTAGCTCGCACAACCTCAGTGGTAATACTTTCTCTTGAACTCTCTTGTGAAAACCTCCCAAGTAACTTCCTCACCAAAGACCTTCCAACCTTCGCGACATTCCCAACCACGACCGTCGCCTTCCTCTCCCAAAGATATGGGTCCCCAACTTCACTTTCTCACAGGTGCACTCCATGACACGGAAGATCCGCTCTATCTCCTTTAACTGGCCAAGGCCCCATCGGGTCATACCGAGCCCCTTGAAGGTGGGTGGGTTTTCCTCCGAACGTTGCTAAGTTGCGAGCATTCACATTAGCAGCAGCGGCGTGTTGATTCCCAACGGCTTGGGCTATGGCTTGCGAGTAGCGACAGAGCAAAGATCATCGCGCCTCGCCATCGAATCGATTTCTACGTAAGAACGAGTTAGATATAACGGACATAACCTACTAGACACTTGGCCGGACAAACCAACTTCACTCTCGATACCACTAATGTAACACCCCCTTTCTAAACAACTAATATTTAATATTTATATTATCAGAGTTTTCAAAATAAAATCATTGAAGGGGAATGTCACATTCCAACGCTTACAAAAACATCCAACTTATAGTCAAATAACACGAAGTCAATAAAACATTAATACGATACGCATCACATTAGCTTAGGGACGGCCCACAACACCTGTTTTAGTTTACAGCACCAAAATATAAATAACGTCTCCAACACAGCAGAAGAATCACTAAGTTTCACATTATACTTAGTACATTATCAATAAAAGTCTAAAGCATCAGATAATAAATAAAAGATGACTACGCCCCTCCCCTGGTGCTACATATCAGAGCTGAGACACGACTACTAGAAGACAGGCATAAGGATGCCCTCACTGCATGGAGTACTGCGCAGTTGCCGACATAAGAAGCAACACGACTTGAGAGGGTGAGTCTTTTTATACAAATAATAACAATTAAGGTAAGCATTATGATAAGGAAGGCAGTAAGAGGCACTATTTCACAACAATTCCTAACATTATCAACCTACGTCATTACTTCATAATTCATTCTTGAGTTATAGTGTAACGCCCAAAATAATTTAATTATTTAATTAATTAAGTTATTTAAGGCTTGCAACACTTAATTAAAGTAATTAATTAAGTTGGGTTTATTTTACCTAAAAGGGGTCTAATTTATTTTAAGTAGGAGTATTGAGTTGGATTTATTTTATTTCCAGGAGGTGTGATGAATTAAAAGTAGGAGTGGAGAATAAGGCCCAAGGGCCATTATTTAGGCCCAATTCTAGTCATAAAGGTTAGGGGTCCAAGCTAAAGTAACATAACCCTCATTTGAAAGAAAGAAAGCAACGAAGGGAATAGAAGAGAAGGCAAGAGCGGTGAACGTGAGAAGGGAGGAAGGGAAAAGGTGGAAGCTTGCTTGGGTTTTGGTTGGTAAGTGATGATTTTGACCTCTTTCTTCACCATTTCTTTTCCCCATTCCATTTCCTTAAGTTCCATGAGCTTATTTCTTTCATTTTGAATCTTCCATGGTTACCCAAAGAGGAGGAGTTCACGTTTGACTTGAAGAGGAGAAAGGAGGAAACTTTCCTCAAGTTTTGTGTTGGTAAGTGAAGGCTTTGGTCCTAAACACCCTTATTTTCCTTTCCTTGTTTCATTTCCATGAGTCCCTTAAGCTCACACTTGTTATTTTTGAACTCCATTTCCACCCTAGAGAGAGAGCATTCGGCCTTCAATTTGCACTTTGAAGGGCTTGCTCATTGAGTGACTTTGGTGATTGTTTGGAGGTTTCAAGCTCACCCAAGGTTGGGGAATCTCCATTACATTTTTGATAACTTGTAGGATGTGTGTTGTAGTAGGAATAATTCTAGGAATGATGTGTTGTGTGAACTTGTGTTACTTACATGTTGATTTATGTTTGAAATGTTTGTTTTGTTTATGACATGTTGATTGTTGCTATGGGAGCATGAGTTGTGATTGATGCATATTATATGTTTGATGATTGGATTATATGAGCATGAGCATGTAAATATGATGATTAGTATTAATAATTCAATGGCTATGTTGGTGTGGTTATGTGAGAAATAATTTGTTTGGGAGAAATTAGGTTTTGAAGTGTGTTTGAGTATAGGTTGGAAGGGGGGGGCGCCAAATGCCTAGCATTTTGGCGCTGATTCTTGAAATTGTGCGTGTGTGTGTTGTGCGGGCGCGATTCTTTCGGGCAACTTGGCGCTCGTGACATGAATGAAATGCGTGTGTGTGTGTGCGAGGAGGGCGCCGATTCTTTGGGCAACTTGGCGCCTGGTGATTGAAAATGTGTGTGCGTGTGTTGTGCAGGGGGGCGCGCCAATTGCTGGGCAACTTGGCGCCTGGTGTAGGGTGTGGGTGTCTATGCGTGCAGAGTGTGGGCGAGAGACAGGGGAGGCGCCGGTTGCTAGCATTTTGGCGCCTGTGCTAGTATGTGAGTGTGGGTGATGGTTTTGGTTATGGGCGCCATATTGGCCGCCCTTGGTGGCTAGGTACTTAAAATATGTCTAGGTGATGGTTTAGTCCCTAAGAATTAATTTAATCCTTGGTGTGACAAATTAGTCCCTAAGAATTAAATTAATCCTTAGCGTGACAAAATAATCCCTTAGCGTCTAATTAGTCCCAAGGTGTCAAATAAATTCCTAAGTTCTTAAATTAATTCTTGATGTGTCAAAATGGTCCTCATAGTGAAGAGAAGGCCTTGGGAGGTACTTTGGTCCTTAGGAGAGATTTAATCTAATAATTGACGAAGTGGTGATTAATAATTGAGGTGGTGGTGATTAATAATTGAGGTGGTGGTGATTAATAATTGAGATGGTGATGGTGAATGATTGACAATGGTGGTGAGTTAATAAATGACGTGGGCTTCGGTCACAAAGGTGATTTAATATATATTTTGATGGATTGTGATGATGCATTTGTCATAGTGTCACATAAATCATATGCATTACGCGATGGTGAGGATGGTGATGTGGCTTCGGCCAAAATGGTGGTGTGTTGCCCGACGGGGTTTGGTGATGGTTATGGATCCACATGCATATTGCACACATGCATATACTCATACCTTCATAAAATATTGTTAATGATTGATTCATCTACTATTGTGAATTGTGATTGCCTAGATGTTCCTAATTATAATGCTCATCTTACTGGTTATAAATTATGTAAAGAGACTCACCCTAGCATTTTCTTGTGTTGCCTGCTCTCGTGGCGACCAACAGGTGATTCTGAGTGAAGGTGCCATGCCTTCATGGGATATTGAGTCAGCTCTGATAGTAACACCGGGGTTGGGGTCGTAATATCACTTTATTTATGGTTATGTATTGAACTGATTTTAAACCTATGTATTGAGTATGTGAACTCAGTTTTCTTTTTCATTGTCTTTGTAGACTATTTGATGGATTATTGTAAAACACTAAAAATGTGGTTTTGATGGTTTTAATCCTCGTGACTATGATATGCGAATTATGCATTTGATGAGTTTGGATTTGTTAAATATGTTTGACATCTTTTTCATTAAATGTACCACCCTCTTTGAGGTGCGTGGAAAGTTTTGAAAAACTCGATTTTAATTAATTGAATTAGCTTTTAATATAAGGGGGTGTTACATTAGTGGTATCAGAGCAGTTCGGTCTGTCCGGCCAAGTGTGTCCGTCATAGTATCTATGACAACTAGGTAGTGTTAATTGTTTCTTAACGAATGTTAATGCTTTGCAGTGTTAGGTTGAGAATGGCCGGAAGGATTGATCTTTGCTCTAGCGGAGGTTTCGCAAGCCATAGCACAAAGCTATGGGGAGCAGAGAGGCGTAGAGAAGACGCAGAGGACCGTAAGCTAGCCACTTTTCAAATGAGAGAACCCGCCTACCTTCAAGGGTAGGTATGACCGGACGAGCTCGACTTGGCTAAGGGAGATTGAGCGTATTTTCCGTGTGATGGCATGCACTCCGGCACAGAAAGTAAGGTTTGGGACCCACATGCTGAAGGAAGAGGCAGATGATTGGTGGTTGAGAAAGAAACAAAGACTAGAAGCTGCTGAGGAAGAAATCACTTGGGAAGTCTTCAAGGAAGAGTTCACTAGAAAGTATTATCCGGAGGACGTGAGGGCTAAAAAGGAGGTGGAATTCCTTGAACTGAAGCAAGGCAACAAATCAGTGGCTGAGTATGCAGCCAAATTTGAAGAGCTAGTCAAGTTTTGTCCCTATTATGAAAATGACTGCAATTCTGAATTCTCCAAGTGTGTGAAGTTTGAAAATGGGCTGCATCCCGACATTAAGAAGGCCATTGGATACCAGGAGATACGAGATTTTGCCAAGCTAGTGGACAAGTGCAGAATTTATGAAGAAGACAGTGCTGCAGCCTACAAGATGGTAAGAGAGAAAAAGAATGCTCAATTCCGAGGGAAACCATATGATGTGAGTGGAGGCAAAGGGAAATGGAAGGCTGGTGAGGGTAAGAGTTCTAGTGGGGGAGGGGGAGCTGCTGGTATTGTGTGCTTTACTTGCAAGAAACCTGGCCATAAGAGTAGTGAGTGCACTGAGGCTCGTTGTTACAAGTGTGGTCAGAAAGGCCATAAGAGTAGTGAGTGCGATGAGGTTCGTTGCTACAAGTGTGGTCAGAGGGGCCACAAGTCTAATGAATGTAAAGAGAAAGAAGTTGTCTGTTTCAACTGCCGTGAAGCGGGGCATGTTAGTGCAAAATGTCCCAAGTCCAAGAAGGGAGCGGTTAAAGGGAAGGTATTTGCATTGGCGGGATCCGAGGGGGACAACGCAATTAGAGGTACTTGTTTTATTAACGGCACTCCTTTGATAGCTATTGTAGATACTGGTGCAACACATTCTTTCATTGCTGCTTTATGTGCTGAAAAACTGGGTCTTGTTATGTCTACTATGAGAAGGGACATGGTTATTGATACCCCAGCCAAAGGTTCAGTAACTACTTCCCTGATGTGTGCTAGATGTCCTCTGTCGGCTTTCGGCAGAGAGTTTCTTGTTGATCTCATTTGTTTGCCATTAGGAGGTTTGGACATCATTCTTGGTATGGACTGGTTAGTTGATAACCAAGTGCATATTAATTGTGCTAGTAGATCCGTGAGCTTTCCTTCTTCTAAGGAGGAAGAATCTGCTTTGTTACATTCTGGTCAACTGCATAGAGTTTTGAAAGAGGAAGCTAAGTTGTTTTCTTTGATGGCATCATTGTCCGTTGAGAGCCAAGCTAAGATTGAAGAGCTACCAATAGTTCGTGAATTTCCTGAAGTGTTTTCGACGAAAAATCGGATGTGCCACTGAAAGAGAAGTAGAGTTTGGTATTGATCTTGTGTCTCGGCACTAGACCCGTGTCCATGGCTCCATATAGGATGTCTGCATCCGAATTATCTGAATTGAAGAGTCAGTTGGAGGACTTACTTGAGAAGAAATTCATAAGACCTAGTGTGTCACCCTGGGGAGCGCCAGTACTCTTGGTGAAGAAGAAAGATGGAAGTATGCGACTTTGCATTGATTATAGACAGCTGAACAAAGTAACAATCAAGAACAAGTATCCACTTCCGAGAATTGACGATTTGATGGATCAGCTAGTTGGGGCTAAGGTGTTTAGCAAAATTGATTTGAGATCGGGCTATCATCGATTAAAGTGAAAGATGAGGATATTCGTAAGACAAAGATTCAGGGGACGAGATATGGACATTATGAGTATTCTGTAATGCCGTTTGGTGTCACTAATGCACCAGGGGTATTTATGGAGTACATGAACCGTATTTTCCATGACTACTTGGATCGATTTGTGGTGGTTTTCATAGATGATATTTTGGTGTATTCCAAGTCCAAGAGGATCATGCGAGCATCGAAGTTAGTGCTAGAAGTGTTGAAAGAGAAAAAATTGTATGCTAAAATCGTCAAAGTGTGACTTTTGGTTGAAGGAAGTGAGCTTTCTAGGTCATATTATTTCGGTGATGGGATTGCGGTAGATCCATCCAAAGTTGATCTTGGTGATGCAATGGGAGGCTCCTAAGTCAGTTACGGAGATTAGAAGTTTTCTTGGATTGGCGGGATATTATAGAAGGTTTATTGAGGGATTTTCAAAGTTGGCACTTCCGCTAACTCAATTGACTTGCAAAGGAAAGGCATTTGTGTGGGATTCCAAATGTGAAGAAAGTTTCCAAGAATTGAAAAGAAGGTTGACAACTTCACCTGTTTTAACCTTACCCAAATCTGGAGAACCTTTTGTGGTATATTGCGATGCGTCTAAAATGGGGCTAGGAGGTGTTTTGATGCAAAATGGTAAGGTTGTGGCGTATGCCTCAAGACAGTTGAGAACTCATGAAAAGAATTACCCCACCCATGATTTGGAGCTCATGCAATTGTTTTTGCCTTGAAGATTTGGAGACATTATTTGTATGGTTCTAAGTTTGAGGTATTGGTGATCATAAAGGATTACAGTATCTGTTTGACCAAAAGGAATTAAATATGAGACAAAGGAGATGGTTGGAATTGCTGAAAGACTATGACTTTAGCTTGAACTATCATCCGGGGAAAGCTAATGTGGTAGCTGATGCTTTGAGTAGGAAGTCCTTGCATGTATCCGCAATGATGGTGAAGGAGCTTGAACTAATTGAACAGTTTCGAGATCTGCGAGGTGACACCTAAGAGTGTGAGATTGGGTGTGTTGAAGATTCACAATGACTTTTTGAGTGTGATTCGGGAGGCTCAAAAGAGGGACATTAAGCTAGTTGAAATCGCAGTTGGGATTGACCACTCCCAGAGTGGAGATTATATGGTAGATGCTCAAGATGTGCTAAGGTACCGTGGGAGGATTTGTGTTCCTAGTGATGACGAAATTAAGAAGGCAATTCTAGAAGAGGGTCATCGTAGTAAGTTGAGTATTCACCCGGGAGCTACGAAAATGTACCAAGATTTGAAGAAGTTGTTTTGGTGGCCCGGTATGAAGCGTGATGTGGCTCGGTTTGTGTATGCTTGTTCGACATGTCGAAATCTAAGGTAGAACATCAAAAGCCGGGGGGTTGATGCAACCATTAGATGTTCCTGAATGGAAGTGGGATAGTATCTCCATGGATTTTGTGACTGGTTTGCCGACTACAGCAAGGGGGTTTGATACCATATGGGTAGTTGTTGATAGGTTGACTAAATCTGCACACTTTCTACCGATTAATATTACTTACCCAGTTCCGAGGTTAGCGGATATCTATGTCAAGACAATTGTGAAGCTGCATGGTGTGCCTCTGAGTATTGTGTCTGATAGGGATCCTAGGTTTACTTCCGAGTTTTGGAGGAGTTTGCAAGAGGCTTTGGGTTCCAAATTGAGGTTGAGTTCAGATATCACCCCCGCATGCGGATGGGCGATCGAGAGGACAATTCAATCACTTGAGGATTTGTTAAGAGCATGTGTTCTTGAGCAGGGAGGTTCATGGGATTCACATTTGCCACTGATTGAATTCACTTACAATAACAGTTTTCATTCGAGTATCGGAATGGCGCCTTTTGAGGCATTGTACGGGAGGAGGTGTAGGACTCCATTGTGTTGGTACGAAACTGGAGAAAGTGTGGTACTAGGTCCTGAGTTGGTGCGTGAGACCACAGAGAAAGTGAAGATGATTAGAGAGAAGATGAAGGCTTCACAGAGTAGACAGAAGAGTTACCATGATAAGAGAAGGAAGGATCTAGAATTTCAGGCGGGTGATCATGTATTTCTAAGAGTTACTCCGACGACAGTGTAAAGCGTGCGTTGAAGTCTAAGAAGTTAACTCCACGTTTTATTGGACCATATCGCATTTGAGAGAGTTGGGAAAGTTGCTTATCGGGTGGCCTTGCCACCTAACCTTGCTAATCTACATGACGTATTCCACGTGTCTCGATTTATGAAGTATGTGCGGACCCATCTCATGTAGTGCAGATGGACGATGTGGAGGTGAGAGATAACCTTACGGTGGAGACAATGCCAGTTAGAATTGAGGATCGTGAGGTGAAGGTCTTAAGAGGTAAGGAGATCAAGTTGGTGAAGGTAGTTTGGCTAGGAGCTGTGGGAGAAAGCATGACTTGGGAGTTGGAGAGCAAGATGAGAGAATCTTACCCAGAGTTGTTCGATTCAGGTAATTTCGAGGACGAAATTCTTTAAGTGGGGGAGAGTTGTAACGCCCAAAATAATTTAATTATTTAATTAATTAAGTTATTTAAGGCTTGCAACACTTAATTAAAGTAATTAATTAAGTTGGGTTTATTTTACCTAAAAGGGGTCTAATTTATTTTAAGTAGGAGTATTGAGTTGGATTTATTTTATTTCCAGGAGGTGTGATGAATTAAAAGTAGGAGTGGAGAATAAGGCCCAAGGGCCATTATTTAGGCCCAATTCTAGTCATAAAGGTTAGGGGTCCAAGCTAAAGTAACATAACCCTCATTTGAAAGAAAGAAAGCAACGAAGGGAATAGAGGAAGAGAAGGCAGCAGCTGAACGTGAGAAGGGAGGAAGGGAAAAGGTGGAAGCTTGCTTGGGTTTTGGTTGGTAAGTGATGATTTTGACCTCTTTCTTCACCATTTCTTTTCCCCATTCCATTTCCTTAAGTTCCATGAGCTTATTTCTTTCATTTTGAATCTTCCATGGTTACCCAAAGAGGAGGAGTTCACGTTTCAGCTTGAAGAGGAGAAAGGAGGAAACTTTCCTCAAGTTTTGTGTTGGTAAGTGAAGGCTTTGGTCCTAAACACCCTTATTTTCCTTTCCTTGTTTCATTTCCATGAGTCCCTTAAGCTCACACTTGTTATTTTTGAACTCCATTTCCACCTAGAGAGAGAGAGCATTCGGCCTTCAATTTTGCACTTTGAAGGGGCTTGCTCATTGAGTGACTTTGGTGATTGTTTGGAGGTTTCAAGCTCACCCAAGGTTAGGGGAATCTCCATTACATTTTTGATAACTTGTAGGATGTGTGTTGTAGTAGGAATAATTCTAGGAATGATGTGTTGTGTGAACTTGTGTTACTTACATGTTGATTTATGTTTGAAATGTTTGTTTTGTTTATGACATGTTGATTGTTGCTATGGGAGCATGAGTTGTGATTGATGCATATTATATGTTTGATGATTGGATTATATGAGCATGAGCATGTAAATATGATGATTAGTATTAATAATTCAATGGCTATGTTGGTGTGGTTATGTGAGAAATAATTTGTTTGGGAGAAATTAGGTTTTGAAGTGTGTTTGAGTATAGGTTGGAAGGGGGGGGCGCCAAATGCCTAGCATTTTGGCGCACGTTGCTGAAATTGTGCGTGTGTGTGTGTTGTGTGGGGCGCGATTCTTTGGGCAACTTGGCGCCGTGACATGAAATGTGCGCGTGTGTGTTGTGCGAGGGCGCGATTCTTGCCGGGCAACTTGGCGCCGTGATTGAAAAAATGTGTGTGCGTGTGTTGTGTGCGGGGCGCCGATTCTTTGGGCAACTTGGCGCCTGGTGTAGGGTGTGGGTGTCTATGCGTGCAGAGTGTGGGGCGAGACAGGGGGGAGGGCGCCAGTTTGCTAGCATTTTGGCGCCCTGTGCTAGTATGTGAGTGTGGGCTGATGGTTTTGGTTATGGGGCGCCATATTGGCTGCCCCTTGGTGGCTAGGTACTTAAAATATGTCTAGGTGATGGTTTAGTCCCTAAGAATTAATTTAATCCTTGGTGTGACAAATTAGTCCCTAAGAATTAAATTAATCCTTGGCGTGACAAAATAATCCCTTAGCGTCTAATTAGTCCCAAGGTGTCAAATAAATTCCTAAGTTCTTAAATTAATTCTTGATGTGTCAAAATGGTCCTCATAGTGAAGAGAAGGCCTTGGGAGGTACTTTGGTCCTTAGGAGAGATTTAATCTAATAATTGAGGTGGTGGTGATTAATAATTGAGGTGGTGGTGATTAATAATTGAGATGGTGATGGTCAATGATTGACAATGGTGGTGAGTTAATAAATGACGTGGGCTTCGGTCACAAAGGTGATTTAATATATATTTTGATGGATTGTGATGATGCATTTGTCATAGTGTCACATAAATCATATGCATTACGCGATGGTGAGGATGGTGATGTGGCTTCGGCCAAAATGGTGGTGTGTTGCCCGACGGGGTTTGGTGATGGTTATGGATCCACATGCATATTGCACACATGCATATACTCATACCTTCATAAAATATTGTTAATGATTGATTCATCTACTATTGTGAATTGTGATTGCCTAGATGTTCCTAATTATAATGCTCATCTTACTGGTTATAAATTATGTAAAGAGACTCACCCTAGCATTTTCTTGTGTTGCCTGCTCTCGTGGCGACCAACAGGTGATTCTGAGTGAAGGTGCCATGCCTTCATGGGATATTGAGTCAGCTCTGATAGTAACACCGGGGTTGGGGTCGTAATATCACTTTATTTATGGTTATGTATTGAACTGATTTTAAACCTATGTATTGAGTATGTGAACTCAGTTTTCTTTTCCGCTGTGCTGTAGACTATTTGATGGATTACTGTAAACACTAAACAGGTGGTTTTTGATGGTTTTAATCCCTGTGACTATGATATGCGAATTATGCATTTGATGAGTTTGGATTTGTTAAATATGTTTGACATCTTTTTCATTAAATGTACCACCCTCTTTGAGGTGCGTGGAAAGTTTTTGAAAAACTCTGATTTTAATTAATTGAATTAGCTTTTAATATAAGGGGGTGTTACATATAGTCATCGCAAGACATCATTATTATATGTATGGATATATTTATGCATGTATGCACATGCATGAGGATCCTTCATCACCACAATATTGCCTGGAGGGCACTCACCGCTTTGGCCGAAGCCACCACACCGCTTTGGCCGAAGCCTACACACCGCTTATGCACATGGTTATGTACTCTATGGTAATGCACCGCAATAATAATTTTAAATCATCATTTATAATTCTCGATGCACATCACTAACATATATAAGCCTTAAGCACCACACCGCTTTGGACCGAGGTCCCACACCGCTTTCACCTCTCCACTTAGTCACAACACAGTTGGTAATCCTCAAGTAATACTTTTTAGCTCAACAATTACACAAGACACACACCCAAGGACTAACTTAACACTTTAAGGACCAACCACGCGCACCACGACCAAATTAGCGCTTTAGGGATCACACGGTCCCATCACTCTCCTAGGCGCATAAGGCTGTCCCAATGGCGCCCTGCGCCTTAGCCACACCCACGCACACCACTGCAGTTGGCGCCTCGGTTGGCGCCTCTGCCGAACACACATCACTCGCAGGCACACAGCACATTGGCGCCCTAGGTGGCGCCTGTGCTAGACACAACCCACGCACACAGCACTGCACTTGGCGCCACCGTTGGCGCCTGTGCTAGACTCGGCCACACACTCTGCACGGCACTTGGCGCCACAGTTGGCGCCTGTGCTAGCCATCCACCACAAACCTCCTCGGCACCCACTCAAACAACTCGGCACTCACTCAAATCACACCTCGGTACACTCTCACACACCTCGGCACCTCACCCCATTCACCTCGGCACCCCACCTCATCTCACTCACCTAGGTCACCTCACCTCACCTCGGCACATCACCTCATCTCACTCACCTAGGTCACCTCACCTCACCTCACTCACCTAGGTCACCTCACCCCACTTCACTCACCTAGGTCACCTCACCTCCCTCACCTCGGCACCTCACCTCATCTCACTCACCTAGGTCACCTCGCCTCCCTCACCTCGGCACATCACCCCCTCACCTCGGCACATTACCCCCTCACCTCGGCACAATTCTATTACGTACTTTACCAACATGTTACACCACAACACTCAATTCACAGAACATGGCAATATCACAACATTTACAACAATTCAATCTAATGACATTCCTTTAACACAACACTTCAACAAACAATTCAAACAAGGTTTCATTAACACAGCCATTCAACAAAACAAATCAAACAAGGTTTCCCTAACACCACAATTCAGAAATTCCTCCAATTCCATCACTACAACCTAACCTACACATACTACTAATCTTAAGAGTTATTATAGGCATAAAGAAGAGCCCCCATACCTGGAAAAGCCCAAAAATTCGAACTCAACACCAAGGAAATCAACGTGAGCAAGCTTCCCCTTTTTCTCCTTCAAAACCGTGGCTCCTCTCCCTTCTTGAACACACGGAGCAGCAGAAGAACAATAAAGAGGAATTGGAATCACACACTTGAATTAAAAGGAAGAAGAATGGAGAAAGGAAAAGGATTCAATGCGTTACCTATGAAGCTTGAGACGAAGAACTCCTTCCTTTTCCTCTCCTTGCTTGCGACGCCTTTCCTCTCTCTCAGCCTCATGAATTTGCTTCTCTGATTTTAGTTGGATTGGTGTGAATGAGATCCATCTTAGGGTTTTGGGGTTATTAGGGATGGGCTTGGGTCACTTATTGGCTTGGGCCCTAATTGCACCCCTTTAGTTACTTAGCTAGATCCCCCCTGCAATAAAATTAATTCCAACATTATTACTCAATTTAAATAAATACTGTAACCCCTCAAATAACTTAACTAAATAAATAATTAAATTATTTTAGGGCGTTACAGACAACGCCTCGGGTTTCCGACTACAACCAAATAGCGATGAATCTGGCCGACCTAGAAAAAACAGCTTTCATGACCGATCGAGGTAATTACTGTTACAGAGTAATGCCTTTCGGCCTCAAAAATGTCGGCGCCACCTATCAGCGCATGATGAATAAAGTCTTTCGGGACCAGATCGAGCGCGTTGTGGAAGTATACCTGGACGACATGATCGTTAAGAGTAAAGTTGACGAAGCTCATATTGCCGATCTCGAGGAGATTTTTGCCGAGGCAAGAAAGAACAACCTCCGGTTCAATCCCGAGAAGTGCATCTTTGGGGTCAGAGCAGGGAAATTCCTCGGGTTTTACCTAACAGAAAGAGGAATCAAAGCTAACCCGGACAAATGCCGAGCAGTAACCAACATGCGTCCACCAACGACCAAGAAAGAAGTACAAAAACTGACAGGAATGATCGCAGCTCTATCCAAGTTCGTTTCAAAGGCCGCCAACAGGTCTCTTCCGTTTTTTAAAGTTCTTAAGAAGGGAGTAGAATTCCAGTGGACTCCGGAATGCGAAAACGCACTTTTCGAGCTCAAGGGGATCCTCTCCGAGCCTCCAATACTCTTAAAGGACAAGATAGGAGGTCTTCCCTTCTGTGAACATTGTGTTTATGGCAAGATGCACAAGGTAAAGTTCAACACGGGACACCACAATATCAAGGCATTCGGACTATGTCCTCAGTGACATATGGGGGCTGCAAGGAGGATTCCTACTCCACGGAGGTAAAAGGTATTTGATAACCTTTCTAGATGATTTTGGTAGAAAAATTTGGATTTATCTGTTAAAGAGTAAGGATGAGGCATTTAGATCATTTAAAGAATGGAAGAACATGGTAGAAAATAAAACAGGTAGAAAGATTAAGTTTCTTAGAACTGATAATGGCCTTGAATACTGTAATGAATTGTTCTCTAATTACTGTAAAGATCAAGGGATCACTAGACATAGGACTGTTAGGCACACACCACAGCAAAATGGACTTGCTGAGAGAATGAATAGGACCATACTTGAGAGAATGAGATGCCTTCTCTCAAATGCTGGTATGCCAATTAAATTCTGAGATGAGGCAGTCTATACAACATGTTATTTGATAAATCTAAGTCCCTCTAATGGTATTAAACTAAAAACACCTCAAGAAGTATGGCTAGGTAGAATTCCAAATTATAGTCACTTGAAAGTTTTTGGTTGTGTTGCCTATTATAATTAACGATGGGAAATTAGTCCCAAGGGCAAGAAAAGGGTATTTTGTTGGTTATCTTGCAGGTGTGAAAGGCTACAAGATATGGAGCCATGATGACAGAAAATATATCATCAGTAGAGATGTAAAGTTTCAAGAAACCGAGCTCTACAAGGGAAGCAGGAACACACAACAATAAGCTGCAGATCAACATGAACTTGAGAGGTTTGAAATTGATGTGGAGCTTGCAGATAGCAAGGAAAAATCTACAACTCAGCCTGAGGATACTGAAGCAGACACATAAATAGAAGCAGTCCAAGACAACAACAGTGAAGATGATGGAGGATGCAACTTGGTAAGAGACAGGGAAAAGAGGGTCATCAAGCCTAGTCAAAGATATGGTTATGAAGACATGGTGAGTTTTGCCCTATACACTGCTGAAGAAGTCATCAACAAGGAACCTAAGAACTACACTGAAGCTCTGAATCACAAGTATAGTGCTAAGTGGGTTTTAGCTATGATTGAAGAGCTAAACTCACTTGAAAAGAACACCACTTGGATCCTTGTACCTAGACCTAAAGGTGCAAGAGTTGTAGGAAGCAAATGGATCTACAACAAGGATAGAATTCCTGGAGTTGAGAAATCAAGGTTCAAGGCAAGGTTGGTTGCAAATGGGTACACTCAGAAACAAGGTTTGGATTACAGTGAGATCTTCTATCCAGTGGTCAAGCATGCATCAATTAGGATAATTCTAGCTATGGTTGCTCACCATGACATGGAACTTAAACAAATGGACGTGAAGACTTCCTTCTTACATGGAGACTTGAAGGAAAACATCTTGATGCAACAACCAAAAGGTTATGAGGTTAAATGAAAGGAAGATTGGGTCTGTCACCTCAAGAAATCATTATATGGGCTCAAACAGTCACCCAGACAATGGTACTTAATGTTTGATTCGTTTATGGTCAAAAGTAACTACACTAGAAGCAAGTATGATTGTTGTATTTACTTCAAGCACATCTCACACAACAACTACATTTACCTTCTGCTGTATGTGGATGACATGTTGCCTGCTTGTAAAGATATGGCTCCTATTGTAGAGTTAAAAGGTAAACTTCAAGAAGAATTTGACATGAAGGGCTTTGGTCCTGCCAAGAAGATACTGTTGCGCCCGAAAAAGTCCCCGAGGGAGAAACTTCCTCGTTTACAACTTTTCTAAAAAAGAAATCTTTCAATGAAGCCGCCACTAACATTTATTAAGGAAAATATTAGGAAAACCTTTTGGAAAGCAATTGGTCTTTCGAAAACTCTGAGATGTAGGTTCGGGGGTCGGTTAGGTGTGGGGAAGGTATTAGCACCCCACACCTCCTTTCTACCGAAAGGGAACCATTAATTCGATGTGTGGTTTTGAAGTGTTTGATTTGAAATGAACCGTTCTACTTCTTTTCTTTTCTTTTTTACTTGAAAGAGTTTTTTAGAAAACAAGAGAGAAAGAAATCTATTTGGGATCTTTGAAAAGTGAAACTAAACTAAATTTTTTTAAAAGAGTGCTTGACGGGATATGACCCGCTCCTACGTACCCTCAATGAGATGAGGGATCAAAGCTACGTAGTTCTTGGTTCTTAATCTTGAGAAAATCTGTGTTTTGTCTTTATCTTACCTTTTGGGTTTTTTTGGAAATATGACTCAAGCGTTCATGAATACCAAACAAGCGATGGCTTCGAGTGGCGTTCATTACTAACTTGAAAGAAAGGTGTTGGAACCGATAATCAGTCGAGCAATTACTCAAGTGATCACTAGTCGCAACGTTTTATTATCTTTTTTGAAAAGATTTTGGAAAAGGATGAGTCTTAGTGATAACCACCACTAATGGCTCATATTATTTTTAGGAAATTTGAATTGGGTTTTTTGTTGTTTAATTAATGTGTGGGAGCTTTCATGATAGTCAAACAAGCAAAGGCTTCGAGTGACATAGTAACTCCATCATTAACGATCAAACAAGCAATGGCTTCGAGTGATGGTTAATGATTTGTTTATGAAAACACCTTTAGGGTTTTTTATTTGAAAATAAATGACTTCAAGTTTGAAAAAGAAATAGAACATTTCAAATCTTTTCAAATCCAAACCAAGGCAACAATGAGAAAGCATAAGCAAAGCAAACATGAAGAATATTTACAAGTTGCCATGAACAAATGAATACATGATTTATTGAATACATGATTAAGCAAGTATATGAGGATATGAGCATGTGATCATGATGTGCTAAATTAGATAAGCATGAATGCATGTAAATGCATGAACATTTGAGAATGAATGCAAGAATGAGTATATACAAGGATGCATGAACACATAAGAATGCATGGGCATTTGGACATGTGAGGATGCATGATTATTTAATTATGAATGAATATGTAAGAATGCAAAGAGTATAAACAAGTAAGGGTGCATGAGGTACTAACAAGTGAGAGTGCAAGAGATATGAATATATGAAAAGGCATGAAGATTAAAACAAGAGAGTATGCAAGAGAATGAACAAGGTTTTACTTAAGTGCAAGTGTGTGAGGGTGTGTTATAAGAAGTGGTAAAAATTTAGTTACCTTATTCTTGGAGATGGTGAAATGTTTTGGTGTTTTTAGAGTCTTAGGAAAAAGTGGTAAAAAGTACTTTTGGGTTGATTTTATAAAGTTGAAAAGTTATAAATGTAAACTAGAAAATGTTTTGGGTCTTTTGTAATTTAAGAAAGGTAAAAAGTGAAGGTAAATTATTAATGAAATGGTAACTTATTTAAGTGAAGGTAGTGAATTATTTAAGTGAGGGTAAATGATAAAAGTAAGAGGTAAAATGTTTTTTAGGGTTTTGAGTGAAAGGTAAATGATGTGGTAAAGTAACATAGTAAAAAGTGGTAAAAAGATTAAAAACACACTAACACAATCACACTTATGTACACAAGATCAAGCAACACATTTTAGGTACAAAATATGCACCAAAAACAGCCCCAAAACCGAAACTATGCTAGGTCTAAACATCCACTTATTTCTTGATAAATTGCACAATCAACACATAGAACTATACACAAGATAAAACCCTAAATCATCATATCATGTTACAAGGCAACAATCAAATCAAACCATACATTTTATTCACACTAAACATTAAGAAAAACAAAAGCAAACATAAGCCCTAATTTTGGAGACCAAAACCCTAAACTATACATATTCAAAATCAAGCCATTTTTCAACATTAACCCATGAAATAATCAAGAACACATATGAACCCTATTTTTTACCCTCTAGGCCGAAACCACTACCATGGAGAAATGATGTTATTTGACTCAAAAATCATGCAATCAAAATAGTGTATGCAAGGAAAACATGAGAAAATGAGTGTGAAATGCAAACAACATAATGAAAACACAAGAAAATTCCTCTCTAGGCCAAGGACTCATTGCCAACACCCAAGGCTCCCAATGTCCTTGTCATAATGTTGGAAACAAGTCCTCTAAGCCTTTGAGAAGGAAAAGAGGAGTAGAAGAAGAATTTACATGGTGATAGTTAAAGAGAATGCAAAAGATAAGAAGTTTACCTCTAGAACTAGCTAGGAAAAGGAGAAAGACACAAAATGGAAGCAAAATAAACTTGAAGATCAGCCCCTATCAACCTAAACCTTGCGCCAAACACTTCTTCTTGGAAGGATCTTGATGGAACTTGAAAGATTATGGAAGTTTGAAAGGGGGTTTAGTGTTAGGATCAAGAGTATTGAAGGTTTGGTGATGGAAAAATGAAGAAAATGGAAGAGAGAATGGAGAGGAGGGTTACGATTTTGAGAGAGGAGAAGGAGGGGAGAAGAGTGCTAGGGTAAAATGAGAGTGTCTATGTGAGCTAGGTCTTATTTTGGGCTTTTATATGAAGTGAAAACTTAAAGGGTAATTAAGACAATGTAACTCTTGCAAACCACTAGGATTTGAGATGAATTTTGAATCAATGGTCAAGATGCAAGATCACATGGATTGAGGGTAATTAAAACACAAAAATGGGGAGAGAGAGGGTGAAGGGCGCGAGATTTAAGGTGAGGGGGTGAAGGATAAGCTTAATTACAAAATTGTATTTTTCTACAAAGCTTATTACACAAGTGCCATTTTAATTCAAATGAAAGGTGAGGATTGATTTTCACACTTGAATGAATGGCCATGATTTAATACAATTTGCAAACAATAAAAATAAATGATAATAGGGTAATAATGGGTCATTGTTGTGTGCTTGGTATGGGAGTGGAGAGTGAGTGGAATTGCAAATTGTACTATTGATCTTTCTAGTTTATGCCATTTTGGGCCATATCCTATGATTCAATAATTGGGCTCTGAATTTTATGATCTCACCAATCCCAAAATTGATTTATTTACCCCACCTCAAAGGAAAAGACCATTTTACCCTTTTATCCAAAAACTAGGTTTTTAGGCCACAAGGTTTAATATTTATGCACAAAAATATTCACAATGGAGCATAAATATCCCTTAAATAAATCATTGATGATTATTCAAGGATTTGGGACAAAAAACTGTTTTTAGTGTGAAATGACCAAAATGCCCTTTCACTCTAAAAACCCTAGTTTTTGCATGAAACACATTTCCACTTCAAAAATGATTTTTCTCCCTAGGAGTGACCTCTAGTACCTCAAAAATGCATGTTGAATGACTTATCTTGAGAAATTGCCCCCTTATTTGCAAAATGACCAAAATACCCTTTTGCATTGAAAAACTCTAATTTGTCTGAAAAGTGCATTCTAACTCCAAAAAAAGATTTTAGAAGCTTTGAAATGACTTTAAAAACCTAAATGCAATGCATGATGCCTTTTTTACTTTTTACTTTAATTATTTTGGGAACATTAGGGTTTTAACTAAGTTTGATTTAAATTGGGTATGATGACACTGCCTCTTTATCTAGATTTTAACAAGGAATATGAATTGGCCGAAACATATTCCGAGGCAAAATAGAGATAAAGAATTCAGAAAATATACCGATTTCGTCCGCTTAGGAAAAACCCGAATTTTCCCCTTTTTTTTTTTTTTTTTTTTTTTGATTCTTGAGTGATCAATTCAAGCATCCTATTGTGATGACTACTTAGCCTTCTATATTTTTTTGGAAAAAACTGTAAATGAAAACCTGGCGTGCCAACAGAAAAGATACAGGGGTACCTGGCGTGCTGAAAGCGGTAAATGGGCACTTGGCGTCTTTGAAAAGTCGTAAATGGGCACTTGGCGTCTTTGAAAGTCGTAAAATGCCCAGCCGCTTAAAACTCGTAATCCTTAAACGAACTCTTGACGAATCCGAGTTTGCACGTAGCTTTGAGGAGCACGTTCTTCCTGAAATCTCTGGTCTTTCGAGCGACCGGGGGGATCGTTATCAGCTCCGGAACTGATATACCGATCAATCTGCGGCGTCCACTGTATCTTAGGCTTGATACAACTATTCCACTATGCCTCGCATGGGGCTGTGGTCCATCGCGTTGCTCGTATACGATGTGAGACCTCTCTTTTGCGCACATGGCGCTCTCTTTTCTCTTGCGCGCTTGGGCGCTCTCTGTTCTTCTCTTGCGTGCTTGGACGCTCTCTATTCTTCTCTTGCGTGCTAGGACGCTCTCTGTTCTTCTCTTGCGTGCTTGGACGCTCTCTATTCTTCTCTTGCGTGCTTGGACGCTCTCTATTCTTCTCTTGTGCGCTTGGGCGTTCTCTTATCTTTCCTTTTGTGCGCTTGTGCGCTCTGTTTTCTCTTCTCTTGCGCGCTTGGGCGCTCTCTTGTCTGCTCCTCTTTTTTCTTTCTATTTTCGCTTCTCTTTCTTTTCTCTGAACTCTTTTTCCTTCTTCTTTCCTTTTACTTTCCTTTCTTTTTTCTTCCTCTTTTTCTTCTCTTTCTCTTTTCTTCCTCCTTTCTAAACCCTATTTCTATTTTCTCTTCTCTTTCTCCTTTCTCTTTTCTCCTCTCTCTTTTTTTTTAGACTCTTTTTCCTTTCTTTTTATTTTTTTTTTTGACTCTTTTTCTCTTTTCTGGGCTCTTTTTTTTTTGACTCTCTTTTTTCTTTTCTTCTCTCTTCTCTGGACTCTTTTTCTTTTCTTTTCTCTCTCTCTTTCTCTTTTCCCCTCTCTCTTTTTTTAGACTCTTTTTCCTTTCTTTTTATTCTCTCTTCTTCTGAACTCCCAACTAGGGGAGCGCTTTCTAGAATCTGAAGGCGAGCATTAACACCGAAGTGTTTATCTGCTTTGCACCTGCAGATGAGATGAACAAATGTATGCAATGCAAATGCCATGATTGCTACTTTCTTTTCCTTTTCTCATGATGAATGTAATGCAAATGCCTGAATTTCTCTTTTCTTTACCTTATAATGCATGACTAATGAATGCATGATTTTATGCTTGGTGAATGCAATGCATGACTTTTAGTGTTCTTTGCCCCTCTTTTTTCAACTTCTTTTTCGTTTTTCCTTTTATATTACATATTTTTTCTCTTTTGCCCTTTTGGCTTCTCTTTCTTTGGTTCGACCAACCCATGACAAGAGGCGAGGACCGATTATCATCGTCGCGACATATAAGCCGAGCGCGGTTATCTTTCCTTTTTGTGACTTGCCATCCGCAATGGCCTATGAGTGCAATTATCATCCTTGCAAACTTAAATTGCCCCTAGGAGTTACTTTCTTCCCATGACTTTTAGAAATTTACATAACGATTGTGATGCTCTATGATTTATATACATGTTTTCTGATTCGAGAATCATCACCATCATAAAACGTTTATTTTGAGCAAGAAAAGCAAAAATAACAGAATAAACAAATGTGAGAAAGTTGGACTTTTATTGATGTGGAAATCAGCCGCACAAGAAGTTACGCCGATTGTTCAATATATTTGAAAATTTAAACTACAAAAAGACGCGAAAAAGGTAGAAGCTGATTTCTGACTGTCTGTCTCTATGGGACAGTGCTAAACATTTATGTCCTTGACTTTGATCACTCCCTCATCCAAGCTTTCAGGGAATTTGTATGCCTTTCTTTACTTTTCATGCCCAAGTTTTCTGACCCTAATTTTTGCCTGGATCGCCCTTTGCGGGTTTTCAATCCACCGGGTCGCTCTGATTTTGCCTAGGCCGCCCTTTCGGGTTTTCAACCTAGCGAGCTAATTCTTGCTTGGCTCATCTTTCTCTTTTTTCGTTTATTTCTTTCAGGCATAATACTTCTTCGCAAAGTCTGAATTGACTGGATTCTTGAGATCTTCGCCGTCCACGTTGGTAAGTATCAGTGCTCCTCCAGAAAAGGCTTTCTTGACTACATATGGGCCATCATAAGTGGGTGTCCCCTTCCCTCTGGGATCAGTTTGGATGGGCAAGATCTTCTTGAGCGCGAGGTTCCCCTCATTGAATTCTCGGGGTCGGACTTTCTTGTCAAAAGCCGTTCTCATTCTCTGTTGGTACAGCTGTCCATGACACAAAGCTGCAATCCTTTTTTCCTCTATGAGATTCAACTGATCTAAACGGGTTTGAACCCATTCAGCCTCTTCTAACTCGGTTTCCATGAGCACCCGGAGAGAGGGTATCTCGACTCTAATGGGAAGAACTGCTTCTGACCCATACACTAGAGAGAAGGGGGTTGCCCCAGTCCTGACGAAACATAGTTGCCCCAATTCTAGCTTCTGGTAGTTGTGAATGAACGACTTGCCCCTGTTTGGAGGTATTGACAACTGGAGTGACATGAAATGGGAGCTGAACAGACTTTCCTAAGACCAGGGTGGGTGGGTGGTGAAGAGAATGCCCCGACTTTGAGCGGTGTTCCCAGTGCAAACCTTTGGTTTTCTGTGAATGCCTCAGCTTTGGAATGAAAGAATGTTTACTTGGTGATCACTAATCCCTGTTTTAATGCAGCTTGAATGGGTTTCGGAGTGCAAGTCCCTCTTTTTATTTTGTCAGCTTTCTTTTTTCTGACTATTTTTTTTTTTTTGAGCAAACACATTGTAGACAAATAAACTTAGTTGCCCTAAGATTTAAATTTTGAGAAAACAACAGCAATCAGTCATTGATCGGAATGGACTTTTTGGGATTGTGGTGTTTTGTGGAGGAAGGATGATTGGGCTTAATGAGTGCTTGGGGTTGATGGGGAGAATGGGTCATATTTGGTGTGGGCTGACGATTGATGGTTTATGACGGTTATTTGGCTTGATGAGGTGTTTGGAATTTTTATTCCTGGCTAAGGGTTTGTGCAGGGCAAGGTGCCGGGGTAAAAGGGAAGTGTTTGCGGTTTATGGAAGGAGGGGAGTATGGGAACGATGAAGTGTTTGAAAGTTTATTGAGACAAGGATCTCTTATATATTGTGGTAACATGTATCAGCTCGCCACTTATCTTTCTTTTGTATTTTTGGGATCTTCATTTTTAAATCCCTTTTTCTTCTTTTTTTTTTTTGATTTTTTTTTTTTTTTTTTTTTTTTGACTTGGGTGAGCTGATAAAACGTGATGCACTTTTTTATTTGAGGTGATCTTTGTCTAGGGTGATTTTAGGATTTTGCTTTTTCTTGGCTTAAGGTGGGTAGGAAAGGTTTTTTTTTTTCCGAGGATATGGGAAGAAGGTCAAACTTTATTTCAAATCATGATTGCTCGTTTTCTCAAAAAAATAACTCCAGGACAATAATTTATTTACCCTTATATATTTGCTCTTTTTCTTTATCTCTTTTTTATTTCCTTTTTCACTCTTTTTCCTTCATTGGAAGTGCCCTCCTTGACCTCCTTCTTGTTCTCAACTGTACTTAAATTGACCACTTCAGTGAATTCCCTGTAGGGCTGAATAGCCTTTTCTTCTTGTTCCATCAGTCTTATGAGTTCTGGAGGGGTTTCCCAGTCTTTCTCAACATCCCCCTCAGCTTGATTGATGGGGTGATCAAAGTCAAAATATGGATTTATTGGCACTTTGTTATTTTGAGAGACAATTCTTTGTGGATTAAGCGCTTTTGCCGGCGAAAAGCGAGTAAAAAATGAAACAAACAAGCAAACAATAATGAAACAGAAAAAAAGACACATGAAATGAAGAGGAATGATTTTTATTGATGGAAATTCAAAAACAAAGTTTTTATTAATGGTGATGATTCTAAAAATAAAAACATGCTTGCCCCTAACAACTTGTCCTATGGCCTTGGGCAAAACCACAGGGTTGCACTACAATCATTATTTTGAACTAAAAGTCACGGGAAAATTAGCAGCCTTCTGGTTCTTTAATTCTTTCACCAACATCGCAGCGACGCACCAGACTTGCACCGCCCTCTTCAACCTCAGGACCATCCTTGATGACAGAGAACCAATTGTAATCAAGCAATCCAGCGCTCACAAAGCTTTGGCGGATATCACAAACAGGGATGTTCGGGGAAGGATCATGAATAGGGACCCTCCTCCAGCTTAGTGCCCGCCTGAAGCTTAGCTAGCCTCTTTTCTGCTTTTTCCTCACCGTTCTCTTCTTATCAGCTTGAGTGGGCTGATATCCTAACCCACGCCCATCCCCGTACTCCTGTACCCCTGTTTGGGTTACCTGACGATCCAATAAGTCTTGTAAGACTGTCTTGAAGGCCTCACATGCCCCAGCGCAATTAACATTAACACGAGACCCCTTCACGAGTGCAACCCCTCTTGATGACTCCGAATTTGCATCATCTCGCATGAATAACCTCTATGGGAGTCTTAACCTTCCCAACCTTTCTTACCAATTGCCCACCAGGGATCTCAACTGCCTTAGTGATTGTCTTTTCGTGGCCTGGCAGTGAATTAATTGTTGTATTCGGACCATTCGAGATCCGGCCCGACATCTGTGTCTTTCACCACCGCTTGAAGACTCGCATTCTTCTATGAGATGACCAACCCCGCCTTCATGAAAGCTGCGCAGGTGGCATTAGCGTTGTAACCCTGGGGAAATGGCGGCTGACGGGCTTTCATTGGCCGAGTGTTGATCAAGTTTCTGGAAGCCAGGTGATTGAACAATTCACTGTATGTCATCGATGTTGGATCAAAGTTAATTTGCCCCTTGTACTGATAACTCCGAGCCCTCTGACCGTCATTGCCCTGCCGGGACGGCACAGGAATAGCGGATGGAACCGTTTGCTGTGGAGGAGTACCAAAGGCCGGATTTCCTTCTGAGATTACATTCGTTTCCCCTTTCTTCTGCTTCGGGAAATGGGAGTGGTGCTTCTCTTGACTGTGGTAACACCCCCCATACTGAGCAGGGTTTTCCACGTGATAAACTACTACGGGATTCACAAAGCAATTCCGGGGTAGGACTAGATGAACTTCTTGGCAAAGATAATACCGGGACCGGGAGTATGAATTTGTGGTCCCAGAGCAACTCCTCTAGGTGTAACCGTGGCAAGTTGATTAGACCCCACAGGACCGCTTTAGTCTTGAGATAACTCGTGTGCATCTACCCACCGGATGATGGGTGAAGTAAGCGCCTCTCTTGTCCATGAGAAATGGGAGTAGTTGTAACTTCAGCGGATACAGGAGAAGAAAGCGGCGAGAATAACTCCTTCGGGATTTACAACAACGATAGCCCGAAGAACGGCCCCACCCTCCGATCCTGCAAAGATACTCATTTCTTCGACCACTTGTGCTTCCATTTCAGCCTTCAGAGCCTGATCTTCCTGAGCCAACCGCTCAGGATTGAGCACCTTCCCAACCAACTTATCTTGACTCAGGGGGTCTTCATTCTCGAGATCCTGATTGCTAGCCATCAGTCTTGCTTGTAGACGGGTGTAATATCGGTGTTGATGAACCATCTTGCCTTTTCCGTTTTGACGAAACATTTTTATGAGTAACGTTATTAATGAATGCAATGCATGCAATGCAGATGAGTGTTAGTTTAATGCCGAGAATTCTCACAGTGTGCCATGTCTCACCATAGGTTTAACAGTGAATTTGGATTATTTTTCTTTTTGAAGTGCAATGTTTCATTTTTTGATTATCTACTGTACCTATGACAAGACATTACTTCATCACTTTTAGGATTCTCTGCAAACAAACTTTGAAATGCAAATGATGTATGTATGTGCCTTGAAAGCTTATGTTAGATGCAATGCAAGGGTATATGCAAAATGATGATGATGTTTTATGCAAATGCAAGGTTAGAAAAAAAAACTTTATTTGTGATAACTCAGGTTTCCTTTTTTTTTTGAAACTACGGACCGTACACTGCTTCATATAGACCGGTAGGAAGAAAGCTACAGGGACAACTCTTTCTTTCCCTTTTTGAAATAAAGTGGGTCATATGTCGCTTTATGCGAACAGTAAAAGAAAAGGCTACCACGGCAACCTTTTTTTTTTTTTTTTTTTTTTTTTGAAAATCTTCTTTTAGGAAAGACATGTCTAAACTACAATGCAACACACAATTTGTATGTCCTCGTGTACTACAAAGGCGGGAATCCTAAGTTCTAGGGCAACTTCCAAGGTTCCTTCCATGTAGTTCTAATTCACACCCTCACAATGGCTACCAGAGCTATAGAATCCTCATGCCGACATTCACAAATGTAGAGAACTACCAAGTGTGAAGCGTCATGAGAAAGCGTACTCTGGTTGAGACTTTCATGAGTATCAGACAGACAAAGGTCTCGAATGACAGTCACTAATCGTCTCCACTCTCCTAGGTGTTTGTTGGATCCGGGTATAGGAGCCCACTCATAGAACATAACTCATAAGGTGTGAAAGTGTGTGATTGAGGACATACTTTCTAAAATCTACCCTCCCCACCTGCAAGGAAAAAGCCAGACCAGTCCAGATAGAAGCAAACAATAACATGTCGTCTACCCTAAGGTTTAGCATCACTTCAAAACAAATGAACTAACCTAAGGTGTCATCAACAACCATATATAGCTTACCTCAAGAAAGGGAGCAGAGAAGAAGGGATTATAATAGATGGGGGAAAGCATGCATAATTACAAGCATATGAAGAAAGAAAAGGAAAAAGATAAGGAAATGAAGAAGTAAAACGAAAAATAATTCAAATCAAACACTTTGAACCACACACCGGATTAATTAGGTTTGACCCAGTTATTTTTTTTAAAAAAATTTTTTTTGTCCCCAGTGGAGTCGCCAGCTGTTGCGCCCGAAAAAGTCCCCGAGGGAGAAACTTCCTCGTTTACAACTTTTCTAAAAATGAAATCTTTCAATGAAGCCGCCACTAACATTTATTAAGGAAAATATTAGGAAAACCTTTTGGAAAGCAATTGGTCTTTGAAAACTACGAGATGTAGGTTCGAAATTCGGTTAGGTGTGGGGAAGGTATTAGCACCCACACCTCCTTTCTACCGAAAGGAACCATTAATTCGATGTGTGGTTTTGAAGTGTTTGATTTGAAATGAACCGTTCTACTTCTTTTCTTTTCTTTTTTACTTGAAAGAGTTTTTTAGAAAACAAGAGAGAAAGAAATCTATTTGGGATCTTTGAAAAGTGAAACTAAACTAAAAATTTTTAAAAGAGTGCTTGACGGGATATGACCCGCTCCTACGTACCCTCAATGAGATGAGGGATCAAAGCTACGTAGTTCTTGGTTCTTAATCTTGAGAAAATCTGTGTTTTGTCTTTATCTTACCTTTTGGGTTTTTTTGGAAATATGACTCAAGCGTTCATGAATACCAAACAAGCGATGGCTTCGAGTGGCGTTCATTACTAACTTGAAAGAAAAGTGTTGGAACCGATAATTAGTCGAGCAATTACTCAAGTGATCACTAGTCGCAACGTTTTATTATCTTTTTTGAAAAGATTTTGGAAAAGGATGAGTCTTAGTGATAACCACCACTAATGGCTCATATTATTTTTAGGAAATTTGAATTGGGTTTTTTGTTGTTTAATTAATGTGTGGGAGCTTTCATGATAGTCAAACAAGCAAAGGCTTCGAGTGACTACCACTAGTAACTCCATCATTAACGATCAAACAAGCAATGGCTTCGAGTGATGGTTAATGATTTGTTTATGAAAACACCTTTAGGGTTTTTTATTTGAAAATAAATGACTTCAAGTTTGAAAAAGAAATAGAACATTTCAAATCTTTTCAAATCCAAACCAAGGCAACAATGAGAAAGCATAAGCAAAGCAAACATGAAGAATATTTAGAAGTTGCCATGAACAAATGAATACATGATTTATTGAATACATGATTAAGCAAGTATATGAGGATATGAGCATGTGATCATGATGTGCTAAATTAGATAAGCATGAATGCATGTAAATGCATGAACATTTGAGAATGAATGCAAGAATGAGTATATACAAGGATGCATGAACACATAAGAATGCATGGGCATTTGGACATGTGAGGATGCATGATTATTTAATTATGAATGAATATGTAAGAATGCAAAGAGTATAAACAAGTAAGGGTGCATGAGGTACTAACAAGTGAGAGTGCAAGAGATATGAATATATGAAAAGGCATGAAGATTAAAACAAGAGAGTATGCAAGAGAATGAACAAGGTTTTACTTAAGTGCAAGTGTGTGAGGGTGTGTTATAAGAAGTGGTAAAAATTTAGTTACCTTATTCTTGGGAGATGGTGAAATGTTTTGGTGTTTTTAGAGTCTTAGGAAAAAGTGGTAAAAAGTACTTTTGGGTTGATTTTATAAAGTTGAAAAGTTATAAATGTAAACTAGAAAATGTTTTGGGTCTTTTTGTAATTTAAGAAAGGTAAAAAAGTGAAGGTAAATTATTAATGAAATGGTAACTTATTTAAGTGAAGGTAGTGAATTATTTAAGTGAGGGTAAATGATAAAAGTAAGAGGTAAAATGTTTTTTAGGGTTTTGAGTGAAAGGTAAATGATGTGGTAAAGTAACATAGTAAAAAGTGGTAAAAAGATTAAAAACACACTAACACAATCACACTTATGTACACAAGATCAAGCAACACATTTTAGGTACAAAATATGCACCAAAAACAGCCCCAAAACCGAAACTATGCTAGGTCTAAACATCCACTTATTTCTTGATAAATTGCACAATCAACACATAGAACTATACACAAGATAAAACCCTAAATCATCATATCATGTTACAAGGCAACAATCAAATCAAACCATACATTTTATTCACACTAAACATTAAGAAAAACAAAAGCAAACATAAGCCCTAATTTTGGAGACCAAAACCCTAAACTATACATATTCAAAATCAAGTCATTTTTCAACATTAACCCATGAAATAATCAAGAACACATATGAACCCTATTTTTTACCCTCTAGGCCGAAACCACTACCATGGAGAAATGATGTTATTTGACTCAAAAATCATGCAATCAAAATAGTGTATGCAAGGAAAACATGAGAAAATGAGTGTGAAATGCAAACAACATAATGAAAACACAAGAAAATTCCTCTCTAGGCCAAGGACTCATTGCCAACACCCAAGGCTCCCAATGTCCTTGTCATAATGTTGGAAACAAGTCCTCTAAGCCTTTGAGAAGGAAAAGAGGAGTAGAAGAAGAATTTACATCGTGATAGTTAAAGAGAATGCAAAAGATAAGAAGTTTACCTCTAGAACTAGCTAGGAAAAGGAGAAAGACACAAAATGGAAGCAAAATAAACTTGAAGATCAGCCCCTATCAACCTAAACCTTGCGCCAAACACTTCTTCTTGGAAGGATCTTGATGGAACTTGAAAGATTATGGAAGTTTGAAAGGGGGTTTAGTGTTAGGATCAAGAGTATTGAAGGTTTGGTGATGGAAAAATGAAGAAAATGGAAGAGAGAATGGAGAGAAGGGTTACGGTTTTGAGAGAGGAGAAGGAGGGGAGAAGAGTGCTAGGGTAAAATGAGAGTGTCTATGTGAGCTAGGTCTTATTTTGGGCTTTTATATGAAGTGAAAACTTAAAGGGTAATTAAGACAATGTAACTCTTGCAAACCACTAGGATTTGAGATGAATTTTGAATCAATGGTCAAGATGCAAGATCACATGGATTGAGGGTAATTAAAACACAAAAATGGGGAGAGAGAGGGCTGAAGGGCGCAGCTTAAGGTGAGGGGGTGAAGGATAAGCTTAATTACAAAATTGTATTTTTCTACAAAGCTTATTACACAAGTGCCATTTTAATTCAAATGAAAGGTGAGGATTGATTTTCACACTTGAATGAATGGCCATGATTTAATACAATTTGCAAACAATAAAAATAAATGATAATAGGGTAATAATGGGCTGTTGTGCGCAGCTATGGGAGTGGAGAGTGAGTGGAATTGCAAATTGTACTATTGATCTTATCTTTAATTCAAAGGAGTATAGAATATTCCCTTCTAGATCATTCTTCCTAGTTTATGCCATTTTGGGCCATATCCTATGATTCAATAATTGGGCTCTGAATTTTATGATCTCACCAATCCCAAAATTGATTTATTTACCCCACCTCAAAGGAAAAGACCATTTTACCCTTTTATCCAAAAACTAGGTTTTTAGGCCACAAGGTTTAATATTTATGCACAAAAATATTCACAATGGAGCATAAATATCCCTTAAATAAATCATTGATGATTATTCAAGGATTTGGGACAAAAAACTGTTTTTAGTGTGAAATGACCAAAATGCCCTTTCACTCTAAAAACCCTAGTTTTTGCATGAAACACATTTCCACTTCAAAAATGATTTTTCTCCCTAGGAGTGACCTCTAGTACCTCAAAAATGCATGTTGAATGACTTATCTTGAGAAATTGCCCCTTATTTGCAAAATGACCAAAATACCCTTTTGCATTGAAAAACTCTAATTTGTCTGAAAAGTGCATTCTAACTCCAAAAAAAAAGATTTTAGAAGCTTTGAAATGACTTTAAAAACCTAAATGCAATGCATGATGCCTTTTTTACTTTTTACTTTAATTATTTTGGGAACATTAGGGTTTTAACCTAAGCCGGACGAAATTGGAGTATGACAGATACTAGGCATGGAAATCACAAGGTACCGGGACAAGCACAAGTTGGAAATCTCTTAAAATGGATATTTAAACAAAGTTATTAAAAGGTTCAACATGTGTGATGCCAAGCCACTCAATCACCTAGCAACAGTGAGGATAAGGATTACATGAAGAAGATTCCATATGCTAATACTATTGGAAGCATGATGTATGTAACACCCCTTTCTAACTAACTACAGAGTTTTCAAAAATCACTCACAAGAGAGTGCTACATTTACTTCATGGAAAATCAAACAAACATTAAGGGCGCAATTTATTGATTAATGAGAAGATATATAGCACTCAAACCATTTACTTCAAGAAGAATACAACATATTCAAAATACATTTACGAGTTTATAGTTTAAAATCAACTACTAGTCTACTCGGCCCCGATTGCTACATATCAGAGCAAGACGCCATACAAGACTGAGTAAGGACGGACCTTCACTCGGGCACACCTGCACGTTGCCGAGATAAGAAGCAACATAAAAACAGAAGGGTGAGTCTCTAAACATATATAATAGGATATATGACAGACATCATGTTAGAGGAAACACCTAGAACTACCTCGGTTCATAAACAGCAAGAACACATCACCAATTGCATGATTATATGCATGAATGCAACCCAACTCCACGGGCATATGCATGAATAGATCCATTACTAATAAGACCGAAGTCTTCTGCTCACCAATAAGACCGAAGTCTTCTGCTCACCAATAAGACCGAAATCTTCTGCTCACCAATAAATGCACATGGTTTATGTGACACCATGAACAATGCACCATAACACATCATATACACCATAATAAGAAATAATGCATACTCAACAATAATTAATAGACTCACCATTGCTATTAATTATCTCACCATCACCAATAAGACCGAAGTCTTCTGCTCACAAATAATTAATTTCCCATTAGGGACCTCACCAATTAACACACCTCCAATTATAACTCTAAGGCTAGCATCACCCAGACATCATCAATAGTACTAAGGTTGACATCTCTACATCGGCCAACAGCCCTATGGCTGACGCCCAACTCACCTCGACACCAAAGTATTGGACTAAACAGTCACTACGAGAACCACAACGTCACCTAGGACTAAAACGTCACCTAGGGACCAAACTGGCTACACCATTCAGCCACTTAAACGTACTCGGTACTAAAGCGGCACTCACGATTGCGCTGGCGGCAAGAACTCGCGCTGCATCGCTTCAAAAAAAGCACCTCGGCACACTTGGCACCTCGACACACCTCACAATACCTCGGTACACTACCCTGCACCTCGGTTCACTACTCTGCGACACACTAATCTACGCTACACCTACCATTCAACGCACCTAGTCCTCGGTACACTCACCTCGGCAGATATACACTATCCCTCAACAACTGCACTTCCGCAACTATACTTAGGCATATACGTACGCTACAATTCGGCAACTACACCTCGGTATACCCACGCTACACCTCGGCTACTACAAGTCGACCCTACACTTAGACTCAAACACATTTACACTTCGTCACCTATACTTTGTCACACACTTCATCACCTACAATCCGTCACCTACGCTCTGACACTTACGCTCATCACTTATACTTCGACACACTTGAGGTTAGGCAACTACACCTCGGCTCCTATGTCTCTCTATGCGCCTAACCTGCCTCTTCCTTCTTCTCTTTGGCTCTCACACTAAGATCAAACTTAAGCACAACCACTACACACGTATTCCTTCAAAACTAGTCCAACACTCATCAAGATACTCAACGAAGGTGACAACACCAACAATACCTCACTGGGACTGAGAGTTTCTCAGCTCCGATTCCTCTTCTTTGACTTTTCTTTGAGTTATGTTGCAAATGAGCTTCTTCTCCTTCGACACTTGACTTAAGGCATGCATATGGACTTCAATGGATCATGGGCCTTTAATGAATTCATGGGCCTCTAATCTCACCTCCTCCATTACTTAAACACCTCCTAAATGAAATAAAACTTCCAAATTAATTACTTGACTTAATTAAAATGTTGTAAGCCTTAAATAACCCAATTAAATAAATAATTGAACTATTTTGGGGTGTTACAACTCTCCCCCACTTAGAATATTTCGTCCTCGAAATTTTACCTGAATCAAATAACTCTGGATATGATTGTTGCATCTTACTCTCCAGCTCCCAAGTTGCATTCTCACCGGCAGCTCCCAACCAAACTACCTTTACCAACTTGATCTCCTTCCCTCTTAGAATCTTCACTTCTCGGTCCTCAATTCTAATCGGCATTGTCTCAACAGTTAGGTTATCTCTCACTTGCACATCATCCATTTGAATTACATGAGACGGGTCTGGAACATACTTCCTCAATTGAGACACATGGAACACATCATGCAAATTTGACAGATTAGGTGGCAAGGCCACCCAGTAAGCAACCTTCCCAACTTTCTCCAAAATCTGGTATGGCCCAATAAAACGAGGAGACAACTTCTTAGACTTCAATGCTCTACCAACGCCAGTCACTGGGGTGACCCTCAGGAACACATGATCACCGGCTTGAAATTCCAAATCTTTCCTCCTCTTATCATGATAACTCTTTTGCCTACTCTGTGAAGCTTTCATTTTTTCGCGAATATGCTTTACCTTCTCAGTAGTCTCTCGAACGATCTCGGGTCCGAGCACCACACTTTCTCCCGACTCATACCAACACAACGGAGTCCTACACCTCCAACCATACAACGCCTCAAGGGTGCCATCTCAATACTAGAATGATAGCTATTATTATAGGTAAATTCAATTAAAGGAAGATAAGAATCCCACGCACCACCATGCTCAAGAACGCAAGCCCTCAACAGATCTTCTAACGATTATATGGTCCTCTCGGACTGACCATCAATCTGTGGATGATACGCCGAGCTTAAACGAAGCTTAGAACCCAACGCCTCTTGCAAACTCTTCCAAAATTCTGATGTAAACCTAGGATCCTTATCTGAAATAATGCTCGAAGGAACTCCATGAAGCTTCACAATCTCTCGAATGTAAATCGCCAACCTCTAAGACGGACACGTGATGTTAATAGGAACAAAGTGAGACGACTTCGTCAGCCTATCAACAATCACCCAAATGGCATCATACCCCTTCGCTGTACTCGGCAATCCTGTTACAAAGTCCATAGAAATGCTATCCCACTTACACTCCAGAATCTGCAATGGCTGCATCAACCCTGTCGGCTTCTGATGTTCCACCTTTGACTTCTGACAAGTCAAACAGGCATACACGAACCGAGCTACATCTCTCTTCATCCCCTGCCACCAAAATAACCTCTTCAAATCTTGATACATCTTTGTAGCTCCTGGGTGGATACTCAGTCTACTCCTATGACATTCTTCCAGAATTGCCTTCTTAATCTCCTCTTCATCAGGAATACAAATCCGATTACGATACCTCAATAAACCTTGCGCATCCAACTCAAAATCCTTATTTTCAGCTCGGCCAATTCCCACTGCCAAATCAACAAGCATGACATCTAACTTCTGCGCCTCCCCAATGCTAACCAAAAACTCACTAGTGATTTTCAGCATCCCCAACTTAACACTCCGAGGTGTTACTTCACAAACCAAACTCAAATCTCTGAAATGCTCTATCAATTCGAGCTCCTTAACCATCATGGCCGACACGTGCAAAGACTTTCGACTCAAAGCATCGGCTACAACATTAGCCTTTCCTGGATGATAATTCAGACCGAAGTCATAGTCCTTCAACAGCTCCAACCACCTCCTCTGCCTCATGTTCAGCTCCTTCTGATCAAACAAATACTGCAAACCTTTATGGTCACTAAACACTTCAAACCTAGAGCCATAAAGATAATGCCTCCAAATCTTCAGCGCAAACACCACGGCAGCAAGCTCCAAATCATGTGTAGGGTAGTTGTTCTCATGAATTCTCAATTGTCTTGAAGCGTAAGCAACTACCTTACCATTTTGCATAAGTACACAGCCTAAACCCATCTTCGACGCATCACAATATACCACGAAAGGTTCACTTGGATTAGGCAACGTCAAGATAGGAGATGTCGTCAACCTCTTCTTCAACTCCCTGAAACTCTCTTCACAACGAGCATCCCAAACAAACGCCTTACCCTTGCAAGTCAACTGAGTCAACGGTAGCGCCAACTTAGAAAAGCCTTCAATGAATCTTCTGTAATAACCGGCCAACCCCAGAAAACTCCTTATCTCAGTGACCGACTTGGGCGCCTCCCACTGCAACACAGCCTCAACCTTAGAAGGATCCACTGCAATGCCATTACCGGTAATTACATGACCGGGGAAACTCACCTCCCTTAACCAGAATTCACACTTGGATAGCTTCGCATACAGCTTCCTATCCCTTAAGACCTCCAACACCAACCTCAAGTGCTCGGCATGCTCTTCTTCCGACTTGGAGTAAACCAAAATAACATCAATGAACACCACCACAAACCGATCTAGATATTCATGAAAAATACAATTCATATATTCCATGAACACCCCTGGAGCATTCGTAACACCGAGTGGCATCACCGAATACTCATAGTGTCCATACCGAGTTCTAAACGCCGTCTTAGGAATATCTTCATCCTTCACCTTGATTTGATGGTAACCCGACCTCAGATCAATCTTAGAAAATACTTGTGCACCCACCAATTGGTCCATCAAATCATCAATCCTTGGGAGCGGATACTTGTTCTTAATTGTCACCTTATTCAATTGGCGATAATCCACACAGAGTCTCATGCTCCCATCCTTCTTCTTCACTAGCAACACCGGAGCTCCCCAAGGCGACACACTTGGCCTTACAAACTTCTTCTCTAGCAAATCCTCAAGCTACTTCTTTAACTCGGACAACTCGGATGCAGACATCCTATAAGGTGCCATAGACACCGGCCTAGTACCAGGTACCAAATCAATAGCAAACTCGACCTCTCTCTCAGGTGGCACATCCGGGATCTCATCAGGAAATACCTCAGGAAACTCTCGCACCACTGGCACTTCATTAATCTTAGCTTGGATCTCTACAGACAATGATGCCCTTAAAGCAAACAACATAGCTCGTTCCTTCATCACTTTGCGCAACTGACCAGCAGGCAACAAAACAGACTCTTCCACCTCGGAAGAAGGAAAACTTACAGACCTACTAGAGCAATTGATATGAACATGGTTATCCACTAACCAGTCCATACCAAGGATGACATCCATCCCATCCAAAGGCAGACAAATCAAATCAACAATGAAGTCTCTGCCGAAGACCGACAGAGGGCACTTCTCACACACAAGAGAGGTAGTCACCGAACCCTTAGCTGGAGTATCGATAACCATCTCCCTTATTAAAGAAGACAAGACTAAATCCAATTTCTTAACACACATAGCAGAAATGAATGAATGCGTGGCACCGGTATCAACAATTGCAACCAAAGGAATACCATTAATAAAGCACGTACGTCTGATCTCATTAACCACCTCGGATCCAGCGAGAGCAAACACCTTTCCAACACTCTTCTCTTTCTTCGGCTTAGTACACTTGGTGCTAATATGCCCTACCTCCACAGTTGAAACAAACAAACATCCTCCTTCTTCTCACAATTAGCGACCATATGACCTTCCTTGCCACATTTGAAACACTTGTTATTTGGACAATCAAAACTCTTATGACCGGGCTTACCACACTTGTAGCACACAATGCTCGCAGAGGCATCTCCCCCACTCGGCTTCTTGCCTGAACCAGCTTTCCACTTGCCCTTACCACCAGAAACATCATAGGGCTTTCCACGATACTGAGAACTCCTCTTCTCTTTCCCAATCTTATAGGCAGCATTGCTATCCTTCTCAAAAATCCTACAGCTGTCAACCAAATCAGCAAACACTCGAATCTTTTGGTAACCAATGGCCTTCTTGATGTCTGGCCTCAGACCATTTTCAAACTTGATACATTTGGAGAACTCGGCAGTAGCTCCATTGTAGTGAGGGTAGAACTTCACCAACTCTAAAAACTTTGCCGCATACTCGGCCACCGACTTGTTCCCCTGCTTCAGCTCTAAAAATTCCATTTATTTCTTCCCCCTGACATCTTCAGGGTAGTACTTCCTCATAAACTCCCTCTTGAAGATATCCCACGTGATCTCTTCACCAGCAGTCTCCAACCTTTGCAGAACCTCAAGCCACCAATCGTCGGCCTCCTCGGCTAACATGTGAGTACCATACCTCACCTTCTGCGCAGTCGTACAGTCCATAGCTCGAAAGATCCTCTCAATCTCCTTCAACCATGCAAGAGCCCCATCGGGGTCATACCTCCCCTTGAAAGTAGGAGGGTTCTCCCTCTGGAAAGTAGCTAGCCTACGAGCTCCAGCATCCTCGGCGACTTCTGGCGATTCCCATAGCATTTGCCATCGCGTCCAACGCAGCAGCAAGAGCAGCGTCGTTCCTTCCGCCCCTTCCAGCCATCACACTAAACATATAAACAAGATCGATTCAGAACGAGCCACAAGACTCGAGGATTTGGAAACTCAAGACTAAACACTTGGTCGGACAGACCGAACTTTTGCTCTGATACCACTAATGTAACACCCCTTTCTAACTAACTACTATTTAATGAATAAAATCAGAGTTTTCAAAAATCACTCACAAGAGAGTGCTACATTTACTTCATGGAAAATCAAACAAACATTAAGGGCGCAATTTAACAGTTAACAGTAAGATATATAGCACCTCGGCCAAAGGGCGAGTCCACAAAATCACATGTTTTGGTACATCAACATGTATCCAATCATCATCGCAGCAGAATACAACATATTCAAAATACATTTCTGAGTTTATAGTTAAAAATCAACTACTAGTCTACTCGGCCCCCAGTGCTACATATCAGAGCAAGACGCCATACAAGACTGAGTAAGGACGGACCTTCACTCGGGCACACCTGCACGTTGCCGACATAATAAGCAACATAAAAACAGAAGGGTGAGTCTCTAAACATATATAATAGGATATATGACAGACATCATGTTAGAGGAAACACCTAGAACTACCTCGGTTCATAAACAGCAAGAACACATCACCAATTGCATGATTATATGCATGAATGCAACCCAACTCCACGGGCATATGCATGAATGGATCCATTACTAATAAGACCGAAGTCTTCTGCTCACCAATAAGACCGAAGTCTTCTGCTCACCAATAAATGCACATGGTTTATGTGACACCATGAACAATGCACCATAACACATCATATACACCATAATAAGAAATAATGCATACTCAACAATAATTAATAGACTCACCATTGCTATTAATTATCTCACCATCACCAATAAGACCGAAGTCTTCTGCTCCCTAATAATTAATTTCCCATTAGGGACCTCACCAATTAACACACCTCCAATTATAGCTCTAAGGCTAGCATCACCCAGACATCATCAATAGTACTAAAGGCCGACTCACGGACATCTCTACATCGGCCCAATGACCCATGGTCGACTCACCAGACACCTCGACACCAAAGTATTGGACTAAACAGTCACTACGAGGACCACAACGTCACCTAGGAATAAAACGTCACCTAGGGACCAAACTGGCTACACCATTCAGCCACTTAAACGTACTCGGCACTAAACAGCACTCACAGTTGCGCCTGGCAGCAACCTGCGCTACACTGGCTTCAAAACAGCACCTCGGCACACTTACTTGGCACCTCGGCACACCTCACAATACCTCGGTACACTACCCTGCACCTCGGTTCACTACTCTGCGACACACTAATCTACGCTACACCTACCATTCAACGCACCTAGTCCTCTGTACACTCACCTCGGCGGATATACACTATCCTCAACAACAATTGCACTCCGCAACTATACTTAGGCATATACGCACGCTACACTTCTAAGCAACTACACCTCGGTATACCCACGCCTACACCTCCTACACTACAAGTCGACCCTACACTTAAACTCAGACACATTTACACTTCGTAACCTATACTTTGTCATACACTTCGTCACCTACAATCCGTCACCTACGCTCTGACACTTACGCTCATCACTTATACTTTGACACACTTGTGGTTAGGCAACTACACCTCGGCTCCTATGTCTCTCTATGCGCCTAACCTGCCTCTTCCTTCTTCTCTTTGGCTCTCACACTAAGATCAAACTTAAGCACAACCACTACACACGTATTCCTTCAAAACTAGTCCGACACTCATCAAGATACTCAACGAAGGTGACAACACCAACAATACCTCACTGGGACTGAGAGTTTCTCAGCTCCGATTCCTCTCCTTGGTCTCTCATATGACCAACTCATCAACAACCCATCACAACTTCACCAAAATAAAGCAAACACAACATCAAACACACACCAAGGACACAAACAGTTCAGAAATAATTTCTAGAGTCTAACTCACACATAACACTCATCATATATACACCATTATAGGTGAAAGAGAGCCCCCTTACCTCAAAAGATTGAAGAAATAGTACTCTCTCCACCAAGACTTCCCGATCTATCAACAATCAGCTCCTCCTCCTTGAATTTGAGCTCTTCCACGCCAAGATTCCTCTTCTTCTCTCTAAAAGCTTTGCACTTCTCTCTCTCTAACTTTACTCTTTGACTTTTCTTTGAGTTATGTTGCAAATGAGCTTCTTCTCCTTCGACACTTGACTTAAGGCATGCATATGGACTTCAATGGATCACGGGCCTTTAATGAATTCATGGGCCTCTAATTTCACCTCCTCCATTACTTAAACACCTCCTAAATGAAATAAAACTTCCAAATTAAGTACTTGACTTAATTAAAATGTTGTAAGCCTTAAATAACCCAATTAAATAAATAATTGAACTATTTTGGGGCGTTACAACTCTCCCCCACTTAGAATATTTCGTCCTCGAAATTTTACCTGAATCAAATAACTCTGGATATGATCCTGCATCTTACTCTCCAGCTCCCAAGTTGCATTCTCACTGGCAGCTCCCAACCAAACTACCTTTACCAACTTGATCTCCTTCCCTCTTAGAATCTTCACTTCTCGGTCCTCAATTCTAATCGGCATTGTCTCAACAGTTAGGTTATCTCTCACTTGCACATACTTCCTCAGTTGAGACACATGGAACACATCATGCAAATTTGACAGATTAGGTGGCAAGGCCACCCGATAAGCAACCTTCCCAACTTTCTCCAAAATCTGGTATGGCCCAATAAAACGAGGAGACAACTTCTTAGACTTCAATGCTCTACCAACGCCAGTCACCGGGGTGACCCTCAGGAACACATGATCATCGGCTTGAAATTCCAAATCTTTCCTCCTCTTATCATGATAACTCTTTTGCCTACTCTGTGAAGCTTTCATCTTCTCGCGAATCTGCTTTACCTTCTCAGTAGTCTCTCGAACGATCTCTGGTCCGAGCACCACACTTTCTCCCGACTCATACCAACACAACGGAGTCCTACACCTCCGACCATACAACGCCTCAAGGGTGCCATCCCAATACTAGAATGATAGCTATTATTATAGGTAAATTCAATTAAAGCAAGATAAGAATCCCACACACCACCATGCTCAAGAACGCAAGCCCTCAACAGATCTTCTAACGACTATATGGTCCTCTCGGACTGACCATCAGTCTGTGGATGATACGCCGAGCTCAAACGCAGGTTAGAACCCAACGCAGCTCAGTCTGTGGATGATACGCCTTATCTGAAACACACACATAACACTCATCATATATACACCATTATAGGTGAAAGAGAGCCCCCTTACCTCAAAAGATTGAAGAAGTAGTACTCTCTCCACCAAGACTTCCCGATCTATCAACAATCAGCTCCTCCTCCTTGAATTTGAGCTTTTCCACGCCAAGATTCCTCTTCTTCTCTCTAAAAGCTTTGCACTTCTCTCTCTCTCTCTAACTTTACTCTTTGACTTTTCTTTGAGTTATGTTGCAAATGAGCTTCTTCTCCTTCGACACTTGACTTAAGGCATGCATATGGACTTCAATGGATCATGGGCCTTTAATGAATTCATGGGCCTCTAATCTCACCTCCTCCATTACTTAAACACCTCCTAAATGAAATAAAACTTCCAAATTAATTACTTGACTTAATTAAAATGTTGTAAGCCTTAAATAACCCAATTAAATAAATAATTGAACTATTTTGGGGCGTTACAATGTACACCATGGTTTGCTGCAGGACTGATATCTCTCAAGCTATGAGTGTCACAAGCAGGTACATGGGGAATCCAGGCAAGGAGCACTGGCAAACAGTCAAATGGGTCTTGAGGTACTTGAAGGGATCTACAAATGTAGGTTTGGTCTATAGCAGATACAATGAAGCTGGCATTGTGAAGGGCTTCGTGGACTCTGACTATCCAAATGACATTGATAAGAGGAGGTCCTTAATATGTGGCCTTGTCTACAACTGAGGCTGAATATGTGGCGCTTACTAAAGCTGTGAAAGAAGGCCTGTGGGTGCAAGGTCTTGTTGCTGAATTGGGAATCAGTAATGAGAAGGTTTGTATCTCTTGTGATAGCCAAAGTGTTATTCAATTGAGTAAGAATCAAATTTTCCAGAGACATCATTGAGAAAGGTGAAATTGACATCATCAAAGTTCACACTAGTGAAAATCCAGCTGATATGATAACAAAACCCGTCCTTGTGAGCAAGTTCAGCTGATATGATAACAAAACCCGTCCTTGTGAGCAAGTTCAAGCACTGTCTTGACTTGCTTGGAATTGACACCAAGTGATCATTAGTGTATTTGGTTCTAGTTCTCGTTGCCAAAGATTGAAAATTGTTCTTTTGATTGGAGTATTGTACCAAGGAGATTTGTTGTCATTGGTACAATGTTGGGGTGCGAATATTCTTTGGGCTAATGGATTATTGGCTCGACCCTTTCTTTGGGACCTGGATCATGAGCCGGTTCGGCCTGCTCATCGGAACGGCTATGCATTTGAACCGCGATACATCATCAACCCGTGGTTGGGCTCGGTCAACTCGGTTGTTGATTCAGTCAACTCGGTTAAATATGTTTTTGCACAAATAAATTTCGCATGTTCCTTATCAAAAAATACTAATTCTGGGGATCAAACCCCCCACCTGATGAATAATGCTGCGCCAACTTACCATCTGAGCTGCCGCTTTTTTTGATAAAATATTGAAATGTATTATATTTAAACCAATCTTCCTATTTATTTCAAACAAAAAGCCTTTTTACCTATAAATGTTATGATGTTATGATATATATATATATACTAGTTTGCAGGACCCGTGCCAGCACGGGTAAATATATTATGATCTTCGTGTAATAGATACCTCGACACCGTTAATTCGCCTATTAGCAGATGTGCCTTAGAGGAGAGGTTTTGTGGTTTTTTTTTGTTCATATAGTACAATAACACCAATCATGCATTCAACTATAGAAGACTCTTATTCTGTGATAAGTTGAGGAAAAACCAGTTCCGACACAATTTTAGTGTTGTATAATGTAAGTTCTGTGGTAGCGTAACAGCAAAATTAAATGCAGATATAGGTCTTTTTTACACATTGTGTGTGAAGCTACACCCACTCGATTTGTTATTAGGATACTATGGTTATATGATACCTTTGTAAGAATGAGAGATTGGTTAGAGTAAATGTCATTGCAAAGCAGTATATTAAGAACGATTTTTTGAAAATTAAGTGATCTCAGTATGAAAGGCACACACAAAAAAAAACTTCGCATTTTCTTTAAAATCCCTAACTACTAATCTATATGTATCACATATGTGAATCACTGTATTTCCAAAAACACATATGTATGTGTATTAATAAACAAAATAATGGACTGAAGAAAGAGATAAAATAGTGAGACCTTAATGTTCAATAAATTAGATAAGTTCAATAAAATATATTTCCTTATGCTTAGTATTGCACATAATAATAACTGAGCTATGTTAATACCAAGAACAAAATTTTTGTTAAGATTATTGCATGAAAGTACATACATATAGTATCAAGTTAGGTTTGGCCCTTATAGTCGAATGAAGGATACACAGTTGAAACATATTATTGAGATTAAAACTCTTCTATGTGATCTATGTGCAGTATGTACTTATAGAACATCACTGATTTATATGAAAACTAATTCATTACAGTGTTTTAAACCATTGATTTTGTCACCTCTTTGTCGACAAAAACTAAATCGACTGCCACAGGTTTGTCACCACCTCTCGCCGTGTACACGTCCCACTTTCTCAAGACCCTCACAACAACGGTACATGGCTCTTTGTCTGGGGAGAGATTAGCGACGCTGACCATATGCATGTGGGGAACAATCACGCTGTTCTTTCTGGATGCCATTGCGAAACTCTACTTGGGTCTTGATCCTTTTGTAACTCAACGTCGGACGAAGGAGCTGTGATATTTCTTTTAAATCTGTAATAGAGATATTGCCTTTTCTATACTATGCTGGCGCGTGCGGATTTGTTTAGGTTTATGGGATAATGCATATGAGAAAATCACTCAATTTATCGTTGCCAGTCAGTTATAGGTGCATTAATTGCAAAGTCAAGTGGGTGTTGACTGATGCAATAGACCTGCACACGGTAATATAATTTGATTTTGTGCTTAATATAAAATTACCACCTGGCTATATTTATCCTTCAGTCAGATCATGGCAGTTACGGCTTGATTACTGAATTAAATACGTATAATTGAAAATATCCCAGCTTTAATTAACAGCGTTAATTGCCTTTAAACAAAATTCAAAATTTTCGGCACAACTTTATTGCATTAAACACATTTGGAAATTTCCTAGCAACAAAGTTTACGTTTAGAAATGTTCCTGCGTGTTGGGTATTGCTTTTACAATGTGTTGCGACATCATTTACAGATGGTTCGCTCGGCTCAGTGGTTGAATGTGCGGCTGGGAAGTATAGGGTCCCGTGTTCGAGTTCTATTGAGGCCGGGAAATTTTTTTTGGTTAAAATATAATTGATCACAATGGGCGTAGGGGTCGGTGGTAATGATGTGTAAAGCCACGTATTTATCGTGGTCTACGTGGGCCTTTCGACTTGGATGCTTAGGTGGTAACATTTCGTGATTTAAATTACTTATGATATATATATATATATATATATATATATATATATATATATATATATATATATATATATATATATTGAATATGAATAAATTTTATTCGCACCGTGTAACACCCTCATATTTCTATCTAGTAGAAATACTAAAATGTACCTAATGACATACATCAGAGTATAAAAATTCCTGTCTCAGATATTGATTTGACCAAAAACTCTCAAATCCAAATCAAAGAGTCGTAACATAATATAGTCAGAAGTTCAATATCCCAAAACAAGACAACAGCGGAAACGATTACATAACTCAAATACAAGTTCAAGTTATAAATCGAAAACAAAGATACAAGGGAAAAATCATAACTAATAATAGAAGAACTACGTCTTCAATATCCTTCTCGAGCACGCCATCCACCCGTGCCAGAAAGGATCTTCTTTCCCTGCTTCTCTGAAAAACAACAACATTTGTAGGGTGAGACAACTTGTCTCAGTGAGTCTTACCGTGACCCCTTACTATCACTCGGTCCATTTATAAAACCATAATTAGTAATGATGTTACAACCTAAAGAAGCTCGAGTGACAAAAATAATTACAATATATAATCAATTACTTGTGACTTGTCACCTACAACCTAAAGAAGCTCGAGTGACAAAATCACAATATACACATTTAAAAGTTTTATCAATTCTAGTACATCACCAAAAACACATAAGGAAGCATGGGTGAACCCCAACATAGCCAATAACTGTACAACTCTTAAAGGCGGATAGCTATAATTTTAACATGGGGGCCTAGGACCAGGGCGCATGACTTCCCTCTCCTAGTGTACTAAACGCATGGAGGTCGTCACCTCAATTCGATATTTCTTATATATCGTAAAACGTGGACCGGTTTAGATGAACATAATCATCCCGAGTCAATTTATAAATTAAGAAATGGAACATTTTGTTCAATTCACTTTCCATATATACAACCATAACTCATTCTATGATAAGTTATAATATCAATGAATTCATGAAATCAATCCAATCAACATTTAAGTTATAAAACATTTGGTTCCCACACGTACTCTAGGTTTTACGGTTTTTCGAAATATTCATAACATTAACCTCTTAATTCAAAACCACTTTGGATATGTATCAAAAGTTCTAACCAAAATTCGCAGAGCTTCCTCTCAAATATGGACATCCCAAAATAATACATTTACCATTTAACGAGTCAGACATCAATTTGTTCGAAAATCATTAATTCCCGCACATATACAAAATTTACTGTTTTTCAAGAGATTTGTAAATTCAACCAAATCAAACCAAACAACTTACAACCACATCCAAATCATAACAATATCATCCTTATATAATTATAATTGGTTAGGAAAATGATTGGAAGAAGTTTGAAGTCGAACGGAGCGCAGAAACGAATTTTTGGTAATAGGTGACCTGAAGCTGGCACGACCCGTGCAAGAAGTTGCACGACCCGTGCTGACTGTGCAGAATCCCAATTTTGCTCGTTCTTGCCCCGTTTCGCTTTCCGTTTGAATCCAATCGTTCCCCCAATCCAATTTCAATCACAAAACAGATGATATATCCACATATTCAGACCCAAACATTCCAACATACAATCAATTAAAATAGTAGTTTCGTTATAATTCTCAAAACACAAAATTTTCGAAATACCGTATTCGACTCAAAAATTTACGAAATGCGAAATTTTGAAAACTCTTCAAACCAATCACACAAGAAATTAATCAAAAATCCTAAACGTGAGTAAAACTCACCTATCGTGATGAAAATCACGAAATACCGAAAATTCTCGAAATCCAATCGTTCCAAAACGCGAACTCAACACAAATTTAGCTCCACCCACCTTCCAATCGAAACCCATCAACTGCAACTCCTCAAAATCAATCCCAATCCGCAACCCAAGCCTTCCAAAGCCTTAATCTTGCTTCCCTTAGGTTCAAAGCTTCATCTTCTCCATTTGAGCTTCAAGCTTCAACAATGGTAAAACGAAGACGAGTAGAAATTAGGTGATAAAACTTACACCATTAGAAAGAGGAGGAACCCTTACCAAGTGAAGAATTGAGAGAGATCTTCTCCCTTCTTTCTCTTCTCCCTTCGTTTTCTTCTTTCTCTTCTCTCTCGGTTCTCACTTCTCTCTCTGTTTCTATTTTTTTTTTCTTTGTTCTCACTTTCTCTTTCTTTCCTTTCTTTGTTTCTTTGACTTTTATTTACTTCCTTTCTCTTATTCCTTTTATTTGACCCAAAATTAATTGGTGGGTCAAGGGTTAATTGGAGGAAAGACCTAAATGCCCTTGGCTCACAAATCTCACTAATCCTATTTTTACCCCAAAACTCTTACATCCAATTAACACCATTTAATCAATAAAGCTATTTAATCCTATGATTTAACGATACTCCTTAATTTCGAGACACACTCATATCCAAAATGTATCTTATTATTTACTTGAATAATAAAACATTCGATAATTTCTTAATTTGAAATTAACGAAATTAGGGATGTTACAATCACCCCAACTTGAAAAATTTTGTCCTCAAAATTGAACAAACATACCTCAAGAGAACAAATACGAATATGTAGTCCGCATCTCGTTCCCCAATCCCACATAGCTTCCTAGACCGAAGAACCATCCCAACCACTTAACAATTGGAGTTGTTCTCGTCCGAAGCATCTTCTCTCTACATTCTATGATATGACTTGGATTGGAAAGGTATTTCCTCAATTGGAATACGTGAAACACATCACGTAGATTGGACAATACAAAAGGTAAAGCTATACAGCACACCACTAGCACAATACGCTCAATGATTTGGAAAGATCCAATATACCGAAGACGATGTTCTACTGTAACAATGATTGATGAAACTCTTACAATACGGGGTCACCAGATTTAACTCTAGTCGTCTACTCCTTTTGACAACATATTTCTGTTGAACAACTCTGAGCTATCTTCCCAGTTCCACACTGGTTTATCCAGTGGTTGCAACAGTCCAGCAGTCTTTTGATGCTAAGAGAATTCCATTTGAAATTTACATGGTTACCAAATAAAGAAAATTCTAGGAGAACAGTTTCGTCCACTTGGAATCCATCAACCATAGCGATACAAGGATCTACCGATCTTAAGTATCAAAATATTCATTAAATTAGGGCTAACTCATTAATCATTAATGGTAGTAACGATAAGAGTTACTAATGCAGCTTATGAACCAACAATCTCACGCATGACAGGTAGATTATGTGTCAAAACCCGTTGACGTTGTTTTATTTAATAGAAACGACATGAAAGTGAACCGATTACCTTCCATGCAAAACAACACTTCTTGATCGATTCCTTTTTGAATACCATAGATATCGTTACATTATATATAGCCAAAGCCTCATTACAATATCGCAGATATTTCTCGTACTCTCCTCCATATTTACAACCTAAATGCAGTTTACGCTTATCAATATTATATACTTCAAACAACCTCATCATCATTGTCCTCGTAATCATCATTTAAGGCATTGACCTTAACCTTCCTGTACTTTTCCTACATGGTTTCCACTTCCCCATACAGTTTATAGGAACTTGATTAACATCTTTTTATTCCATTCCCGAAAACTCGTTTCCCATCAAGCTATGTAATGGACATGGCCGCCGATAACTGGATGGCACTCATGACCCGTTATTTGATTCTAAGAAATGACCGCGATGAAGGAAAAATAAAATATCACATGTGAGGAAAATATACTCAAGCCGATTTATATATATTACGAGGCACTCGACGCACCTAAGAAATCACAATTCAAAGGTTTAGCATTCAACCTCTTCTCTCAGTGTACATTCAGAACAATGCGGAGATGTTGATCATGATCCACAATGGACTTAGTGTACACCAAGATGTTATCAGTGAAAATTTCAACAACTAATCCAAGTACGGGTGGAAAAACTCGGTTCATGTAATCCATGAATACCGCATGAGCATTAGCTAGACTGAAGAGCATCACTACACACTCGTAATGTCCATATCTAGTATGGAAAGCTGTCTTCGGGATAACTAAAGCTCTAACCTTGAATTTAAAGATAACCCGACCTTAGACCAATCTTTGAAAACACTACTGCACCTCGAAGCTGATTAAGCAAATCGCCTATTCTTGGCAAAGGATACTAATTCCTAATGATAACTTTGTTCAACTAGAGGTAATCCATACACGACCTCCTGCTCCCGTCTTTCTTTTCAACAAGTAACACTGGAGCACCCCAACTTGTAATAAACTGGGGAACATCACCTTTCGGTTTTATTGGATATAGTACTATTAGAACTTCGGGTTAAACTCTGTCACTACTGAGTGTTCAAGATCTTGACTCACAAGTGGGTAAAGGTTATGTAAAAGTTTCTTGAAAAAGTTTGAATATGAAATAATTTTCTTACTTACCCATAGGAGTTTATTTATTCACTAACCCAAAATACTAATAAGACGTATCTTCACCTAAGACGTATCTTCACCTCGCGACTCAGTCTTTGAATTCAATTACTAAATTCGGATGGTCTCCCACAGATGTATGGCTTTTCAGAGCCTATAAGTCAACCGACTATTCTCTTGAACTGAGTCTACTATTCATTCACTTAAGTATGAGAAGATCTAAACAATAAAGATCTCTCGCTTGATACATAACAGATTTCCTAGTTAAGTAAGACTTACTAGAAAATTCTAAACTTTGTTCCATCATGTTGTATTGTTGACTATTCTAGGCGGAACGTGCATATTTGGATTAATCACGGAGTTGAGCTAATTATTATAACATCAAAGAAATAATCAAAATAGAAGGATTCTTCCACGGAATCAAACAGGCACGAGATAATGCTTCCAGCGTTGATTCCGAGAATAATTCTCACTAATTTACTCATTCCTTTGGTCCCACAATTCTCCAAACATAACCATAACCCCTAACATATCCATTCGGTAGGGAACATGTCTTATCTATCGAGAAGTAAGGTGTTTAACACTTCGTTGATTCAGTCTTCCTATAGGACAACACCGCTTCCAATACTTTAAGTCATAGAAAGTTTCATCCTTGTAGTATACCTAGTATACTAGTAAAATACCTCATTGTTGTTAGCTTTTGAAAACTCTCCTAACTGCTGAGGGTATAGATATTTCTGACCATTTCTGAGAAATAAATCTCTTGGAACTACAATGATTATCATCATAAACCGGTGTTTAGGTATCTAATCTTAACGACTGGAAGTTCTCCTTCCACTTCCCAGGCCTCAATTGAAGTTATGGCCTACAACCACTTAGGGTAAGGCAGAAGTACATTTCAGAATACCATTGAACAATTAGTTCAAATCCTTCTTAGATGTGTAGACATCTTCGTTAGCTTTCCAACGCATCTCGGAACATAAAAATCGGAGTTCCGAATTAAAAGTTATAAATAAAACAAGTCGGAGAACTGACGAAAATTTCTCACAGACCAAGATTGGCTTGCTCATAATCCCAAGGTAATAATAAGGTTATTTCGGTTACCATAACCTACTAATCTCATCTTGAATGGAACTTGGTTCAGAAACCGTAATCGGGAACTGACTCCATCAACATTTGGTTCTGTAGCCAATACTGAAATTGCACTACAGCTTACTAGATCGGATTCATGACATTTCGAAATGTTGCTTTGAGGAAAAGAACCTGATCAATACTTGCAGTTATCTAAAAGAATGTTTCTAACTGCGACATAAGCTGAGGTTTACTCTAACCATAAGGTAAGGTTATCATAAAACCGTATTTCGATGGCATGCATCGACTCAATCAATGGTCAGGATTTCGGGGTCACAATTACTCTTAAGATATTATACGATACTGGCTTTGTTACTGCCCAAAGGCTTTGCTTAATTGTAGTTCCCTGTAGAACCTACAATAGCTTCCACTGCAATTCTACAATTGCACCGAGTTCATTGAATGAACAATCGCCCATAGTTTCCTCGAACCAACTTGGCTGCCCATTGCTTGCTTCAGAACACCATATGTAGCCCTCTGCTTCCTCTACGTGCTCTGATAAACCGAGAAGGCCAGAATTCCTATGGTTTAGGGTTTGGACATTTTCGGGGCTGAGGCAACTAACTGTCATCGTTCTCAGTAACTCACATGAAACATTGAGTGGATCCTGACTCAATACTTCACATAATATACTGAAAGGTTCTGACATTTAATTGTCTAAGTCCCTAAGCTGACTCAATCTAACCTTTTGACCACAAGGTCTCTACGTCCGACGAGGTCGAACAACTCTGATACCAAAATGTAACACCCTCATATTTCTATCTAGTAGAAATACTAAAGTGTACCTAATGGCATACATCAGAGTATAAAAATTCCTGTCTCAGATATTGATTTGACCAAAAACTCTCGAATCCAAATCAAAGAGTCGTAACATAATATAGTCAGAAGTTCAATATCCCAAAACAAGACAACAGCGGAAACGATTACATAACTCAAATACAAGTTCAAGTTATAAATCGAAAACAAAGATACAAGGGAAAAATCATAACTAATAATAGAAGAACTACGTCTTCAATATCCTTCTCGAGCACGCCATCCACCCGTGCCATAAAGGATCTTCTTTCCTGTTTCTCTCGAAAAACAACAACATTTGTAGGGTGAGACAACTTGTCTCGGTTGAGTCTTACCGTGACCCTTACCTATCACTCTCGGTCCATTTATAAAACCATAATTAGTAATTCAAAAGAATTACAATATATAATCAATTACTTGTGACTTGTCACCTACAACCTAAAGAAGCTCGAGTGACAAAATCACAATATACACATTTAAAAGTTTTATCAATTCTAGTACATCACCAACAACACATAAGGAAGCATGGGTGAACCCCAACATAGCCAATAAGTGTACAACTCTTAAAGGCGGATAGCTATAATTTTAACATGGGGGCCTAGGACCGGGGTGCATGACTTCCTCTCCTAGTGTACTAAACGCATGGAGGTCGTCACCTCAATTCGATATTTCTTATATATCGTGAAAGCGTGGACCGGTTTAGATGAACATAATCATCCCGAGTCAATTTATAAATTAAGAAATGGAACATTTTGTTCAATTCACTTTCCATATATACAACCATAACTCATTCTATGATAGGTTATAATATCAATGAATTCATGAAATCAATCCAATCAACATTTAAGTTATAAAACATTTGGTTCCCACACGTACTCTAGGTTTTACGGTTTTTGAAATATTCATAACATTAACCGCTTAATTCAAAACCACTTTGGATATGTATCAAAAGTTCTAACCAAAATTCGCAGAGCTTCCTCGAAATATGGACATCCCAAAATAATACATTTACCTGTTTAACCAGTCCAGACATCAATTTGTTCAAAAATCATTAATTCCCGCACATATACAAAATTTCTCTTGTTTTCAAGAGATTTGTAAATTCAACCAAATCAAACCAAACAACTTACAACCACATCCAAATCATAACAATATCATCCTTATATAATTATAATTGGTTAGGAAAAGGATTGGAAGAAGTTTGAAGTCGAACGGAGCGCAGAAACGAATTTTTGGTAATAGGTGACCTGAAGCTGGCACGACCCGTGCAAGAAGTTGCACGACCCGTGCTGACTGTGCAGAATCCCAATTTTGCTCGTTTTTGCCCCGTTTCGCTTTCCGTTTGAATCCAATCGTTCCCCAATCCAATTTCAATCACAAAACAGATGATATATCCACATATTCAGACCCAAACATTCCAACATACAATCAATTAAAATAGTGGTTTCGTTATAATTCTCAAAACACAAAATTTTCGAAAAACCGTATTCGACTCAAAAATTTACGAAACGCGAAATTTTGAAAACTCTTCAAACCAATCACACAAGAAATTAATCAAAAACCCTAAACGTGAGTAAAACTCACCTATCGTGATGAAAATCACGAAATACCGAAAATTCTCGAAATCCAATCGTTCCAAAACGCGAACTCAACACAAATTTAGCTCCACCCGCCTTCCAATGAAACCCATCAACCGCAACTCCTCAAAATCAGTCCCAATCCGCAACCCAAGCCTTCCAAAGCCTTAATCTTGCTTCCCTTAGGTTCAAAGCTTCATCTTCTCCATTTGAGCTTCAAGCTTCAACAATGGTAAAACGAAGACGAGTAGAAATTAGGTGATAAAACTTACACCATTAGAAAGAGGAGGAAAAATGGAAGAGAACGGTACCAAAAGCCCCTTACCAAGTGAAGAATTGAGAGAGATCTTCTCCCTTCTTTCTCTTCTCCCTTCGTTTTCTTCTTTCTCTTCTCTCTCGGTTCTCACTTCTCTCTCTGTTTCTATTTTTTTTCTTTGTTCTCACTTTCTCTTTCTTTCCTTTCTTTGTTTCTTTGACTTTTATTTACTTCCTTTCTCTTATTCCTTTTATTTGACCCAAAATTAATTGGTGGGTCAAGGGTTAATTGGAGGAAAGACCTAAATGCCCTTGGCTCACAAATCTCACTAATCCTATTTTTACCCCAAAACTCTTACATCCAATTAACACCATTTAATCAATAAAGCTATTTAATCCTATGATTTAACGATACTCCTTAATTTCGAGACACACTCATATCCAAAATGTATCTTATTATTTACTTGAATAATAAAACATTCGATAATTTCTTAATTCGAAATTAACGAAATTAGGGATGTTACACACCGAGTCATGCGGGTTAATTAGTGACCCTTCGATCCGACCGTTGATCCATCAACCCGATATCCTGACCAGGTCGATGACCGGTTCGAGTTTAATAACATTGTGTTCTCTCACTAGTGGAAAATATGGATTTTACATCAGCAAATTATGAGCAAATTATCTATATCGGTTCCTGTCTAACCCGATATGGAAACTCTATTTTACTCTAATCCATATCGGCTCCTATTCAAACCGATATGGAAACTCGATTTTACCCTAAAATTTGTTCTTCCTTTTCTCTCTCAGTCACTCCCTCACGACTCTCACAACTCTCTCGCACTTCTTCCTTTTCGTTCTTTCTTTCTTTTCGTTCTCAGCCCTCTCCCTCTTGTCGCTCTCGAGACACCGTTAATTTGCTTTAGATCTGATGATTTATGTTGCTTTTCTCTTCAGGTTATCAATGATCGTGAGACTGGAAATCCATGAGGGATGCGATCGAGGGAATTAACGGCCAAGACATCGATGGCCGTAACATCACCATCAACGAAGCTCAGAGCCGTGGTAGCGGTGGTGGCGGCGGCTATGGAGGTGGTGGTCGTCGTGCTCAATCGCGCCTCCACCATCCTCCTCCGCTCTTGCTCGCTTTGCTCCGCCTCCATCTCTCGCTTCTCGCTAGTAAGTTTTGAAACTAACCCATTGTGGTTGTGTTGAATGTTCTTCCAATTTGTTGCAAAAAGAAAAACCCTAACTCACCAAAAGCAAAATACCCTAACTCACTATTGATCTAATCGAAACCCTAACTCACCCACTTTCTCTTGAGTGAGTCATGTGAGTTACTTGTTGGTTGTTAGTACTAGCAGGGGAGAAGAGGATTCTCAACATAGCGAAATTCGGATGCATATGTCCAAGTGCTCGATTCTAACTGGTAATCGTGTTCACTCGTAACTAAATCCGCTAAGAAGGTGAGTTTTTCGTTGATTATGCTTGTTGCGTGTTGGTTTTTTTTTTGTGGTAATTGTTTATGATTAGTTTTGGTTTTGGGAGGTGTGGTTGTGCGGGTTGTTGTTTCACGAGAAATTGTGTCTTAGGGAGCGGATGAAGAAGAACACGGGGATATGAAGATATGACGAGGTTAACTTATTTGAATGAACCGAAGTGTTGTATAATCTTCATAGGAGATATGCACTCAATGATATCTATGTGAGTGTTAATTGAGTTTTAGATGTTCGATTGAGGTTAATTAATAATTGTGAGTTTATTTATGAGTGTAGATTTTTGCAATTGTAACTCTATTATTGGAACAGTTGAACAACAAGTTCTTGAAGTAAGCTATTCTTGAACCCAAATCAATTTGTTTCGAAGTTTCAATTGTTATTTGGCATTGATATGGGATGCTAATGTTGCTTTTGCTTGATTCAGTCGAATCCACTTCTAGAGGCTTTGGCAATGCAAGGACTGTTAGGAATGACAATTCAAGGTGAATTTGGTTCTCTTTTTCATGTTTGATTTTTTTCCCACTCCATTGCTTGCCTTTTATGTTGCATTCCATCAAGAATAGATGATTCTTAGAGAATATGGGGCATGGGTGGGATAGGAAAAACAACCCTTGCTACTGCTCTCTTCAAGAATATCAGAAGAAAATTTGATGTAGGTTGCTTCATTGCAGATGTCAGGGAGGTCACCGGGGAAGGAAACCAGGGTCTGCTACAGTTACAAAATAAGATTCTTTCTGAACATAAAAGGTATGGTAATTGAAAATTTAAGCCAAGGAAAGGCCTAAGCTTAATTTCCATGTTGAATGAACACATACTACTTATAACTCATTTCTTTCATAATTTCATTTGTGTATTTCATGAACAAAGTTGGTAGGATTATCGAACTTCCAAAGCCGTAAGAGGCAATTGAAAGCGGTAGAGATAAGAACAATTCTTTGCATCACCATTTGAATATAATGTGAAGCTTGAAGAAGTGGAGTCATTCTTTGGTCAATATGGCAAGGTAATATTAGCACTAGTGCCATGGTTTACATTCTTCCATTATGATAGAAACTGAATATTAATTGTGTAAAATATGAATTATAATGAAGATACTCTGTTGGATTTGGTTTTCCAAAACATAGACATAATTACAATAGTTTGGAAACAGAACAATCACTTTAACACACCAAGAGTTCCATGGCTTGGATCTCTTCCTCCCAATATCTAATTCATACAACTTTTGGATCACGGAAGATAATTCTATTTCCTTATTCTACACACAGCCCTTATACATAATCGCCTAATTAAAATAATCGCTCCTAATGATAATGCTTGCTCCTAATAATAGTAAGCTCTTTGCACCTATTAAAACTAATCGCTAATGGCAAAGCACAAAACAATTATTTTTGCCCGATCTCTTATAAACATTCTTTACATGAGTTCTAATTCTAACACATTATAGCCTCAAAGCATTGTGTCTCCTCATGAGCTAATCACGGATGTAGCGGTCACAATAATCTGCATCACTTGTTTTATGTTTTAGATCAACAAAGTGTCCGGTTGCCCCCGCCATGTTGGAGACAAAAAAGTTTTCTGTGGTACTGCACTTGTTGAGTTTTCTTCGGATGAAGAAGCAGAACAAATTTTGAAGCAAAAATTGGAGTATGCAGGGGCTGAGCTAGAATTAAGGCCAAAGTAAGAATGCTTATACTGATTCAATTCCTAGTCATGGCTATTGATGAATTTTAACAAAATCAAGTTTTTGTTTTCTGTAAATTAGATAAGTTTCTGATATAGGGAAAACAAATAGAAGATAATGTTATCAGTCAACGCTTTTTGCAAAGGAAATTGCAAAAGCATTGTCAATTATTATTTTTATATATTAAAAAACTTATTTGGTGGTAGTTTATTTAGAACCAGTGATCGTGATGTCTATTATCTATATATGCATCTTGTCTAATATATGCATGTTGTCTAACATTATTTATGTTTATACAATTCAGGAAGGACTTTGATTCAGAAAGAGAAAATGAATTAGAAAAGCATAAAAAATTCCGTGCACCTGGGGATTCAAATCATCATGAGGATAACTCAAATGCAGAGGCGAAGTAAGATGCTGATATTCTTTTATTCGCTACCCCAAACCAAAAAAAGGCTTATAAAATAATTCTAACAACCCTTGCTACTGCTCTCTTCAAGAATATCAGAAGAAAATTTGATGTAGGTTGCTTCATTGCAGATGTCAGGGAGGTCACCGGGGAAGGAAACCAGGATCTGCTACAGTTACAAAAAAGATTCTTTCTCATCTGAACATAAAAGGATTTCTTAACCAATGCTGGAACCTTTTGTTTAGTCTGCTACAGCCACTGATTGAATCACTTATGATTTGAGTAGTTACTAAGGATTAAGACATTATGCATATGCTTACTCATTAGCTGCTTCTTGTATAGTCGTTAGTAAAATATAGATAGTGTGTGTATTAGATTAGTTTTTTGTATTTGGATATGGATATTGAGTATAATTTGAGATCTTTGTATTTTTATATAAATATTGTATTTGTTGAGATTTTGTTGTTTGCTGTATATCCAATTGAGGAATTTTTTATTTTTTTTTAAAGAAAAAGACTTTTCATATCGGTTCCTTTAAATAACCGATATAAAAAGCGATTTTCAATATAGGTTCAACTAAGAAACCGATATAAAAAAAGCGTTTTTATAGGTTTAAAAACTGACTTTCCATAACGGTTCTACTGGGAACCGATATAAAAAACATTTTCCATATCGGTTCTTTAACCGATATATAAAGCTACTGTTTTTAATATCCCTTTATCTATATCGGTTCTGAGGAATCGATATGAAAAGCCTTTTTTAATCGATATAAAAAGCCTTTTTTCTAGTAGTGTCTACACTCTCAGCAAACTGGAAATGTTGTTGAAGACCGTTGCTCTGTTGAGTTGAATCAGTTACCATCTCGTAACTGATTCTGTTGGAGTTCTCTGTATATATGTTCATCTATTCTCTGCTTGTAGTAATTTTGAGTGAACATTTGAGGGTCAAACACCGAGTGATAGAGAGAGCAAGATCGAGAGAAACAGAGTTCTTGTAACACATTCCAATCTTCATAGTGAAATTCTTTGAGCTCGGATCCAGTCCCCCAGAGTAGGAGTTAACTCTGAACAGTAGTTTAAGCACTGAGAAATTAATTGCATTTGAAAGTGTGAGTGGGGGATTAAAATGGGTTTGGAGCAGGGTATTTATTTGTTGGTTTTGTTTTGGTCTTCTAAGAGTGATGTTTCCCTTTGGCTGATTGTGTTAGTTACCAAATTAACTAGATTATCTTTACTCAAAGTGTTAAGCGCCACCGTCTTTGGATCATGGTGATTGTTGTGGAGTCCGGAGAGAATTACCGAGTTATCACATAAATGGATCATCAAGAGACTTAGACACCACATGTCTACCCAAAACCTTAAGGTATTAGGTATATGGGTCTTCTCTCTTATATAACTCATTCCTAGCCGATGTGAGACTTAGCTACTCACACTTGAATTTTTCACCAATGATCAATCACATTCATAACTCTCTCTAAGACTACAACGGCAGATTAATATTATTATTATATACTATAGTTTAATAATTATTACTACACAAGACGAGGATAACACTAGCAGCAAACACAGACAGTACAGTACACAGCAGCATGAAGTGATTGATTAGAAGATGTATGAAGGAAGGAGTTATACATGATGATGATGATTAAAATAAAATGAATAATTATTGTGGTGGAATAAGGACATTTCCAATGTTGTTGTGCCATGGATCAGCCAAGTGAGTAGCCAAGTTCTCCAAGGGTCCAGTTCCAGGGTAAGCTGATTGTTGAACACAGATACCAACAAAAGCCAACAAAGCAAGACGACCATTCTTAACTTCTTTCACTTTGTATTCATGAAACTTTTTAGGGTCTTTTGAGTAACCCAAAGGATCAAAAGCACCACCAGGGTATTTCTTCTTCTCAGGATCTTTCTCCATGCTCCTTTGGTGCTCAACAAAAGCAATTGAAAGGAACTCAATGACTAGAATTGTTGGTAGAGTTCCCCATGGTACTGGGTTCCCTAGGTAGCTTGCTTGTCCACCTGGTAATGCTGCCCATTCTTGAGCCTTTACCCAGTTCCCTAACCCTAATGCCTCTGGTACCAATATCCCAGGCTGCAACCAACCATGCATGTGAGTGATTTATTATTATTAAAATAAATAAATAAATAAATAATCAGAAAACCAAGGTGCTAAAAAACGGTTCGTTACGCCGAAAATGACTGCGACAAAACTGTCTCGGTAGTGACTGTTACCGTGGCAAATAATTTTAATTAAATTTTGTGATTAATTCACATCATTGCAGAAAACTAAACAAAGACTTACAACAGCAAGCATAGCCCATCTGCAGTGAATAAGTTCAGACTCTTTGAACCTTTCAAGATTCTCTGGTACTTCACCAAGACGAAGTGGATCGAATCCAAAGTCACCAGGTGCTGAACCATCGAGATAAGGTGGTCTAGGCTGGCCTGGCATCCAATCAGCAGTCATGGTGAATCTTGAGGAGGAGTCATTTGAAGAAGCAAAGCAAGAGAGTGGAACACTTGAACTGGCGAATCTTGATTTTGAGGATGAAAGAAGAGATGGGAAAGCTGATATACCAGACCTCATCAATGTGTTACAAGCCATTCTTCTTCTTCTAACAAGACAACCAACCTTGAATATGAAAATGAGTCAGTGAAATTTGAGGTTGTCTTTGTGATTTGTTATTATGATGGAAACACATAGAGAGGAGAGATGTGTGGGAGTGGATATAGGCAAATCCAAAATTGGATTTCCATTGGCTAATCATCCTACACTCTCACTTCTTATTGGTCCACGTTCATATTTTGTACATCCACTTTCAATTTTGATGTTGTGGATATCTCTCAACTTGACTCTGTGGTCGAGGTTACATCACATGTCATATTTATTTACTTAAAAATTCTACAAACATACGCTCATTTTTTGTGTGGAAGCTATAGTTTATATTACAACCATGTTACATGGACAAATTTTTTTTTGATAAAAATAGACAAAAACCAACTTACAACATCAATTAATCAAGTTTTTTAGGTCATTAATCAAGTGATCAATTAACCAAGTTTTTAACAACGCCAAAAGCGTGAAAAAAACAGGCGCAGTAAAATGGTCTAAAAATTTTGGTTAATTCATGTTGTAAGTTGGTTATTGTCTGTTTTTGTCTGAAATTTTTGTCCAAATAACATTTTTGTTTATATTATATTAAAAAAACATTTTGTGTGTATGGTATCAAGTTAGAAATTATATTTTTTAAGATTTTCACATAAACCAACGTTTATTAGCCTTGACTTTTGTTAAGGAATGTTTAGAATTTGGGTTATTTATTTATTTATTTATTTATGAAAAATAGGTGTTGCGAGAGCTTTGTCCCTCAAATGCTCTTCATATATAGGAAATAGAGTGATAGTTCAGGGACTAATTTGATAAATTTTAAATAGTTTATAGGCTATTTATTAAATTTCTATTGTTCAAAAACAAAATTGGAAAGAGTGTAATAGTATATTACCTTTAACGAAGATCACTGCCAAGAATTGCATAAGTTCTTTAAAAAGAGCGTCATGGTCCGATTCGGGGTTCCCAAGGTAGTAGTCATAGACATCGACAAACAGTTTACTGATAAGAACTTCCGTGGGATCTTGACCGACTTATCTATCAATTGCGGGTTCACGTCTGGGGTTTGAGGCTGAAAACTAGGTCATTCTTTGGGGTTTGAAACGTCGCCTGAAAGAAGCCATAGGAAATTGGGTTGAAGAGTTACGACATGTGTTGTGGGCTTATCGCACAACTCCAGATTCCACGACCTGTGAAACCCCTTTCCAAAGTACTTATGGTACTGAGACAGTGATTCCTGTTGAAGTCGCTGAGATGACTTGGAGCACCGTTTATCCGAAGACTACGACAAAAAACCAACAGACCATCCAAGAGAAGCTCTACCTTATGGAAGAAGTTTAGGATAAAGCCACCTTCAATGAAGCCGTGATCAAACGGAAAATGGCGATGCAATTTAATCAGAAAGTTATCCCACCAGAGTTTGAAGTTGGCGATCATGTGCGTCGATGCACTGACGTCAGCTTGAATAACATATCTTTAGGGAAATTAGTTCCGAACTAGGAGGGTCCTTACCGGGTCATTGCAAAGACCAGGAATGGTGCCTATAAGCTCGAAACACTGAACGAGGAGATGACTCCTGTAACGCCCCAAATAATTTAATTATTTATTTAATTAAATTATTCAGGTATTGTATTGGTATAGTCATATTAAAATAATAATATGGTACTTCATTTAAATCAAGGGGTGGTGTTTAGTAATTAAGTAAGTGGTAGAAAGAGGCCCGTGACCCAATAGCCCATGATATAGACGCTAGGGTTAGGGCCAATTGCTCATTTAGAGAGCAAAAGAAAAAGAGAGAAAGAAGAAAAGGAAAATCGGCGCAAGGGAGAAGAGGGAGAGCGACGTCGCAAAGGAAAGAAGGAGAGGGAGATCATGTTGCGGTGGTTCTTTGGAGTTTCGTGGAAAGGATCTCGTATTTGGTAAAACTCTAAGGTAAGGGTGGGGTTCTTTCTTTATAATAGGGTATATGATGGGTGTTATGTGAGAGATTAGGACCTATGATGTTTCTTGATTGAATTTAGTGCCTATATGATGTTTGATGGAATGTATTTCGTGGTATGTGCAATTTATTGGATGATTGATGATTTAGGCTCTAATGTTGGCGCACCTGGCGCCGATTTCATGTTGTGTTGCGTTTTAGTGCGCCATCGGCCATGGCGCAAAGCGTGCTCGTGTTGCTTGATGTGTTGCGTTTTGGTGCTGCCACTGGGCGCCAAAATTGTGTCTGATGTTTCTTGCTGTGTTGCGTTTTGGTGCTGCCACTGAGCGCCAAAAGCGTATGTCTCGTGTTGCTGGCATGTGTTGCATTTTGTGCCGCCATCGGGCGCCAAAAGCAGGTATCGATGTTGCTGGCGTGTTGCGTTTTGGTGCTGCCACTGGGCGCCAAAAGCGTGGTTCGTGTTACTTGTTGTATTGCGTTTTGGTGCGCCGCCACCGGGCGCCAAAATCGTGGTTCGTGTTACTTAGCGTATTGCGTTTTGGTGGTGCGCCATCGGGCGCCAAAATCGTGTCTAGTGTTTCTTCTTTGTGTTGCGTTTTGGTGTGCGCCACCGGGCGCCAAAAGCGTGGTTCGTGTTACTTAGCGTGTGCGTGTTGCGTTTTGTGTGCGCCATCGGGCGCCAAAAGCGTGGTTCGTGTTACTTGCTGTATTGCGTTTTGTGTGCGCCATCGGGCGCCAAAAGCGTGTTCGTGTTGCCCTCTCGTGTGTTGTGTTCTGTCCGCCACTAGGCACCGATGTTGTGTCTGTGTTGCATGTTGTGTTGCTTTTTCAGGTTGCCCTTTGGCGCCAATTCTGTCTTTGCCGTGTTGCGTTCTGTGTTGACATTGTGTTGCTGTAACACCCTAAATGATTTAATTAAGTAATTGATTAAATTATTTAAAGTGTTGCACTATTTTAATTATATTAAATATAATATAGTGTTTTATATTTAGTATTTTATTTTTAAATAGAAGGGAGTGGTATTAGAAATACCAGAGCCTGCTGTTTTGGGCCCAGAGCCCAAGCCCAATGACTTAGGCTCCTAGGGTTGGTGCATTTCGCACCAAAGGAAGAAACAAAGAAAGAAAACGAAAGAAAGGGAGAAGAGAGAAGAGAGAACGGTGCACCAAGAGAGGAGAAGAGAAAGGGCTTGATCGCAAGGGAGAAAGGAGAAGAGGAAAGCTCCATAATTCTTTGTGGTTCTCAGACGTGACTTGGTGAGAATCAATTTCTACGGTTAATTCGAGGTAAGGGGAGTCTCACTCTATAATAGAGGAGATAATGAGTTATATGTAGATCATAGGTCTTGTTTTATGTTAATTGATGATTGTTTGATGTTTTGAACCATTGAATTGGTAAATTGCATGTTGAAATCGATTTGGGGCTTAATTTAGGGTTTATAACATGTGATTTCGTGATTTGTGGCGTGTTTGATGATTGAGCATGAAATTGATTGTTGTAATGAGAAATTAGGAGTATTAGAGTGATTATGGAGTGATTTGATTTGGGAGAATTTGGGAAAATTGGGGTTTTTGAGGTTGGGGCGCCAAAGTGCTAGGAGTTAGGCGCCCTGTTTACTGTTCACAGAGTGTGTTGTGGGTTTGTGTAGAAATGCCACTGCCAGGGCGCCATATTGCTGAGAAAATGGCGCTCGGGTTTCTTGTTCACGTCTTTGGAATTGTGTGCGAGTGCAGTGTGTCGTGGTGGATCGGGCGCCGAACGTGGGTGTTTTGGTGCACAGGGAGTGAAACTTAGCGTTCTAGGCACAATTTCCGTGCCATCTTTTGCATTCACCGCCCAAATCCAATTTTAAGTGTTTTGGCTCGAATGGTTTTTCGTTACAGTGTTATTTTACAAATGTCGGTGGGGTGGCTTTGTGTGTGTAAATGGGGTGGGTTGAGTGAAACTTACATTTTAGGCATATTTTATTGTGCCATATTTTGTATTTACCGCCCAAAAACATTTTTAAACAATTTGTTTGAGTGGTTTTCTGTTTTCATGTGTTATTTGAGAGATGTGCTAGAAGGCATTCTTTGTGGCGCTATAAGTGTGCGCTAGGGGTAGTTTGGGTGAAACTTAGAGTTCTAGGCATAATTCATCGTGCCATATTTTGTATTTACCCCAAAACCTTTTTGAACATTTTGGCTCGAGTGGTTTTACGATATCATGCGTTGTGTGCTCGGGTGGTGTGTGGGCGCCAATCTGTCTTTGCCAGGCGCCTAATCGGCGCTCGTGTCTCGAGGCGTGTCTCGCTTTTGTGTCGAAGTTTGTGCTCAGGATCGTGTCTTGTGGGGCGCCAGATTGCTAGAAAAGTGGCGCCAAAGGGGCCGTGTGTTGCCTGCAGGGGCCTAAATTGCCGAAGTTTCGCGCGCTAGTCTTTGTGTTGCACCGTGGGCGCGTAATGTGGGGAAATGGCGCTAGTCTTTGCCTTGTGCCTAAGTGTGTGTTGTTTTGATCCCTAGGTGACAGTGGGGTCCCTAGATGACTGTTTTGGTCCTAAATGGTGGTTTAGGTCCCTGAGTGGGTTTAGTCCCATTATTGTGAGTAGTCCTTGGGACTTAATTATGTTGAGTTTGTATCTTGAGATGACTGAGGATGCCATGGGGGCATGAGCCGGAGGGCCAGGCCGTGGGGCTATAAATGAGATTAATAATGAGGTAAGAGTTAGTGCGTGAATTGAGATATTGTAAATGTGTTTGTGTTGTATTCATGGAGTATCATGCATACATTCGATACGTGATCGCGACGTTTATAAACCGATTGTCAGGAGGAGGGCGGTGGAGGCGAGTCATGAGGACTCAATTTGATAATGAGACTGCCGGAGGGCAAATGGTACCACATGCATAACTACATTGCATACATTCACATGAGCATATAAATGTTATTGAGTGATGATTGGTATGATTGATTGTGCTGTGAACTATGACGGTATATATTGCCTAGTATCACTTTTATTATATAGTTCGAGACTCACCCTTTCTGTTGTTGTTTACCACAGGTAGTCATGAGTGAGGGCTTGCTACCTTCACTACTTCCAGTCAGTGGCTCTGCTCGTCACGTAGCACCTGGGGTTTGGGGTTATGAACTTTAGTTTGTTTTGTTTTGCTCATTGTTGAGCTTATGAGTATTGTTTTGAGACTGCTGAGTACCATTTTGAGATGTAGTTTATATTCCGCTGTATGATATGAGTTACCCCACGTTTTTGTTATGGTGTTATGTATTGATACCTTTTTATGAGCTGAACCGACTGTTTGAGTGCTTTTAAGAGAGGAGTGTAACGCTCCATTTAATGAGAAATAATTTTTTTATACTCTGATTTTTATTATAAATTACCGGGTAGAAATGGGGTGTTATATTAGTGGTATCAAAGCAAAAGTTCGGTCTGTCCGACCAAGTGTGTCTATTTGTCATGTTGTGTATGACGGTTAGGAGTCTTGAATTAGTTCGAATGGTTGTTTATCTTTGCAGGTGCTAGGTTGATATGGCGAGAAGAGTTGATCTTTGACTTCTTTGAGGCGTTGCAAGCCATAGCACAAGTCATGGGGCCGCAGCGAGAAATCGAGACCGTAGTCTGGCAACATTCCGAGAGAACCCCTACCTTGAGGGAGGTACAACCGGATGGTGCATTGACTTGGGTGAAGGAGATTGAGAGGATCTTGGGGTGATTAGGCAGACCGATGAGCGAGAAAGTCGTCACAGTACACATACTTTATCCGAAGAGGTCGATGGAGTGGTGGAGACCGGTGAGAGGTTGGGTCTTCTTGCGAGAGGAGATCACTGGCCGTGTGTTCGAAGGGAATTCTTGAGGAAGTATTTCCGGAGGGCGTTAGAGGTTAGAAAGATTTGGAATTTCCTTGGTGAGGCGGGAGTATGTCTCATTCTCGAGTAAGCCGCCAAGTTCACGAGTCAGCTAAGTTCTACCCCCATTATCTTCGAGGTGAAATTTGAATTCTCAAAGTGCATTAAATTTGAGAATGGATGAGAGGTGATATCAAACAGTGTAGGGTATCAAAAGATTAGAGTATTTCTTGATTTGGTAGGCTCTGGCTGCGGGATTTATGAGGAAGGCAAGAATGCCCGCTCTAGGGTCATGAGAGAGAGAGGGGAAATTTCATAACGAGGGTAAGCCATATGGAGGCGTCTCACGACAAGGGAAAGCAGAGGTATGCGGGTAGTAACAAGTATCTTTGGTGGAGGCAGTGTCCGCGAGGGTAGGAGATATCTTTGAGGGCAATAAGCCAAGTGGGGAGATGCCCCATCCGATGTTGTGTGTTTCAAATGTGGTCGGTCAGGTCACAAGGGCTTTGATTGTAGGATGGGGGCAAAGATATGCTTCAAGTGTGGGAAGAATGGCCACATGGCATCCGAGTGTGATCGTAAGGAAGCTATGTGTTTCAACTGTGGTGAAGCGGGTCACATTAGCTCCAAGTGCACCAAGCCAAAGAAAGAGAGGTCTACTAGGAGAGTATTTGCACTAGCAGGTTCAGAGGGACCCAATGATATCAGAGGTACATGTTTCATCTATGGTACACCTTTAGTTGCTATTGTTGACACGGGTGCTACGCACTCTTTTATTGCTTCTGTTTGTGCTGAAAAGTTGAGTTTAGTTTTGTCTACTATGGAGAGAGGGATGGTTATCGACACTCCAGCTAAGGGTTCGGTAACTACTTCTCTAATGTGTGCTAGGTGTCTCTGTCGGTCTTGGCGAGAGATTTTCCGTTGATCTGATTTGTTTGCCTTTGGGTGGGTTGGATGTGATTCTGGGCATGGACTGGTTAGTAGATAACCATGTGCACATCAACTGTTTCAACAAGTCTGTTAGCTTTCTTCGTCCTGAAGAGGAAGAGTACATTTCTTTGTCTCTTTGAGCAATTGTGCGGGGGTAATGAAAGAGGGTGGACAATTTGTTTGCTTTGATGGCGTCTATGTCTGCGAGAACCAAGTGTAGTTGATGGGTTGCGGTGGTGTGTGAGTTCACTGAAGTGTTCCTCGATGAGATTCCTAGTGTGCCACGCAGAGAGGAAGTTGAGTTCGGGATTGAGCTTGTGCACAGTACTAGGCACGTGTCATGGCACCGCTCTGAGGATGTCGGCCACGAGTTATGCAATTGAAGAAGCGATTAGAGGAGCTTCTTGAGAAGAAATTTGTGAGGCCTAGTGTGTCACCATGGGGAGCTCCAGTTTTGTTGGTTAAGAAGAAGGATGGGAGTATGCGTCTGTGCGTGGATTACAGACAACTGAACAAAGTAACTATCAAGAATAAGTATCCACTCCCGAGGATAGATGATCTGATGGATCGGTGGTGGGTGCTAAGGTTTTTAGCAAGATTGACTTGAGGTCGGGGTATCACCAGTTAAGGTGAAGGATGAAGACATCCGTAAAAGCAAATGCGTTGAGCGAGGTATGGGCATTATGAGTACTCAGTAATGCCATTTGGTGTCACAAATGCACCGGGGTGTTTATGGAGTACATGAGTAGGATCTTCCATAGCTACTTGGATCGGTTTGTGGTTGTGTTTATTGATGATACGGTGTACTCTAAGTCCGAGGAGGAACACGGAGAACACTTGAGGTTGGTGCTAGAGGTCTTTGAAAGAAAAGAAGGTCGTATGCCAAGTTGTCAAAGTGTGAGTTAGTTTGCGTGAGGTGAGCTTCTTGGGTCACATTATTTCGGTGAAGGTATAGGCTGAGACCCGGCCAAGGTTGATGCGGTGTTGCGGTGGGAGAGCCCAAAGTCATTTGCATCGAGATCGGGAGTTTCTTGGGGTTGTTTGGTTACTACAAGAGGTTTATTGAAGGGTTCTCTAAGCTAGCCCTTCCATTGACTCAATTGACTGTAAAGGAAGAGCCTTTGTGTGGGATGTAAAATTTGAAGAGAGCTTCCAAGAGTTGAAGAGAGGTTGACTACGTCTCGGTGTTAGTGTTGCTGTGCGAGCAACCTTTTGTCGTGTACTGTGATGCTTCCAAGATGGGTTTGGGAGGTGTATTGATGCGAGGATGGGAAGGTAGTTGCTTATGCGCCCCGACAGTTGAGGACACATGAGAAGAACTATCCTACTCATGATTTAGAGTTACCGCTATTGTTTTTGTCTTTGAAGATTTGGAGGCACTATCTCTATGGTACCGCATTCGAAGTGTTCGGTGATCACAAGAGTCCGAAGTACTTGTTCGACCGGATGGAAGTGAATATGAGGCGAGGCGTTGGTTAGAGCTATGAAGGATTATGATTTCGGCTTGAACTATCACCCCGCAAAGCTAATGTCGTGGTGATGCTTTAAGTCGGGAAAACTTTGCATATGTCGGCTATGATGGTGAGGAATTGGAGTTGATTGAGCAATTAGTGACTTGAGTCCTGGTTTGTGAGGTGACACCCCGCAGTGTTAGATTGGGTATCTTGAGGATTGGGAATGACTTCTTGGTTAGTATCGAGACGCCTGAAGTTAGATGTGAAGTTGGTTGACTTCTTTGGTTCCGTGGTGAACAAATTCGTAGATGGGCATTACGAGTTGGATTCCCAAGGAGTGTTGAGATTCGTGACGAATTTGTGTCCCGATGATGCTGAGTTGAAGAGAATGATACTTGAGGAGAGCCATAGGAGTAATTTGAGCATTCATCCAGGTGCTACTAAGACGTATCATGATCTGAGGAAACTATTTTGGTGGCACTGGTATGAAGAGGATGTAGCACAATTTGTTTATGCATGTTTGACTTGCGTGAAGTCAAAGATTGAGCACGAGAAACTGCGGGGTTGATCTGACCTCTAGAGATTCCGGAATGGAAGTGGGACTGACATTTCCATGGACTTTGTCATTTGGGTTGCCAAATACTGTGAGAGGGTTTGACACTATTTGGGTGATTGTGGATAGGTTGACCAAGTCTTCCCATTTTATTCCTATCAACATCACCTATCATGTGCCAAAGTTGGCTAGAATATACATTCGGTGATTGTGAAGCTTCATGGGGTTCGAAGAGTATTGTGTCGGACGAGAGACCCGAGGTTTACATCCGAGTTTTGGGGAAGCTTGCAGGAGGCTTTGGGGTCCAAGCCGAGGTTGAGTTGACTTATCATCCTCGGATCGATGGTGAGACAGAGAGAACAATCCGATCTTTGGAGGATCTTACGAGAGCTTGTGTGCTAGAGCGAGGGAGGTGTGTGGGATACACATCTCCCAGCGATTGAGTTCACTTATAATAATACGGCTATCATTCGAGCATGGGATGGCTCCTTTTGAGGCAATTGTATGGGCGGAGGTGTAGGACTCCTTGTGTTGGCATGAGTCCAGGTGAGAGTGTTGTTCTTGGACCAGAGTTGGTTAGGAGACTACGGAGAAGGTGAAAATGATCGAGAGAGAAAATGAAAGAGTCCAGCAGTAATGAGAAAAGTTATCATGATAAGAGGAGGAAGGACTTGGAGTTTCAGTGGTGAGCATGTGTTCTTGAGGTCACGCCTATGGTAGTGTTGGCGTGCTCTGAAGGCAAAGAAGTTAACTCCAAGGTTTATTGGGCGCACGGATCACCGAGAGGTGGGAAAGGTTGCTTATAGGGTGGCGTTGCCGCCTAATCTTTCGAATTTGCACGATGTCTTCCACGTGTCACAGCTTCGTAAGTATATTCCAGACCCATCTCATGTGATCCACATGGATGATGTGGAGTGCGTGAGAACTCCTTTGTGGAGACTATGCCGGTGAGGATTGATGATAGAGAAGTAAAGGTGTTGAGAGGAAAAGACATTGCCTTAGTCAAGGTAGTGTGGTTGGGAGCTGCGTGAGAGTATGACTTGGGAGCTGGAGAGCAAGATGCGGGGGAGTCTTATCCAGAGTTATTTGACTCAGGTACGAATTTCGAGGACGAAATTTCCTAAGTGGGGGAGAGTTGTAACACCCTAAATGATTTAATTAAGTAATTGATTAAATTATTTAAAGTGTTGCACTATTTTAATTATATTAAATATAATATAGTGTTTTATATTTAGTATTTTATTTTTAAATAGAAGAGGAGTGGTATTAGAAATACCGGAGTCGCATTTTGGCCCGAGAGCCCAAGCCCAATGACTTAGGCTCCTAGGGGTTTGGTGCATTTCGCACCAAAGGAAGAAACAAAGAAAGAAAACGAAAGAAAGGGAGAAGAGAGAACGGCGCACCAAGAGACACTACAAGAATAAGCTTGCATTGCCACCAAACTTTGCCACGGATAACTGGTCGTCGCAAATTTGCGACGGATTTGCGACGAAAAGGAAATAATATGCTACGCGCGTATAATCTCGCTAACATTTGCCACGGACTTGTCTTTGGTCGCTAATTTGCGACGGACTTGTCGTCGCAAACCCGTGGCAAAAGCTGAATCCCAAATTAAAACCCACAACTATCTCGTGAAACCTCAGAATCACATAACCTTGAATCTGTTTTCGTTGCTCTCTCCTCCCACGACCTCACGCATCCCTCCTCCGTCCTCCACCGCTCTCCTCCGGCCTCCACCACCCTCCTCCGTACTTCACCCTCCTCTCAGTCGATAAGCTACGATCATACTCTCTCGTCGCGTCCTCTCTTTCTCCTCTCCCGGCGAACTCGGTCCTTCCTCCGGCCGCCACCGTTAAGATTGTCCTGGGTGTCGAGAGACAAAAGTAAGGTTTGTTTCTGATGTTCAATAGCTTGACACTATCTTTAGAAAACCCTCAATTTTTGGTTGAATCAAAAACCCTAACTTCCCTTTTGCTGATTTGCTTTAATCAAAAACCCTAACTTCCTCTTCTATTTCCTTTTGCCGACATTAAGTCTCCAAAGCGTGATTGATGCTTAGGGTATATCTGAGCTTGAGTTGAAAAAGCTAGAAGAATTGGTGGAGGCTCTCCAAACGTGATTGCTAACATTAGGTACTGAGAGTGATAGTGTTTATCTGCTCAGAGTCTCATTTATATTTTTTAGATTTTTACCATTTCATACATTCACGGTTGAGTCTTTCTACTTTGAGTTAGTTCGATATACAGAATATATTGATAATTCCCTATTACATTTTTGGTTTTATATGTTCATTTTAGAGGTTTTGTTGCCATCCTCTGTTATTTTCTCAAGACTTTATTTGGTTTCCATTTATGTTTCTTTGAAGGTTGTTAATACAATTGGTGATGCTTTGAAGTATCTTGATAATTCTCTTTCCTTTTGAAAGCTTGAGAATTTTGAAATCTTGCCATTTCTTTTTGCATAAATTCTAGTTTACAGTATGATCTTCATTATTCCTTTAGTCATATTTTTTTAGCCTATGTTTTTGTTCTAGTTATTATCTTTTTGTTGTGATTGAGCAAGTTGGTTTTGAAATAAGTCAAGATACTTGAAAGCTAGTCCATGATCTCATGACCTCGGCCGAATTGATCCGATCCTGTTTGAAATGTCTATTTTACTTGGGGATAGTAGGATTCAATTCTCATGAATTAGGATAGATATATGGCAAAAATTCAATTTTATGTGCGATTTTCCTATTGGCCCGACTAAGCTGTTTTCTGTTTATTTGTAAATCTAGGTTGAAGAGATTTGTTTTGAGTGAAAACTTGGACATCACAGAACCTCTATTTTAAACCATCATCCTGCTTTGTTGAACCAACACAGGTTTGTTTTCTCTGATTTTATAGTAGGAATGTGTGTGATGATGTGTTGTTGCTAGACTAGTTGTGCTTTAATTTGATAGTTTGAGGTCCTGAATGTCCGTGATGATGGGTTGTTGTGTAACAATTTTTCCTTTCTGTGTAATATATATGTGTGTATCCATATAAACATGTCAAAAGATTTTCAAATAAGACTACTATATTGATACTGATTGAGCAAGTTGGGTTTGTGATTGAGGAGAATTAAAGTCTCCAAAGCGTGATTCTTGACATTAGGTAATAATGTCTATTATTTAAATTTGATAGAGATTGTTAAGGGATATGGAATACTATGGAATCGGTGTTTGTGTGATTTATTCATGATTTGTGTTTGTTTGAGTGATTGGTGGGAGACTAGTCCTCTGGTTTAGTTAGTCCTTTTTACCGTTGCTAAATGCTAGTAATGCTTTGTAATTGATTCGAGTGCCTTTTGTTGTTGTGTTATTGAAAAGCTTATACAAGAGCTATTTACGTTTACCAATTACTTTTGCTATTCCTTGCTATTTGCTAGAAGCTTATACTGATAGCTATTTTTGTTTACCAATTACACACCATATGCATATTGATTGTGAGCTATACTATACTTGAAAAAAAAACTTATTTACAAGATTTAAAGTGTACTAGTGTATGTTACTCTTTTATTTTATTGCAAGTTTGCCTTTGGAGTCTCTTAAATGGGCTGGAATGTGATTTTTTGTTGCCATAAGAATGTTGATTGTGATTGGTTTTTGAAATATGGGTTTTATTAATGCTACCCCAATTTACAATATAACTTATTTATATCCGTTTTGTTTGTACTTTTTGTGTTATTTTCAAAGTTTTGATTTGATTTTGATTTTCTTGTGTTATTTTCTTTACATTTAATGCTCAAATGTGGTAAGCCTGATCTCACAAAATAGATTAGGAATAGATAAGGTGAAACACATTCACATTTCTTTTTGGTGAATTAGGGGCATTGCACTGTTACGATATATAAACTAATTGACACAAGTTGTCTTTGTTAATCAATTGATCTGTTTTGTTAATCAATTATATGACTAGGAGCTTTTAAAATTTTGTCTATTAGCTACTGGACCTTTGCACCATTCTCACATAAATGAGGAGGCTGATTTTGTTGTAAATAGCTTGTTGTGGGTTTTGATAATAGTTGTAAATAGCTTTTGTATTTAGTTGCCATTGAAATTATTTATGTTTTGATTTGGACTATGCTATGCTAAACTGTCTTGTTAGAAACCATGAGTTATATAGGTGTGACTGTGATCCTTTTGATTTACTTTCGCATTCTTTTGTGAGATTCTCAAGTAGGTGTTCTTGCATTATATTAACCACATATAATTGTAGTTTTGCAAGAAATGATATATGCTGAATTAGAAGAAAGAAAAAGCCTTGAAATTGTTTTAATATTCTTGTGTTTAGTCTTGTTAAATTATCGCCATGCCTTTTATAATGTCTTATGTGGCTATTATCCCTTTTTAATAGTGCTTATGTTAACCGATATTATTATCGAGTTTCTATATTATCAAGTTTCTATGTGTTAGAACCCGTGATGGAAATAGAGAGAAGAAAAATGTGATTTTATTGTATGATGAAACATGAGCAGTAACATGGAGAAAGATCTCTTTTCCAACGCTTTTCCGTCACAACCAAGTTACTCTCTGTTTACTAGTGCTTACAAGTTTGAAATGAGCTCACTACCCTCATGTCCCCCTATTTATTCATGTAACTAATGCCCTCGCTCTAATTGTCAAAACTATCCATTTTATCTGCCCTTTATTCTTTCAAGCAAACAAACTTGTGTACTAATAGTGTCTATGCCCTAAAACCAAACAAGCTTGCAATTTTCAAATTGATTATGATGATATTATTCTTAGAGTTTCTTAAAGTTAATTTTTTTAACTTTCGAACTGTGCTTGTGTTTTGATTTGGATTATTTATATAACTTTCAAACTGTGCTTATGTTTTGATTTGAGCTAGTAGGTAAATGGCATCAATTTATAGTAGATTTTGATATAGCCAATTAGATATCTTGGCAAAATAGCTGGTGTCTGCAAAAAGGGTTCTATCCAAAAGTGATTCAAAAAGAAGTGAGATTTAACTTTCTATACTTGCATGTTTTGATCCATCATTATTTTTTGTGCTTGTAGATATTCTATTTGGTTGGATTCGGCTTGTTTTGCTTGGAGTCTCTTCTAAGCTTGTGGGTGCTTCAGGTGAGAGACCATTCTATTGATCTAGTATTTCCTATGCACTTGTAAACAATAGATACAATGCACACATGAAGATTGTGTTTTATTCTAACACATGAAGGAATTAATGAGTTTTAAGTTCTCTTACTTTGATAATTTTATATTTTTATTCATGTATATTTCTCTAGATGGCTTATTGATCATGCTTGAAGTTTATGGTTGTGTTTATGAAGTTGAAATTGATTTTTAGGTTGTGTTTATTATCATATTGCACTACTTGTAGTACATTTGCTCAAGGGCGTGAATTATGAGACAACAGATTATATAAATATATTAGATTATAACAACAACCCCAAAGCATTCATAAACTCTATTTTCTTAGTAAAAAGTCAAGAGAACTTTATGATCTAGTTACCAGAAAAATAGTAAATTAGAGAAACACATTGATGTTTATAGGAATATGTAGCTGTGAGTTCTTTAAAACTACCTAGCTAATATGATATGATATGAAAAGTAAAGAAAGCCATATCTCAGAGAATGAGTTTGAATTTGTAGTTGCTTATCTATGTTGTACAAGATATTGAATTGCACATTTGGGTGCATGTTAAGTTACACAAAATTATGTTTTTGTGTATGGTACCCTTTACTGAGGATAGAAAAGGAGGTATGATTTGCATTTTAGGTAGCTGTGAGTTGTTTAAAACTACCTAGGTAATATGATATGAAATGTATCAAGCCCCACTCTCTCTCGATGGGCATCCATCGTTTAAATTTTTGTCTTGTTCTCTCTCTCTCTCTCTGGACATAATTTCCTCCATGATATATTGACAATTTTAAACGTGCAGAATGGAATTTCCTCCTTCGCACCGCCTTTGGATGTATGATAGGTTGTTTCCAAAAAGAGCGGGTTTGAAACAATCTTTTGTAAATGGCGTGTGGGAGTTTATTCTTTTTGCAATGACACAAGAACAATTTAGAGTTGAAGGGGGGATTCGATGTCCGTGCGTCAAATGCGAATGTGGAAAGATTAGGAATCCAACGGAGGTCATTGATCACTTGAACAGAGTTGGGTTTAGGCCTAATTATTGATTTGGACGAGTAATGGTGAGAAAGGGTTTGATGTCGTCCCGTTGGTTGGCGAAAATTGCATGGGGTGCTTCAAGTAGTTACTGCGGATATAGGATGTGGTGAACAAATCAACTTGATGCGTAATATGGTTTGAAACGGTCTTGGGGTGAATGTGTCATTCGAGGAGCAACAATATGATAACATGGAAGAGCTTCCGAATGAGCAAGCACAGAGATTTTATAATCTGTTGTTAGATGCAAACAAACCATTGTTTGAAGGGTCATCTAACTCAAAGTTATCGATTTGTCAGGCGAAGCTTTTAGCTCTCAAATCATCGAGTAATACATCCGAGGTGGGAATGAACTTGATATGTGATATGATGTCGGGGTGACACCTATGAATGAAAATTTGCCAAAGAATTTTTACGAGGCTAAGAGGTTAGTTTCTAAGTTGGGATTGGAAGCTAGAAGGATTGATTGTTGTCAGGAAGGTCACATGTTGTATTATGACAATGAGTTTGGGAAAAATGATCTTTGCGCTACTTGAATGCAAATTTTGTAATGCGCCGAGGTATCATGCACGCAAAATTGGGACTAGTAGTAACAATAAACCAATTCTGTGAAGTCAATGTTCTACTTACCAATAACTCCAAGGTTGCAGAGAATGTTTGCATCCGAGAACATTGCGAAAAAATGACGTGGCATTTTGAGAATAGATGTCTGGTGTGTTGCGCCATCCGTCGATGGGGAAGCGTGGAAACACTTTGATCGGTACAACAACCTGAGTTTGCAGGCGGATCCCCGCAAGCGTTACGACTAGGGTTATGCTCCGATGGTTTTACCCATATACCCAAGCATCGGCCGCCATATTCTTCTTGGCAGATTATTATTGTTACGCCGCATAACCTTCCCCGAGATGTGTATGACTAAACCTTACATGTTTTTGACTTATGCGATGCACCGCCAAGAAAATCCAAAAGCGAGCATTGACATCTATTTAGAACCACTAATTGATGATTTGAAGAGGTTGTGGAATGGTGTCTCGACTTACGACACGCACGGAAGGAGAATTTTGATGATGAGCCGCTTTGATGTGGACCATTAATGATTTCCACGCTTATGGCATGTTGTGCAGTTGGCAAACTCATGGTAAATTAGCATGTCCACATTGTATGGAGCATACAAAGGCATTTACCTTGAAACACGGGGGTAAGAGTTCTTGGTTTGACTCGCATCGTAGGTTTTACCACATGATAATGCATTTAGAAGGAACAAGAATGCATTTAAGAAGAAGGAAGTTGAAAATGATGAGCGCCTCCACGATTGACTCGGGCCGGGTTTGGGATAGAGTTAGAGATTTGCCCAAAATCACAGATGATCCCCTTGTTTTCGATTTCATGGATATGGACAAACACATAATTGGACAAAGAGGAGTATCTTTTGGGATCTCCCATATTGGAAAGATAATTTATTGAGGCACAATCTTGATGTGATGCACATAGAGAAGAATTTTTTTGACAATATATTTAACACAGTGATGAACATAAAGGGCAAAACAAAGGACAATGATAAGGCGAGATTGGATGTTGCCCTTTCATCGCAATCGAAAAGACTTAAATTTGAAGCCACAACCTAATGGAAAGATGCTCAAACCCAAAGCGTGTTACTCATTAACAATCGAGCAAACAAATTCGGTTTATCGATGGATAAAAGAATTGAAATTCCCAGATGGATATTCTTCTAATTTGGCAAGATGTGTTGATGTGAATAAGAGAAAAATGAATGGGATGAAAAGCCATGATTGTCATGTATTTATGGAATGTTTACTCCCTATTGCGTTTAGTTCTTTACTGGCACATGTTCTAAATCCAGCTAAGCTGAAGTGAGTCAATTTTTAAGGATTTGTGTTCTGCATCTTTAAGAGATGTTGACCTTGTTAGGATGGAACAAAACATTTCATTCATTCTATGTAAGATGGAGAGAGTATTTCCACCTGGTTTCTTTGATTCTATGGAGCATCTCCCAGTTCATCTAGCATATGAAGCAAGACTTGGTGGACCAGGTTCGAAGACATGGTGGATGTATCCATTTGAAAGGTATCATTTTAAGAACATATTCATTTTTTCCCATTTGCGGTGAGTATAATTTTCCATCTAATCAAGTTGTTTTATAGATTCATGGGTGATTCTAAACGATCGGTGAAAAACAAGGCGAGAGTTGAAGGATCGATTTGTGCATCATACCTACACCGCGAAATAACCCACTTTTGCTCACATTATTTCACCAACTTCACTTTGAGAAATGAAAGATATGATATGCAAAATGATTGTGTTAGACACCCATTAATGTTATCGGTCTTCGGCCAATCTGGTCGCCATTCTGGGAAGGAGTCGATTCATTGGTTAACGGATGCGGAGTATAAGTCAGCTCATGTTCATGTGTTGAACAATTGCATTGAAGTTAAACCATACATTGAGTATGTATATCAATATTTTCATTCAATTAATTGTTCATATCTGTCATCTCATTTAGTGTGTATCATCTAATTTGATCAGGTCATTCTTGTTGTCGGAAGACGTAAGAGTTGATCAGGCATCTGTTCATATATATGAACATTTTCAATTATGGTTTCAAGAAAAAGTAAGTGTTGAGTTACTTGTTCCTCAACCTTAATCATGTGTTCCTTACGAAATAACTTGTTTGTATGTCATGTACATAGGTTTACTCACGAGGAACCAACTCCAATCAATCAACACTTGAGAAATTTATCGATGGTCCTTATACAAAAGTGAAAGAGTATCACACATTTTTCGTGAATGGCTACAAGTTTCATACCCACTCACGGACGAAAAACAAAGCAACAATTAACAAATGAGTCTATGTAAAAGGGTCAATGAAGGAGGTGAAGATGATTATTACGGTGTAATCAAACACATTTATGAACTACTGATTCGTGAGTTAGACTACGCTAAAAGCGTAGTGTTGTTTTATTGTGATTGGTTTGATCAAGTCGACTATAGGTACCAAATTGGATCCAAAGTATAATAGAGTGGACATACGAATGGACAAAAAATATCCAGCGTTTGATCCGTTTATAATGGCGAGAGAATGTGAGACAAGTGTACTATGTTCCTTATCCATCAACTCAAGAGACAAGCGAGGTTGGTGTGTCGCAATAAAGACAAAGCCGAGGAGTCGCGTTGAAATAGATGATCTAGTGGAAGATGTTCCTATCGTGCGGATGATATGTCACTTGTAAATGAAGTTAATGAAGTTGAACAAATTTCTAACTTACGTGATTTGGAAAGCAATGGTGAAGAAGTGGATCCAAACAACTTGGAAGAAGAGGACTCACATGAGGTTGTAGTTGATGTAGAAGATGAAGACGATGAAGATGAAGAATGGCCAGAAGATTAGATATATATAATGTGTTTGTGTTTGAATTGTGTGAATTGTTGTATCCAAACAACTTGAATTGCTTTTAATTCATGTTTGTCTTTGAATTGTGTGTGAATGAATGTATCCAAACAACTTGAACCACTTTGTAATGAATGTATCCAAACAACTTGAATTGTGTGTGAATTGTTTAATGATTTATTTTAGATGTAAATTTTATGTTTTTAAATTGTTTATTTGTGCTTATGTTTCATTTCCTCTACAGCATGGCATCAGGTGGAGGTGATTCGTCGCCACCTAGACCACCCCACGATCGTAAGGGAAGTCTATAGTTGTCCTCGTCGTGAAGAAAAGGGTGATACACGTTGAGAACACACGGCCGACTATTCGAGAGATGCCTACCACATCTACCCCTACACGCACACGCCCAAAGACATGCGTGCAGTAGAGTGAGATCATTGCAAAATCCTCCGACACTGCACGCAGCGGACCTGCTCCGGAGTTAGGTCCTTAGAGCGGACCTGCGGAGTAGGGTCCTACTGCAGACCTCAGAGTTAGGTCCTTAGAGCGGACTCTGCAGTTAGGTCCTTGAAGAGCGGACCTCTGGAGTTAGGTCCTTAGAGCGCACCTCTAGAGTTAGGTCTTTTGAGACCTCACGGAGTTAGGTCCTTAGAGCGCACTCTCAGAGTTAGGTCTTTCTGACCAGAGACCTCTGGAGTTAGGTCTTTCCATATTGGCTCTAGTTCCTCACCACGAGTTACTCCATCACCCACTCCATCTCCCGAGAGGTACATGGTCGTAGTGCATCTCCACGAGTGACTCCCCACTATCACGAGTCCTCAATATCGCATGGTTCCTACACCAGTTTTCATGTGATACCTACTCCTACCCCTTCACCCGATCGTCGTGTACTACTCGACCTCTTTGCCATCTCCGACAGAGCGACTTTCACACGGAGATGATGCGATACCCGATGGTGACCGGATGCATGATGTTGAGGGGGTGATGATTTGATATCGATGTTGAGGGGTGATGATGAGGATGAGATTATGTTAGTCGCGATCGGGTAGTCATCGAGGTTGAGGTGGAGGTATGTAAAGTTTTTACAACTTTGTTTGATTGATTGTTTTGTTATATATAATGTGACATAATCGTTTCAATTGTTTTAACTTAGCAGAGTTTCTTCCTTCAAGGCCACCGCAAATGCTATTCGACCGACTATTCGCGAGTTATACCACTATCCATGGACTAGTTGGTCGATCTTAATAAGGATGAGCGAGACCATTTTTTTAACGCTTTTAGAGTAAGTGTACATTTTAACACATCACAATGTTTGTCGTTTTTTTAAGAATTTGTGAAGTTATTTTATTTGATGTAACATTTGTTTTGTACATGTTTTCACAATGCGTAAGAGAGTTACTTGGCATAAATCTCGGGAGGCGCGCGTTGAGGATCTTTTTCATAGGAGATGTCTTTGATCGACTCAGTGATATGCTCGGGCGTGTCCGCATAGGGAGGCCAACCTACTTGGATGGGGATGGAGTCTATAATCACCTAATAAACCACATATGGAATGATCCAAAATTCAAAGATACGTGTGAGCGGAATAAGAAGAACAGGGCATCGAGAAAGGGTGGAAGCTTGCACGCTCTAGGTTTATCTCTATGTTGCAAAGCATTCAAAGAGATTGGTATATTTATAAACTTATGTTTTCCTTATGCAATATGATTACTTATAATTTACCATTTACAAACTTAAGTTATTAATTATAGGCCAAGAAGATAGGAGGAAGCCACATGTAGAAGAGCTTCATCACCACACTCACATTAGGAAGGGCACAAAGTAGTATGTAGAGGACCGCGCTCGCATTACTCGGTATAAAGAAGCTTCAATATGTTGTAACTCGGTATCACTTTGTTTATTGAACACTAGCTTGAATTTGTAAGTGCTAAAAGCCTAAAACATTTTAGTCTACTTTTGGCACTCATAGTTTTCGGTTTAAATGGTTTTTCTTTTGGGAAATACAGATATCCCTTAGCCTATAATACTATTTTAGGCCATCATCATTTTGTTTCTTTGCAATGATATCCATTGAGCCATAATTAGGTGCGCCTCATGTTAAAGATAAATGAATTTGTTTGATGTGTTCATTTGATGAGTGTCTTGATAGTTAGTGCCGATTTGGTTTTTTGACAATATGGGATTTTAGTTTAAATGGGTTTGGAGTGCATGCTTGTAATGATGGGAGCAATTATGTTGGGGAGTTTAAATGGGGCGTTAAACATGGATTAGGCGTACCATTTCAGTCGATTTCTTTTTGTTTTGTTTTGTTTTTTATTTTTCAGTTTATAATTGAATCTTTTTTTTTATCTGAATGGTTACTGTTTGATTCTTTACTAAGTGTGTAGGAATTGAGTGTAGAGTTGGATTAGGTTCTTTGGTTTCATTTGGTCATGAATTTGCCACTAGAATACAATACAACTTTGAACTGAAGATGTAGAGTGTTAACATTCTCAATTTAAGTTAGGTGTTACTTATTTGGTACTGTGATGCAAGGGGACTTTGATTTGCTGGTTGAAATTCATGTTAAATTCATGTGAATCCTACTAAGTTAGTCAGTCGCATTTCCAAAGTGTTGAAGGGAGAGTGTTGCTAGCCCTCCTCTTTCGAGAAAGCATTGATTTTTATGTGGGCAAAGTTGTAGAAATGTGTTGATCATAGTGATTCTAGACCCCATTTTGATATGAAGTCTTGGTTGTAAAATATGATAGTTATTATGATCTGGCTGAACATGTTAAATATGATAGTTATTATGATCTGGCTGAACAAACCTCTACCTATTTGTAAGCATATGTTGCAGAACAACAAATTTCATGCTACATTCCTTGTAAATCATTCACTTTCCAAGTTATTATGATCTGGCTGAACATGTTAAATTTGCTTCCCGTTCCTGCTAAAAAGGAAGACTTGTCTGAGTAGCACGTATATTATATCTCAACTCTCAATCAATTTTATCTGTAATGTACATATCCAGCTAACATACTTGGAAAGTGATTGGAATTTGGAATATTGAATCAGTTTGGGTTGTTATTCTGTTAGCAGGTTTAATTTTAATTTGACTTGTCTACTACTAGAGTTGTGTTTTCCCTGATTGCAAGAAAGAAAACTCTTCTCCAATTAAGCAAAAAAATGATTTTTCATTTTTCTTCTCATTATTTTCTTATGGAAGCTGTAAAGCATATGGTATTTCATTCACACGTAGCTTTATTGGACTATCTATATCTAAAGAAGAATTATGAATGTGCCTGATATAATATCTCATTTATTTTGACTATAATTATAACTTGTGCATTTGATAGGAGGAGTTTGTATTTGTTATCTCGATCGGACATACCGAGTGAGACCCTGTTGAGTTGGCTAAGTTAAGCGATTGTTGTGGGAGCAAGGCTGGCTTTGGAGGCCCTATAAGAGTCGTGTCTATGGGGACGGGAGGCATAGTTGGCGACAACTACGAAGCTTCGACGAGCGCAAGCCCTGTCTCCTGAGGCCCGTAGGATCATCCAAGAAATGTCACAGCAATTTGCGCGACAGCAGGAGCAAATAGCGCGACAGCAGGAGGAAATAGCACGACAGCAGCAGCAGTATGCACGACAGCAACAACTACTTGAATACGTATTTAACCATTCTGGGATTCCATTACCTCCACCTGATAGGCAGACGCCCGAGCAGAACCAGCCCGCCCAGCAGGACGAGAACGAAGATGCAGATGATGGAGACGGTGGAGATCATGGAGACCGCCCTTATGGGGAGGGTTATTGACGACATCTAGGTAATCTATGTTTTAATTAAGGTGCAAATTTTCTTAGTTTTATGAATTAATTAGTAATCATTATTGTTTTTGTTTTGTTAGGTATATTGTTCAGAGTTGGAGTTTACTAGACCTTAGTGTAGTTTATGTATGTTTGACATAAACTAGTGGTATGTTTTGATATATTTTGATATTTGGTATGTTTGACACTTTTAATATTAGTCTAGTTTATGTTTAACTAAGTTTGTGTTTTGGATTGACACTTTGAACATTACTGATATGTTTTGGTATTTGATATTTTGTATGTTTGACACTTTTAACATTAGTGTAGTTTATGTATGTTTGAATTGGTGGATTGAATTGGCAGGAAGTATTGCAAATATGAATGACAATGTACGTAGTTATTGTAGTCTGAATTGAATTGGCAGGAAGTATTGTGCATATTATTGTATTGGAGAGTATGGATTGAATAGCTAGGGAATTACTATTAAATTATTATTTTTTGCGTAGCGACAGAATTTGCCACGAGTTTTTGAAAGTTATTGTGTTTGCCACGGAATTTTGCACAATTTGCGTGAAATTTAAAAGCGTATTCAAAATTAATTGCCGCGGTTTTGCCACGGCTTTGTGGCGAGATTTGCGGCGGCTTTGCCACGGAATTTAAAAACAAATTCAAAATTATTTGCCACGGCTTTGCGGCGAGATTTGCGGCGGCTTTGCCACGGAAGTTTGCCACGGAATTGCGGATTTAATTTTGCCACGGACCCATTTGCCACGGACAATCCCGTGGCAAAGCGTTTGCGACGAGCGTTTTTGCCACCATTTTTTGGCCGTCGCAAATCCGTGGCAAATGCAAATTTGCGACGGGAATTTGTACGTTTGCCACGGAATTGTCCGTGGCAAATCACCGATTTTCTTGTAGTGAGAGGAGAAGAGAAAGGGCTTGATCGCAAGGGAGAAAGGAGAAGAGGAAAGCTCCATAGTTGCTGTGGTTCTTGTACGTGACTTGGTGAGAATCAATTTCTACGGTTAATTCGAGGTAAGGGGAGTCTCACTCTATAATAGAGGAGATAATGAGTTATATGTAGATCTTAGGTGTAACGCCCCAAATTTTATTAGAAATTATTTGTAGTTGATTTGATAGGGTAGCGGACCAAATTGGAGAGTTTTTGGCATAGGGACCACGTTGAGAAGGACTAAAATTGATGTTAGAAATACTTAATATATGATGATTATTATTATTATTATTAAAAGCAAGTTTCTAGAGAAAACCAAAGTTGTTATGGGAGGGAGGAAAAGTAGGAGGAAAAGTGGGAGGAAAAGTAGCGTATGGTTGAGAATTAAAAATCAAATTAAAAAGGGTTAGAGTGTTTATGCTCATTTAAATAAGGAGTGGGGTGTAGTAAATAAATGGGGAGTATTATAATTAAATAAGGAGGATATGAGAAAGTAATTAGGGGTGTGCAATTAAGGCCCATTGGAGTTAAGTGGCCCAAACCCAAATAATAAAAACATTAGGGTCTTAGGAGAAACCCTCATTAGAAGCAAAAGATCAAAAATTAGAAAGTGAGAAGAGGAAAAGAGAGGGAGCGCGCGGCTAGGGCTAGAGAGAGAGATCTTGCGTGAAGAATCAAGGAGGAAGGAAGAATCTTGGAGTGTTGGTGTCTTGGAGGGGGTTTGCTTGAGAGCTTTAGTGTTATCTCCTTCAAATTAACAAGGTATGGGGGCTCTCTTTCGTAGTTAATAATTTATAGAACATGAAACCATAGGGATTAGGTGTTAGGAAAAATTGTATAATTGATTCTTGGTGTGCTTGAACGATTGATTTGAATGACTATACTACTGTTTTCATGTTTTATGTTCTTTGTTTCTTTGTTTGGGAGATAAAAAGTTCTTTGTTTTTATGTTTTATGGTGCTGTTTCTTTGTTTTGGAAAATAAAAAGGGTGCTGTTTTTATGATTTATGTGCTGTTTGCTGTTTTGGAAAATAAGGGGTTGCTGTTTTTCATAAATCAATGTTGCTGTTTTTCTTATTGAAATATGAGCTGCTGTTTTTCCTAATAATAAAGTGTCTTTGTTGCTGTTGGTCTAAAAATAAAGTTTGTACTATTTTTGTAAAGTTGATATCTTTCAACAGGAACCCGATTGAGGTGTTCTAAAATGCGTTGGAAAGCCTATTCAGAGGCCTAACTGAATATTCTATTTTTAAGGCAAAATAAACTGTTTTGTGTCGTTGTTTATACAAATAAAATGCTGCTGTTTTCACACTATTTCATCTTTCTTTGTGTTTAGCGCGCAAAATCTCTTTGTTTTGGCGCATAAAAGGTGATGTTTCCTTCTAAATTTTAAATGTGTTGTTACTAAATTCTAAATGGGTTATTTTCTCAACTTTAAAGGTGGTGTTTCTTCCTAAATTATAAATGTGATGTTTCTTTCTAAAATCTAAAATGTGTTGTTACTAAAAATCTAAAGGTGTTATTTTTCCTCAATTTTTAAATGTGGTGTTTATGATGATGCGGTGATATAATTGTGATGGTTATGACTGTGATGTTATGATGATGTTGTGATATAATTGTGTTGGTTTAGTCCCTGGCGTTGACTTTAGTCCTTTGGTGTGGAATTGGTCCTTGGTGTTCTTTTAGTCCCTGTAGAGTTAATATTTATGGTGTCATATATTAAATGGTGATTATATTGTGGTGATGAGAGGTCTATGACTCTCCTTGGTGATTGGTGAATATATATAATTGTTGGTGAGCATATTAATGCATTAGTGTTCTGGTGTTATGTTGCATAGTCATGGTGTCGCATAATCATATGCATTTTTGGTGAATAGGCCTCGGCCTCATAAAATATTTTTGTGATTGGTGAATGCCCTCAAGGCAATTTTGGTGATGGATCCACATGCATATGCCCGTGGAGTTTTGGGTTGCATCTCATGCATTACATTCATTTTATGGTGACTGATTTGGGTGTTCATAAACTAATGGTGTACTTGACTTGATTGTATTTCTGGTGTACTTGACTTGATTGTATTTCTGGTGTACTTGACTTGATTGTATTTTGGGTGTACTTGACTTGATTGTATTTCTGGTGTACTTGACTTGACTGTATTTATGGTGTATTTGACTGGACTGTATTTCTGGTGTGCTAGCTTGCCTATTCTACTGTGTTTTCTAGTTTTATCTATTATGATCTATGTAAAGAGACTCACCCTACTGCGTCGTGTTGCCTCGTATGTCGGCAACCTGCAGGTGATGGTGACTGAAGGTGACTAGAGATCCTTCTTCTTGTATGGTCGAGTCGGCTCTGATACGTAGCACCGGGGGGATGTTTAGTTGTTATTTTCTTTATATTTTGAACTATTGCTTAAGTCGTTATTTTCCACTGCTGTAATACTTATTCCCGGAGTTTATTGGTGCTATGTATCCTAAGCTTTGGAGTTTTATTTTTAATTAATTAATTTGGAGTTTTGAAAGATGTTTTGTTTTAAATGTGACACCCTCGAGTGGTCGCACTAAAAATTTTATTGCACTCTGATTTTTCGAATAATTCAAATAGTAGTTACGGTAGAAGGGGGTGTTACAATAGGTCTTGTTTTATGTTAATTGATGATTGTTTGATGTTTTGAACCATTGAATTGGTAAATTGCATGTTGAAATCGATTTGGGGCTTAATTTAGGGTTTATAACATGTGATTTCGTGATTTGTGGCGTGTTTGATGATTGAGCATGAAATTGATTGTTGTAATGAGAAATTAGGAGTATTAGAGTGATTATGGAGTGATTTGATTTGGGAGAATTTGGGAAAATTGGGGTTTTTGAGGTTGGGGCGCCAAAGTGCTAGGAGTTAGGCGCCTGCATTTGCTCGTTCACGAGTGTGTTGTGGGTTTGTGCAGAAATGCCCTTTGCCGTGGCGCCATATTCTTTGAGAAAATGGCGCTGGGTTCTGTTTCACGTCTTTGGAATTGTGTGCGAGTGCGTGTGTGTCGGTGATCGGGCGCGAGCGTGGGTGTTTTGGTGCACGGGGAGCGAAACATAGCGTTCTAGGCACAATTTCCGTGCCATCTTTTGCATTCACACCGCCCAAATCCAATTTTAAGTGTTTTGGCTCGAATGGTTTTTAGTTCTGGTGTTATTTTACAAATGTCCGGTGGGGGTGGCTTTGTGTGTGTAAATGGGGTGGGTTGAGTGAAACTTACATTTCAGGCATATTTTCTTGTGCCATATTTTGTATTTACACGCCCAAAAACATTTTTAAACAATTTGGCTCGAGTGGTTTTTCTGTTTTCATGTGTTATTTGAGAGATGTGCTAGAAGGCATTGCTTTGTGGCGCTATAAGTGTGCGCGCTAGGGGTAGTTTGGGTGAAACTTAGAGTTCTAGGCATAATTCACCGTGCCATATTTTGTATTTTTACCGCCCAAAACCTTTTTGAACATTTTGGCTCGAGTGGTTTTTCGATATCATGCGTTGTGTGCTCTGGGTGGTGTGGGGCGCCAATCAGTGCTTTGCCAGGCGCTAGTCAGCGCTGTGTTCGAGAGGCGTGTCTCGATTTTGTGTCTGAGTTTGTGTCTCAGGATCTGTCCGCCCTGGGGCGCGCCATTGCTAGAAAAGTGGTGCCCAGTGGCCGTGTTGCCACGCGGGCGCCAAATTGCTGAATTCTGGCGCTAGTCTTGCATGTTGCACCGGGCGCCAGAATGTGGGGGAAATGGCGCCTAGTGCTGCCTTGTGCCTAAGTGTGTGTTGTTTTGATCCCTAGGTAACAGTGGGGTCCCTAGATGACTGTTTTGGTCCTAAATGGTGGTTTAGGTCCCTGAGTGGGTTTAGTCCCATTATTGTGAGTAGTCCTTGGGACTTAATTATGTTGAGTTTGTATCTTGAGATGACTGAGGATGCCATGGGGGCATGAGCCGGAGGGCCAGGCCGTGGGGCTATAAATGAGATTAATAATGAGGTAAGAGTTAGTGCGTGAATTGAGATATTGTAAATGTGTTTGTGTTGTATTCATGGAGTATCATGCATACATTCGGCTGCGGTCGCGACGTTTATAAACTGATTGTGAGGCCGGAGGGCCAGGCTGGAGGGCCAGAGTCATGAGGACTCAATTTGATAATGAGACTGCCGGAGGGCAAATGGTACCACATGCATAACTACATTGCATACATTCACATGAGCATATAAATGTTATTGAGTGATGATTGGTATGATTGATTGTGCTGTGAACTATGACGGTATATATTGCCTATTATCACTTTTATTATATAGTTCGAGACTCACCCTTTTCGTTGTTGTTTACCACGGTAGTCATGAGTGAGGGCTTGCTACCTTCACTACTTCAGAGTCGGCCGCTCGACACGTAGCACCTAGGGGTTTGGGGTTATGAACTTTAGTTTGTTTTGTTTTGCTCATTGTTGAGCTTATGAGTATTGTTTTGAGACTGCTGAGTACCATTTTGAGATGTAGTTTATATTCCGCTGTATGATATGAGTTACCCCACGTTTTTGTTGTGGTGTTATGTATTGATACCTTTTTATGAGCTGAACCGACTGTTTGAGTGCTTTTAAGAGAGGAGTGTAACGCTCCATTTAATGAGAAATAATTTTTTTATACTCTGATTTTTATTATAAATTACCGGGTAGAAATGGGGTGTTATAGTTGTGTTTTATGTTGCCTCTGGGCGCCAGGTTGCTGCCTGTGTTGCGCCCTGTGTGTGTGCGTTGCTTTTGGGCGCCATTTTGCTGCCAGTGTTGCACCCTGTGTGCCTGTGTTGCCACTAGGCGCCATTTTTCTGTGTTTTGTGCGCCCTGTGTGCCTGTGTTGCCACTAGGCGCCAGTTTCTGTATTTTGGTGCGCCCTACGTTCTTTGTGTTCTTCTTTGGCGCGCGATTCTATCTTGTATTGCGCTTGATGTTGCATTTTTGTGCTTTACTGCTGCATGTTGTGTTGTTGTTGTGTTGTTGCCGGGTGCCGATTCATGTACCGCATGTTGCGCTTGATGTTGTTGCATTTTTGTGTTGCCTGCTTGTGTTGTGTTGTTGTGTTGTTGCTGAGCGCCGATTCTCGCATCGTGTTGCTTGATGTTGCATTTTTTGTCTTTGCCTTCTGTGTTGCGGCGGCCGTGTTTCTTCTTGGCCTTGCCGGCCAGATCTTGTGTTGCGCCTTGATGTTGCATGTTTGTCTTTGTCTGGTTCGGTATTGTGTGTTGTTGTTGACTCTGTAAACCTTTTTGGTGTTGTTGGTGTTAGTGGCGATGTTATAACCGGTGATGTGCCTATTTTATTGGCTAAGGTGATAGGTGATGGGTCTATGACCATTCCTTGTTGTTGGTGTTGTTGTGTCAATTACATGACTATGATTGGTGATTGTTTCTGGTGCATTGTTCATGGTGTCGCATACAACTCATATGCATTATTTGGTGATATAAGGCTTCGGCCATCGAGCTATAGGTGATGATGATGATGCTCAAACTTGGTGATGATGCCCATAGTGGCTAAATTTATTGGTGATGAATGGTACCACATGCATATACCCGTTGGTGTGGGTTGCATCTCATTCATTTATTCATATCATCGGTGATTGTTTCTTGGTAGTTGTATGTCGATGTTGTTGTGAAGTGGTTGATATAGTTGCAGTAGATCTAGCATATTACTTATCATACATGCTATTATATTGTTAGATATCTCACCCCTTCTGTTTGAATGTTACCCCTATGTTGGTAACGTGCAGGTAATCACATGTGAAGGCTTGTCTACCTTCGCTAGTTGAGTCGGGTCGTCGCTACGATACGTAGCACTCCTCGGGGAATGAACACTAGTTTATTTGGTTGTCTTTAATTATTCGATTGCTGGACTTTAAATTGATGATGTTATGGTTGTACTTTTCCGCTGCGTAGTGACACTAAATAGGTGTTTTTGAGGGTTCATCCTATTTATGACGTGCTATGTATCACACTGATTTTATTTGGTGAATTTTGATATTAAAATTGTGAATGTTTTATTTGGTGAAAAATGTAGCATTCCTTGAGGGTGTAGTGAAAAATGTTTTTGAAACTCTGATTTTTGGTGTTAAATTTTCCGCTTAGAAAAAGGGGTGTTACAACTCCAAAGACTTTGAACGCCACAAAGCTGAAGAAGCATTTTAGTTAGGACGTGTAAATCCTAACATGTATGTCAAGAATCAAGTCCCCCATAATGAAACGACTTCATGAATTTAATTAATATGCCTTTTCATCTAAAGATTATTGGGGAAACCCAGCATAACCTAATTTGATGTCCATGTGTTCCTCTACCTCAGATTCGAGAGTACCAAGGCAGACTAAAATGTATTCTAGATTCGAGGATACTAGGGCGGGTTATGATAAAGCTTGTCGGTGGAGAGGTCGGCAAAAGATTGACATTACGATCATTTGCAAAATATCCAAACACCGAAGCATAAGTGTCACAACATTAAACAAAAGTCTCCACATTGAGATTCGCCGCACCCTTTTTGGAACGAGTTAGATCTGAGACGACAACTCGGTAAACATGGGAAAAGGAGGACGAGTGTCTCGCCCAACTTAACTTAGAAAGTTTTTTATTAAAGCGCATTGTAAATTCCAAACAAGCGTATAAATGAAGAAACAAGTATGAAACATGAAGAACATTCAAACCCCGAAGTTGGTGGGAACCACAAATCTGATTGAACCATCCCTGATTTAAACCGAGAAGTGTAATTACAAACATTACAAACATAAAGAAAAACTAAAGATTAAGGCTCAGCCCCACCATCAAAATGCACCCGCATGCTTGTGGAACTCCACAAGCTTGCCCTCGTGCAACACGTAATTCTTCCTGAGTTGGTCAGTCACTATCGAAACCCCTGGATTAATGGTTAGTACTTGGCATTGGTGTTCTGAATGGAGGATTTGTTGACTTCCTAGGCCATCTTAACGACTTCCTTCCTCTTGGCAATATCCTTATCTCTCATTTCCTAGGCCGCGACAAGCTTCAATTCCAACTCCTTAACCCAATCTTGGGCGGGCTCTAACTCCTCGACCTGACTTTGGAGAGAAGAGTTGGCAGTATCGAGCTTGGAGACTTTCTTCTCGGTTTCCACCCTAGTCTTCACAGCATCAGACCCGACTTGTTCAGCAAGCTTTATATCCGCCTCGACTTTCTTAAGAGCCTCCTTAGTCAACTTAAGGGCATCTTGCGTCGAATTCAATTGGGCAAGAGCCTCATCCTGCTCCCGCCGGGCTTCAACCCACTCCTTCCGCAATTCAACACAAATTACATTGCAGTTTATATTAGGTTTCCCTTTCTTGTCTTCCAATTAACTCTCCAATCGGTCCATATAAACATAAAGCCTCTTACCTTCCCGGCGCAGCTCGGTGTCGACCTCGTGCTGCTGCAAAAGTCCGGAGCCGAAGTGTCCAACTTTGTTTATTACTGTGAAGGGATCCTGGTGGAGCTCTTCTAAGTCGACCTTGCCGAAGTGAGCAAGCGTGCCTTTAGAAGGGTCATACAGTTTGGCTATCACCTCCTACCGGTCTCACAACTCTCTCCTCCCCATGGCCTTTTGCATGGTGGGGGATAGACCTTCTAGGACCTTTTCCAAAAGCCCCCGGGAGAAATAAGTTCTTAATTGTGGCAGTTGATTATTTTACTAAATGGATTGAGGCCAAACCACTATCTCTGTTATTAAGGCAAAGAAGCGCATCTCTTTTTCGAAAAGAAATAATTACAGATTCTGGTGTGCGAGGTGGTAATCACGGACAATGGAACTCAATTACCGATAAAGGATTCGGGAAGTTGATGTCCGATCTTAAAATCAAGCATCGATTCACGTCGGTGGAGCATCCCCAAACAAGCGGTCAAGCGGGCAAAGCAAACAAAGTACTTCTCAGCGGATTGAAGAAAAGGTTAGACAATGCTAAAGGAAATTGGGTGAAGAGCTCCCTTATGTCTTGTGGGCGTATAGAACAACTCCCCAAAGCTCCACAGAGAAACGCCTTTTCCGGTTATCATATGGGAGCGAAGCGATCATCCGAAATAAATCGGAGAACCTGTCTTGGAGAACCACAAACCGAAATCACGTAAGACAACGAACAAGCTTTACGAGAAGAGTCTGGATCTTATAGAAGAAATCCGAGATCACGCATCCCTCAAGGAAGCCATCAACAAACAAAGGATAGCCACCCGTTATAATCAGAAAGTCGTCCCAAGGGATTTTGATGTCGGCGACCTCGTCTTGAGAAGAGCCGATGTAGGGTTGAAAAATGCATCACAAGGCAAGCTAGCACCGAACTGGGAAGGTCCATATCGAGTCACGACAAAAACGGGAAGTGGGGCTTTCGAGCTAGAAACCCTAGAAGGCAAGGCGATCCCAAGAACATGGAACGCCACCAAACTCAAGAAATATTATAGTTAGACTTGCTTTGCAAAGGCATTCTAGTTCCGATTTTGTTTAATATAGACTTGCTTTGCTAAGGCATTCTAGTTCCAATCTTGTTTAATATAGACTTGCTTTGCAAAGGCATTCTATTTCCGATCTTGTTTAATATAGACTTGCTTTGCTAAGGCATTCTATTTCCGATCTTATTTAATATAGACTTGCTTTGCTAAGGCATTCTATTTCCGATCTTATTTAATATAGACTTGCTTTGCTAAGGCATTCTAGTTCCGATCTTATTTAATATAGACTTGCTTTGCTAAAGCATTCTATTTCCGATCTTATTTCTATATAAATTCAAAACATCAATCGATATCGCTATTTTTCACCTAATAAACTTGTTTAAAGCAGAAGGGAAGAGATATCCGAGATAAAAACACAGTCACAAAGGAAGCCTCAGTTTCAAAAAACAAATAAAAATAAGCAAATTACACATCTCTCGGATAAACGATCCTTGACACTTCGTCGGATTCCGGGTCAAACTCAACAATATGACCGTCATGAACCCCGTACTCCGGGTTAAGAATATCACGATCGGCAATAAAGTCGGGATTAACTACGGCGACTTGGTCAAGGGCGTTATTGAAAGCCTCGACAATGCCCTCTTGACCCATCTGAATAGCCTTCTTCCGATCTTCCAGAGCTTTAACATTTAGAGCAGTGAGTTTCTCAATCTGTTCCTGAAGCTCGGGAAAATTATTGGCCGAGGTCGAAGCCATCAACTCCGCGATCTTAGCATCTTTTTCTTGAAGCTCGACGGCGACCTTTTCAAATTTTTCATTTGACTGCTTCAGTTCGGCCTCCAGCTGCTTCTTTTCAGCCTCAAGTTGTAGGCGCTTAGCTTCCAAGTCTTCGGCCATCTGTTTGTAAAGATCCACATCTTTTTGAGATTTCTCAAGATCAGCCCGAAGTGGACTTACAGCTTTCCGAGCTGACTCATACTTGGCTTCAAGATCTGTACAAATAGATAAATACATAAGTATAAAAGAAGTTGGAAGACCGGGTGGACGAGCTTAGAAAACCAGAAACCGTACCTTTAATTTTTAGAGCTGCAGCCGTTTTATCCTCCCTCACTAAGTCGACCATCCTTGAAAACACCGAGAGTGAAACTCCGAAGGGGTCAGCTTGAAACTCCTCGGTTTTAAGGGTCATATATGCCCTTGGATCAAAAGGAGCAGCAGACTTATGTTTTTTGTGCTTCTTTGTCTGGTCACTCAGATCAATCACGTTTTTCTCCCGATCTTGGGGTTTAGACCTAGGAGGGAGTTGACCAGATGGTTGCTTCCTTTTCCTTGTGAATGGCCGAGCTTCTTCTTCATCTTCCTCTTCGGGATTAACCACAGTGATAGGCACAGCCGGAGTGACAATTGATGCAGAAGTTCCCTCAGCTGCAACCCCGCTACTACTTCCGACGTGAGGTACCACTGGGGTAATTTCTTCAAGCGCCAGGGCTCTCAAGGCCGCCATGTTTCGTTTTGGGGCCATGCTATCTGCAGATTAAATACAAAATTCAGTTAGAAAAATTATGCAAATAAAGATCGGCAGATATAAGATCGGCAGACATAGTGAAAATAAACTAAGAGAAACATCTTTTAAAACCGACCTAAAGCTTTCTCGACGTGCTCAAACTTAACGGATGCCACCAACAACTTAGTATCGAATCCCCATTGATTAGCCCTATTTTCATTATTGGTGACAATCCGATCTGCAATGAACATCAGCACTTTCAAGGTTTGCTGATCTTCCACGTTTAAATGATTCTTTTCAACGGAATGTCTCTTTGAATCATCTCGACGGGTCCAACCAAGAGGAAACTTGGTGGTGAGAACAATGTCATTCTCGACATTAAATGTACCAACTCGGTCTACCACTACTGGCAACACCGGCTCGACCCAGAAAAATTTATTTTTCCATTCATATTTCAAAGCTTTCGAATACTACGAAAAACCTTGATTCCTGGTCTAGATCGGAGGGTGTAATGCTCTAAATGCGCAGGTTTGCCGCTGTTCTTCTCGGTCCTTTTGTTTATTTGAAACATATGTAAGAAAAGTTGTAAGGAAAGGGGCCGACCTAAATGAATGCATACCAGCTCAAAAGCTCGTACGAATGCCCAAGCATTGGGGTGACGTTGAGATGGGGCTACTTCTAACCTTGCCAAAACTGATTGTTGAAAAGCTGTGAATGGAGGACGGATGCGCATGTGAGCTAAAGTCGTCCAGTAAACAATAAACTTGAGAGAATCCGGGTAAGTAGCCACATGCTCGCCCTTTCCCATTCCAAAAACACGCCAACGCTCGGGATCTTTGGCGTAAAGCCTCTTTGAATAATTGCTAATGTCAATCTCCGGAGTCAGTAGCGAGTCTATACCACGGAGTTTTTCGGATACCCATGAATAATCACGGGGCGAGCCCAACGGGGGGACTACGGGGAGGTCGACGTTGTTAACCCCGGAGTCTTCATATCCATACAATAACTCGAAACTCCCGGTATCTTCCGGTTCTTTACCTCTTCTCTCTTCTCCAACATTCTCTTCTTCTGGGTCAACAGACGGATCTTCAACCTTTCTTCCATTTGATTCTGTATCGGATTCCGAACTTGACTCAAGCTCGGAGTCATCTGACGAGCTCGGATCTAAATCAACATCTACTTGAGCCTCTGAGTTCGGATTATTGGGCGCGGAAGGGGTGGACGATTCTTCGTCGGAAGCTCTTCTACTGTCACTTCCTCTCGGCCCGGAAGACATTTCTTCCTGTATTTCAGGTGCAGCCATTCTCTCCCTATCTAATGGATTAGAATCAGTTCTAGATGCCATTAGCTTTCCGATGTCAGGGCCTCTAGACTTACGAGCTTGCTCGGCTTGGTCTATAAGTCGGAGCGTTTCGGCGCGAGTTGTCTGTTTTGTTTTCGCCAGTTTTACCTACAGGAATGGGGGCAAGCTATCAGGATAAAATCATAAGAAGATGTTGGGTTCACGAACAAGATCGGAACCCGACCTGACAACCCCCATCCTGACAAAAAAGATGGCAGGCTGAGGGCTAGATCTCAGCCCGGTGGAATTGAAAAACGAAGCGCAACAGAGAATAAATTCTACGAAAAACACAACAAAAAGTAAATTCAAATAGAAGCACTAACCTCAGAAGAAAGTCTTGAGAAAAAATGAAGAGATTTGATGTCAGAATTCGAGGGAGCGAGCTCGGAGAACTTAAAATCACGAAGTCGGTAGCTCTAAGTGAAGCAGGAAACTAAAAAAGATGAGTGAATTACCCTCGCTTGTATTTATAGGGTTCTGAGATATGACCGTTACTGTTCATTCGAAGCGACGCACTCAATCAGAATCAAAACGACGCAAGAATCGAGGAAGTCATCATTAAAAAGACGTCTCGAATCATGCGAACGGTCACATCGATCAACACGAGCATTTAATGCTCTGTCGAAAAAAGAAAAAAAAATATAATATTAAAATGAAGCGTCACCAACACTCAACCATCTTCAAAGATCGACAATACAGTTCGCCTTCAACCATCTTCAAAGATCGGTAATACAATTCGCCTTCAACCATCTTCAAAGATCGGTAATACAGTTCGGTTTAAATTAAATACAAGATCGGTAAGAAAGTCCAAACACAGCTATTTTTTCCAATCTCACCTAAACAATTTATCTTTTACGCACATTTCAAGTCTAGTTTAACCTAACATGCCAAACCGACTTGGGGGGCAACTGTTATGGAGAAATCACATGCCTACTATTCGCACCCCTCTCTGCTCAAAAGGCCAACTGATTGGGCCCTCAACAGCCAAGGCCCATAATCATTCATCCAAATGACCTACCATGCGCCTCCACAACCGATGGTTCGGATGATTACACCCAAGTGCCTCCCAAACCTATAAATACTGCATTTATTCCAATGAGAGAGTACGCATTAAATATTACTCAAACGCATTAATTCCAACGCTTACTGACTTTAGCATCGGAGTGTCTGTGCAGGTACACCCCACCTCAGCTCGGAACATCAGCTCGGACGCAACTCGGACATAACTCTATATTGATCAAACCTTATCACCTACCAACTATCTCGGATATACTTATCCATAGATACGGTACAGAACAAGTTGTCATTCCTTGCGCAAGTAGGACTTTGTCTCGAAGTGAAGATGGTCGTAAGTCCACTCAAAGGAGAACTTGGTGTCAGCCACCTTGTTGGCTTCATTGTAGAATATGGCCTTCTCCCTTGCAACCCGGTTGGCAGGAAGAACATAAGAAAACTGTCGTTAAATTCCTTGACCGATTAAAAATATGCATAAAAAATTTATAGCCTCTGCTTTTCCTCAGATTGACCCATTACTGCCGGGATACTCCATCATCGCCGACCTTCAGTTGGCGAACCATCTCAAAGATGTCGAACAACAAGTCTTTCAAACAAGGTCGGCCAAACGCCTCCCTGATGATCTTAAGTGGCCTAACAAAAGCCCACGAGTTTGGGTGTAGTTGAAAGGGAGCCACTCGTAGCCAACATAGTATATCCTGTTGAAAGTCCATAAATGAAGGTTGAGACTTTAGTTCATTCTGCAAGATGCGCGATATAAACCGAAAATAGGAGTTCGGAGCTCGGGCAATATCAAGTTGGCTAGTCGGATGGAACCACTTTCACCTGCCATTCTTGGCCTTGGCCTCCTAACATCTCTGCTTGGCGCAAGAAGCAAGGCAATAATGGAACTGTCATAATTGCATGTCCCCTTAGCACATGGAATTATGCAGCATTGACAAATGTCATGATTGCATGTCCCCTGTTACCTCGATCGAATAATCAATGTCAGAAAAACTGATATTACAGACCTTCACAACCTGACTTTTCCTACCTTAGATGCCCATCGACGTAAGAGTATGTTACTGGGCTCGTGGAGTCAACCCTTACATGTTCTGGGAAGACAAGCTCGCGATCCCCCCAGCTCGGTTGGGCCGGCGTGTAAAAACCCATGGTAACATGGTCCATATGCGGCATTCACTTAAGGCAATAGGGGGCACAACACATTGTTGCACCGATGTACATCTCGTCACAGTTGAATTTTCAGCATCAGGACCTGATATCACGACTTTGAGAATCTATGGGGTAAGTCAGGAATTCTAACCATCTGGTTTCTAGCATGGTTAGACTCAGACAAAATCTACTAACTCAAGCCAAGGACATTCCCATGGAAGTGACCTCGGCTTGGGATGCAACTTTTTCGTACTAGGCTGCAACCCAATCCGAATTTGGGCCTATCTCGACGGCCCAAGCATGACTAGCAAAGCTGCAGTTGACGATATGTGCCTTCTGGCTTAGACACAATCGAGATCGTGCGCCTACATCTAACTGCACAGATCTTACTTCTCATCCAACGCACCACAACACTCCTGCCCAAGCATGACTAGCAAAGCTGCAGTTGACGATATGTGCCTTCTGGCTTAGACACAATCGAGATCGTGCGCCTACATCTAACTGCACAGATCTCGCTTCTCATCCAACGCACCACAACACTCCTGACTCCTATAAATAGGATGACATCTATTGCATCAGGTACACACACTCTCTCTCTCTCTTACCCCACACTTAATCTCTTTGAGCTGACTTGGGCGTCAGAGTGTATGCAGATAACACCCCCACGTCGGATCAACACGTGGAGCATTCGGCAACGATAACAACATTGATCTGCTAGGCCAACATCCACCGGGCTCGACCTTAGGATCATATCAAAGCAAATTTGATATCCACCTATTTATTTCGCTGTGCTCGTTTTTCTACTTCCTCTTATCATTCTTTCAATATTTTTCTTTAGATTCCTTTCTTATATTTTCAACATCAACATCATCGTCATCATCATCATCATTGCAAGTCACATTATTTGGATTTGAAGATTTATTTGAAAAATCAATTTCAAGATTTCACACCATTATTCAAGATTCAAAAGAGAGAAAGTATATCATTTTTTGATTAAAATGAGCTTTGTAATTAGATCCAACAAAAAAACTTCTATGCAGATTCAAACAAAAGACAATCATCCGAATATTGAGAGCCAAAGAAAAACCAACATCCCTTCTTCAAATAGATTAAAAAGAAGAAGCAAAGCAAACAAAGCTTTACCAATATACTGATTCCTAGAATCTCAAATATCTGTTGGTTTTTGGTGATGAAAAACCTAAACTGAACACCTCTATAAATCTAAGTTACAGTTGCTTTAACAAACAGAACTACCACAACCTTTAAAAACATTTCAAACATGTGGGTGAAGTTTGTTGTGACTGTTCCTACATGGTTTATACCTTTAGAGTTTGTTAGTGTCTAAACTAACTCCTCTAACGGTCATGTTTGTGTGTGCCTAAGTGTGTACATAAGTGTATATATATAGTCAATCATACATCAATTGTAATAACTACATACAATCAATAAAAGTTTTACATTGTTTTAGTTTTTACTCTAAGTGTTCAATTCTAAACAGAAACTACACTATACTCCCTGCAACCGTAAGCTCCTATCTTCAACCTTGAGTCTTGAAGTGTTGTATGGTTCAATCAAGGGATTGATTACCTCGCAACAAAGAAAAGAGAAAGGTTAGTCTAATTCTGAGACTGAATTAGAATTGAAGAAAAGAGGAGAAAGGGTCAGAGAGAAAGAGTGTTACCTTCTGAGTTTGTGAAGAACTCTGGTTCTTGTAAGGCTTGGTGTTTGGGTTCATCAAGGTCTCAACAGTGGTGCATGCATAACATCAAACCGGGAAACAATTAGGGTTTTTATTAAGAAGTAAGAAACAGAAGGTGAAATCACATAGAGGTTGTGATTTTACCTTAAGCAAAGTCTTGGTAATCTTCGTGTGTATTCCTGTACCTGCAGAATGAAAGAAATTAGGGTTAGGGTTTGACCTAATCCTAATCTGTGAAATTGAAAGAATCAAAACAGTGTTTGTGTGTTAGAGTCTGTGTATTACCTTCGGTTGAGGCTTGATTGTTGAAATCAAGCATAGGATCGAAGGTGCGGTTCTTTCCTTATCGCGAAGTGAGAAGTGGTAAGGGAAGCTTCAGATCAGATCGATTCAGAACAAAACCAAAGGGGTTTTGTTTCATCATCATCAACGATCATCATAAGCAAGAAACCAGTTAAGATCGAAGCTTCAATCACCATAGATCAGTGATAGCTTCAACCTGAACTAGGGTTTCAAAGAGAGAAGAAGAAGAAGAGTAGAGAGAAGGACAAAGCTTTAGAGAGAGAGAGAGAAAGTGATCAAGAACCGGTTCAGCTAGGTCAAGATTGACTTTAAGTATATCGGGTCAATCAACGGGGTCCGTGTCTTACCGTTTAGGATCCGGTGGGTTCCGCAGGATCCATCAAAAACAATTGTTTGGCAAAGTTATTACTTCATTGGGCCGGACCTTGTAAAGCTGGGCTTTACTTGTTACACCACCCTCAGTTGTTAAAATTCAATAATATCAACTGGGTTCTTTGACGCTGAACTCACAAGAAAAACACAACAAAATGGTGGGGAGTGAAGAACAACACAATGGCGGAGATGAGAAACATGATTCAAGAACAAGTCAGTTCTTGAACATAAAGCAACTGCAACAAGATTTTGGCCAAATAATTTGTGATATATATCGTTTGATTTTAGCTGATGTAAATTTCAGCATTTTTTTCACTGACGTAAATTCCGGCATATAAACATAATTGGCATTTTTGTTTCAATCCATTATGACAATGGATGGATGGTTAAGCATGATTTATATTTTTTTAAACCTAATTGCCATTTTAAATGTGATTAATTGGCCTTGCAGGGTGAATAAATTTTAGAATCAATCAATCATGTTGAAACTCATCCACATATATATTAACAACCATGCATGCTGCCTCTTCAATTGATTTTCATTCTCCAAAAATGAATACCTTTGATTCATTCATGTGCAAGAATGTACGTACGTATATACATGTGAAGCAATTAATTAATTAATTAATGTCAACGAATGAGTCTAATCAATCACACTACTACGGACCAATCATGTGTCGCTGCTTGTCAAAAGAAAAATCTGATGAAGAACTAATACTATTACTAATAGGCAATTGTGTTGTTGAACTTGAAAGTGATGTTGTATTCTCCACAAGTACTGGCATCTGAATCTCAATCTCATATGCTCCTCCTCCTGTTCCTGTTCCTGTTCCTGTTCCTGTATGGGTGGAATTTGAGGTTTCAACACCCTCCCACTGTACTTCATTTTCATAGTAGTTTGATGTTCTTGGAGAAGTCTGTAAACTGTCACTATGGCCAAAAGTGTGTCTTTGCAACAGGTGAACAGGAGACAAACCATGTGTTGGGGTTGATGGCCTGCTGGAAAATGGTGAGTTTGTCTCAGAATTTCTGTTGTTGTTGTGTTTCACTTGCTTTTTAGCAGTGTTGTGCCACTTCTTAAGTGCATTTGCTACTTTTCCATTAAAAATTGTAGGTTTCATCGTTGAACCCATCTGTGTCACTAGCGCATAAAGAGGTAAAGTCACATAGCTACATAGAACTTGTATTACAACCCTGAAATTTCAAATTCATCATTTCCCAGGTCAGGTCATTAACTAACTAACTGTTTTTGACAAATGCAACACAAGTAATGGATATATATATGAACTTACCCCAAACTAAGTCTAATGACAATATCTACAGTTGTTTCGTGGAAGCAAGAGTTTATGGAGAATTCATACTGAAACACAAAGAAATAGTTAATATTATGGAAAAAATGTTAGAATAACCTTGCTGCAATATTGCTTTTTGTTAACTATAAAATTAAAGAAATGAACAACTAACTTACTGTACTCCAAGAAAAAAAAGCCAGTTGAAACGCATTCTGCATATCATATAGGTCGAAGAAGAAGAAAATAAGAATTCATCATTTCAATTTCTATGTCGATTTTGGAATGTAAAGAAGAATTAAGTTACCTGAAAGAGAAGAAGATGAATCAAAAAGAGAAGAAGGGCTGGACGATTGAACCAGAAGAGATGATCTCCAGGCTCAACAACAGGTGCACCCTTTATTACTTCCCCTCTCTCTTGAATCCTTAGTCCCATCTTTGTTATGATCATTTGTAACTTAGCACCCACCAATAAGATTATCTGTAAAATTATAATTAATTAACTATTATTTGTAGGTTAATTAGATCAAGAATTAAATTAAGGAAATGTAGTATTTGCTTACAATTAATGGGATAAATGGAAGCCAATAATAAGAATGCCACCCTGTCCACAAACACAAGATATTTTATTAAACTATAAATTAGAATTTGTATATTTCAGTCAAATTTCAAAGGCGTTTATGTTTAAATCATTGTGTATTGAATTGGAGTACCTCTTATACTGTTTTTAATACAATTTTTCTTATTAAAAAAGTGAGATATATAGGAAGTAGGATAATAATGCTTGGCACAGTATTTTATGTTTCTTTACTTTGACACAATTCAATTAATTAGAATGACCAATTAAATTAATCATGCATGTGGATATATAAGACTTACCATGAGTATTAGTCAGCAGGAATAATACAGCGAAGAACCAGATGGTGGGGCTGCATGTTATGTAACAAAAATGTTATATAATTATGAAACTTAATTATCTAGTTTGATTATTGAAAACAAAAATGTATTAATTATTCATAAATCAACCATATATATATACCTTATTCCCACTACAACTTTAAAGTCCTCTTCAAGTGACCTACTGATATACTTTTGAAAATCAAATTGTGCATTATTTCCTGGTGCCAGATGTGCCTGAAATTATATATAAGGTCTTAATTATTTCTATATTTTGGCATCCTCTTTTCACTCAACAAAACATGTGTCAAAACACCTATCAATTGTTTAGGTATCTTTTTGAGTTAAGTAAAAAGCTCACAAACTCACCATGATAAATCCATGTCGTAGTGCCAAATAATCAACTTTATTAATCGATCCAAAGAATTGTCTGAAGAAGCAAACCTGATAATTCAGCAGATCGATCGAACACAAAGGCATCAAAACTTGAGAAAAATCAAACTATGTATCATTTCATTAATTGATGCCTAAGATGAAAAGTGATCGATCCCTTACAATCCATAATGAAATCGGTGACTGACTCCATATACTCATGTGTCTTCGACCAAATGTCGTGTCCCTTGCAAACCTGAACCTCTCAGGATCTGCAATACATACATATTTACAAAAAACAGTGTCATAAATATAAACAAATATATTTGGACCCCTAAAACTTATGATATATGTGTGACACTTGGTTACCGAAACTTAAAATTGTGGTTAGTTTAATTTAATAGGTGTTTAAAATTCAGTTAGTTAAGTTTAATAGATGTTTAATAGGGATTATTAATCACAAATTTAATTGAACATTTTTAACCACGATTAAGGGGTGTTGAACTACATGTAGTTTTTGACATAAGGAAATTAAAATAGTTAGTTAATCATATTCAAATTTGTGTTAATTAGGTACATAGTTAATCATATTCAAATTTGTGTTAATTAGGTACAGTTGATGTTTAAGGAGTTATCCACCTATTTACCACCTACTAAACTAAATTAACCACGATCTTGAATTGCGTTAAATGCATGTCATATGTTCATAAGTGTCCAAATAATACAACTCCAGATATAATTCGGCATGAGTAGAATAAGACACCTTACATACATGGGTGCGTGGACAACTCTAGTTATCAGACTGTTTGATTACAAACTGCTCGCGATCTTGGACAAAATGAGGGTAAGGGATTTGGACAAATACCCAAATTCTCATGACTCACAAAACCACAAGATAACTTTCTGTCATAAAGACAACTATCTCATCACTTGAAAAAAATACCAAAATATTATTTTTATTTCCTATTCAATAATTTTTTCCCTCCTCTATTCTCCTTCTCTCTCTCTCACTCTCTCTCTTATCTATTCTTCTCTATCTCTCTCTCTCTCTCCCTCTCCCTCCTATCACATTCTTCTTTATCATTTTCTCTACCTTTCTAGTACTTTCTCATCTCATGACCCATCTCCTTCATCTCTCTTTCTATCCCTCCTCTCTACCTCTCATCTCTCTTGTATCTTCTCATCTCATTAACCTCTCTTCCTCATCTCTATCTTTCTCTCTCCTTTTCTCTCTCTCTCTCTCTCTCTCTCTCTCTTTCTCTCTCTTCCATCTTTTCCATAGTACATTTTTCTTTATAACTTGTTAATTACATTATAATATATATTATATAAAATCATTTTAAACGTTAGAAAGAGAATTATAGTAAAATTTTCTTTTTGTTGTTAGTGTTGTCCATTGTTCACCAAACAATGTACTGGACAAAAGCTTGTCCAGTGCTGTCCTGTCCAGTTTGCAAATCAAACGGACCCCTAGTATACCTAAGAGAAATATCATTATTGCTAAATTATAGTTTTGATCCTATTATTTTTAAATATTCTGACATTTAGTCTCTCTATTTTAAAATTCATGATATTTAGTGCCCTTATTTTAAAAACTTAGACATTTAGGCCAATTGGCGGTTTTTCATTTTTTTTTTGATGATTTGGAGGTCTCTCAGAAGGTGATGTGACCCTCATTTAATGAGGTGGCGCTTGATGTAGGAACCACACGTGGCTGCCACATCATTATTTATTTAATACAAAATTAAAACTAAAATTTAATTACAAAATTAAAATATTTAAAACTAGAAAAGAAAAAAAGTCCTTTCATCATCTACAACTCTCTCAGATCTAACATTCAAACGCTAAATCTTAATCCTTCATCTGGATATACTAGATTTCTGAATTTTTTAAAATAAAAAGACTAATTTTCTGAGTTTTGTAATAGGGAGACTTTTTTTTACCAATATAATATATAGGAGACTAAATATCTAATCTTTTGAAAATTGGGAACAAAAACTATAGTTTAGCCCATCATTATCAAAAAAAAAAAAACGTGCATTTCTCATTTTCTGTTATCGTACCCTTTCCTATTATTTGTACTTATATCATGCTACTAAGGTTTTATCACTAGATACTTAAAATTCATTATACATGTAACTCACTCATCTAAAAACACATCAACGTAAGATATTTTATATATATATATATATATATATATATATATATATATATATATATATATATATATGTGTGTGTGTGTGTGTGTGTGTGTGTGTGTGTGTGTGTGTGTGTGTGTGTGTGTGTGTGTGTGTGTGTGTGTGTGTGTGTGTGTGGCAAAATGTTATTTAGTGGGAGATGAGAGAATGTTAGTTTCCCTGATTTGAAATCATGACAACCTATTACACTCTTTTGACGATTTCATTTAAGTAGAAGACTTAGTTTCTTTAACATTGACTACTACTACTTCGAGATATGTTATAAAAAAATATGAAAATGTGAGCAAAGTCAATCCCCCACCATCTCAAGCCACTCCTTTTAATTTTATTCTTTGGGCGACGGATAAAATTTTGACTAGTTTTTTATTTTTTTTATTTTTATGCAATATTTTGCGTAGTTGTTTTCAGAGTAAACGCCGCGTGTGTCATCATTGATAATTTTTTATGCAAGTGGCAAGTGGGTAATACATAATAATTCTAATTATTGGAGACAAGAAAATTATTTTAAATAGTAAAGTCCATAAACTCTTAAAGTCTTAATAACTTATTACCTACTCTGTTTTTTCACTTGTCATTTAATATTGCTTTATACAAACAAAAAAATTCATTTAATTTAGCAATTTTTGATAAATTTATTAGTTTCTTTAAGAGAACACTGATTGTTTATTACTCATTACACTTATTTCTTTCTTGAAGAATAAACAATTAAAAATACTATTGAAAAGCCAATTATTGTAATTTTAAGCTATCAAAGAAATTATTTCTTAAAAGTGACAAGTAAAAAGGAATAAGTTATAGAATAGAAATGGGTAGTTACCATTTAATTTAGCAGTTTTTGATAAATTTATTAGTTTCTTTTAGAGAATACTCCATCCGATTCTGAGTAATATAAGCGAAGTTGGTTAATAAAATTGATGTATCTCATCCCAAAATTTGAAAGCAGATCATTAACTTTCGTCACCAGGTTTTTCTTTTATTTCAGAACAGAGAGAGATGTAATGAGAGGAGTACTGATTGTTTATTACTCATTACACTTATTATTTTCTTCAAAAATAAATTAAAAAATAACAATTGAAAAGCCAATTATTGTAGTTTTAAGCTATGAAAAAATAAATTATTTCTAAAAAGTGAGGAGTAAAAAGGAAGAAGTTATAGAAAATAGGTAGTTACCATTATAGAATTGATATTCAATGGTCCTTGTTTCGTCTTCCCATTTCTTCCACCGCCTCATCTAAATTAAAAAGAGGGAAACGTGTACGTAAGTTATATTTGACAATTTGAGTTGAAAAAAGGGAAGAAGGGATGGGAAGGGAATGGAAGGGGGGGTGTGATTAGTAAATAGAGTAGGTATGTACCTTAATTCTTCCCAAAGCGAGTGTTATAATGCATTGTAGGATATGAAAAATAGCGAGCACAAATATGAAAATATGCAGTTGGTGAATTCCATATGCTGATACAAAAGCAACTTTTCCCTTATCAGCACATTTATCATATCCTTTTGTAGCTAGAACTCGTCTTGGTAACGAATCAATATCAAAATATTGGAGGAGTTTCCTTGAATGTGTTTCCATGTCATCATCATCATCATCCTTATCAGATCCAGCACTCTTTGACGACTTTGGATTGGAACATGGATGCCATGTGGATGCAACATTCTTTGATATGCATATCTTTGAAATATGATCTTGGAACACTGTTAGTAGCAACGATATGAATCCTAGCAACATAAGCTCTGAAAAATAACATAACAAAACTTTTAATTAATTAATTAATATATACTTATATTACGCAAAACACAACAAAAAGTACCTACACGTACCTCCTTTAACCTTTTCCAAAGCTTCATAAAGAGCATTTTTCTGTTTCTTCTTGAACCACTTCATGAATTACAACGAAAAATGAATTATTGCATGTATCTTTAGATTGGATTTAATTATAAATTAAAGCAACCATGCTAATTAATTACGTACCTTTCCAATAGCATCAATAATATGTTCAATTAAGATTGAAACAGCAAGCAGAACGAGACACACAACTGCAACTGCCCAAGTTGGTGTTTCTTCTAGCGTTCGTTCATAAACTTTATCTCCGCCCATTTTTTCTTCGATCACTTCTTTCAAAAGATTATTATTAGGTGGTTATAGAAAAAGGACACTATATATGGTTTATATATATATATATATATATATATATATATATATATATATGTAATTCTTTTTTGAAGACTTGTATTAAACAAATTGACGTGGTGTGTGTGGATCGGGTTGTATATAGAATATAAGGAAAGACTTGGCATGGATATCAATATGATTATGACTATGATGAGAGGGAAAAAGACAACACTTTGACATCTTCAAACCAATGGTTGGTCAAACAGGGATACTGAGAAGCCCCGATACTTAAAAAATGGCAATGTACTTGTGTCGGATACGTATCCGATACCGATACGCACCCGATACTTCTCGATACGTATCCAAAGAGTATCCAATAATTTTTTAATTCTTTTTAATAAATATTTCACTCGATACTTTTCAGATACTTCTTTGATACTTCTTACCAACTAATGATACTTTTCAGATATTTTTTCGATACCTCTTACCAACTAAGCACATGATTGTCATTGATACATTTTAATACCTCAATAACTAAAAGACAAAATTAAATGTTTATTCGTAATCAATCATGGAAGAAATAATACATTATGATATGAGTGAGATAAATATACGTAATCATCTCTACTTGATATGATTACAAGTATTCATTTCAACAATGTGATAATCCATATATTTTTGTGATTATTTTTATCTATTTGTGCAGTTTTTTCATCTCTATAAAATGCAAGATTTCTACTTTTCATCTTTTTTTTTCAACTTGTGTTTCTATTAAAGTATCCCAGCCGTGTCGTATCTTGATTTTCAAAATTTTCCCATATCCCCGTATCCGTATCGTATCGTATCGTGTATCCGGGCTTCATTAGTGCAAATTGAAAGACTTTGAACCAGCACCATCTTATTTACAACTACGTACGTACATAAACAAGTCAACAATTTTTTTATGTTAGCACCTAAAATTGCTGAGACTCTAGCCGAAGGAGCCTCATTCAAGGAGGCCAACTAAGAGTCTAAGGAAAGATCCTTGCCGAGGAAGGTGAGGAGGTCTACTCTTTAGAAGAATCCATTGAAGAACCTGAATGTGATACTCAGACTAAACCCATATACTAAAACTGCTAAGAGGATGGCTCTGCTTGCTGGAGATGAGTAGCTCGACCTAGGAATAGCTAAGTTAAGGGGTTTGTAGATGAGGGCTTAGTAGTCGAGGATTTTGCAGCCGATGATACCACGACTGATGCAAAGGAGTTGCTTTGGGAGCAAGTAATTAAGCGATGTACGTGGGAAATTGAGACGTGGAGAAGTTGAGTGGCACGTCGTTAAGGCGCCTAAAAAATAGGAAGCGAAGCACGCAGGAATTTTAGACGTGAAGCGGCTGAGAGGACCGTGGCTAAGAATCGACGGTTTTCGACCCATTTTCCGTGCTAGTAGGCGTTATGGAGCTACTCTCCTAGTTTTTAGGGTGTGTAAGCTTTCTTGTAAGTTGATCTTCGCCGATCCAACAGTGGTTAGCTATAAGCAAGTGATATTAAATTATAGAGACCGTTGTATGTATGTATATATACACATATTGTAAAAAAAACACATGACAATCAATCAAATATATATATATATATATATATATATATATATATATATATATATATATATATTCAAGAAATTTGCTTTTCTTTTACCTTTTTGCATCGCTTTTAGATAATCCTAGCCTAGTTATTCTTCTCCCACCTCTAGAGTAACACTCTTTCGCGTAGTTAGGGAACTAATAACTAAGAAAAAAAGTTCATTCGTCAGTGAATTTTTTTGAAGAAAGGAATCACAAGGTTCAAACTCTTTGTCGATCTTTAACTAAATTATCATTGGCGTATGTACCTACAATCAATCAAATATATACACATAGCTTGTATATATACACAAGGTTCAAACTCTTTGTCGATCTTTACCTAAATTATCATTGGCGTATGTACCTACAATCAATCAAATATATACACATAGCTTGTAATAAATATTGTAAAAAAAAACACCTGACAAATATATATATATATATATATATATATATATATATATATATATATATTCAAGAAATTTGCTTTTCTTTTACCTTTTTGCATCGCTTTTAGATAATCCTAGCCTTGTTATTCTTCTCCCACCTCTAGAGTAACACTCTTTCGCGTAGTTAGGGAACCCATAACTAAGAAAAAGAGTTTATTCGTCAGTGAATTTTTTTGAAGAAAGGAATCACAAGGTTCAAACTCTTTGTCGATCTTTGTTCAAATTATCATTGGCGTATGTACCTACTCTCCGGCAAGAATTTGATTGGCATGGGTCCTCCTTCAGCTTCTAAGAAAGGTCACAAAAACAAAGGCAATGAGCAGCCAAGTACTTCAGGAATACCAACCCAAATTGTATCCCCTTTGATGTAACTAATTGTAACAGAAAAGGTAAAGTTCTGTTATTCAATAATGGCTTTCAATGCCAAGCATATACAATACAATGCAAATGGTAATTGGACCCTGTAAATCATATTGGGCCAGGCTATACAACAATTAAGCCCAATACAAAGCTACCTAATAAATGAACCACTTAGAATTACTACTAACATTCTCTCCCTTAAGGTGAAATGTATCATACATTCAGATTAACAGAGCTTTATACAATCAATTATGCAGATATACTGCAGACACAACAGCTATACAAAACACAGTTATGCAGAAACCAGAAATTTGCAAAATACAAAACACTTCATAACCACAATCCTTAGAAGCATTCTGTAAAGTCAACAAGTCCATAGCATCACTTGGGAGAACACACTCCAAGCTTTCTTCTCAACTTGACAAAGCTGTCACTCTTCAAAGGTTTTGTAAGAAGGTCTGCCAGCTGATCTTCTGAGCAGATATACTTCAATTCAATTGTCCCTTCTTTACTCATATTCCTCAGGAAGTGGTATCTGATGTCAATGTGTTTGCTTCTTCCATGCATTACAGGATTCTTTGACAACTTAATAGCTGAGCTATTGTCACAGAAAATAGTCAAACTCAGTCCCAGTTCATCTAGTATTCTCTTGAGCCATACACCTTGGCAAGCACAATAGGCAGCAGCAATATATTCTGCTTCTATTGTGGATAATGTCACAATTGGCTGCTTCTTGGAAGACCAAGAAACAACACCTGAACTTAGTAAAAACACAAAGCCAGTGGTACTATTCCGGTATGTTGTGTCACCAGCATAATCACTGTCGCAATAAGCAACCAATTCCTTATTTTCACCTGCACTATACATTATGCCCAGATCTGCAGCTCCCTTTAAGTACCTCAAGATTCTCTTTGCTGCAACAAGGTGGCTATCAGTAGGATGATCCATCACTCTGCTAATCACATTTACAGCATACATTATGTCTGGCCTCGTGGCATTTAAGTACATAAGTCTGCCTATTATTTGCTTAAAGGCAGTAACATTAACTTTACATTCCTCTGTAGGCACTCCATGCTTGCTCCCAGTTATCACAGGATTGTTTACAGGCTTGGAATCCTCCATTCCAAATCTACTTAAGACTTCAACTGTGTATCTGTGTTGGGTGATGAAGATAACTTGATTGCTTTGACTAACTTCAACTCCAAGGAAGTGTTTCATTCTTCCCAAATCACTCATTTCAAAGTGAAGTTTCATTGACCTTTTGAACCTTGTCACCATATCTTCATTGTTACTGGTGAACAGAAGATCATCAACATACAAGCTGTAAATAAGCATGTCATGCTTGTTCTCAATCTTAGTGTACAAAGTAGCTTCATGAGGACATTTCACAAACCCTTGTGCCTCAAAATAGCCATCTATCTTACTGTACCAAGCCCGTGGGGCTTGCTTTAGCCCATACAAGGCTTTCTTCAACTGATACACTTTCTTTTCTTCCCCTTTATGCACATAACCCTCGGGTTGATCAACAAAAACTATCTCAAGTAGCTCTCCATGAAGGAAAACACTCTTGACATCTAATTGGTACACTACCCATCCTTTACTAGCAGCAATAGCTAAGATACATCTAATTGTATCCCATCGGGCAAATGGAGCAAAGACTTCACAATAGTCTATGCCATATTGTTGAGCATAGCCTTTTGCAACAAGTCTTGCTTTATGCTTTTCTATCTTTCCGTGCTCATTGAGTTTAGTTTTGTAAACCCACTTCACACCAATCCTTTTTCCTCCCTGTGGAAGCTCAACTAGCCTCCAAGTATCATTCCTCTCTATAGAGGCTATTTCACTGTCCATAGCCTTCTTCCACTCATCATGTTTCACTGCTTCAGAGTAATTAGTGGGATCTGCAGGATTCTCGAGTACAGCTAGGCTCAATGCACTTATCTCACCCTCTTGCAGATCATCACTATCATCATCAGTTACAAAGTCATTCAGGTATGTAGGTTTCTTTACCACTCTCCCTGATCTAGACACTCTGCTAGTGTCCAAATCACCAACATCAGTGCCCTGCACTTCATCAGTGTCAGCACTTTGCAAGTCATCCTCCTAAGTTGTGATTGAATCAACATTCACTACTCTGTATTTCTTGTCTGTACTACCTCATCAGCATCAAGTATATCAGTATCAACACTTTCTGTCACCCTCTCTGTGCTTGTGCTTGTATTCCAGTCCCACACCTTGTTTTCATCAAATTGAACATCCCTGCTTACCAGAATCTTATTTGCAGCAGGATCAAACAACCTATAGGCCTTAGAATGCTCACTAACTCCAAGATGAATGCATTTAAGGCTTCTGTCATCAAGCTTTTTCCTTTGAGCATTTGGCACATGCATATAGGCAATGCACCCAAATACTCTGAAATGTTTGACAGAGGGTTTCACACCACTCCACACTTCCTCGGGTGTGATATCCTATAGAGACTGAGTAGGGCTTCTATTCAACACATAAAAGGCCCATCTAGCTGCTTCAGGCCAAAACTTCTTTGGTAAATTACCCTCCTTGTTGAGACTCCTTACCAAATTCATAACACTTCTATTCTTCCTTTCAGCCACCCCATTCTGTTGGGGTGTATATGCTGCAGTAAGTTGCCTCCTTATCCCATTCTCTTCACAGTAGCTGGCAAATTCATGTGAGTTAAACTCACCTCCTCTGTCAGTTCTTAAGCAACTGATAGTACTATTTGATTCATTTTCAACCATGATCTTGAACCTTTTACAAGTCTCAAAAGCAAGGGATTTTTCAGATAGGAAATACACCCAGGCCTTCCATGAAATATCCTTGAAGCTCTCCATTTGCTCTGTTTTGTCATATTATCTCTATGTTGTCCACCTATCAGACATTCAGGGCACGTCTTCACTGGTTCTTTCAACTCTGGCAGGCCAACTACGAAATTCTTCTCACTCAACATTTTCAATCTACCATGATTCAAATGAGCATACCTCCTAGTTGTGTCCTCACAAGTAACTTGCATACATTCAGAAACACCAACAGTTCCCATGACAGTAAAGACTTTATTACTAGCCATTTTAGAGGTTATCAACAAACCCCTTTCCTTATGATACACTTGACATAGATCATCATCAAAAGTAACCCTAAGCCCTTTATGTTGCAACTGGCCAACACTAAGTAAGTTGTTCTTCAATTCAGGCACGTAATAGACACCAGTAATTACAAGCACACGACCTTCAATTCTAAGTTTAATACTTCCTTTACCCATCACATTCAATCTCATGTTATTACCTAGCTTGACAGTTTCTCTAAATGTCTCATCTAGGTCATAGAACCATGCCTTGATACTACACATATGATTAGAACATCCGGAATCAAGAAACCATTTCTTATTTCTTGATTCTTGATACGTATCATCATATTTGCAGCTACCAAGTTCAGATGGTGATTTAACAGCACAAGACCTAGGTTTATCAGTACAAGACATGAGAGTTACCTCTTTCTTTTCATAGTGGCTGGCACAGTCTGCTTTAGGATCAGGACACTCCTCAGTACAAGCCATGAGAATCACTTCTTCTTCTTCATCATGGTCGGCATAATTTGCCTCCTTTGCAGCAAGATCAGGACACTCACTCTGATAGTGACCCATTTTACGGCACTTGTAACACTCAATGTGATCCTTTGACCCTGCTCTCCCCCTTCCTCTGCCTGTAGCACCCCTTCCTCGACCTCTACCACTGTTTCTTCCCAGTAGTGACCTTGAGGCTTGAGCCTGAGCTTGCTCTTCATCCTTTTGAATCTTCATTCTTCCTCGTTAACAAGGATGCTACTCAGTAAAGCATAAATTGAGAGAGTCTCAACATTACAGGACAGTTCAATTGAGCAAACAACGTAATTGAATTCTTTGGTCATCGTTCTCATAATCTTCTCAACCACCACAGATTCAGCTATGGATTCCCCGTGTGCTTTCATCTTGTTAACAATCCCAAGAGTTCTTGAGAAATACTCGTTCACCGTCTCACCCTCCTTCATGCGAAGAGCTTCGAATTCAGATCTCAACTCTTGCAATAGAGCCCGTTTCACCTTCGACGAACCCTGATACTTATGTTTCAGTGACTCCCAAATGTCCTTCACGGTATCCATCTTCAAGATCGTCTCTAGAATATTCCTATCTAGAGCTTGTAACAAATAATTCTTGGCTTTGAGATCTTTCAACTTCGCCTCTGCTAACACCTTCTGTTGCTCGGTGGTGGTGTTCGCCGTCGAAATTCCTTATTCAACAACCTCCCAATACTCTTTCGATCGGAGCAAATTCTCCATTAGCATGGACCAATGGTCATAATGGCCGTTGAATCTGGGAATTGCAGTATGAACATAGTTTCCGTTCTCCTTCTCCGCCATGGATGTACGCCGGAATCTTGAATTTCACGGTTGAGAGGCCCCGTCGCCGGAGCTCTGGTACCAAATGATGTAACTAATTGTAACAGAAAAGGTAAAGTTTTGTTATTCAATAATGGCTTTCAATGCCAAGTATATACAATACAATGAAAATGGTAATTGGACCCTGTAAATCATATTGGGCCAGGCTATACAGCAATTAAGCCCAATACAAAGCTACCTACTAAATGAACCACATAGAATTACTACTAACACCCTTTTGTTTTTACAACTTAACCTCAAAATATTGAAGTGGAGTAGCCTGAGGGACGTCATGACCACATCCTTCATTAGACAACAAATTGATATGGACATACATGGTATCTTGTACAAAGTATCACAACAACTTGCTGACATAGTCAAGCCTATGGTGCACAATGAGGTGCAAGAGGCTAGATAACAAGAAAGGAGAAGAGTTGCTTAGAATAATAGCTCAGCTGGTCTTGGTACCCTTGGCCATGGAGTGCCCATGAATGCAGTAGCGAATGCACAACAGACTCCACCATACTCTATTATGGCAGGGCCTTAACAAGCTCCTCCACCTCAGGTAACTCCCAATCCTATTTTTTATTAGCCAAGTAACATTGCCACTTTGAGTACTGGTGCGCTTGATATACACACAAATGTGCAAGTATACAAAATCCTAACAAGTAATAAAGTGAAAGTAGAGATCGTTCCCACGAGGATTAGATTAATTTACAAGTTTACATTAAATAGTTCACCAGTGAAAAGGTAACCACTATCCTACTCACAAATAGGTGATGTTGATAAACAAACAGAATGTAAATAAGCAATAAAAAGATGTAAGAAATCAGTGGAGAATGATAGTTGAAATGTCTTTCAAGAGTTTTGTGTTTTTAGGTGATGCAGGTGCACTGATGCAGCTGCATCAATATGTGCCTTTCGGTCACTTACTTTAGAGTTTCATTATAAGCTCTTATGATCTTTGCTTTTTGCAGTAAAGAAAAGAGTTGTCAATTCCTCTCTTGCCTCCTAACAATGATCCAAGTTGCTAAATATGTTCACTCTTGTGATTGCATCATCCTAAGGACTATGCTATCCTATGTCTAGGTTTTAGCATGTAATTAATAAAGTTTCCTTTATTAAACACTTATCCCTATTAGTTCTTGAGTTCTAATCATAAACCATGTCTGTATTTATGATTTGCATTCACTTTGAGTTGGCCAATTCGAAAGATGAATATGAAAGAGTTATCATTCAAGAACTAAAATGCAAACATCACATATGAACACAATAACTTACTTAAAAGATCATTATAAGGTTAGAACATCTCAATCAAAAGAGTTTAGTTCATGCTAGACATCACAAGGCTTATATAAACAGAACAAGTCATATTCATATAATTGAAATAACAAAAGGAAACAATAAGATAGAAGTTACACGGTTGTAGTTTCATTTGCATGAACTTGCCAAGTGATGCGGGTGCACTACTCCACGTGGTTGTTGTTGAAGTAAAGGAAGAAGTCGTCAATTTCTTCCTTACCTCGTTACAACCTCCTTACAAGAGAAAATAAAACTAACTAACCTAAATTATTCTATGGAATTGAAATACAAGATATGAGAAGTGATTTTGATCTTGAGAGATGATTTTCCAAGTGAAGAGTGAAGGTCTTTATATAGGCTTTGAGCTTTCTTCATTAGAGGGTTTCCTTCCTTGTAGTTGAAGTAAACTAGAGGTGTAACCATGGTTACTTTTTAGAAGTTGTCTCACAAGTTGAAGCATACACTCAAGTGTATAGGGAGGTCCTCTAATGAATGACCACATGTCCATAAGTTAATGACTCTTCAAAGCTAGTCTTCTATGGTGGGCTATGTTCCTCCATGTGATCCATGACTAAGCATGATGTCATAGGGGTGATAAATCTTTGGTGAAATTTTAGGTGCTTCCATTGTCACTTCAAGCAAGCTGGTGTAATGCAGATGCAGTGCAGGAGCATTGTAGTGCAGCAGCATTGTAATGCAAGTGCATCTGTAGGCTGCACTGAACAAACTCATCAAACATACCGCAATATATCCTAAATAGCCTAGTTAACAACTTTAACCATGTTAAACACTCAAGTTATCATATATCACACAAAATACTATATAAACTCCTTACCTTTACTTGAAAGAGAGCAATTTACTTAGTTTAAACATATGAATAATATATAAAATAGAGTTATCACACCCCCAAAATTAAACCACTGCTTGTCCTCAAGTAATGACAAAGACAAACAAAATACACTTTTATAAGATAGAAGATAGATCAACTTGATACTTTGATTTTCATGAGGTGCTTTCTATGAACTTCATTTTTCAGAAATTTTTCTTGTGCCTTTATTTCTTCAAAACTACCATAGTTATTTAAACTCTTTTATGTGTGTGTGACCCACTGAGTTGAGATTGGTTCCAAGACTAAGTGAAAACTTCCTCCTAGCCTTTGAAAAGATTAGTTCACCTTTGGTCACACCAAAATATTTTTCAAAAGAAAGACTAGACTAACAAAATCCTCAAGTGTTGGGGAGTTTTAAGTACAACAAAGGGCTTGGTTGATTTTTCAAAGCTATTGAGCCAATGCACTTTTTCTATTTTTTGTGGTTCTTTTTATGCAGATGCATCACTTCTTTGAAGTGCTTTTTGCATTAATTTTTTCTACATTTTGATTTTTCTTCAGTGCAGTTGCATTGTGCTTCTGCACTGATGCTACTTTATTTTCTTTTGATTGCTCATATTGCCCTTCTCACTAACCTCCAGATGCATTTTTTTTCTTGCACTTTGGCACAGGTCTTTGACCTCCAGATGCATTTTTTTCTTGCACTTTGGCACAGGTACAGTTTTGCACTATCCTCCAGATGCATTTATTCCTGCATGGCACAGGTACAGCTTTTCACTGTCCTCCAGATGCATTCATGCACTTTGGCACAGGTATAGCTCAATTGATTCAGGTCAAAATGGCTTTGATCTTTGATCTTTTTACCACACTTTTGTAACCTTTTTGTGCATTGTTTACTCTTATACTTTTCAAATTCAGCCTTAATTTTCATAAAACACCCCCAAACTTAATTCTTTAAGTTCTTCTAACTTTTTAATAAAACTTTGTTTTTACTTAAGCTCACCAAAAATTCCCCTTGCATTAGATTGATCTTTAAAAAACAAGGTTCTTTTCACAAACTCTGTTTTGAGGTGTTGAAGTAAAAATAATTTTGGTTATTTTCTTAGAAACAAGGCTTCTTTTTTTTTCTTTTTTCTTTTTTCATCATTAAAACTCCATTCATAGGATTACACTATATTTTCTAAAAAGCTGATCATCTACTAAAATACTCTTAACAGTGATAATATTCTTCATACTTTCCACTATTTCCAAAAGAGACATCTCTTTTAGAGAATAGTTTCATGTACTTAAATACTACTTTGTTAAGTACATCTAATACTTAATATCAAAAATATTTAGTCAAAACACACATATTTTAAACATGCATTGTAACGCCCCAAAGATTATTGGATATTTATTTAATAAATTATTGGGGATTAGATTGTGGAAAAATATTAGAAATAAAAATATGGTATTTTTATATGCTATTGGTGATATATGATTAATAATATTCTATATTTATTTTATTCTATTAAATACCAGTGTTTGAGATATTATTTCTCTAGAAAATTATTTTGGTCTATTGAGGTGTTAAAATAATAGTTACAGTGATATTGGGCTCTAAAAGTATTTAAAAAGGAGTTTTTGGGCTGTTTTACTCGCATACACCCTCCTCACGGTTGCTAAGCGCACCCCACCACCGAGTCACTTAAGCCCCAGCACGCACTGACCCACGAACCGAACCGACCCAACTACCTTCTCTTCTTCCTCACGCACGCAACACAGAGAGAACGGCGCTAACCCTTATGGCTGCCTTCATGGTTTTCGTTCTCCCTCCTCAAGCCACGGTTAGACCCGAAACTACACCCTTCCACTCGAAATCTCCCTCTGAACTCGATTTTAGCATCATTTCCATCGATTACAGCCTTCATCTCGCAAGCTAATCCCTCCCTCAATTCGCGTTTCACCTAACAAACCACCACGGCCTCACCACCATGGTCGACCCTTTCACCTAAGAACGCGGCCTTCCTTGCTTGGGTTTTGTCGACCATCATCATCTTGAGCTAGTCATGGGTCAAATCGAAAATCCACCATGGATTCAACTCCAAACCTGTCACATATTCATGTGCCATAAGTTAGGCAACAACCCCTCTGTATGGCGTTCAAATCCATACCTTCAATCTGTATTGTGTGTTGTTGTCCTTAGGATACTTTCCGATAGGTACTCCTTTTTCCAAATATTAGTTAATAATTTGTTAAACGAACGATTACGTATTTCTAATAAATTGTGATTGCGTAATAAACTGATTGTTCTTGTATTTAATTGTATGTGCACGAGTCAAACATTCTGCCGTTGAAATTAGATCACGCTCGAGAGTTTGTGACTCGTCCTTGCATTGTGTCAAAAGACAGAAAGAAGGAAGAGAGGAGCTCGATTCATCGTGGGTTACATTGGTGACTCAGTAGAGAGAGCTCCGTTTCGGTTTATTCGAGGTAAGGGAGTCTCACTCTATAATAGAGGGTATAATAGGTCGTATGTAGGTCATAGGGTCGTTATTTGTTGATATTGGATTGTTGTATGCTTGATTTGATGGATTGGATTTGAATGAGGCTTGAAATCGATTTCTATGATAGAGTTAGGGTTTATAATATGTTGATTTTGTGTTGTGATGTATTCGATGATTTGAACGTGCAATTGGTTGTTAAAATATGAAATTGGAAGTGTTAGAATGGTTATAAATTGAATTAAGGTTGTCATTGATGAATTAGTTTAAGAGAAATTGAAGGAATTGAGTTTTTGAGGTATGGGGCGCCAAGTTGCTGGGAAAATGGCGCCCTGTGCACTGTTCATGTGTTGTGTTGTGTTGTGGGTTTGTGCAGGGTTGTTGCTGCCTGGGCATGGGCCATGGGGGCTAACATTAAAATTGGCCATGAGATGAGAGTTGGTCTGAATGATGTATAAAACGGAGATTGACAATGAGGTGAGAAATAATGTGTAGATTGTGATATCATGAATAGTGCTTGTGGTATGCTCATGGAGTCTCATGCATACATTCGGCCGCGGTCGCGACGTTTATAAACTGATTGTGAGGCCATGGGGGCCAGGCCATAGGGGCCAGAGTCATGAGGACTCAATTTGATAATGATACTGCCATGAGGGCAAATGGTACCACATGCATGACTACATTGCATACATTCTCATAAACGCATAAGTGCTATTGATTAATGAATGGTTTGATTTGTGTCTTTCAGAAAAGCGGCTCGTGTGATGCTATGATTGTATATATATTGCTTATTATCACCTTTATTATATAGTTTGAGACTGTACCCCTTTCTGTTGTTGTTTACCACAGGTAGCCATGAGTGAAGGCTTAATCCCTTCACTTCTCCGAGTCGGTCTGCTCTGATACGTAACACCTAGGGGATGGGTTTAGCTTCTAGAGGTCTGATTTGTTCATTGTTGGACTGTTATATTAGGAGATATTTATATGTTATTAATGAGACTGTTGTTTGTCTCTTTGGAACTGTTTCTATTTTCTGCTGCGTAGTGTATGATGTTTATTTCCTTGTGCGTGGAACTATCTGATAAAGTTTTGAGAAATCCCATGTTTGTTGTGATTTTGAGCTGATTGAAGTGTAGCATTCCATTTGAAAAATAAATTTTATAACTCTGATTTTTATTACAAATTGCCGGGTAGAAATGGGGTGTTACATTAGTGGTATCAGAGCAGTTCGGTCTGTCCGACCAAGTTGTCCGGTCGTAGAGTCTTTCATTCCTAACTGTTGTTTATGTTGTAGTGCAGGTCGGCCCTAACCGGACCATTTGTATTATCTGTTGTGTCTTCCGATGTGTGAACTCTGAATAGAGTTGAATGTACTGTTTGTTGATTCTTGAAAGTCGTGAAGCTAACCAGTTTAGTTGGTTAAATCTTCAAGGGAATGTGATGTGTTATATGTATTCTTTGATTTGTAAGGGGGAAGATCATTTTACTCATGTGTATAACAATGGTTGTGTGTAGAGGGGTTGGCCTTAAACCCCAAATTAAGCTCAATTTAGCACTTGGAATATTTCACATGAATTATATTGAGGTTGTCGTGTCTTGAAAATCATGTTGATTTTTGTTGTGAAATTTTGGTATTTTCTGCTGATTGTTTAAATTATGAGTTGATAGGGTCATTTAAAATCTTTTGTTGAGTGCCTTGAGATGACGAGATGAATGATAATTATTATTGTATATTTTGTTATGATGCCTTGAGAGGTTAATAGTGATTTATACTTAATATTATAGATTACGGATTTGCCAAAGGAGTAGAATAATTTTTGGTCTGCAAGGGAATGGCCCCAATATAGTGATGAGATTGAAAAATAATCCAAAGCAAGCTATGGTTAACAAGAAGGACAAGGGGAGGAGTTAGTGCCATGTTTTCCCCAATTTTGTAAATCCATGTAAAGGCTGTAGGAGTATATTAATCCTAGTTGGGATATGCTAGTATAGTAACATATAATAGCAGGTGTAGTAAGTGTGAGTATAATGATTCTGTCATTACTTGGGCGATACCTAAATGGAGTAGGGTGTAGGGATTAAGATTGAATAGTAGGGAGATACATTTTAGGAAGCCAGTTTGTTTGTGTTTGCAATTAATTGTAGTATTTTGTTATCTAGTGAGACCTTGTACAGTGGAACTTAGTCATTGAAGAGACTGTTTGAAATTGACCTTAGTCATTTAGTGTGAATGCGTAAGCTGAATTTTGTTAGCTACAGAGCTGTAATGTTTGGTTTTTAAGATAGCGAGATTGGATTAAATAGAGCAAGGTGAATTTTATAGAGATATGTGAGTATACAGTTGACGAATAATAGGCAATGAGTCCTCTTTAATTAGGAGAGACTTAGAGTGTAGGATTTTAATCTTAGTTTGAGTGTTTTAGCCTAAGACTTTGATTTGTAATGATTAAGTTCCATTAGGTATTTTGTATTTTATATATTGAAACTCAATTTGTTAGTTATATGAACATAACCATTTAAATTGGTTTCAACATAATTATTGAAGATGTATGTATTTTTGTGATTGTGACTAAGTATATGACGGAGATAGGAAATATAGATTAATTATAGTTGTAAGTTTAGTTGAGGCTAATTAGAAAGACTATGTGTTATTGAATTTTTAATTATATAGAGAGAGCAAAGTTAAGTTAGTAAAAATAGAGCGAGGTGAATTTTATACATGAGAGAAGGAAAATTAAATTGAAGTAGGACAAGAGGAATTTTTTTTAAATAGGAGAACGCAAATATCACATGAGTTGATAGATTATGTGTTGTTATTCGTTTGTAATTTTGAGAGGTCTAGCGTTTAAGATGTTAATGTTATTTTGAACATATTAGGCCAAGACCTTGACTTCTAGTTGTTTATAGAGTAGATTGATTATTTGATGTTTTAGTTATTTTAGAATTCGCGTTGTTAGTTTGAAAATATGGGCATTAGATTCTTTACAGTTGTGGGACTAACCAATTGCGTTGAGGGTCTGTTGTGCTTTATGTGTGTAAACTTATATTGAACTAGTTTTTATTATCTAGTGTTCACATTGTACCCCATATATTTATTTTAATTAATACCAAGTCTTGAAAATAATCCTTTGTTATAACATGTGTATATTTGTATGATGTGCGTTACAACCTGATTCCCAGGCTTGAGATGTGAGTTAGTGCTAGCATGACATAGTTGAGAAAAATTATTGTTTTGGCAAGTATTTTCCTTTAGCAAGTTGCCTTGCAGTTTAATAGACTTAAAGACCTGATTCGAATTTACGTTTTGAAATTTGTTCAAAGGAATATTTTACAAATTGACCACATAGACAAACCATTCAATTGTTTTCTTTTGTCACATGTAAAACTCTTGTATTTTGTAGCTAGTGTTGTTTGCCTTGATGCTTTCTAACCACAATATTCTTACTTTCGACTGCCTTCAATTTGTTTTTATAAATTTCATCTTCTTTTGCATATAAAAAAGGAAGAGAAAAGAACTTGTGTTGGGCAAGCCACTTTTTTTATGTTGTTTAGGTTGTGTGGGAGTTGTATTATGTGACTGTGTTTTGAAGAATCAAGATTTCAATGCTATATAGTGCACTTTTACATGAATCAATAATTAATATATGTGGATAGAATCCCTACGTATGTAATCTTTGAAATTATTCAAAACTATTATTATACCAATATCCTCTGCGTTAATGTACTCCTTGGATTTGAACGACTGATGTGTAACGTGGTTGTTGTGCTTGTGTGACTTCTGCCTTCTTGGTATTTTACTTTTAGTAGTGAGTTTATAGTTGCTCCATATTAAGCGGTTCTATGTCGGGTTGTGTATTTGTTGCTTGGCTTGGATTTGGTACTATTGTATTTTCCTTGTTGTTGTTTATTAGCTTTGTTGAGTCCGGATGGGGATTGAGTAGTCATCTCTTGAGTTAAGTTTGTATGAATGAGTCCAGTTATTATTTCTTGAGTTACTGATCAAGAAGAAGTAGGAGGGACGTGCCGCCTAATCACTCACCGCCGGTATCAATGAAATGATAATCAGCAGGATAGATAACATTAGGTGTCTGTAGGTTGTAGTTTGTTAGTGGGAGGTTGTTTAGTTGTGGTCGGTAAGTTTCGAGGACGAAACATTCTAAGTGGGGAGAGTTATAACGCCCAAAGATTATTGGATATTTATTTAATAAATTATTGGGGATTAGATTGTGGAAAAATATTAGAAATAAAAATATGGTATTTTTATATGCTATTGGTGATATATGATTAATAATATTCTATATTTATTTTATTCTATTAAATACCAGTGTTTGAGATATTATTTCTCTAGAAAATTATTTTGGTCTATTGAGGTGTTAAAATAATAATTCTGATGATATTGGGCTCTAAAAGTATTTAAAAAGGAGTTTTGGGTTGTTTTACTCGCATACACCCTCCTCGGTTGCTAAGCGCACCCCACCACCGAGTCACTTAAGCCCCAGCGCACCCCAGACCCACGAGCAGAACCGACCCGGCTACCTTCTCTTCTTCCTCACGCTGCTATGACACGCAGAGAGAACGACGCCGATCGTACCTTGACCAATGAAGAGTTGAAGTGTTTGTTGCCGTTGAATGGACCGGTCGTTGAATGAGCGAAAGGACCGGTCTTGGCTTCACGCGTGGAACACCTCGGGTGGTACACGCAAAGACACACTCGACGATCTAGTGAGAGGTCGCTCAGGCGAGATAGCACAAGGTTAGAGAACGCACACGATGCCACGTATGCGAATGGCGATATATATCTGATGATGTCCGGCCGTTTTGCGAGAATTTCGCCGGCGAAGTGCGCTCAAGCGGCGTGTTGGGCCGTTCGTGATGGGTGGGCCGCGAGTCCAATTCTTTGTTGGCGATCCTCGATTTGCTAATACACCCGAGAGCGATTGCCCCCAAGCCTAGGTCGCTAAGAGCGGTGAGGCTTGAATCGATGCCCCCAGGAGTGAAGTTCCCTTGATGAAGCGGACGCGCCGTTTGCTTTTTCTACGGCGGTGTCGTCGCTCGTCGTCAACCGTCGGCCGGCCGCCGCGGCGGTTGGTCTTTCCGACATTTAAGGCGTGACGTTTGGTGTTTCCGAGGTTGTCGGAGACAACCATTGGTGAGAAAGGCGAAGCGTTGTGACTCTTCGCATCCCGGTCCCCTTTCGCCAGAGATCCGTGCTATAAATAGCCCTTCTGCTGAGTTCATTTCTCACACTTTCAAGATTTGCTCTGCCAACGACCGACTCGTCTGCCGCCGACTTGCATTCGAAGCTGTTTCTGTCTATCTGCGACCGATCTTCAACATCTGCTTAAGGTACGAATCGATCGCTCCCTCTGCTCTTTTAAACTTGGGTTTTTATTTTTGAAAGTACTTCGTGCTTTTCCACGCCTCGTGATAGGGGGTGTCAGGTCGAGGGATGGCCAGCTCGCCCCCTCTCATGAGTGCTTTGCTCGATCGACCTGACTCGATCCCTTTATCACAGGTGTTTGTGTATGCCACGGACAAAGTTAACTGCCCGTATTCCCGGAAAACCACCGCAATCCTTTGCTACCTATATGTCGAGACCGGGCGAGCCCAATTCCCAAGAGGCGGAGTCTAAGTCGTCTTCGGGCGACAAAAGCTCTAACTCTTCAAGCAGTTCTTCGAGCAGCACGAGCTCGAGTTCTCATTCTTCCGGTCGGGGATCGGCCAGCCCAAGAGCCACGATTCCGATCGAACGATTCTCGCCGAAGCGGCCGAAAGCAACTCTCCACCGCCCGAGGATGTTGTATCCCGAGTGGAGGGAGAAGAGGAAGACGCCGACGTGATTATCATTGATGATGATGAGGCGCAGAGTGCCGTCCCGGTCGTGGACGAGGAGATGGTGGAGGCCGAAGGGAGCCAGGCCGAAGACGTCCCAGGAGAAGAGGTGGCTCGGCCCGAAGTCAATATTTACGGTTTGGAGGCCAACATCGGAGGTCGAGCGAAGGGTCGGCCGAGGTTCAAGCCGAGGTCGAAGTCCAGCCGACGAGCTCGGGAGGTGTCGACATGTCTTGGGTGTCGGAGACTCTTCGCTCTAACAGAGCATTCTTACGGTCGGTCCACGATGCCTTGCCCGATCTCGGAGCCGTCTTGAAGACTCACCGGTTTGGAGGATAAGAGGCATGAAGGAGGCGAAGATATCGCGACTTACTCTTCCAACTTCAAGTTCACGATGTATCGGCTCGTGTTCGAGAAGATGAAGATTACCCTCCTTTCACCGAATTCGGTAGCGACGTCTTGCGCCATATGGGGTCGCCCTTCACGAACTTCATCCAAACGCATGGGCGTTTTTAAAGACCTTTGAGGTCTTCTTGACCAAGCCTGGGTCGGCGCAGATCGATGATGCTTTTCTTTGCTATCTTCGGTGGTGGCTCGGGGAGAAGGCCAACAAGGAGAAAAGGGAGCAAGTCTCCTTCAAGATGCAGAAGACCCATCACCGATTTTTCAAAGCGTTCCAAGAGTCGTTAGGAGCGGCCTGGAAAAGCCAGTACTTTTGGATCGTTCCAACTGAAGAGGCCGGCAAGGCCGTTTGTGAGGTTCAGCCGGACGGGATGCTGGGTCCCCCTTACTTCCCTATCATGTGGAATGAGGCTCATTTCTGCAGGCGGCCGGGAGATTATATCTATCTGATGAAAGATGCGGGAGAGGCCGACACGGAGACTTTGGAGATGATAAAGTCATTTGGCGGGCATGATGCGTCCAGATCCTAAGGCGACATACCTTGCTTGGCCCTTTGTCTTGTCTGAAGGCTATGAAGCGGAGGCCGAGATTGGTTCGCTTTTGAACTTTTTCGTCCTTATATTCATTGTTGACTTTCTCTTTTTCTTCTAACTCATGACTCGTTATTTCGCGAGAAAGGATGGCGGCAAAGTTAGGGCTGCGCCGCTTAGATCCGAAGCTTTGAAGGAGGGGCTAAGGGACTGACGCTTCTCGGTCGGGGTAATCCCGAACCTTCCTCCAAAGTCCTCATACCCCCAAGAGAGCAGCGAAGAAGCGGTCGGCGGGACTCGGTCGCCTCCTCCGGTCTGCCGATCGCTCACCCAAGCGGGCCAAGCGTGGCGTTCGGGTCCCGGCTCACGCAGCGGAGGAGGTTCCCATCATCCACTCGAAAGCTTGAGTGCGGCCGATCCGGAGGAGTACAGAAGGAAGCCCATGGCGCTCTGCGCTTCTCTGTATATGGGGTCGATAAAGTCATGGCCGAGTGGTGGCCGAATCGATGGTAATTTTACTTTCTTAGTCTCGTAATTTCCTTCTTATCTTTGTTCGACCGACTAACCAACCTTCGACTGAATTTCGCGAGGGAAGGGCAAGGCTTTGACCGAGGCGCAGAGAAATATGACAAGCTCCTCGATCGAAGAAGGAGGCCCTCAAAGCGGGGAGGATGGCCGGGCGATCACAAAGAGGAACAAGGAGCTTGCTTAGGCGGTGAACGATCAAAACCGACCTTGAATCCGCCGAAAAAGAAGGCGGGTGTTGAGGCCGTAAATGCCGAGCTGCGGCGAAGATCAAGTGGTGGCCAAGGCGGTCGAGAGGTGCGATCGAGCAATTTTACAACGCTCTTGGCCAGGCGCGGGTGTTGAATACCGATCTGCAGATCAATTTCGATGACAAGATGATCAAGCCCACGCACTATGTCGAAAATAACAAGATCATGTTGCCTGCAGAATATGACGAGCAGGGCAACGTCATCCGCCCGGCCACCATTCTCTTTTGAAGCCCGCCTGCGAGCGGTGTAATTTTGTAACTTGCCTTCGGGCCTGACAATATTTACGCCGCCGTGCGGTTCCTTAGTCGTGGCGCTCGGCGGCGGGCGTCCCATATTTGTAATGACAATCTTGCTTTTAATTACGCCCTTTTAAATTTATATCGCTGTCTGCGTACTTCTTGCATTTATTCGCCTTATTCGTTTTGAACTTGTGGGTCGCTCGGCGGCCGTTTCGTGCTACTTCGATAGCGCTCGTTCTTGGTCGCTTTTCTTTGTGCGCCTTGTATGTTTATTTTTCTCTAAGTCTTTGAACTTTAAGACCGTTCGGTCGTCATTTGCGCTTGTTTCGGAAGCATCGATTCTTTGATAAGTTAACATCCCAACGGGGCCTTGGATCGCTCGGCGACCTTCGATCAGGCCCTTTCGATGGCATTTAAGGTAGATCGTTTCGACGGCCTACCGCGACGGGTTATTACTTAACCTTTGGGCCATTTTCGATGGCACTCGATGTAGATCGTCTCGGCGACCTAGCATTGTCGGGCCATTTTCGATGGCGCTCGGTGGGGACCGTTTCGACGGTCGCTCGATTCAGATCGTTTCGACGATCTAAGGTTTGCGGGTTTTAACCCTTGGGCCATTTCGATGGCACTCGATTGGGACCATTTCGATGGTCGCTCGTTGGGATCATTTCGATGATCTCTCGATGTAGGTCGTTTCGACGACCTGTTTTGTTGGGTTATCACCTAACCCTTGGGCCATTTTCGATGGCGCTCGTTTGAGTCAACTCGGTGACCGTTGTTTGCGGGCTGTCTAACCCTTGGGCCATCTCGATGGCACTCGATTGGGACCATTTCGATGGTCGTTCGGTTTAGATCGTTTCGACGATCCGTTTAAGTGTTTGATCAAGTTGATAATCTTCGATCGCTCCTTCGCCACGGGCAATCTTGAGCGACCGGTCATACATTCTTGCGAGAAAGTAAAGAACACATCATATTTCTAAAGGTCAGGCCTCTGTAAAAAACCCAGTGGGAAAAAGAGCGCCTGCCTGCTTTTCATTCATAGATCGGTCGTTCATTACGCTCAAATTGTTCGTTACATTCAAGCGTTACATTGGTGACATTGACTTGATGGCCTTCACGGTGCGCGAACATTTGGGCCAAGGTCTACCTCATCACAAATTTGTTGATACAGATCGTGGCACCGTCTTGCTGCCTCTAGGTCGGCCGCCAAGGTAACTACCTGGTCGTCCTTGCTGTAGAATTTCATCTTCAGGTGTACTGTTGATGCCACGGCCTCTAGCTTGCCCAGGGTCGGCCTACCAATGATACTGCGATAGCATGATTTGAGGAAGTCACGAGGAACGTCGTGCGGACAAATCTGTACAAGGTGCTATCTCGGTGTCGATCACCGAATGTGACCATGAGTTCGATCGTTCCCAGCGGGTAGGTGGACCGCTCCATTGAAGCCCGTGGCGGTGCTTGGCTCGGCTTTGGGAATTATCTCGCTCCGATCAACCTTGATCTTGTCAATCAAGCCCTCAAACATGATGTCGGCCGAGCTACAGTCGACGAGATTCTTTGGACTTCCGTATTGGCCATGACCACGATTACCAATGGAACATAATTGTTTGGCCCGCCATCGCGCAGTCGTTGTCTCCAAACGAGATGGAAGTGCTGTTCGAGACCGGTGGGGCTCGTTGATGTTGAACCGACCATCGGGAGTTCGTCCCACTTCTTTTGGTGGCTTTGTTTGATTCTCTACGGCCCCGAGGTTGCCACCGTGGATGACCATGGCAACGTTGCGACCTGCGGATCGCGGAGCTTCTCGACCTTGAGGCGGTCTTTCTCTTGGGCGCTTGAAGCGACTAGAGCGCCTTTCCTCTGTCGAGGATCGGTTTTCCGCTTCTCTTGAGGTCGGTCGTCTTCCTCGGCCTCACATACTTTCCCAACTTTCCTTTACGAATGAGTTCTTCGATGTCATCTTTGAGGTCATACGATGCGTCGGTATCATGACCCTTGCTTTTGTGGTATGGCGCAGTATCTTTTGGTCTGGTCGTGCCCCCTTTTTGAGCACGCAGTGGTTGGGCCGCTTCACTCCCACAAACTCATTATTACGACACTCGTAGATCTGCGCAATGGAGGTGTTGAGTCGAGTGCGATGATCGAACTTTTTGTCTCGAAAGTCGGGCCGATTGTCGCGGCGACCTTCATGCCCTTTGGCGGCTTAACATTGTTTTCTTCTTTAGGTCGCGTGCGGACGGCCTTTCTTGCTGCCGAGTTTCTTCATCCGCATGTGGGCGTTAGCCCTTGTCGAGAAGTGGCCGAGATCACGGTAATGATTCAACGTAAACTCTTCAACGAACCGGTGGTCGGTCGGATACCACGCTTCAGATATTTCAACTTGTCCTTGTCCGACAAGTCACGCAAACGACTTCACCTCGGTGTTAAACCGGTCGATGTATCTTGTCTCGGCGTCTCATTATCTCCTTGAACAACGAGTCCAAGTATTCTTCATACAGGTATTATTGGCGGTTTGCGGTGTAGTGAGACAAGAATATTCTAATCAGTCGTCCCACGAGGAGATGGTATTGGGCGCAAAGACTCCCACCATTCCAATGCTCGCCGTCCAACGGCGGGGAAAAAGCACGCATTTCATGGTCGGTCCCAATTCCCTATAGCGAGTAATTATTGAAGTATGCGGAGATGCTTATGCGGATCACCTCTACCGTCAAACTTGTTGAGATCGGGCGGCTTGCGGAGATCTCTCGGAATCTTATAGCGCCCGATCTCCCGGAAAGCGGGCCATGTTCGTTCGAATGCCGTTCGACCCAAAGAGGTTGCATTGCGAGGCATGCCTGCGTTGCCGGCATTCGATAGAATCCTCGAGATGGGCGGTTGGCGGAAGGCGAGGAGGCATACGGGTCGCTCGCTTTGGCCTCTCCTAGGCCGATCGAAAGCGTCCCTAATTCTTCCATTTCGTATTCTTCCGGCTCTTCACGAGAATCCCAAGATCCGCTTCTCGACCGAGCGTGACCGGACGACTCGTTAGAGGAGTATCTAGTGAAGCGGCGGCCGGTGTCGGGGCGGTAGCTAGAATCTTCATAGTCATCGGACATCGAAGCGGCGTCTACGCGTTCTGCCGGGGCGACTGCGTGCCACCTTCTTCGGCGGAGAGCGATGAGTAGTGCTCTCTCGGCGTGAAATGCTCCTACGAGGAGGAGCGGTGTCTTCGCCACGCGCCGGTGCGTGGCGTGGTGAAGGTTCTCCGTCTTCGCATGTGGCGGCCCGAGCGAACCTCTTTCATCTTGGGAGATGAGTGCATCTCGATGCTGCGATCACTTGATTCTTGTTACGCAAGATCGCAAAGCGGCTTGAGTAACATGGTCCGCGAGAGGTTCTGGATGCCCGCTTCAATCGGCTCGGGCGGTAGGTCTCGTGAGCGGCCGGATGGATCTGGCTGGAGGGCCAGGTCCACGGCCGTTGTGCCTGCAGAAGGTTCTTGTCGTAGAAGTCCTTGAGATTCGTGGATCATGCGCCACGCGCCTCCGGTCTGGGCTGCTGGTTCGCCGGAGGGATTGAGTCGTCGAAGCGGCCGCGTGCGGGGGCGGTCGCGTGGAGCCATAAGAGAGGTAGGATAGCGCACGGGCCTCCAGCGTCGTGGTCGCCAATTGATCGTACCTTGACCAATGAAGAGTTGAAGTGTTTGTTGCTTCGTTGAATGGACCCGTCGTTGAATGAGTGAAAGGACCGGTCTTGGCTTCACGCGTGGAACACCTCGGTGGTACACCGCAAAGACACTCCGACGATCTAGTGAGAGGTCGCTCGAGGCAGATAGCACAAGGTTAGAGAACATACACGATGCCGTGTGCGAATGGCGATATATATCTGATGATGTCCGACCGTTTTGCGAGAATTTCGTGGCGGCGAAGTGCGCTCCAAGCGGCGTGTTGGGCGTTTCGTGATGGGTGGGCGCGAGTCCAATTCTTTGTGGCGATCCTCGTATTTGCTAATACACCCGAACGACGCTAACCATATGGTTTGCCTTCATGGTTTTTGTTCTCCTCCTCGAGCCACAGTTAGACCCGAAACTACACCCTTCCACTCAAATCTCCTACGAACTCGATTTTAGCATCATTTCCATCGATTCTGACCTTCATCTCGCAAGCTAATCCCTCCTCAATTCGCGTTTCACCCAACAAACCACCACGACCTCACCACCATGGTCGACCACTTTCACCTAAAACGCGGCCTTCCTTGCTTGTGTTTTGTCGACCATCATCATCTTGAGCTAGTCATGGGTCAAATCGAAAATCCACCATGGATTCAACTCCAAACACTGTCACATATTCACGTGCCATAGGTTAGGCAACAACCCTACGTATGGCGTTCAAATCCATACCTTCAAAGTTGTTGTCATTTGTGTTGTCCTTCAGGATACTTTCCGATAGGTACTCCTTTTCCCAAACATTAGTTAATAATTTGTTAAACGAACAATTACGTATTTCTAATAAATTGTGATTGGGTAATAAACTGATTGTTCTTGTATTTAATTGTATGTGCACGAGTCAAACATTCTGCCGTTGAAATTAGATCGCGCTCAAGAGTTTGTGACTCGTCCTTGCATTGTGTCAAAAGAAAGAAAGAAGGAAGAGAGGAGCTCAGTTGCTGTGGTTCTGTTGGTGACTCCGTAGAGAGAGCTCCGTTTCGGTTTATTCGAGGTAAGGGGAGTCTCACTCTATAATAGAGGGTATAATAGGTCGTATGTAGGTCATAGAATTCGTTATTTGTTGATATTGGATTGTTGTATGCTTGATTTGATGGATTGGATTTGAATGAGGCTTGAAATCGATTTCTATGATAGAGTTAGGGTTTATAATATGTTGATTTTGTGTTGTGATGTATTCGATGATTTGAACGTGCAATTGGTTGTTAAAATATGAAATTGGAAGTGTTAGAATGGTTATAAATTGAATTAAGGTTGTCATTGATGAATTAGTTTAAGAGAAATTGAAGGAATTGAGTTTTTGAGGTATGGGGCGCCAAGTTGCTGGGAAAATGGCGCCCTATGCACTGTTCATGTGTTGTGTTGTGGGTTTGTGCAGGGTTGTTGCTGCCTGGTGTAACACCCTAAATGATTTAATTAAGTAATTGATTAAATTATTTAAAGTGTTGCACTATTTTAATTATATAAAATTAGAATATAGTATTTAAATAAAGTATTTTATTTTGATATGAGGGAGTGGTATTGGAAATACCGGAGCTGCAAGCATTGGCCCAGGAGCCCAAGCCCAATGACTTAGGCTCCTAGGAGTGATGCATTTCGCATCACTTGTGCAAGGGAAAGAAAAGAAAGAAAAATTGCGAAGAGAGAAGAGAGAAAGGAGAGGAGGACGGCGCTAAAACCCTAGAGAAAGAGAGAGAGAGAGAGAGCTTCGCACCTTGAGGAGAAGGAGAAGAAGGCTCTAGTTGCCGTGGTTTTTGGTGGTGACTCGGAGAAAGGAACGTTTCCACGGTTAAATTAAGGTAAGGGGAGTCTCACTCTATAATTGAGGGTATAATAGGTTGTATAGGAGTCATAGAGTCTCTAATTGTTGATAATTGATTGATTGATTGAATTTGATTGAGTGAATTTGATGAAATTGCATGAGAAATTGATTTAGGGCTTAATGTTAGGGTTTATGTGCTTGATTTCGTGTTATGGTGTAAATTGATGTTTGAGATGTGAAATTGAATATGTTAAAATGATTATAGAGTGGACTTGAATGATATATGGTGGTTAGTATTGGAAGGAATTAAGAATTGGGGATTTTTGAGGTATAGGGCGCCAATTGGCAGGGAATATGGCGCCCTGTTTACTGTTCACAGGGTGGGTTGTGTGTTTGTGCAGGAGTATCACTTTGCCGGGCGCCACATTGCTGGGGAAATGGCGCCCGAGCTTTGTTTATGTCTTTGAGTTGGGTTTTAGTGCATGTGTAGTGCATCTGGCGCGGTTCTTTGGAAATGTGGCGCCACGTGCCTTTGTTCATGTGTACATATGGGGTGGTTTGAGTGATACTAGGTGTTCTGGACATAATTTACCGTGCCATATTTTGCAGTAGCCTGCCCAAACTTCATTTTAAACATTTTGGCTCGAGTGGTTTCAGTTTTGCATGTGTCATTTGGGAGATGTCCTAGTGGGGAATTCTGTGGCGCTATATGTGTGCGCTAGGGGTGGTCTAAGTGGAATTTAGAGTCCTGGGCATATTTCACCGTGCCATCTTTTGCATTCACACTGCCCAAATTTAATTTAAAACATTTTGGCTCAGTGGTTTTCTGTTTGCATGTGTTGTGTGTTTGGGTCAGTGTAGGCGCCAATCAGTCTTGTGGCAGGCGCTAAGCGGCGCGTGTATCGAGGCGTGTCTCGATTTGTGTCTAGATCTGTCTTTGCCCGGGCGCAGATTCTTTGTTTTTTGGCGCTAGTGCTGTGTTGCCTGAGAGCGCCATGTTCTTTGGTGTTTTGGCGCTGTGTGCTAGTGTGTGTGGCAGGGGCGCTGTGTGTGTGGGAAAAGTGGCGCTGTGTCTTTGGGGCGCCAGACAGGGGCATTTGGCGCTGGTGGTGCCAAAGGGTGTCTAGGTGTTGCTTTGGTCCACTAGGTGACAGTTTGGTCCCTAGGTGATTTGTTTAGTCCTAAGGGTGTGAGTTTGGTCCCTAGATGCAGTTTGGTCCAAAAGGTGTCAATTTGGTCCCTAGGTGTTGGGTTGGTCCTAAAGAGTGTTTTAGGTCCCTGAGTGAGGTTAGTCCTCTAATTGTGAATATGTCCTTGGGACTTGAGTATGTTGAGCTAGCAACTGAGATAATTGAGGATGCCATGGGGGCATGAGCCATGGGGGCTAGAGCCATGAGGGCTATAAACGAGATTAAATATGAGTGAGAAAATAATATATGAAGTGATATTGTAAATGTGCTTGTGTTGTATTCATGGAGTCTCATGCATACATTCATTCGGTGCATGATCGCGACGTTATAAAGCGATTGTGAGGCCATGAGGGCCAGGCCATGAGGGCCAGAGTCATGAGGACTCAATTTGAGAATGATACTGCCATGAGGGCAACTGGTACCACATGCATGATTGCATTGCATACATTTCCATAAACGCATGAGTGCTATTGATTAATGAATGGTTTGATTTGTGCGCTGTGAACTGTGCCTGTGTGATGCTATGATGGTATCTATATTGCTTATTATCACTTTTATTAAATAGTTCGAGACTCACCCTTTCTGTTGTTGTTTACCACGGTAGTCATGAGTGAAGGCTTGCTACCTTCACTATTCCCAGAAAGTCGATGCCTGCTCGATCACGTAGCACCTGGGGATGGGTTGTAAACTTGTGTTTGATCTGTTTTGCTCCTTGTTGAGCCTTATATGTATTGTTTTGAAACTACTGATTTAACTGTTGAGATTATGGTTTATTTTTCCGCTGCATTAATGAGAAATTATCTTTCCACGAGTTTATTTTATGGTGTTACGTATTTGAATTGTTATTATGAGCTGAGCTGACTGTTGAGTAGTTTTTAAAGAGATATGTGTAGCATCCCATTGGATGATTTCAATTAAGAAATGAATTTTTATACTCTGATTTTTATTTAATTTTCCGGGTAGAAATGGGGTGTTACACCTGGGCGCCATATGGCTGGGGAAATGGCGCACAGGTTCTTTGTTTGGGTGTCTTTGTGCAGGTGGTCACTGCCAGGGCGCCAAGTTGCTGGAAAATGGCGCCCTGTGCACTGTGTAGTGTTCTGGGTGTGTGTGCTAGTGGCAGGGGCGCCAAATGGCTGCCCAGGGCGCCCAGAATGGCGTCTGTGTCTTTGAATGTGAATTTGTGTGTCTTTGTGTTTAGGAGTAGGCGCCAAATGTGGCTGCCCAATGCGCTGGTTGAGCTTGTTTCAAGTGCGGGCGCCAAGTGGCGCTACTGTGGCGCTGTGTTGGCGCCAGAGTTCTTTGGTTGCTTGTGGTGTCTAGGTTACGGCGCCAATTTGGCTGCCCATGGCGCCAGATTGATGTGCAGGGTGTGTGTGCGCATATGGCGCATCACAGGGCGCCAAATGGGCGCCTATTGCGCGCTGTGTTCTTTGCTGTGTCTAAGCGGGCGCCGATGTCTTTGCCATGGCGCTGAGAATGCGCGTGTGCGAGGCGTGTCTCGATTTTGTGTCTTAGTTTGTGTCTAAGAAGTGTGCTGCGGGGCGCTAGATTCTTTGTGAAAATGGCGCCCGATGCATTGTGTTGCTCTGGGGCGCCAAGTTCTTTGAGTTTTTGGCGCTAGTCTTTGTGTTGCACAAAGGGGTGCAGATTTGTAGGGGGAAAATGGCGCCTAGTCTTTGCCTTGTGTCTAAGTGTGTCTTTGTTTTGGTCCACTGGTGTGATTTGGTCCAAAAGGTGTTGTTTTGGTCCCTAAGTGATAGTTTGGTCCTAAAGGGTGTTTTAGGTCCCTGAGTGAGGTTTAGTCCTCTAGTTGTGATTAGTCCTTGGGACATGATTTGTGATGAGCTAGTGAATAATGTAATTAATGATGATGCCATGGGGGCATGGGCCATGGGGGCTAAAGCCATGGGGGCTAACATTAAAATTGGCCATGAGATGAGAGTTGGTCTGAATGATGTATAAAACGGAGATTGACAATGAGGTGAGAAATAATGTGTAGATTGTGATATCATGAATTGTGCTTGTGGTATGCTCATGGAGTCTCATGCATACATTAGGCTGCGGTCGCGACGTTTATAAACTAATTGTGAGGCCATGGGGGCCAGAGTCATGAGGACTCAATTTGATAATGATACTGCCATGAGGGCAAATGGTACCACATGCATGACTACATTGCATACATTCTCATAAACGCATAAGTGCTATTGATTAATGAATGGTTTGATTTGTGTGCTGTAAACTGTGCCTGTGTGATGCTATGATTGTATATATATTGCTTATTATCACCTTTATTATATAGTTTGAGACTCACCCCTTTCTGTTGTTGTTTACCACAGGTAGCCATGAGTGAAGGCTTAATCCCTTCACTTCTTCGAGTCGGTCTGCTCTGATACGTAACACCTAGGGGATGGGTTTAGCTTCTAGCGGTCTGATTTGTTCATTGTTGGACTGTTATATTATGAGATATTTATATGTTATTAATGAGACTGTTGTTTGTCTCTTTGGAACTGTTTCTATTTTCTGCTGCGTAGTGTATGATGTTTATTTCCTTGTGCGTGGAACTATCTGATAAAGTTTTGAGAAATCCCATCCTATGATGGTGTTGCGTATTATATTGACGATATAAAGCATTGTGTTATGTTTGTTGTGATTTTGAGCTGATTGAAGTGTAGCATTCCATTTGAAAAATAAATTTTATAACTCTGATTTTTATTACAAATTGCCGGGTAGAAATGGGGTGTTACATGCATACTTAGTAAACTTAAACAAGCTGTGTATATTTAAACATGTAGACACACATAAAAACAAACGTATATAAGAACAAACGTATATCAAATCAGACACACATACTATAGTTAAACACATATGATATGCATAATATAATAAGTTAACTTCTCCCCCCAACTTAAAGTTGAGCAGTGAGGACACTGCTCTTTAAAAATAAAAACCATGGGAGGAGGATTAGTTCACAAAATAACATAATGCAAAATATAATTATCCAAAAGCATAATTAAACATAATATTTAACAACATTCAAGAGTTTTGTGTTTTTATGTGATGCAAGTGCACTGATGCAGCTCCATCAGTATGTGGCTTTCGGTCACTTTCTTTAGAGTTTCATTATAAGCTCTTATGATCTTTGCTTTTTGCAGTAAAGAAAAGAGTTGTCAATTCCTCTCTTTCCTCCTAACAATGATCCAAGTTGCTAAATAAGTTCACACTTGTCATTGCATCATCCTAAGGACTATGCTATCCTATGTCTAGGTTTTAGCATGTAATTAACAAAGTTTCCTTTATTAAACACTTATCCCAATTAGTTATTGAGTTCTAATCATAAACCATGTCTGTATTTATGATTTGCATTCACTTTGAGTTGGCCAATTCTAAAGATGAATATGAAAGAGTTATCATTCAAGAACTAAAATGCAAACATCACATATGAACACAATAACTTACTTAAAAGATCATTATAAGGTTAGAACATCTCAATCAAAAGAGTTTAGTTCATGCTAGACATCACAAGGCTTATATAAACAGAACAAGTCATATTCATATAATTGAAATAACAAAAGGAAACAATAAGATAGAAGTTACACGGTTGTAGTTTCATTTGCATGAACTTGCCAAGTGATGCAGGTGCACTACTCCACGTGGTTGTTGTTGAAGTAAAAGAAGAAGTCGTCAATTTCTTCCTTACCTCGTTACAACCTCCATACAAGAGAAAATAAAACTAACTAACCTAAATTATTCTATGGAATTGAAATACAAGATATGGGAAGGGATTTTGATCTTGAGAGATGATTTTCCTAGTGAAGAATGAAGGTCTATATAGGCTTTGAGCTTTCTTCATGAGAGGGTTTCCTTCCTTGTAGTTGAAGTAAACTAGAGGTGTAACCATGGTTACTTTTCAGAAATTATCGCACAAGTTGAAGCATACACTCAAGTGTATAGGGAGGTCCAATAATGAATGGCCACATGTCCATAAGTAAATGACTCTTCAAAGCTAGTCTTCTATGGTGGGCTTTGGTAGGCGCCTCCTTTAGCAAGTGGGCATGTTCCTCCATGTGATCCATGACTAAGCATGATGTCATAGGGGTGATAAAGCTTTGGTTAAATTTGAGGTACTTCCATTGTCACTTCAAGCAAGCTGGTGTAATGCAGATGCAGTGCAGGAGCATTGTAGTGTAGGAGCATTGTAATGCAGGTGATGAAATTGACCAATTTCCTAGCTCTGAGATTTCTTTTCAAACTTCCACTACGATCATAGGGAGTCCTTCAATTACCGTGATGACTTGGTTCTCCACTGGTAGAAGGTCTTCCCTCTCGGGAGATTGGGATCTGAATCTTCTTCGTTGTTCTTTTCGCGTTAGAGCTCTTCCCCCTTCTTTGACCTCTGTTATTATTTTGACTTTCTGGTTCTATGTACCCCTCTGTTAATGTAAGTTTTGAAGTGTCCGTATTTGATCAATATTTCAATCTTGCAATTGAGAGCTTGACACTCATTGGTGGTGTGTGGTCGTATACACAATGATCTACGCCTAGGGGAAATTCTTTTTTGTGGGGGGGTGGGGGGGAGGGGTTTATTAAATTAGCGCTATTGGCTTCTTGGAAAACCCTTTCCCTTCAAACTGTTAAGGGAGAAATGTATCCCTTAGAAATCTTTCCGTCCCGAGGTCTTCTCTCTTCTTTCTTGCAGGGGAGCTCTCATGCAAGGCTTTGTCTTCGTTGTTGTTTTGAGGACAATGAGTCTTGGCTGCTTCAAGCTTTCCATGTTTCTATATCCTAATGCCCAACGTCTGAGCTCATCGAGGGTTGCTGGTTCTCTTCGGGCGAGTGAGTTTGGGAATGGACTATGTCAGAGACCTGCAACCATTTCATGGAGTGCTACTGTAGAGTTCATGTTCTTGATCTTGCTTATTTCAATTATGAATCGGTTCGTGAAAGATTCAGGGAGCATCATCCTCAAATTCAAGAGGGTGAGATGCGGTTTAGGTTCGGTCTTACATCATAACGCTCGATGTTGGGGACTTGGAACTTGTGAGGAACTTTAGTATCAAGGATCAAATAGGCGAAAAGGAGCAATGTGGACCCATGCCTAGGAACTGGACTCTCTTGTGCCTTCTATGTCTTCTTCTCCTATCTAGCGAGCTGCTAGAGCGATCTGTAGAGTAGAAGCATTTCGTATAGTTGATGCTGCTACTACTATTGGAAGTGACATTCGAGGAATGGCTACGACTCGGTGACTAGAGCTGTCAATTTTGGCCCAGCCCACGGGCCCAATTTTTTGGTTGGGCCGGGCTCTAAAAATAGAGGCCCAAAACAAACGGTAAGTTTTTTGCCCCAGCCCATTGGTCCAATCATATATATGGGCTGGGCCGAGCGGGGCCCGTGGGCTCGTGGGCTAGTCCATGTGCCCGATTTGTTTTTTTAATTTAAAATTTTCAATTCTAACAATTAAGGCTTGTGACTTTCTTAGCATTCCAATCACAACAGTAGCTTAATCTTCATTTAGCATCGGGGGTCGTATCTTGCATAAATATAGAAATAGCTTACTTCCTGAAAATGTGCAAGCCCTCATTTGCACGCGTAATTGGTTGCACGGCTATAAAGAAGTTGGACCATCTGATATTAATAAATTACAAATCTCTTTTGTTATGTATTTTTGTTGATTGGTTGCATTATTTTAGTCATTGACTTCTTTTGTATTATTCATTGTAGATGTGCCAGAACTTGTAGAGGAGACAAAGTTGTCAGATATTAGTTAAATATTTGTGCTACTAAATTTGCTGATGAGTTCGTTAAATTTATAGTTTCTGCTTTAATGTTGTTAAGCTTTAATTTTTGGACTAAGATATACGTGTAGTTGAACTATTTTGCCTGCTTATGGACAAAGTGTTTTGTAAAGCCAAGACAAATTTAGGCTGCTTTTTTTGGCTGCTTATGGTTATGGACAAAGCGTTAATGTATTATCCATGGTGATTTGTAGAGCCTAAACAGATTTATATTGGCTTTGTTTGAGCCAAAGCAGATATTTTATGTTATGTATGTAGTATGCTACTCCAAAATATTGTCTTTATGTATGTTTCTTATTTGTAGAAAAAAACTAGGGTTTTAGTTTCCCCACTCCCCCTCCTACTCTTTCACACCCCTTAACAAATTTTATTCCAAAAATAACCTCGCGTGAAACGTTGAGAGGACGTGTTTAATGACGGTTCGAACGACCTTGTTCGAACACGTTCGAACAACAGCATGGGAACGCAATAAAATTGGTGAATGTGGTGTCAGAGTCCATTATTTGTTTCCTCGGTTAACAACATACGAACAAAATAAAATAGGGTGTTCGAACAAGGTTATGGGAACAGGTTCGAGTGACCCCATTCGAACAGGTGAAATTACGCATAAGAGGGTGTGAAATCAATATATAACTCACGCGGACGATGTCGTTCGAACGGGTTCGAAGCCACGTGTTCGAACACGTGAAAATTCTTGAAAAAAAAGACGCTTTGGCTGGCCTTTTGGTCATTTCACACCCTTATGGGGTGTGTTTTGAGTAGGAGGGGGAGTGGGAAAAGCAATACCCAAAAACTATGGCTAACATTCTAAAAATTTAAGGATTTATGGCCCATTGGCCCACAGGCTTAGGTCGGGCCGAGCCATAAAATATGGGGTTGCTTTTTTCATACCCCCACCCCCTTCCTTCCCACCCCCACACAATCTGATATCCCCAAAATACCCCTTTGAAATCTTTTTTTTTTTAAAAACAAAAACCTAATCGTATATATGTATTTGGGACATATATACGATGTCACCATTTGACCCATCGTATATATGTCCTAAAAACGTATATATGATTGGCTTTGTATCATTCAATCGTATATAAGTTTTTAGGACATATATACAATGGGTTAAATGGTGACATCGTATATATGTCCCAAATACATATATACGATGGGTTACACTCTTTTTTCTTCTTTCCACTTTTCTCCTACACTCTCTTTCTTCATTTTTTTCTCTTTACTTTACTTTTATTTTTCCATAAACAATTATTCTATTCTTTTCACTTCACTTTAGTTTTTTAACTAAATTTTTAAATTTTATACAAACATTACTCTACTTAAATTATTCTACTAAAATTATATTCTTTTTTCTCTCAGAAATGTGTTTACACTCTTATTGTTAATCTACTATCACCTCTTATTGATAATCTACTATCTATATTTTACTACGAGATAAATACACTTATTCAAAAAAACACGGGATAACTGCAGTGATATATAAAAAACACGAGATTAATATTTGTCATTGATAATTATAATTTTTGAACACTATTATACACCTACTATCTAAAAACACAAGAAGGCTTAGTGGCTATTGATAATTTACTATCTATCTTTTACCATCTACTATAATCTACTAAACAACTAAAATAATCAATTGAAACTACGAGATAACTACACTGAAATATAAAAAACACGGGATAACTGCAGTAATATATAAAAAAACACGGGATTAATATTTGTCATTGATGATTATAATTTTTGAAGACAACTATAAACCTACTATTTAAAAAAACAAGAAGGCTTAATGACTATATTTAAAGATTAATACCTAAAAAAAGACAAATAATTTACACTGATATATAAAAAATACGGGATAAATATTTTTTATTGATCATCTATTATCTATCTTTTACCATCTATTATAATGTACTAATCTTCTATCTATATTTTACTATATACTATAATCTACTGATCAACTAAAATAATTAATTGAAACTACAAGATAACTGCAATGATAAATAAAAAATACGGGATAATTGCACTGATATATAAAAAACACAGGATAAATATTTGTCATTGATAATTAAAAATTTGAAGACTAATAAACCTACTATGTCTCTTTTACTATCTACTATAATATACTAATAAACTAAAATAATCAATTGAAAATGCGAGATAACTGCGATGATATATAAAAAAAGGGATAACTGCAGTGATATATAAAATAACACGAGATTAATATTTTCCATTGATAATTTTAATTTTTGAAAACTATTATAAACCTACTATCTAAAAAAACAAGAAGGATTAATGGCTATTTAAACTACTAATTAATATTAAAGAAATATTTCTTATTGATAATTTACTATCTGACTTTTACCATCTTCTATAATCTATTAATCAACTAAAGTAATCAATTGAAACTACGAGATAACTGCATTGATATATAATCTACTATCTATCTTTTACTATCTACTATAATCTACTAATCAACTCAAATATTCTATTTAAACTATGAGATAACTGCACTGCACTCATACATAAAAACACGAGATAGTTGCACTGATGTATACACATGGGATAACTTCACTGATATATAAAAAATACTGCGCTTATATATAAAAAAACACTGGATAACTGCACAAAAGCTTTTTTTTGACAATATGTATGTCAAAAGTTACAAAAGATAAATAAGAGAATAAATTTGTACAAATTTATTTCTTTATATTTCTATTTTTGATTGGGTAGATATTATTTTGGTTCTTTTTTTTCTTTTTGATAAGAAAAATATAATTTTAAAGGGGAATGCAAACAGGTACCCCAACCGGTACATATACAAGGGGCACAAGTCAAAGAGTGTCACATGGAAGGGGAGTTGGAATTTTGATCCTTTTCAAATTAACCCGAAACAATGTAAATAACTTCATGAGTAGCGTTAGAGTAAATGCTTTGTTGAGAAGGGTGACTTAAAACAGTCTTCTCAACTAGAGTCTTGAGTTGAGAAGAGTGAGACGAAACTGTGTTATCAACTATGTTTTTAAGTTGAGAACGGTCGGTTATTTCTTTCTTCTCAAAACAACTACCAGTAAAGAGAAACTAGATGTTCCGGCCAGGGCTAAAGATCCCTAAGGAGCTGGGCCTGGCCCAATCCACCCACGATGCTCGGCCCAAGCGAACGCCACACAACCGGTTCCCACCTCCAACGGCCAGGATTCTCCTACTGTATACGACGCTCCTAGTACGCCTTCTTCTTCTATAAATAGAGGTGCGACCCTCCTATCACGGTAATTCTTGACACTCTCTACATTACACACGCATTCATCATTCTGAACTCCTCTGATTCTCTCATTTATTCTCTTTCCCTTTTCATTATCCCAGTCATGTACTGACTTGAGCGTCGGAGTGTCTTGCAGGTACCCCCCACCCGACGTGGATCTTCAAGCTATCCCGGACTGACCGAGCATGGTCTTCAACCTCCGAGTTTCGCCTTCTCTCTGAAGACTTCTATCTCTCTTCCTTGGACCTCACAAAGCAAGTACCCCGGACCTCAGACCGAGTCCGAAGTCCACGTACCGAACACTAGATGATTTTCAAAATATCTTTTTCAAGGCAAGAGATAGTGTTTGAAAATATTATCTTAAGTTTTGAGTACTTAAGAATAGTGATTTAAGTTTACCACTTCGAAAACATTTCAGAAGAGATGTAAAACATTTGAGAACAGTGTTTTAAGAAAATTGTGTGTAGTTAAGAAAATATTATCTCTTTTTTCTGACCAATTCTAAAACCTTCTCTAAATAGAGAGTTTTAAGAGCATTGTAAAACAACTTAGGAAAGTAGTAAATAACACAATGATGTATAGTGGTTCACCGAAAACCCGGGGGCTACATTCACTCCTCACATCCAGTGAGTATTTCCACTATTTCTCAAATAGTCTACAACTGTGAGAAGCTTATTAAGGCACATCAATGATAGCTTCATTTATATTCTTTGGCTCTATTTCTGAAATTAAGGCACTGTGAGAAGCTTATTTTCTGAATGAACTTCTTGTCCTTACTGGTTTAGAGGTTTCTCCAATGATTTGCTCTTGAGGATGATGGGTTACTAATCTCCAGCTTCTTGGTAGCTCACAAGCTTGAGTTGGTTGGTTTTTTGAGTTTTCTTGTAGTTGAGAAGAGTTGTTTCTAGAGTTGGGTTCATCTTTCTAATGTATCTCATCATTCTTCTCATCTGCCTTATCTGCACTTACCTCGTCATTTTCTTCATCTCTTTCAGTTCAAGTGTTAGTTTCAATAAACATAACATGCATGCTTTCTTCTACTTCTTTAATCGTAAGATTGTATACTCTATATGCTTTAGATGTGAGAGAGTATCGTAAGAATAGTTCTAGATCAGACTTAACATCAAACTTCCCTAAATTATCATTGTTATTTAGAACATAGCAATCACAGCCAAATACACGGAAGTAAGATATGATAGGTTTCTTATCTTTCCATAATTCATTGGGTGTCTAGTTCAAAGACTTTCTAATGGTTGATATATTTAAAATCTAGCAGGCAGTGTTTACTGCTTCTGCCCAAAAGTATTTTTCAATTTTTGAATCATTCAGCAATGTTCTAGCCATTTCTTGCAATGTCCTACTACACCATTTTGTTGAGGATTTTTTGGACAAGAAAAGTGGTGAGACACACCATTCTCTTCAAGAAATTTTTTAAATAAAGTGTTTTCAAATTCTCCTCCATGGTCGCTTCTAATTGTATTAATGTTAGAACCTTTCTCTTTTTGAACTCTTTTAAAAAATGTTTTGAAGCTTTAAAATGCTTAATCTTTGTGTTTCAGAAAAATCACCCAAGTGAATCTAAAGTAGTAATCTACAATGACAAAACCATATCTTTTTCCACTTAGACTAGCATGCTTTGTAGGACCAAATAGATCCATATGCAGAAGTTCCAAAGGCCTATGAGTGGATATCATGTCAATTGGTTTGAAGGATGATTTAACATGCTTTCCTTGAATGCATGCTTCACATGATTTATCCTTCTCATACTTGATATTTGGAAGTCCTCTGACTAAATCAAGTTTGGATAATTTTGAAAGAGTTTTCATACTAATGTGACCAAATCTCCTATGCCACATCCATTTGTCATCTTCCTTAGAAATTAGACACATTTGGTTTGGTAGATCATCAAGACAAATGCTATATAGATTATTTGTTCTATGACCAATAAAAATTGTTTTCCAGGACTCTAAACTATTTATTTTGCATACATTAGATTTAAAAGAAACTTCATGTCCAGAATCACACAACTGACTTACACAAAGTAAGTTGTGTTTCAATCCTTTCACAAATTGAACATTTTGAATCTGAGCAGATTTTATTATACCTACTGTACCTACTCCTTTGATGAAACCTTTGTAATTATTGCCAAACAAGACCAGTCCTCCATCAAAGCTCTCCATGGAGAGAAACTTATTCTTTTCCCCTGTCATGTGCTTTGAGAACCCACTGTCTAGAAACCACAGTGTTTTTCTTGATGCTATGAGGCATGCCTGCATTTAAATTTGACAAAGATTTATGTACCCATTTGTTGTTGGGTCCTTGAGGGTTAGTTTTTATGATTGTGGGATCTTTCTTCTTAGAGTTACAAGCTGAAATGTGATGTCCAGTTTGCTTGCATCTTGATCATTTCATTTTAGAATTTCTGTTCTTAACAGATTTACCTTTCTTACAGAGTTTGCTAGCAATTGGTTTTTTTACTACTTTTAAGTTGAGAAGATTGAACTGTTCTATTAGTTTGAAATGAGATTGTTGTAAAATGTGAACAGTGCTACCAAGTCTTTCCTTATGTATTTTTAGCTCCTCATTTTCTATTTTCAGAATATTTATTTGATCTTTGAAAAACATGCATTTTTGAGATAGAATGTTCGAGTCATAGAGTAAACTATCAAATGAGGATTCTACTTCCTTACAGAATTCACATTTAGAGGGTTCAGAATCAGATACCTCTTCTTGTTCAGTTTCTTCCATGAGACAAAGATTTGCTTCTTCCTCTTCATGCTCACCTAATGATTCTTCTAAATCATTCCAGGCAGCCATTAGAGCTTTCTTCCTAGGTGAAAAAATTTTAGGGCTCTTCTTCTTGAGAAGAGGGCAGTCTGCAGAAGACAGTGAGATACAGCTGTAATGACTCTTTTCACTATCCATAGTTTCTGGAGATGATGCTTCTCAAGTTGATGCTTCTCAAGATGATGGAGTGACTCTTCTCATCTTGACTCTTCTCATAATGACTCTTCTGATGTTGACTCTTCTCATGCCATGATGTTTCTCAACTTGACTCTTCTCAACTTGACCTTTCTATTATCATGACCCTTCTGAGCTTGACTCTTCTCATGTCATGATGTTTGTCTCTATGATGCTTCTCATCTCTATCCTTCTGAGGATACCTCTTATTATGTGTTTTATCTTGATACTTCTGAGGTTGAATCTTCTCATGTTGACACAGAAAAATATAAGTCTTCTCATGATGATCTTTCTCAAGTTTACCCAATTTGGTTTTGATCTTTTGATTATTTCATGAGAACCCTTCTTCTTAAAAATATTGTGTGCAACATTGTTTTAAGTCTTCTCATCATGATGCTTCTTTTTAGTCTCCAAAACATTCTCATTTTATCAACTCGTCAATCCAAAAACAACAATTAGAATGCCATCAAATCTCATTAGCAGCAAGATCTTGTAAAAACGCGAAAACAATAACACTTTTCCTGGTACTTACTTGCTGGTAATTACGCTAATGAGGCTTTTAGAGTGCAACTTTCACCTAATTTGGGGTTAGGTATTAAGTTTAAGAAATTAAGGGTGATGATGGATGAGAGGTGAGGGATTAAGTTTGAAAAATTGGGGGGTTTTGGAGTTGAGGGAGAGAGGTTAGGAATTAAGAGTTGATGAATGATTGATTTTTGGAGGTGGTGGTGGCTCGCCGGAGCAGATGGAGATGGTGTTTGGAGGAAGAAGATGGAGATTTGAGTGTTTTTTGTTTTTGTGTCAATTTTGTCCCTTATGTTTTTTTTTAAAATTTCAATTTGTTCCGCCATGTGCCACATCGCTTAATTAGTTCCATGTCAGCTCTGACACTTAAGACGCTACGTCAGCAGTTAACTGCCAGGGTGGCATCTGTTAAGGTAATGGATGAAAAGTACCAAAAAAAGGACCAAAATGACACAAAAATGAAATATAAGGGACCAAAACGAGAGAAAAAAAAGGTTAAAGGACCAAAGTGAAACCAAAGTCAAAGATAAAGGATCCAAAGTCTAATTTAGCCTATATATATATATATATATATATATATATATATATATATATATATACTTGTATGTATCACAGGTACAAAGACACGGGTATACATTTTCTTTTAACATAACATTTGAATTCGTTGTTTGGGACTTAAAAAAATATAGTTATGCGCTACGCGTGTATTATGTGATATGATGCATACGTAGATTTCTTTGTACACCGTCCTTTATAAAATCATTATGTTATATAATATATTTCTCCCGTATATTTTGCATATATAGATTTAAATATAATTATTTTAGTCAATTATATACATTAACTTTTGATTAAAATATGTATTCCATAATCTCAAAAATACCCTTGTGGGTATTTAGTATGTTCCAATAAATTCTATAAACAGGAGAAATTGAAGTAACGATTTAGGAGAAACAACTATTAAAAATGAGGACATTGGGTTATTATCTAAAAGCATAAAATAGTCATTGACTATCCAATGGGTGGGGTGTCTCTTGACAATCTAAAAGCCTAAAATGGTTTTCTACCACGACTTGAGTTTATGGGGAAAACTCATATTGGTCTGGGGGAAGGTCATTTGGGGATGTCGATACCCTCCCTGCCTCCGCCTCGAACCCATTCAACAAAACATTAATTATTAGTTTTTATTTTATTTTATACATATTTAATATTTCATTTTGATACATATATTTTTTTAAAATTTTGGTGGAGGAAATACTTATTAGTTTTTTAATAGGAAGTTTTGATTAGGAAGTTTTAATTGGGAATTCAAATGAATTAATAGCAATTCAATTGTAGATCCTTATTTTATGCAAAGGATTTGATTAGGAAGTTTTGAAAATACATTAACCATAACCGTGGGATGATAACTGATTGTGGTATGGAACATCCTGACCATCCACACCAATGTTTTAAAACTCGCACCGGTGACTGAGTCGGTGAAGGTACCCCGGGTCACTAGGTCAAGGGTCTGACCGAAGGGTCGACAGTTAAACCGCATGACTATTAACTCGGTCTTGATTAAATTTTTTATAAAAACTTAATTTACTAAAATTAAGCTCACGAAAAACTATACTTTAATTTATAAATTTCATAGATGTAAAACTTAATGTATTAATAAAAATTGCACTTTAAAATATCTTATAAATTATACTTTAAACTACCATATATATATATATATATATATATATATATATATATATATATATATATATATATAAAAAGAAGATATATACAAATATATGATTAATTTATACATTGTGAAAATAGAAAATTATCAATGCATCTAAAAGCATCCACGTTCTTTCATAATCTACATGTTATAAATTATTTTTTGTAACAATTATCACAAACTTCAGATGGCTGAGTGGTAAGACATGTGCAGCGCCAATGCATTGTCATAGGTTCGATCCCTGTGTTTACAGTTTTTTCTTGTAATAAAATTTTAAATCTTGCGGGCCACATTTATCCCAAAATGTATGTGGAATTATTTGATTGGTTTGAGGTGTAATTCTAGGTGTGTTTGGTTCTCCCGTATAAACCTCTTCAACTACATTTTAAAAACACTTTGAAAAATCCAACTATAGTGGTGTGATTATGATCGTACAAGACAAATAGATGTAGTACTGATGTAGTCCTTTAACTCGGTCGTTGACCCTGCTGTTGTCCTTTAGTCTGGTCGCGCGGGTGGTACCTGCGAAAGCACTCCGACGCTCAAGTCAGCAGTGAACAGTGAATAGGACCACAAGTAATAATGACGTACCCAATTTCTTGGGTTTCGTGCCATATTTATAGCTACAGTAATGGGCCTCTTGGACTGTATTGGGCCTTGAGTCCACTCCAGAACAGTTGCCCCCCAAGCCTGGGTCGCCCGTGGGCAGGCTAAGGCTTGATTCGTTGCCCCTGAGTGGCGCCTTGACCGGCCGAGCTACGGGATGTAAGCGGCTTCGATATCCTGTCGTGTATGGGCGCTGCCACACTTAAGCCGGGACCGAGCTCTATCTTGAGGTCGCTGCCCCAACGTCATCTAGGGACCAAAACCACACCCCTAGGACCAAACTGTCACCTAGGGACCAAAACAACACCTAGGGACCAAAACCACACTCTTAGGACCAAGCTGTCACCTAGGGACCAAAAAACAACACCTAGGGACCAAAACCACACTCTTAGGACCAAAGCTGTCACCTAGGGACCAAAACAACACACACTTAGACACAAACTGTCACCTAGGGACCAAAACAACACACATTTAGACACAAACTGTCACCTAGGGACCAAAACAACACATCAATTGCCAACACATCACCTAAGGACTAAAACAACTCCATCAGGACTACAACAAACACCTAAGGATTTCAAAAGAGGAATCGATTCATAGCTACTTGTTTTCAAAAGAGGAATCGATTCATAGCTCTCATTTTAAAGAGGGAAATCGATTCAATGCTTCATTTCTAAAGAGAGGAATCGATTCCTTGCTTCTATTTTTGAAGAGGGAAATCGATTCTTGCCTTCATTTCTAAAGGAATGAATCGATTCCTTGCTTTCATTACTAAAGGGGGAATCGATTCTTGCCTTCATTTCTAAATGAATGAATCGATTTCTAGCTTTGTTTTAAGGAAGGAAATCGATTTCGCTTCTATTTAGAGCCCGAATCGATTTCCAAGTTTCATTTTTGGAGGAAAACCATCGATTCTTTAACTCACTATTACATACATCATCCAGAGACAACCAAATCAACCAATTTTTCCCAAAACCAATCATCAACAACAATCCAAAAGCACATTGTGATCATACCAACAACTTCAATACGCATTTTAAACATCAATAACACATCAAAAACACGAAATCAACACATTATAAACCCTAACACTAGCAAGCAACTCGATGTTCTTACTATTCACAATCTCAATCAATCAAATTTAACATCAAATACTAACAACAACGATCCTAAGACTCACATACAACCTATTATACTCTCTATTATAAGGTGAGACTCCCTTACCTTATATGAACCGTAGAAAAGTCCTTCTCGCAGAGTCACCTACAAAACCCTCGAATGTGAGCTCCTTCGCCTTCCTTTTCCCTTGAGTGCGATGCAAACCCTCTCCTTTTGTCCACTAGATGCGCCGTTCTCTTCTCTCTTTTCCTTTCTCTCTTCTTACGTTTCTTTCTTTCTTTCTTTCACAAATGATCGAAGTGCATCACTCCCAATGCCTAGGAGCCTAAGTCAATGGGCTTGGGCTCTTGGGCCATTCCATACCACTCCGGAATTACCGATTACTACTCCCTTCAATTAAAATAAAACAACACTTTAATAATTTAACATAACTAAATAATGCAACCCTTTAAATAATTTAATCAAATAATTAATTAAATCATTTAGGGTGTTACATTTATGGAGTACATGAACCGTATCTTCCATAGCTACTTGGATCGGTTTGTGGTGGTTTTCATAGATGATATTCTGGTGTACTCTAAGTCTGAGGAGGAGCACGCAGAGCACTTGAGGTTGGTGCTAGAGGTGTTGAAAGAGAAAAAGTTATATGCTAAGTTGTCAAAGTGTGAGTTCTGGCTGAATGAGGTGAGCTTCTTGGGTCACGTTATTTCTGGTGATGGTATAGCTGTGGACCCAGCCAAGGTTGATGCAGTGTTGCAGTGGGAGAGCCCAAAGTCTGTGACTGAGATCAGGAGTTTCTTGGGATTGGCTGGTTACTACAGGAGGTTCATTGAGGGCTTCTCTAAGCTAGCCCTTCCGTTGACTCAATTGACCTGTAAGGGAAGAGCTTTTCTGTGGGATGCAAAGTGTGAAGAAAGCTTCAATGAGTTGAAGAGGAGGTTGACAACATCTCCAGTGTTAGTGTTGCCTGTGCCAGATCAACCGTTTGTAGTGTATTGTGATGCTTCCAAGATGGGTTTGGGAGGTGTATTGATGCAGGATGGGAAGGTAGTTGCTTATGCGTCCAGACAGTTGAGGACACATGAGAAAAACTATCCCACTCATGATTTGGAGTTGGCTGCTATTGTATTTGTGCTGAAGATTTGGAGGCACTATTTGTATGGCACTAGATTTGAGGTATTCAGTGACCACAAGAGTTTGAGATACTTGTTTGATCAGAAGGAGCTGAATATGAGGTAGAGACGTTGGTTAGAGCTGCTGAAAGATTATGATTTCGGCTTGAACTATCATCCAGGCAAAGCTAATGTCGTGGCTGATGCTTTAAGTCGGAAGACTTTACATATGTCAGCAATGATGGTGAAGGAATTGGAGTTGATTGAGCAATTCTGTGATTTGAGCTTGGTTTGTGAAGTAACACCACATTGTGTTAGACTGGGTATGCTGAGGATTGGTAATGACTTCTTGGTTAGTATCAGAGACACCCAGAAGTTGGATGTGAAGTTGGTGGATTTGTTGGTTGCAGGTGATCAGGCTGTGGATGGGGATTTCAGATTGGATTCCTAGGGTGTGTTGAGGTTCAGGGACAGGATTTGTGTTCCTGATGATGCTGAGTTGAAGAAAATGATACTTGAGGAGAGCCATAGGAGCAAGTTGAAGATTGAGCACCAGAAGCCTGCAGGGCTGATGCAACCTTTAGAGGTTCCGGAGTGGAAATGGGATAGTATTTCCATGGATTTTGTGACTGGGTTGCCAAACACTGTGAGGGGATTTGACTCTATTTGGGTGATTGTGGATAGGTTGACTAAGTCTGCTCATTTCATTCCTATCAACATCACTTATCCGGTGTCGAGGTTTGCTGAGATATACATTCAGGTCATTGTGAAGCTGCATGGTGTCCCGAAGAGTATTGTATCTGATAGAGACCCTAGGTTTACTTCTGACTTTTGGAGGAGCTTGCAAGAGGCATTGGGGTCTAGATTGAGGTTGAGTTCAGCTTATCATCCTCAGACTAATGGACAGACAGAGAGAACCATTCAGTCCTTGGAGGATTTATTGAGATCATGTGTTCTAGAGCAGGGAGGTGCGTAAGATACACATCTTCCGTTGATTGAGTTCACTTACAACAACAGCTACCATTCGAGTATAGGGATGGCTCCTTTTGAGGCACTGTATGGGCGGAGGTGTAGGACTCCTTTGTGTTGGCATGAATCTGGTGAGAGTGTTGTTCTTGGACCTGAAGTTGTTAGGGAGACCACAGAGAAGGTGAAGTTGATCAAAGATAAGATGAAAGAGTCTCAGAGTCGGCAGAAAAGTTACCATGATAGGAGGAGGAAAGACTTGGAATTTCAGGCTGGTGAGCATGTATTCTTGAGGGTCACGCCTATGACTGGTGTTGGGCGTGCACTGAAAGCAAAGAAGTTGATTCCTAGATTTATTGGACCGTACCAAATCACTGAGAGGGTTGGAAAGGTTGCTTATAGAGTGGCTTTGCCGCCTAATCTTTCGAACTTGCACGACGTGTTCCACGTGTCACAGCTTCGGAAGTACATTCCAGACCCGTCTCATGTGATTCACATGGATGATGTGGAGGTACGTGAGAACCTTACTGTGGAGACTATGCCAGTGAGGATTGAGGATAGGGAGGTGAAGGTGCTGAGAGGGAAGGACATTGACTTAGTCAAGGTAGTGTGGTTGGGAGCTGCTGGTGAGAGCATGACTTGGGAGCTGGAGAGCAGGATGCGTGAGTCTTATCCAAAGCTATTTGACTCAGGTATGAATTTCGAGGACGAAATTTCCTAAGTGGGGGAGAGTTGTAACACCCTAAATGATTTAATTGAAGGGAGTGGTATTGGAAATACCGGGACTGCAAATATAGGCCCAAGAGCCCAAGCCCAATGACTTAGGCTCCTGGGGTTGGTGCATTTCGCACCAATTGAGAAAAGAAAGAAACGAAAAGAGAGAAGAGAAAGGAGAAGAGGAACGGCGCAAAAAAACCCTTGAGAGAAGAGAGAGAGAGCATCGCACCAAGGAGAAGGAAGGAGAAGGAGCTCTGTTGCTGAGGTTTTGTAGGTGACTCTGTGAGAAGGACGTTTCTACGGTTAAATTAAGGTAAGGGGAGTCTCACTCTATAATAGAGAGTATAATAGGTTGTATGTAGATCATAGGATATTTATTTGATGTTATTCGATTATTGTATGATTGTTTGGATTGGTTGAGTTTGATAAATTGCATGAGAAATCGATTTAGGGCTTAAGTTAGGGTTTATAATATGTTGATTTCGTGTTTTGAGATGTATTGATGATTTGAACGTGCAATTTGTTGTTAAAATGTGAAATTGGAAGTGTTAGAAGGAATTAAGGTTGTTATGGATGAATTAGTTTAAGAGAAATTGAAGGAATTGAGTTTTGAGGTATGGGGCGCCAATTCCCTAGAGAAATGGCGCCCTGTGCACTGTAGTAGTAGGCGTTGGTGTTGTGTTGCTGTGCAGAGCGCCAATTTCCTAGAGAAATGGCGCCTGTGTCACTGTTGAGGGTGGGTGTTGCGTGTTTTGCCGCCTCTGGCGCGCCAAGTTCTTTGGGAAAATGGCGCCACAGGCCGTTCATGTCTTTGGGTTGTGTGGGTGTGCGGGTCACCGCTTGCACAGGCGCCAAGTTCTTTGGGAAAATGGCACCACAGGCCTTTATTCTGCTGTGGGTGTGTCTGTGTGTGCGATGTGTGGCGCTAAATGGTTGCCCAGGCGCCCAAAATGGCGCTGTGTCACCTTTGTTGTGTGTGTGTGTGTCTTTGTGTCTAGGTGCAGGGCGCCAAAAGTGGCTGCCCAATGCGCCTGGGTGTGTTTGTGCCAAGTGCAGGGCGCCAAATGGCTGCCCTGTGGCGCTGTTGTGGGCGCTAGGTGGGTGTGTGCGTGGGTGTCTAAGTGTTGGGCGCCATTTTGCCGCCCATGGCGCTAAGGTGGCGCGCGAGTGCGGTGCGGTGTGTGTGTGTGCATGTAGTGCGGCCACAGGCGCCAAATGGCGCCTATTGCGCTGTGTTGCCGCCGTGTGTCAGCGGCGCCAAAAGTCTTGCCCATGGCGCTGTGTCTCGAGATCGTGTCTCGCCAGGTTCAGGTCCAAATGCTGTCTTTGCCAGCGCCAGATTCTTTGTGTTCTTGGCGCCTAGTGCCTGTGTTGCATAGAGGCGCCATGTTGCTGGTGTTTTGGCGCCTGTGTGCTAGTGTGTGGCACAGGGGCGCATGTGTGTGGGAAATTTGGCGCCTGTGTGCTGGTGTGCACAGGGGGGCGCCAGATTGTGGGGCATTTGGCGCCTAGTGGTGCCAAAGTGTGTCCTAGGTGTTGTTTTGGTCCCTAGGTGACAATTTGGTCCTAAGGGTGTGGTTTTTGTCCCTATGTGTTGTTTTGGTCCCTAGGTGACAGTGTGGTCCTAGGTGGGCTGTTTTAGTCCCTAGGTGGTGTTTTGGTCCTAAGTGGTGTTTAGGTCCTTGAGTGAGGTTTTAGTCCTCTAGTTGTGATTAGTCCTTGGGACATGAATGATGATGATGCCATGGGGGCATGAGCCATGGGGGCTAAGCCGTTGATGATGCCATGGGGGCTAAGATTGAAATTAACAATGAGGTGAGAAATGATGTTGATGATGTGTGTGTGGCATGTTCATGGAGTCTCATGGATACATTCGGCTGCGGTCGCGACATTTATATTGTGATAAATTCGGCTGCAGTCGCGACGTTTATATTGTGATGATGAGGCTATGGGGGCCAGGCTATGGGGGCCAGAGTCATGGGGACTTAATTTATTGATGAAGATGCCATGGCGGCAAATGGTACCACATGCATAATTACATTGCATTGCATTCATTCTCATAAATTATATTTGAAGTGAATGTGACTGTTGTAAAATGATTTGTGATTGCTATGATTAATATATTGCTTATTATATCCTTTATTATGTGGTTTGAGACTCACCCCTTTCTGTTGTTGTTTACCACAGGTAGCCATGAGTGAAGGCTTAGTCCCTTCACTTCCCCGAGTCAGTCTGCTCTGATACGTAGCACCTAAGGGATGGGTTTTAGGATCATGACTGTTTAGCCCTTTTTGCTATTGAGCCTTGTATTTTGCTGTTTTACATATTTGATGAGACTGTTGTTTGTCTCCTAGAGATTATGTTTATTTCTGCTGCATGATGTTAGATTTTTCCGGTGTATGGATTGAGTTATCATATTGATAAGGATCCTATTTCCACGTTTTTGCTGGTGTTTATATTATTTAATGAAGCATTTGTGCTATAATTGTTGTTGTTTGAGCTGAAGTGAGTGTAGCACTCCAAGTGGAAAAGAATTTTTAAACTCTGATTTTTAATATAAATTACCGGGTAGAAATGGGGTGTTACAGAATCTGCGAAAGCACTCCGACGCTCAAGTCAGCAGTGAACAGTGAATAGGACCACAAGTAATAATGACGTACCTAATTTCTTGGGATTCGTGCCATATTTATAGCTACAGTATTGGGCCATATGGGCCTATTGGACTATATTGGGCCTTGAGTTCACTCCAGAACAGATTATAACCTCTATAGTTAAACCTTCAACTACCTTAATATGTATATTAAACCTCTTCAACTACATTTTAAAAACACTTGTTATATGTAGTTGCTGATATGCCAACAAAACTGCCCTATAGATTCATAATGCTTATCGTAAGAATCCAACTATAGTGGAACTTTGTAGCAAAAGTTCATCATTTGCAAGATAAAGAAAATAGCAAGACTTTAGTAATATTAATCCACATTCCACACTTTGAAAAATCTCTTACTTCAATGAGATAAGTGGAAAACCAACCTTTAAGCACTTCACCAAAGTAATATGTTTTTAACATGTTTGAGAACAAAATGTATTGATCCACTTAAATTTTGATCATTCCAAATTTGTCTTCAAATTGGAAGGCAACGACCAAGATAAAATTAGCTAAATCCAAATTGACAACCTAATATTTTGCAAAACGTGAACCACAAAAATACCAACTTAGAAAAAGCATGAATTAAAATCCAAGTTAATGTGCAACTTAATAGACTCAATTAAGGCAAATGGATAAGGACTCTTCAATCTTTACATGGTTCCACAACTTAGTTCTTCTTTCTTTACTTCAAATAGTCACTATGCTGGTGGAGTTAAAGAAGTTAATGAGAGTAACACCTGCAATTAGTCACATTTTCAGCTCTTAAGTCAAATAAAAATTTGCATATATTGCAAACTTATTTTTGTAGAAGTAGCACATTAATTGTCAAAATAATTACCTTTGAAACCCCCATTTTTTGAATCCAAAATACAATCATACCTCCAAGTTGGATTATGCATATCAGAGATGATTTGTACTGAAGACACAATACCATCCAGTGAAGCCTCTTTGGATGAGCTTTGGGGTCGGCCTCCTCTGTATACTCAATTGCATCTTTTAGTTTCTTTTTAAAAAGAGATGAAAAAGTCAAAGATAAGGGTTAAATATGTTCATAACAACATATCAGTTAGTTATAATTGGAACGAAATATGATAGAGAAAAAATCCTCAATCATTCTGGTTTGAAGCTCCAATGTTGTGTTCTTTATAATAGACTCATGTTGTATCCCAAAATAGGAAGTTTAACTCTCATTTTTATGGTAGTATTTCAACTCCACTTTGTACCTACGGCAATAAAAAATATAGCTTTTTAAAGGCATAGATATATAAATATTAGATACACAAAAAAACATGTTATAGCTTTAAACTAAAAAATATATAACATGTATAGCTTGAAAGGCATGCAAAAATTGATTGGAATTGTGTTTTTTTAGATCTAAAACTAAAAATGACAAACCAAAAAGCTTAACAAATGTGATATGCACCATGCTCTTCACTGTTATCGTGAAACATTCTCAAGATAAAGAGCTTAACAAACCAAAAAGGTTTTCACATGGTTGTAGAGAATGGGTTATATGGGTAAAACAACAAACCCACTTAGTCAAGTATTAATCCTTCACTAACAATGTATTTTCCCTTCTCAAGCATTGACTCAATCTGAAAATTTAATAGTTATAAGAAAATAGTAGTAGTAGTCTAAAATTTCTGAAATAACAGTTTGTGACTGAATCATATATAGTTATCCATTGCCTTATAATTAATTGGTCAAATAGACTGATCACTTACCACCAAAGCAATATAAAAAAAATAGAACTCTAGAGCTACATAAATTTATACCACCAAAGCAAATATTAACAGCTGAAAGGAACTACCAGATTGACGATTTAAGATTTGCGACCACATATAGAAGAAAATCTGATAAGTAGGCCCATTTTGCTCTCTTCTTTATCAGTGCCCATCTTGCTCTCTTCTTGGTATATGTTGCAGATACTTAAAACAAAAGTTTCTAAAGAAAAATGTTACTACAGGAAGAAAGAAAAAATTAATTAGTATTTCACATGAACAAGATAAAAGCAATAACAAACCAACTGACACATGAAAAAGAACTAAAAAGGAAAGGAAAAAGACTGTGAAAAACCATTATGTAAAGACTGTTGTTAAATACGGACCAACACATAGTATATATCACTTCCGCTAATTTGTGAAGCAATAAAAAACGAAACAGAGGAAAAGAGGAAAGAACAAAGTCAAAACTACTTATAGTAACACTAAACTCTTCGCTATAATCAAATTTGTATTAAAGTATAACATGTGCTTGCAGGTTGCAGCCACGTTAATGCCCACACGTACATGGCATGACACATGTATTTTGTTTTAAACAATGAGGTGTTGTCTGAGGTGTAAAAGTGAACAACGGAGGTGTTATTTTTCTGAACAATGTTATACAAACAAAAAAATTTAGACAAAAGTAGACAAACACCAACTTACAACACCAATTAACCAAGTTTTTTAGACCATTTAACCAAGTGATCAATTAACCAAGTTTTTTATACGCGCTAAACTCGTGAAAAAGCAAGTTGGCTAAATGGTCTAAAAACTTAGTTAATTGGTGTTGTAAGTTGGTGTTTGTCTGTTTTTGTCTGAAATTTTTGTCCAAATAACATTTTTGTATTTTTCTCAATTGAGTATAGTTACGATTAAGATTTGTGTACAAAAGCAAACTAATTTTGTTTCACCGTTCGTGGATAAACTGGTGGCCGAATTATAAAAGTTAGTGTGCTCTGAGGTTATTATTTTATTTCAGTAATGACAAACTTTTGCACGTTAAAGTTTTTTGGTTTTTTAAAGGATGAGCATAATTAGAAATTCTAAAAATAGATAGGATGAGCAAAATCCAACATTAACCATTTGGAGAATACACTGCACCTTCTATATCTTGTACAGCCTTAGCCCCAGCAATCTTTGCTTGTTATAGTCATGTGGTTTTGAGTGAGGAATAAAAACAAACATTTGATAGACATTTTTTTCCTCCTCAACCTTTGCCTCTTTTCTATAAACTGAAATGTAAACTTGTTCTGTACTGTATCTATGGGTCAACTGATCCTTGATGGTAGGTAGGAGATAAGGTTGATTAGTAACAATTACGTCCGAGGTTGATATTCCGATATGAGATAGGTTGTACCTGCAAAGCCACTCCGATGCTAAAGTCAGTAGTTAGAGAGTTAATGCAAGTTTTTATGGTCATTAATGCGTACCTCTTTGTTAGCAGTAAATGCTGTATTTGTAGAGTCAAAGGGTACTTGAGTGTGATGATCTGAACCGTTCAGTGAGGAGGTGTATTGTGGGCCGTTGATGAATGAATCTGGGTCTTGGCTGTTTGGAGGCCCAATCACTTTGTTTTGAGAAATGGGGGTGTAAGTAGCATGGGCATATTTACACCGCATGTGATTGCCCCAAGTCGGTTTGACTGCGAGGTTAAACTACACTTGAACCCTGTCGAAACAAATCAATTTGCCGAGATCAGAACGCCGAGTTCGCTTTGAGTAAAAAATGAGGTTTACCGATCTTTGGGATTTGATTTCAAAAGTTGGTGGTGCTTCGATTCTCGAAGCGCTTGATGATTTTTGTGAGTAATAAATGCTTTTGCTTTGAGTGATGTGACCGTTGAGGACTCGAGGCATTTCTTAATGATGACTCTTCGTTTTGCGCGCCAAGCCAATTGATTGGAGTGCGTCGTTTGGAATGAGCGATTGGGTCCTCTCGGGACCACTATAAATAAAGGTGATGGTGGACCATTTCTACTTTTTGGTCCCTCGATTGCTCTGAGTACCGATCTAGTGAATTTGCCGCTTTCCGATCTCGCTCTCTTTGTTCCAAGAATTCTTTTCATCATTTACATGAAGCTTCTTACGAGGTTAGTAACTTGCTTTAAACTTATTTTTCTATTTACATTTTCGATTTTCTTGGCCAGGATCTTGCCCCACCGCAATCTTCTTTGCGGGGTGGGGTTGTCAGGTCGGGTTCCGACCCCATTCGAGAACCTATCACACGTGAATTACCTTGATAATCTGCCCCCATCCCTGTAGGTTAAAAACTGGCGAAGACCAAGCAAACAACTCGTGCCGAAACGCTCAGACTTATTGATCAAGCCGAGCAAGCTCGTCAAGCCCGTCACCCCGATATTGGCAAACTAATGGCGGCGAGATCACGAACCGACTCCCATCCAACTGATCGTGAAGAGGTAGATGTTCCGGAGATTCATGAAGAAGAGAACTCCGGACCGAGAGGGAGTGATAGCAAAAAGGTCTCGGATGGAGAGTCGACTGTTCCACCTTCTGCACACAACACACCGGTTTATGAGTCTCGGATGGAGGTAGGCTTGGACCCAAGCTTCTCGGACGATTCTGACTGGGATACGGAGTCTGATGGAAGAAATGGTGATGATCGGATTGACGATCAAGAGGATGTATCGACCGAAGACGTTGATTTGGAAGACAGTGATGAGGAAGAAGAGGAAACTCAAGAGGATATGGATGGAAGTTTTGAGCTCTTGTATGGGTATGAAGATTCCGGCTGCAACAACGTCGACATTCCTGTGGCTTCCATTAGGAACTCCCCGAGATTATTCGTGGGTGTCTAAATCTCTCCGAGGTTTTAAATCGGTTATGACCTCGAATGTTGATATCAGTAATTTTTCGAAGAGGCTCTACGCTAAGGATCCAGAACAGTGGCGTACTTTTGGGATGGAAGATGACGAGCATGTGGCTACCTACCCCAATTCTCTTAAGTTCATTATCTATTGGACCACCTTGGCCCATATGAGAATCTGGCCCCCTTTTACTGCTTTTCAACAATCTGTGTTGGCGAGATTAGATCTCGCCCCTTCACAACTCCACCCAAATGCCTGGTCCTTTGTACGTGCTTTTGAGCTCGTATGCCTTCACTTGGGTCGGCCTCTTTCTCTTCAGCTTTTCCTTCATATGTTTGAAGTTAATAAGCGGACTGAGAAAAACAGTGGGAAACCTGCCCGTTTGGAACATGTCAGTCTCCGATCCAGAAAAGGGGTAAAAGTGTTTCGGCCTTATACTGATAGCTTGAGGAATGAGTGGAAAAATAAGTTATTTTGGGTTGAGTCTGTGCTGCCTGCCGTTGTGGATAGAGTCGGCACCTTCAATGCAGAGAACGATATTGTTCTGACCACAAAATTTCCCCTTGGTTGGACTCGTCGAGATGAAAAGACCAAGCACTCTGTTGATGAAAAGTATCTGAATTTAGAAGATCGGAAAACTTTGAGGATGCTGGCCTATATTGCCGATCGGGTCGTCACCAACAACGAGAATAAGCCGAACCAGTGGGGTTTTGATACTAAATCACTGGTTCAAACTGTTAAATTTGAGCTTGCCGAGAGAGTTCTAGGTCGGATTCTTCAAAGTTTAGTCGAGTGATTTTTATACCATTTCGATGGTTTACTTTCTATGTATTTAACTGATTTCTCCTTTTTGCAGACGAGATGGCCCCTAAGAACAAAATGGCGGCTTTGATGGCCCTTGCGGTTGCCGATGCTGATAAGGCTATAAAGGAGGTCGGGATTGCAAGCAACGTTGCTGCTGCCAAAACCCCTGCTGTGAAAGTCGTCCATGCCCGACCTATCACCACTATTCTTTGAAACAGAGAAAAAAGGTAGATGGTCGTCTTCCTCCCAAGTCGGGTCATCAAGATCGGGGTAAGAGCGTTATTGAAGTTAGTGACCGCTCCGATTTCCCCTCCAAGAAGAGTAAAAAACACAAGTCCGCCCCTTTTGATCCTAAAGAAATTATGAACGTCAAAGCTGAGGAATTCAAAGCAGATCCTTTCCGTGTTTCTCTCTCGGTATTGGCTAGGATGACCGATCTCGTGGAGGATCAGAAGAAAGATGCTGATTTGAAATTAAAAGATAAGCTTTCTCTGTTTTAACCTCGTCACTTTTAATCTCGTAATTTCTGCGTTTTTAACTCGCCTTACTCACTTCGTGTTTCCTGTAGACACTGAGGCCAAGTATGAAGAAGCCTGGAAGGCTGTGGATCCACTTCGCACCGAATTGGGAAAAACACAAAAAGAAGTGGATCTGCTTAAGAAAGAGAAAGAGGATTGGGAAATCAAACGTCAAGAGTTGGAAGGCGAATTGAAGCTGGCAAAAGAAAAAGCTGAAAAAGACGCTGCTGAGTTGAAGAGTCGGGCTGATAAGTTGGCCGAGATTGAGGCTTCCACTTCGACTCAAAACATATCCGAGCTTGAGCGGATAAGAGAATTTGAATGAGCAAAAGGATGCATTATTGAAGCCAAAATGCAGCAATTGGTGAACTCGGGCAGGAATGAATAGTGGAGGCTTTCAATAATGCACTTGATCAAGTTGCTGTGGTGATTCCCGACTTTGTAGCCGACCCCAATGTAACACCCCTTTACTTTAAATACTACTTAGCAAATTAAATCAGAGTTTTCAAAAACCACTCCAGGAGTGCTACATTTTTCTACATGAATTTAACCAAGCAAAACAATAAAACAATTGCGCAGCTAAAACAGTCGTAGTGTGATTCACATACAGCACCTCGGCCAGAAAGGAACCGAGCTCACAGTAACAGGTTATTTGTTACAACACAGTCAAAATAATACATGTTTCCAAAAAGACATAGGTTACAACTCAAAAACCTACACAACAGACCACTACACTACTCATTTGATGTTACACTACAGAGCAAAATGGCGCTAAACGACATCGAGTGAGGACACTCTACTCGGGGATACCTGCAAGTTGCCAACATGAGAAGCAACATAAAAGCAGTAGGGTGAGTCTCTAAACACATATAATAAGGTTTATGACAAGCATTATGCTAAGCAAAACACATATAAACACCTCGGCACAACACACAAATAACACAATTATTTAGTGCATGAGTTATATGCATGATGCAGACCCAAAACACCAAGGGCATATGCATGATGGATCCATTAAGACCGAAGTCTTCTGCTATCACCTTAGGACCGAAGTCCTCTGCTTTCACCATAGGACCGAAGTCCTCTGCTTTCACCATTATGCTTATGATTTATGCGACACCATGAACAATGCATAACACACAGCATATACATCATTCAATTAAATCATAACACAATTCCAGTAACTCACCATTTAGACCGCAGCCTTCTGCTCATAAATAGGACCTAAGTCCTCTACTCACCTCTAGGACCGAAGTCCTCTGCGTTCACCCTTTTCGTTTTTTTTAATGCCCCTCAGGGACTTCAACATTTATTACTCCTCTACTCGTAGCCATAAGGCCAACAACACACATACGTCATTTTCTGTGCTAAGGCCGACGTCTCTACATCGGCCAAAAGCTCTAAGGTTGTCGCCCTCAGCTCACCAAACACCTCGGCACCAAGTAGCGGACCAAAAAGTCACCACGAGGACTACCATGTCACTTAGGACTAAAACGTCAATTAGGGACCAAAATGACTACACCATTTAACCACTCACGATTGCACTCAAAGCGGCGCTCACGATTGCGTCCAAACAACACCGCGCCATACTAGCGTTAAACGGGCACCTCGGCACACTCTCAGTACATCTCGGCACGCTAAGAACCTCGGCGCGTTTGGCACCTCGGCACGCTTGGCACCTCGGCACGCCTACACTCTACTCCACTCATAGTCACTTCACTTCGCACGAAACGTACTTCAATTCCTCTATAATACCACCGGTTACTCTACTCTTGAACACACCGCACTTAAAGCGCAACATCTCACCTCGGCAAGTACACCTAGGTATGATATACTATACATCTCGGCCATAACACCTCGGTTACACGCCATAATGCTATCGTTATCAGACGGCCTTGAGCCTACGCCTAAGTACTTTATCTCGGCCTAAGCATCTCGGCCTACTTACCCTACACCTCGGCAAGTACAAACCGATACCTATACCTAGTCTCAGGTACTCATACACTTAGACACTTGTGCTCTATCACTCACCTCGGCTCCTATGACATCGTTACTTACGTTCTTGGCACTTACGATCATTCACTTAAGTTCCAACTTACATATGGTAAGTAACTTCACCTCGGCAATCCTAAACCGACTACTCCATTTAACTCAAACGCACGCTCGTCACTTTATGATGTACGTTTTCAGCTACTCCTATGTTATCCTAAGCCTATTCTTTAAGAACCTCTCCAAGATTATGTTGCTCACTCTCACTCACTCTAGCTTACTGGGACTGAGAGTTTCCTCAGCTCCCATTTCACTCCTTGATCCCTCGTACGATCAACTCTCCCATCCACTCCCTACAACTCCACTGAAGTGAGCCAAAACACTTCATCAAAAACATCAAAAACACACCAAGCATGCAAAACAACTCAGAAAACATAACTAAAATCTACTCACACATAACAACTCATCATACTACAAAATTATACGTGAGAAGAGAGCCCCCTAACCTTGATCAGTTGAGTAGAACACACTCTCTTCACGGAAATCCTCCAGTTAACACTCGCAGCAACTCTTCTCCCTTGAGCTTGAGCTTCTTCCACGCCAAATGCTCTTCCTTCTCTCTAGAAAGTGATCTCACCTACCAACTTCTCTCTCTTACTTTTTCTTTGACTTTTCTTGATAATTTTTGGTAATGAATGCTCCCTCTCCTTCGACACTCTTCTATGAGTCAACAATTGGGCTTCTAATGGCTCATGGGCCTCTCATGGCTCATGGCCCTCTACGCCCACCTTCCACATTCACCTAAACATCTCCTAAATGAAATAAACTTCTAATTAATACTTGACTTAACTAAAATGTTGTAAACCTTAAATAACTCAATCAAATAATTAATTGAACTATTTTGGGGTGTTACACCCAACATCTTTAAACCAGAGTTTTCTGTTCACGATGGGCACATTGTTGAGTTTGACCCAGTAACCGATCAAATGTCTAGGGTCATCTATCCTTCTAAATCGACCTAAATGTCTTTTTGCTTTTAATGTAATTTATTGCTTTCCTCCACATTTCTTCAAACTTGAGGATCCGGCCGTAACCGGAATATTCTGTTTGTTTCTAATTTATAAGTGTGCTTATTTCCATACATCTTACCCCCCTGTTTAATCTCGGTTCGGTAGATTTCGCTGGAAAGCTTCATCTAGTGGGCGAGATTAATAATAATGTCGGAATAGAATGCTTTGAAAAAGCCAAGTCTATTAATAAGATACATATGTAACGTCGGAATAGAATGCTTTGAAAAAGCCAAGTCTATTAATAATGGGAAACCGATTTTCGTATGCTAAGAGCCATACATCGTCCTTGGACTTCAACTGTAATATTTCTTGAGTTTAATGGCGTTCCAAGTTCTTGGAATCGCCTTTCCTCCTAGTGTTTCTAGCTCGAAAGCTCCATTTCCGGTTCTCAATATAACGCGATATGGGCCTTCCCAATTCGGAGCTAGTTTTCCCTGTGACGCATTCTTCAGACCAATGTCAGCCCTTCTCAAGACGAGATCACCGACATTAAAATCTCTTGGGACGACTTTCTGATTGTAACGATTTGCCACTCTCTGTTTTGTAATTGCTTCTTTAAGGGACGCATGATCTCGGACTCCTTCCACTAGGTCCAGCTCTTCTCTTAAAGCCCAACCATTATCTTCAGGTGATTTTGGGTTTGAAGTCCTCCAAGTTAATCCTCCAATTTCTACTGGGATGACTGCTTCACTTCCATAGGATAGTCGGAACGATGTTTCCCTTAGCATCGTCCAACCTTTTCTTCAAACCGTTGAGAACTACCTTGTTTGCCGATTCTACCTGACCATTTGTTTGAGGATGTTCCACCGAAGTGAATCGATGTTTGATTTTTAAATCAGACATTAATTTCCTTTATCCGCGAATTGAGTTCCATTATCCGTGATCACCACCTCGGGTAACCCGAACCTGGTAATAATCTCTTCTCTGAAGAAAAATATACAGTTTTTTGCACTTATGACGGATAACGGTTTGGCCTCAATCCATTTGGTAAAGTAGTCGACCGCCACAATTAAGAATTTGATTTTTCCTGGAGCCTTCGGAAAAGGTCCTAGAAGGTCTATCCCTCACCATGCGAAAGGCCATGGGGAGGAGAGAGTTGTGAGACCGGTAGGAGGAGCGATATGGATGTTTGCATGGATCTGGCACCTCAGACATTTCTTCACATAGTTCCTAGCATCTGTTTCCATAGTTAGCCAAAAGTATCCCGCCCTTAACGCTTTCCTGATTAAGGACCTACCACCTAAATGTTGGCCACAAGTTCCTTCATGAATTTCAGCCAACACATAGTCGTCCTCCTCGTGTTCTATGCATTTTAACAAAGGTGAAAAGAGTGCCTTTTTATAAAGATGTCCATTGATTACTAAAAAAGAAGTTGCCTTTCTTCGGAGGATCTTGGCTTTCCCGGGGTCGGAAGGTTCTACCCCCGACGTTATGTAGTCGAAAATGGGAGCAATCCAAGTTTCGCTTTCACCTACTACACACACTGATGAAATCGAGTGTAAGTCGTCTTCAATACTAGATTTGCTGAGGATTTCTTGTATCACCGATCGGTGATTTCCCAGTGTCTTGGTGCTCGCTAACTTGGAAAGAACATCGGCCCTCACATTATTCGTTCTTGGAACATGCTTTATCTCGGCAGAGTGAAATTGGGTAAGCAATACTCTCACATGGTTTAAATATTTTTGAAGAACTGTGTCTTTCGCCTCGTACTGTCCCCCGATTTGGGAGACAACAAGAAGTGAATCGGTATTGAAATTTAACCGAGTAATTCGGAGGTCCAACGCCAATCGGAGACCTGCAATGCATGCTTCATATTCTGCTTGATTATTTGAAGTTGAAAACTTGAAGGTGAGTGATAATTCTATAACGACTCCCGAAGGACTCTCAAGAATGATTCCTGCTCCACTCCCTTGGGATTGGAAGATACATCCACATGGATTGTCCATATCTCATCATCCGATTCTACTGAAGTCATTTCTGCCACAAAATCGGCTAACACTTGAGCTTTCATCGCCGGTCTTGATTCATATTTGATGCCAAACTCGACAACTCTGACCCACTTGATTATCCTTCCTGAAAGATCTGGCCGATGCAAGATTTGTCGGATTGGGTGGTTTGTTCGAACAACCACTTGGTGAGATACGAAATAAGGTCGGAGACGTCGAGTTGCTATTACTAAAGCCAAAGCAATTTTCTCAATTTTTTGATACCGGACTTCTAGTCCTTGTAGAGCTTTGTTCACAAAGTAAACTGGACTCTTCCCTTCATTCGTTTCTCGGACCAGTACTGCTCCCAATGCTTCGTCAGATATTGAGAGGTACAAATATAGCACTTCCCCGAGTTTAGGTCGGGTTAATATTGGAGGTTCTGATAATACTTTCTTCAGTTGGGTGAGCGCCTCATCCCGTTTTGATGTCCAGATAAATTCGGACTCCTTCTTCAAAAGTTTGAAAAGAGGTAGTGACTTGAAAGCCGCATTTGAGATAAAACAAGACAGAGCAGCAATCATGCCATTTAATTTTTGAACTTCCTTCTTTGTGCTTGGAGCTTTCATCTAGATTACCGCCCTGCATTTGTCTGGATTTGCCTCAATACCTCTTTCAGTGAGGTAGAATCCCAAAAAATTTCCAGCTTTTACACCAAATGTGCATTTTTCCGGGTTTAGCCTCATCCTGTTTTTCCTTATCTCGGCAAATATCTCTTTAAGATCGGTGACATGACAATCTGCTTGCTTACTTTTTGCGATCATATCGTCTAAGTAAACTTCTACAATTCGCCCGATTTGATTTTTGAACACTTTATTCATCATTCTCTGATAAGTCGCTCCTGCATTTTTCAACCCGAAAGGCATAACTCAGTAACAAAAATTTCTGCGGTCAGTCATGAATGCGGTCTTCTCTTGATCGGGGGAAAACATCGGGATTTGATTATATCCTGAATATGCGTCCATAAATGATAAGAGGCAAAATTTGGATGCGTGGTCAACTAAGCGATCAATATTTGGAACCGGAAAAGCGTCTTTAGGACATGACCTGTTAAGATCGGTATAATCAATGCACATACGCCATTTTCCATTAGATTTCTTAACAAGTACAGGATTTGAGAGCCAAGGGGTGTACTTGACCTCATTTACAAATTTAGCTTTAATTAAATCGTCCTTTGCTTTTTCTTTGTTTTCGGTTTATCTATACTTTGAACCCGTTTATATTTGGGCAACCCACTTCGCATCAGGGTATATAGATAAGTGATGACAGACGACTTCAGGTGGAATGTCGGGCATATCTTCGGCCGACCAAGCAAATAGATCGGCGTGATCTTTCAAGCATTGGGTTAATTCTTCTTTGATCTTGTCTGGAAGCTCTGCACCAATTTTTACAGTCTTTTTGGGGTCGTCTCCTAAAACTACCTCAACAAATTCACCATCGGGTCTTGGTCGTTCCATCTTCTTCTCGTATTCCAGAGACAGTGGGTCATCATTCTCTTCATCCGAGCTATCAGGGTCATACCGTGCATCCAACTCTGTCACGTTGACTTCGGAGAACTTCATTTTAGTGTTTCTTGCAGAGGCTTCTGGTGATGTAAGTTCGGCTTCCTCCCTTGCGGCGACTTCAGCTTTGAGAAGTAGGTAATAACATCTTTCTAAGACTCTAAGTCGGCATTGACAGTTATGATCTTGTTACACTGAGAGTGAAACTTCATTTTCAAATGTCTTTGTGGATGTAATGACTCGAGCTTGCCCAATGTCGGTCTTCCAATGATGCAATTGCATATTGATGGGCAAGGTAACACCATAAATTTCGTCAATACGGTACGAGTTAAATGTTCCTCCCCAAACATGACTCTCAAATCAATATAACCCATCGGTCTAGTTCGAGATCCATTGAAACCAGAAAGATCAATTCCTCGGTATGGGAATAGTTCCTTTGGTGAGATTTCAATCCTTTCTAAAACATCAAAAAACATAATGTCACAAGAGCTGCCTTGGTCAATCAGGATCCTCCTAATCTCGGTTTCAGCCATCACAATCGAGATTAAGAGCGGTATGTATTCATTCACCTTTCCGTTTAGCAGGTCCTCGTCTCCAAAAGACAAAGGAGGACGATTTGCTAAAAATGGGGTTGACGAGGTAGAAGCCACACATTGGATTTCCTTCCATTTTCTTTTAATTGTCTGGTTGTAGCTCCCTTTATTTCTCCCCCTGAGATCACCATTACTACCGGTCGACCCTGGATTTTCGGGTGTCAGGCTCCTCTTTGTAATCTTCCATGATGTTTTTGCCTTTCACTTCGTCAATGTTCTTCTCAGGCTTGACATCTTTGTTTTGTTGATATGGTTTTTTGACGTACTGTCCGAGCTTTCCTTTTTTGATAATGTCTTCAATATCGTCTTTCAAGGCGTTGCAGCGATTTGTGTCATGGCCAGCACTTTGATGATAACGACAATACTTGTGACCTCTCAATCCCAGTCTTCGAGCGATAGGATCAGGATATCGTACATATTTAAATTCATTGTTCTGGCATTCTTGCAGTATCTTCTCCCTGCCACATATGAGTTCGGCGTAGTCCTGATGTCTACCAAGCCTAGGTTTGAATTCCCTAGATGGGCCACCGGTCTGGAACCTCCGGGTATTTTCTGTGTTTGGGATTCCCCTATCTGTCTGAGGCCTAACATCTTTTGATTGGTTGACTCCGTGCCTAACAAAGAACATACTTGCTTCATCACCTTCTTCGTGATCTATGTATTTCTTTGAAAGTCGGAGGAATTTCCCTAACGTTGAGGGTTGGTTTATGCTCACATCGGTTTGGAATAAAGTGCCTTTGCGCAAACCCTGGGATAGGAAATATAAACGAAAATCCTCATTTAAACCGTGCACCTTCCCTGATTCAGCATTGAATCTTGCAATGAAAGATCGGATAGACTCATCATCTACTTGGTGTACTGCATGTAATACCATCCACGACTTTGGCCTAACTTTGGAATGTGCAAAACTTGCGGAGAATTGTTTGGATAGTTTCTCCCAGGATGAAATTGAATTTGCCGGGATGTCCCTAAACCATATACCTGCAGATTTATCAAGGGTGAGAGAGAAAAGTCTAAACATTATCTCATCTGGGGCGTTTCGGTATTGCATCATTGTCTCGTAGTACTCCAAGTGAACATCCAGATATTCGAGTCCGTCGTAGATTTTCAAATGCTCTGGGGGTTTCTCCAACCCGCGGGGAATGGGAAAGTAGTCTATTTCCGACGTAAACGGCCCTCTTCTCGGGGTTGGAGTCGTCAATGGTGGGAATTCCGGAGCTGCCGTTCGGATCGGAGCTGTCGTTCGGATCGGAGCTTGCTGAAGTTGATCCCTATAGTGGTGTTGCCTTCGCTCCGGGTTTCTTCTAGTACGGTGACGTCGATGTTCACGCCTCGGGGGTGCCTCCTGGCTTTTAGAACGTCGTCTTTGTGGTGAGGATGAAGCAAAAGACGAGTATTCCTCATAAGTGTCATCCATGATTTCAGGTGGTGTCTGAGGTTCTCCCCGTCCACGTCTTCTTGGGGGGGAGCGATGATAGTGACGTTGTAACGCCCCAAAATAATTTAATTAATTGTTTAATTAAGTTATTAGAGGCTTACAATAATTATCTAAATAAAGTAATTAATTAAAAACCTATTTTTATTTCAGGTGGTGTCTAAAGTGATTAGGGGTGTGCAAATAGGGCCCAATAGTGTTAAGTGGCCCAAAACCAATTAGTAAAACCCTTGGGTCTTAGGAGAAACCCTCATTAGAGAGAAAAATCAAAAATTGAAAAGTGACAAGAGTGAGAGAGAGATCGCGAACGGTGAAGAGAGAAAGAAGGGAGGTTTGGCGTGAAGCTTGGAGAAGAAGAAGCTTGGATTGTTGGTGATTGGGAGAACTTGCTTAGAGTATTGTCATCTTCTTCAATTATCAAAGGTAAGGGGGCTCTCTTCCATGGTTAATAATTATTAGAACTTGAAAACCATAGGAGTTAGGTGTTAGGAGAATTGTTTGAATTAATCTATGGTATGCTTGATTTGATTAGGTGATTATTTGAATAAATACATGATTGAATTAATTTCTATGTGAAGATTGAGATGTAAATTCTATTATTGTTGGTGTTAATGTGATAATTTCATGGAGTTTAATTAAAATCCATAGGAGGAAATATGGTGATGATTAGGTGTTTGGGGAAATGCTTGGATGAGTTGTTTAATGGTGTTGGGTGGAGGGTTGTTGGTATCGGGTTGCTGTGAGTAGTGGGGGGGGTGCCAATTTGGCCTAAGCTGTGCGCCTAGTGGCGCCTGGTGGTAATGGGTGTGCTGGGAATTCTGGGTTGGGGCGTGGCGCAGGCAGGGGCGCCATTTTGGCGTGCCCAGCGCGCCTAAGTTACTGTGTGCGTGTGTGCAGGTGTGTGGCGCAAGACTGGGCGCCATTTTGCGCGTGCCAGCGGCGCTTGGTATGCGTCTTTGTATTCTTTGGAGTTGGCGCAGGCGGGCGCCAGTGTGGCGCCCCATGCACTGTGTTCTTGTCTTTGGTGTCTTTGTGTGCGCGCACAAAGCGCCACTTTGGCCGCCCAGTGCGCTGTCTTCTTGTCTTTGCGCACAAGCGCCATTTGGCTGCCAAGTGCGCTGTGATCATTATTGTTGCAGTGCAGGCGCCATTTTGGCCGCCAAGTGCACCGTGGTCTTTGTGTCTAAGTGCGCGAGTGCCATTTGGCCGCCCAAATTACATTATTTTGTCTTTGGTGTCTCATGACAGGCGCCAATTTACGCGCCTGTGTGTTCTTGATGTCTTTGTTGGTCTCTAGTGAGGGCGCCAACTTTGGCGCCGGGCGCAACTTTGGCGCTGTGTGTCAGGTGATGGCGCGGTTTGCGCCACCCGTGGCGCAACCCCATGCGCCGTGTGTCAGGTGTGGGTTCGGTCCACTGTGTGTTTCTAGTCCTTGAGATGTCAAAATTAGTCCCTAGGTGCCAAAGTGGTCCTTAGGTGTCAAATTAGTCCCTAGGTGCCAAAGTGGTCCTTAGGTGTTGAATTGGTCCCTAGGTGGTGGTTTAGTCCCTAGGTGTTGATTTAATCCCTGGAGTTAGTTTTAATCCATTGGTGTGAAATTAGTCCCTGGTGTTCTTTTAGTCCCTTGGGGTGTCGTTTTAGTCCTTGTAGGGCCGTTCTTTAAGGTGATGCATATTAACGGTGAATGTAATGTGGTGATTGGGGGTCTGTGACCTCTCTTGGCGATTGGTGAGTATATAAACTATTGGTGAGCATATTAGTGCATTATTTGGTGTTTTGGTGTTATGGTGCATAGTCATGGTGTCGCATAATCATATGCATATTTTGGTGAATAGGCCTCGGCCTCATAAATTATTTGGTGAATGCCCTCAAGGCTATTTTGGTGATGGATCCACATGCATATGCCCGTGGAGTTTTGGGCTGCATCTCATACATTACATACATTTTCTGGTGATTGCTTGGGTGTTCATAAACTAATGGTGAAATTGATTTGACTGTATTGTTGGTGTGCTAGTTGTCTTCTCTATTGCGTTACTTGTTTTATTTATTATTACCTATGTAAAGAGACTCACCCTACTGCTTTATGTTGCTTCTTATGTCGGCAACTGCAGGTGACAGTGACTGAAGGTGACTTGAGTACCTTCTTCTAGTATGGTCGAGTCAGCTCTGATACGTAGCACCGGGGGGGACGTTAAGTGATTGTTATTTCCGTATTCTTAAGTTTTGTTATTTCCGCTACTATGGTGTTTATCCTCGGATGAATTATGGTGCTATGTATCCCTTACATTGGAGTTTATTTTATTTATTATTGTGGAGTTTTAAATGTGGTTGTTTAAATGTGGCACCCTCGAGTGGTCGCACCAAAAAAATTTTGTAGACTCTGATTTTCAATTAAGTAAATAGTAGTACGTAGAAGGGGGTGTTACATTAGTGGTATCAGAGCAGTTCGGTGAAGTTATAATTCTCGAGTCTTGTTACTCGTTCTGACTGAAATCTTGTTACAATGATTAGTTAAGATGGCTGGACGTAATGATGCTGCTCTTGCTGCTGCTCTGGAGGCAATGGCTCAGGTTGTGGGAAATCAGCAGGATGCCGCTGATGCTGGTGCTCGGAGTTTGGCCACGTTCCAAAGGGAGAATCCGCCCACCTTCAAGGGTCGGTATGATCCTGATGGAGCTCTAGCATGGTGAAGGAGATCGAGAGGATTTTAGGGTTATGGATCGCACTCGCCTTTCGAGAAAGTAAGGTATGGTACGCATATGCTAGCTGAAGAGGCAGATGATTGGTGGCTGGAAAATCTGCAGAGACTGGAAGCTGCTGGTGAGGAGATCTCATGGGATGTGTTTAAGAGGGAGTTCATGAGGAAATACTACCCAGAGGATGTGAGAGGTAAGAAGGAACTGGAATTTCGGAGTGAAACAGGGAACAAGGCGTACGAGTATGCGGCAAAGTTTGTGGAATTGGCCAAGTTCTACCCACATTACACTAATGATGCTAACTCTGAATTTTCGAAGTGTATCAAGTTTGAGAACGGTCTAAGGCATGACATCAAGAAGGCGATCGGCTACCAGAAGATATGGGTGTTTGCTGACCTGGTTGACAGCTGTAGGATTTTCGAGGAAGACAGCAATACTTCATATAAGATAGTGAAAGAGAAGAGAGGTTCTCGTTCGGGGAAGCCCCTATGAGGTTACTGGTGGTAAGAGCAAGTGGAAGGAGGGTGCTGGCAAGAAGCCAAGTGGGGGAGATGCTCCTGCGAGTGTTGTGTGCCACAAGTGTGGTAAGCCGGGAAATAAGAGTCCAGATTGCATGGTTAACAAGTGCTTCAAGTGTGGCAAGGAAGGACATATTGCTGCTAAGTGTGATAAGAAGGATGTGGTTTGCTACAACTATGGGGAAATGGGGCATATTAGTACCAAGTGCTCCAAGCCAAAGAAGGAGAAAGCGAGTGGAAAGGTGTTTGCTCTCGCGGGGTCTGAGACAGCTAATGAGATCAGAGGTACGTGTTTAATTAAGGGTACTCCATTGCTTGCTATAGTTGATACTGGTGCTACACATTCATTTATTGCTGTTGTGTGTGCTAATAAGTTGAACTTAGATTTGTCTGTTATGAAGAGGGTGATGGTTATCGACACTGCAGCTAAGGGTTCGGTGACTACTTCTCTCGTATGTGTTAAGTGTCCTCTATCAGCTTTCGATAGAGAGTTTCTTGTGGATTTAATTTGCTTGCCATTAGATGGGTTAGATGTCATATTGGGTATGGACTGGTTAGTGAACAACCATGTCCACATCAACTGTTTTAATAAATCTGTGGATTTCTATCCTCCCGGTCGAAGAGGACTCTGTTTTGTTACTGCCGCCGATTGCATAAGGTAATGAGAGATGAAGTTAAGTTGTTTGCTTTGATGGTGTCGCTGTCTATTGAGAGTCAAGCTAAGATTGATGAGTTGCCGGTAGTACGTGATTTTCCTGAAGTGTTTCCCGATGAAATTCCTGACGTGCCACCTGAGAGAGAAGTGGAATTTGGTATTGATCTAGTACCTGGTACTAGACCTGTGTTTATGGCACCGTATAGAATGTCCGCAATCCCAAGTTGTGCGAGTTAAAAAGCGACTTGAGGACTTGCTAGAGAAGAAGTTCATAAGGCCAAGTGTGTCGCCGTGGGGAGCTCCGGTGTTGTTGGTGAAGAAGAAGGACGGGAGTATGAGGTTATGTGTGGACTATCGGCAGTTGAACACGGTGACTATCAAGAATAAGTATCCGCTCCCAAGGATCGATGATTTGATGGACCAGTTGGTGGGTGCTAGTGTATTTAGTAAGATTGATTTGAGGTCGGGGTATCACCAAATAAAAGTTAAGGATGAAGACACGTTTAGGACTCGGTATGGACACTATGAGTATTCGGTGATGCCATTTGGCATTACGAATGCTCCGGGGGTATTCATGGAGTACATGAATCGTATCTTTCATGAGTATCTAGATCGTTTCGTGGTGGTCTTCATTGACGATATTCTGATTTATTCCAAGTCTGAGGAAGAGCATGTTGAGCATTTGAAGTCGGTATTGGAGATCTTGAGGGAAAGGAAGTTGTATGCCAAGCTATCTAAGTGTGATTTCTGGTTGAAGGAAGTGGGTTTTCTTGGTCACATCATTTCTGGTGATGGTATTGCAGTAGATCCATCCAAAGTTGATGTCAGAATGCAATGGGAGGCTCCTAAGTCGATTCATCGAGATTAGAAGTTTTTACGGGGCTAGCCAGGTTACTATAGAAGGTTCATTGAAGGGTTTTCTAAGTTGGCACTTCCGCTAACGCTTGATTGACTTGTAAAGGAAAGGCGTTTGTTTGGGATTCTCATTTGTGAAGAAAGTTTCAATGAGTTGAAAGAGAAGGTTGACCACTTCACTGTTTTGATGTTACCTAAACCGGGAGAGCCTTTCGTAGTGTATTGTGATGCTTCGAAGATGGGATTAGGAGGTGTTCTTATGCAAAATGGTAAGGTAGTAGCTTATGCGTCTAGACAATTGAGGATCCATGAGAAGAACTACCCTACTCATGATTTGGAGCTGGCGGCAGTTGTGTTTGCACTGAAGATTTGGAGACATTACTTGTATGGTTCTAAGTTTGAGGTGTTCAGTGATCATAAGGGGTTGCAGTATTTATTTGATCAGAAAGAGTTGAATATGAGGCAAAGGAGATGGTTGGAGTTGTTGAAAGATTACGATTTCAGTTTGAATTATCATCCGGGTAAGGCTAATGTGGTAGCCGATGCTTTGAGTCGGAAGTCTTTGCATGTATCAGCAATGATGGTTAGAGAGCTTGAATTGGTGGAGCAGTTTAGAGATATGAGTTTGGTTTGTGAAGTGACACCTAAGAGTGTCAGACTGGGTTGAAGATCCATAATGAATTCTTGGATGTCATTAGAGAAGCCTTGACGAGGATATTGTTGGTTGAAATAGCGGTAGGGATTGATAATTCCGATGATAAAGACTATGAGATAGATGCACAAGGTGTACTGAGGTACCGTGGGAGGATTTGTATTCCTAGCGATGAAGAGATTAAGAAGGCAATTCTTGAAGAAGGTCATAGGAGTAAGTAGAGTATTCACCCGGGAGCTACAAAGATGTATCAAGACTTAAAGAAGCTATTTTGGTGGCCTAGTATGAAGCGTGATGTGGCTCAGTTTGTGTATGCTTGCCTGACTTGTCAGAAGTCAAAGGTGGAGCATCATAAGCCTGCAGGGTTGATGCAACCGTTGGAGATTCCGGAATGGAAGTGGGATAACATTTCATGGATTTTGTGACTGGTTTGCCTAACACCGCAAAAGGATTTGACGCTATTTGGGTAATTGTGGATAGATTGACGAAGTCTGCTCATTTCTTGCCTATTAACATAACTTATCCGGTTCCGAGGTTGGCAGAAATTTATGTGAAGCTGCACGGTGTTCCCTTGAGTATTGTGTCTGATAGAGACCCTAGGTTCACTTCTGAATTTTGGAGGAGTTTGCAAGAGGCTTTGGGTTCTAAATTGAGATTGAGTTCAGCGTATCACCCGCAGACAGATGGACAGACGGAGAGGACTATTCAGTCGTTAGAAGACTTGTTGAGGGCTTGTGTTCTTGAGCAAGGAGGTTCGTGGGATTCTCATCTACCATTGATTGAGTTTACTTACAATAATAATCATCATTCGAGTATTGGGATGGCGCCGTTCGAGGCACTGTATGGTAGGAGGTGTAGGACTCGTCTGTGTTGGTATGAATCGGGGGAGAGTGTGGTACTTGGTCCTGAAATAGTTTGTGAGACTACAGAGAAGGTTAAAATGATCCGTGAGAAAATGAAAGCTTCGCAGAGTAGACAGAAGAGTTATCACGATAAGAGAAGGAAGGATTTGGAGTTTCAAGCTGGTGATCATGTATTCTTGAGAGTCACTCCTGTGACTGGTGTTGGCCGTGCTCTGAAGTCTAAGAAGTTGACTCCTCGCTTCATCGGTCCGTATCAGATTTTGGAGAAAGTAGGGACAGTTGCTTATAGGTGGCCCTGCCACCTAATCTTTCAAACCTGCATGATGTATTTCATGTATCTCAGTTGCGGAAGTATGTTCCGGACCCATCCCATGTGGTTCAGATGGATGATGTGGAGGTGAGGGAGAACCTCCTTTGTGGAGACAATCTTTGGTTAGAATTGAAGACCGTGAGGTGAAGGTTTTAAGGGGTAAGGAGATCAATCTAGTGAAGGTGGTTTAGTTGGGAGCGGTTGGTGAAAGTATGACTTGGGAGTTGGAGAGCAAAATGAAGGAGGCCTATCCGGAGTTATTTGACTCATGTAATTTCGAGGACGAAATATTCTAAGTGGGGGAGAATTGTAACGCCCCGAAATAATTTAATTAATTGTTTAATTAAGTTATTAGAGGCTTACAATAATTATCTAAATAAAGTAATTAATTAAAAACCTATTTTTATTTCAGGTGGTGTCTAAAGTGATTAGGGGTGTGCAAATAGGGCCCAATAGTGTTAAGTGGCCCAAACCCAATTAGTAAAACCCTTGGGTCTTAGGAGAAACCCTCATTAGAGAGAAAAATCAAAAATTGAAAAGTGAGAGAAGAGTGAGAGAGAGATCGCGACGGTGAAGAGAAGAAGGAAGGGATGTTTGGCGTGAAGCTTGGAGAAGAAGAAGCTTGGATTGTTGGTTATTGGGAGAACTTGCTTAGAGTATTGTCATCTTCTTCAATTATCAAAGGTAAGAGGGCTCTCTTCCATGGTTAATAATTCTTAGAACTTGAAAACCATTGGAGTTAGGTGTTAGGAGAATTGTTTGAATTAATCTATGGTATGCTTGATTTGATTGGGTGATTATTTGAATAAATACATGATTGAATTAATTTCTATGTGAAGATTGAGATGTAAATTCTATTATTGTTGGTGTTAATGTGATAATTTCATGGAGTTTAATTAAAATCCATAGGAGGAAATATGGTGATGATTAGGTGTTTGGGGAAATGCTTGGATGAGTTGTTTAATGGTGTTGGGTGGAGGGTTGTTGGTATCGGGTTCTTTGTGAAGCAGTGGGGCGCCAATTTGGCCTAAGTTTATGCGCCTAGTGGCGCCAGTGGTAATGGGTGTCTTTGGAAATGCAGGTTGGCGTGGCGCGCGGCGGCGCCATTTTGGCGTGCCCAGCGCACCTAAGTTACTGTGTGCGTGTGTGCAGGTGTGTGGCGCAAGACTGGGCGCCATTTTGGCGTGCCGTGCGCGCTGGTATGCGTCGCTGTGTTGCTTGGAGTTGGCGCACGCAGGGCGCCAAGTGTGGCAGCCCCTACGCGCTGTGTTATCGAGTGGTGGTGTCTTTGTGTTGCGCCTGGCGGCGCTACTTTGGCCGCCAAGTGCGCTTGTCTTCTTGTCTTTGCGCCTGCGGCGCCATTTAGCCGCCAAGTGCGCTGTGTGCTGTTGTTGCAGTGCGGCGCCATTTTGGCTGCCCAAGTGCAATGTGGGTGTTTTGTCTAAGTGCAGGGCGCCATTTGGCTGCCCAAATTACAATCTTATTTTGTCTTTGGTGTCTCATGACAGGGCGCCAATTTGGCTGCCCTATGTTCTTTGATGTCTTTGTTAGTCAGGTGAGGCGCCAACTTTGGCAGCCCAAGGCGCAACTTTGGCGCCTGTGTCTAGGTGATGGGCGCCAGTTTGGCAGCCCAATGCGCATCCCCATGCGCCTGTGTCTAGGTGTGGGTTCAGTCCCTGGTGTGTTTCTAGTCCTTGAGGTGTTAAAATTAGTCCCTAGGTGCCAAAGTGATCCTTAGTTGTCAAATTAGTGCCTAGGTGCCAAAGTGGTCCATAGGTGTTGAATTGGTCCCTAGGTGGTGTTTTAGTCCCTAGGTGTTGATTTAATCCCTGGAGTTAGTTTTAATCCTTTGGTGTGAAATTAGTCCCTGGTGTTCTTTTAGTCCCTTGGGGTGTCGTTTTAGTCCTTGTAGGGCCGTTCTTTAAGGTGATGCATATTAACGGTGAATGTAATGTGGTGATTGGGGGTCTGTGACCTCTCTTGGCGATTGGTGAGTATATAAACTATTGGTGAGCATATTAGTGCATTATTTGGTGTTTTGGTGTTATGGTGCATAGTCATGGTGTCGCATAATCATATGCATATTTTGGTGAATAGGCCTCGGCCTCATAAATTATTTGGTGAATGCCCTCAAGGCTATTTTGGTGATGGATCCACATGCATATGCCCGTGGAGTTTTGGGCTACATCTCATACATTACATACATTTTCTAGTGATTGCTTGGGTGTTCATAAACTAATGGTGAAATTGATTTGACTGTATTGTTGGTGTGCTAGTTGCCTGCTCTATTTCGTTACTTGTTTTATTTATTATTACCTATTATTGTTGGTTGTTTAAATGTGGCACCCTCGAGTGGTCGCTGTCATACCCCAATTTTGTCCGGCTTAGGTCAAAACCCTAATTTTCCCCAAAAAATAAATAAATAAAAGAAAAGCATCATGCATTGCATTTAGGGTCCTAAAAGTCATTTCAAAGTTTCTAAAATCATTTTTTAAAGTTGAAATGCACTTTTTGGACAAATTAGGATTTTTAAGGTAAGGGGCATTTTGGTCATTTTTCGCCACAGGATGATTTTCTCGTCAAAAATATGCACACACCAAAAGTACATTTTTCTCTTATCCAAGAGAATTTTTGTACAATTTTTAGAGAGAATATCCTAGCCTAAAATAATTAAAATGCAATTTCCCCATTTTTATTGCATAAAAAAAAATATTAAAAGATCATTAAATATTTCCCAATTATTAAGTGACAATTTTTGTTGTCTAGAGTAATTAGGGAGGTTATTTTATGATGACCAAAAACATGTAACATTTTTCTAATAGGTGCATTCCCATTTTGCATGACCAAAAATTCAAAATTCAAAATGCAAAAATGGGAAGTGTCCTCAATAAGACAAAACACCAAAAAAAAACAAGCATTTTTTTTATTTTTCCTTCCCATTTCAGGTCATACCATGCGCATACCCCCTCCATTCCACTCTCTCTCTTTCTAGAAGCTTCTACACACTTCTTTTCTTATTCACTAAGATTTGATTTGTTCCTATCCTTAACTTTGCCTCTTTGGTAAATTACCTCACTCACCTACACTAATACTTCCACCCAAAAATGCAAACTTACTTCTTTGGTAACACCCCATTACAAAAATACCCTTAACCCTATCTCACAAGACACTCCTTTCCCAAAATAAATAAAAGTTTATTCCTTTTTCTTTTTTTTCCTTATGGCTTGCGCCCCACTCCTTTCACCTTCACTCTTATTTTGTGTTTCTTCAATACCCCTAATCCATGTGATGATCCATCCCAACCCTCCATTTAATTTTAAGACTCAATCTTAGAGGCACATCAAAAACAAAAAGACAATGATACCCTTAAACCTAAAAATCCCTATAAATAGATCCTCATTTCCCCACCTCACAAGTTTTTGACCTCTTCACACTCATTTCTCTAAATCAAGCAACCAAAACCCTTCTCCCAAACACCCCAAAACCGAAGCCTCTCCTGTAACACCCCGAAAAATAAAATAGAATAATTTAATTAGGTTAACTAAGTTGAGTAGTTGAATAATTAATTTTTGTTGAAGTGTGAGATAATTAAATTAGAGGGAAATATCGTGTTTTGCGTAGGAGTGGGATCGAGTAGTAGAGGGGGTGTAGCTGTGAGCCCAATGCGTGAAAGGCCCACAGCTTAAACCCCAAGGGTTATGCGAAACCCTCATTCCCATTTTCATTCAGAGAAGAAAAAACGAAATTTAGAGAGAGAGCAAGGGAGGAGAAGGGTTGCGCGGCGCTAGGAGAGGGAAGAAGAAGAAGAATTTCGCAGGTCCTCAAAGATTTGGTTCGTGTGTTGCTGTGGTTACGTGTGATGCCTTCAATCGTCTTCTTCGGAGCTTACGTTTAAGAGGTAAGGGTGAGCGTTTCGTTTAACATAATCGGGTGTAGTTAGGGTTTATGGGGTTTTGTGGGATTAGAGACCGTTGGTGAGTTTGATGATATATTGTTGTTGTATGTGCTATCTTGATGATCCTGAAATTGTTGATGTCTTGATGAATTTGGTGATTTTTGATGAATTTGATTGTCGATGAGTTTGATAATCGCTTGATGATTGAATTAAGGGACAAAAGGTTTTTTTTGGTGTTAATTAGGTGTGGGAAGGATTGTTTGATGCTTCTTGGTGAGCTTTGATGATTTTAATTGGTGAAAAATTTCGTATTTTTGGAGTTAAAATCGAGTTGGGTGAAAAACTGCACATTTTCGGGAAAATTCTGCATAATACATCGTTATTCTACGGATTGGCGCCTCATCGGGCGCTGAAGTGGCGCTTCACACGCCCGGTGCAATGCCCACATTCTCGCGTGTTTTACGTCAATGGCGCTCATCGTCGCTTTCTCACCGGCGCTTCATGCGCCGATGATCATTCTTCTCATTTTTTCTTTGTTTTGTCACGCTTTTGGCGAATATCTTTTGAGCAGAACCCGATTGAGGTGTTCTAAGATGCGTTGGAAAGCTTATTCAGAGGCCTAACTGAATATTCTATTTTTAAGGCAAAATAAAATGTTTATTGTTGCTGTATTTACTAAGTAAATGGTGCTGTTTTATGAAAATTGCGATACTATGTTTATATAAGTGAATTACTATGAAACGTTATATTATTAGTACACTAATTGACTATGGCTAGACTGTGGTTTACCACTAAGGTCAGAATTTCTTTCATTTGATGTATTTGCTCTGTTTGGCTACCACGTGAACCCCACCAAAATTTGGAGATAAATTCTTCCGGGTGGCCAATGCCGTGTGGTGAGTTGTAACTGGTCCAGAGTAATCCCATAGTCAATCAGTCTACTATTTTATGACACACTAAGCTAAAAGACAAATGAAGTATATATATGTCTTGAATGATGATGAGGATATGTGTGTTTATGATGATGTACTATGAATAAGCGATGTTTTTGAGATGAGTGTACTTTATGAGTAATTCTTTGGATGATGATGAATTATGATTTGTGATGATTGATGATGTGTATACTCTGTGAGTATAATTATAGTGATGATGTATAATGATTGTGATGATTTATGAAGGATACACTCTATGAGTGTTTTATAACGATGACGAAGAGCACTCTAGGTGAGTTTTGGTGAATTGCACATGTGTTTCATAGAGTCTCATGGCATGTGCATTATTTTGCGATGGATAGGCTTGGCCATTTTGCGATGTTTTGCGATGTATAGGCCGGCCACTTTTGCGATGTTTAGGCTTGGCCCTTTTGCGATGATATGGTACCATCATGCATATGCCACAGTGGGGTTGCATCTTCATGCATAATCATGACTATGTATTGTTGTTGTTTGTGATTGGAGTGGTGTTGCGTGATTACGATGTAGTGATGATGATAATATTGTGTGATTGCTCGCTCTCATTTCTCTATTATGCACTTGATTTTGTTTTATTGAAATTCTCACCCTACGCTTGGAATGTTGCTCTATTGTGGCAACGCGCAGTAACCGCGAATGAAGGACCTATTGCCTTCCTTGTTTAGTCTGTTGGGAAGTCTTAGAGTCGCTCTCTACGATACCGTAACACCTAGGGGCGACTTGGAGTTATTATTAGTTGGATAATTATTTTATGATTATGTTTGTATTTTGAGACGAGTTTGAGAGACATGGTGTCTTTGTTGTTTTATTTCATTTGTGACCTCACTATTTTGAAGTTTAGAATTTTGTCGATTGAGTATTAACACGAATTCGACGATGCGAATGTTGAGTTTTAATTGATCTTTGAAGTGGCATTCCTTTTCTACTAAATAAATATTATTTTTGAAAGTGAAATTACTCTGATAATGATGTGTACAATTTCGGGGTAGAAAAGGGGTGTTACATTAGTGGTATCAGAGCAGTTCGGTCTGTCCGACCAAGTTGTCCGATCGTAGAGTCTTTTAGTCCTAACTGTTGTTTATCTTTGTAGTGCGAGTCGGTCCTAACTTGGATTTGTTGTATTACTATTGTGTTTCTGATTGGTGAACTCTGAGTAGAGTTTCATGCTTTGCTTGTTTGATTGTTGATAGCTGTGAGACCGACCAGATTAGTTGGTTACGTTCTCGAGGTAATAGGACGAATGATAGGTACTCGTAGCTGGGCAGGATCATCAATATTACCGTTGTTAGTGAGGGTTAAAATCCAAGTGACTTTCATAGAGCCCAATATTCCCTTTAGACCGTGTGTTGTGGGCCAATCGAGTGTTTTCTGTGTGAACCTTGTATTTAGGCCCTATTTTGTGGCTTTGTTGTGGTTGGTTGCATTATGTTGTTTTGGAGAGTGAAAATTAAAATGTTTATTGACTCTGCGGGTACTCTTGTGTTTAACCACTATTTTATGGAATACTCAAAAATGTGTTTATTATGTCTAAGTAAACATTACTATGTCTTATTCAAAGTTTTTATAACGTGTTTCTTTCATTTGCTTATGATGCTCTAAACTAAGTGCTTACGAATTGCTTGGTTATCTATATAAGATTTTCACTGGACAACTAGCGTGTTGTGATATTCTGATTACTATAAGTATAATTTTTCCCCGTAATTGCTATAGTTGTTGATTCCTTTGAGCGAGATTGTAGATGAAAAGATTTTAATGATAACTACATTTTTACAATATTTATTTATTTATTTCGTTTCTCTCAATTGATCGATTTTTCTAAATGTGGGATGTTGTGAAGCCACCGGCAGATGAAATGACATTTACTTAATTGCATTGTGTTATCTGATTTCTTTCTTTTATAGGGGCCTAGAGATGTTCTAGCACTTTTACTGAAACACAACTTCATGTATGAAACTCTAAAGTTAAATTGTTGATGTTTGTGCTCATGTTTAATTATATATTAACGATGTGCAAAATTGATCGGTGATGTAGTATTGTATGCTCTATTTTCTCTCCTACGAAGCATGTCACTAACTCTTTATGACCCCAAGAGAAAATATTTTTGAGTTGCCATTTCACAACGAACGACCTCTAATGCCTTGATTACTATGAGAAATATTTTCTTTACCAAGTGCTAGACTTACCGAATTCTTTTATTTTCGGGAGTATAGATAAATGTCATGATTTCGAATATTGACTATATTCTATGTTTTTAGTTTATTCTTGCTTTTACTTTGTGTTTAATTGTTTGCAATGTGTGACAGTGTGAAATCTATCTTTTATGTATTGATTTGTTACCCTCATACTTTTGTGAATTTAAAATTGGTGCCATCTTGTGTTTTCGTGATCTATTTTTGGTACCTTCGTTCTTCTATGATTTGCGTTACATGGTTTTATGATTTACGAATAAAATTTGTATTGAGACCGCTTTTGAGATTCTATTAAACTAGTTGAAAATTGTTTATGCGCACAAATGTATTTAATTTACTTTAATTAAGCATAAAGTGTTTTGTGTTAGTATATTTTACTTGTGAATTAATGCTTTAGGTTTGATGTTCTGTTGATTACTTTAAGTTGTGTTATCACTACAACTTGCTGCAATGTTGTGATGAGTCTCAATATACATGTGTAAAGGTGGGTCTAACGTTAATAAGGGATTTTGATGGGTGTACGGGTAGTTAGGGCTTGAGGAAATCGATTGTGTCGGGATTGTTATATGAGATGAAGGATTGAATTGTGAGTTAGGTGATTTGATGGGGGTTAGGATCGATTTTCGTATATATAAATGATTGAGGCGGATGATTGAGTACCTAGAAATCGATTTGAGATATGATGTATGATATGTTCTAGTTTTAATTGTATGTTGAGTTGTATGTGGTGATTGAAATATGTGTTTAGATGGTAAAGCTAAATTGAGAATAAATTGAGAAAATGCTATGTGTGGTGACTTAAATTGTACATTTATTGCGGTTTTGAAAAGAATACAAATCTTTCTTTGTTTTGTCAACTTAAAGTCTTTGTTGTTTGCCAACTAAAAGAGTTGTTGTCTTGATGTTTTTCAAAACAAAATGCTTTATCTGCTACATAAAAATCTTTGTTGTTTGCTTAAAAAATGAGTTCTTTGTGTTGCGGTTTATGTTTATAAAATGAGTTCTTTGTTTTTATGAAATAATTGTATTCTTTGTTTTATGAAAATGAGGCGCTGTTTTTATGTTGTAGACGTCTCATTTTCACTTCGCTGTTTGCGCTAAAAGGAAGCATTATTTTCACCACGTGTTTTCTTTGTTCTTGCTGCGCTAGAAGACCACTTTATTCACACCTTATTAATGTTCTTTGTTTTCACCTTTGTTTTGCCGTTGTTTTTGATGTGGTTTTTTGTAGAAGAGTTGCTGTTTATTTTTTCTTCTTCGTCTTGTTGTCGTTTCGAATTAAGTTTTCTGATGTTTTATAAATAAAAAGGGTGTGATTATTGTTGTTATTATAAATAAAAAGGTTACGGTTTTGTCATCGTTCTTACAAATTAAATGTATTGTATACTCGATTTTAAGCACACTGTTTACCCAAAATCTTACGAGGATGTTTACGAAAGGTGGACGTACGTTTTCCCAAAAATTAAAGTGTTGGTTTTATGTTTCTTGAGTTGCTATTGTCGTGCTGTAGATGTGCAGTTTATTTATTGGTGTCGAGTTGTGTCCTTGAATTGAGTATGCCGTTATATTAAACTTTATAGGCACTGTTTCTATATTTTTCAAGCGGTCGTTATGTTGAGAATAAGAGTAAGTGAATGTGGCTGTCCTTTGCCTTAGAGACGATGTTTTAGTATGTGATGAGTGTGGGCGAGTGAGTGATACGATCGAGGTAGCTGTGATGCTACAACACGTGATGTTTTGTGTAATAATTTATAATGAGACACGGTGGTATAATATTTATTAATTGCACTTAAAGGTGTATATGAATGACCGTTGTTCTTTTCTAATGAGAGTCTAAAACTGTTCTTGGGTTTGGTGTTCTTATTGGAGTTTTGGCAGTTTTTGTGCATGGACTAAAAGTACATAGTTTGGTGAGGTAAGAGATGAGGATACATACCTTAAGTTGAGACTAGGGAGCGGTAGTAAGCCATGCCTTGTTGGGATCATTCAGAATTAACGTGCTTCTTTAAAGCCTACTATAGAATGATTAGTAATTGTGAAAAGTAGATTAATTAGTTGTATGAGATACGACTTGGCTTTCAAGCTTATAAAGTGAGCTTTAAGATATGGGGGTTTCATTGAATAAACCCATAGTGATTGTCACTGAGACTATCTTATTTGATTGTGTTGGGTAGTCGAGTTAAACTTTGGTGACTTGAGATAATAGTATTAGTAGTCTGAGTTAGAGTGTAGAGATGTGTGCATTGCTACAGGGAAATCTAGTTGAATTCGGAGAATTCGAGACAGAATATAGAATAAAGGATAACAACCCTTAGAACAACAAGGACTTCTAGTGGAGGAATACTTTTTGTTGTTGGCTTGGAATCGTTGGAATTTCGAGGACGAAATTCTTTTAAGGGGGGGAGAGTTGTAACACCCCGAAAAATAAAATAGAATAATTTAATTAGGTTAACTAAGTTGAGTAGTTGAATAATTAATTTTAGTTGAAGTGTGAGATAATTAAATTAGAGGGAAATATCGTGTTTTGCGTAGGAGTGGGATCGAGTAGTAGAGGGGGTGTAGCTGTGAGCCCAATGCGTGAAAGGCCCATGGCCTTAAACCCCAAGAGGGTTATGCGAAACCCTCATTCCCATTTTCATTCAGAGAAGAAAAAACGAAATTTAGAGAGAGAGCAAGGAGGAGAAGGGTTGCGGCGCTAGGAGAGGGAAGAAGAAGAAGAATTTCGCAGGTCCTCAAAGATTTGGTTAGGTGTGTTCTTTGTGGTTACGTGTGATGCCTTCAATCGTCTTCTTGAGCTTACGTTTAAGAGGTAAGGGGGAGCGTTTCGTTTAACATAATCGGGTGTAGTTAGGGTTTATGGGGTTTTGTGGGATTAGAGACCGTTGGTGAGTTTGATGATATATTGTTGTTGTATGTGCTATCTTGATGATCCTGAAATTGTTGATGTCTTGATGAATTTGGTGATTTTGATGAATTTGATGGTCGATGAGTTTGATAATCGCTTGATGATTGAATTAAGGGACAAAAGGTTTTTTTTGGTGTTAATTAGGTGTGGGAAGGATTGTTTGATGCTTCTTGGTGAGCTTTGATGATTTTAATTGGTGAAAAATTTCGTATTTTTGGAGTTAAAATCGAGTTGGTGAAAATCGCACATTTTCGGGAAAATTTCGCATAATACATCGTTATTCTGTGGATTGGCGCCTCACTTTGGCGCTGAAGTGGTGCTTCACACGCCGGTGCAATGCCCACATTCTGCGTGAGCCTGTCAATGGCGCTCATCGCCGCCTTGGCTGGCGCTTTCATGCGCCCGATGGATCTTATTCTCACTGCTTTTTCTTTGTTTTGTCACTTTGCTTTTGAAAATCGAATATCTTTTGAACAGGGAACCCGATTGAGGTGTTCTAAGATGCGTTGGAAAGCTTATTCAGAGGCCTAACTGAATATTCTATTTTTAAGGAAAAATAAAATGTTTATTGTTGCTGTATTTACTAAGTAAATGGTGCTGTTTTATGAAAATTGCGATACTATGTTTATATAAGTGAATTACTATGAAACGTTATATTATTAGTACACTAATTGACTATGGCTAGACTGTGGTTTACCACTAAGGTCAGAATTTCTTTCATGATGTATTTGCTCTGTTTGGCTACCACGTGAACCCCACCAAATTTCGGAGATAAATTCTTACGGAGTGGCCAATACTGTGGTGAGTTGTAACTGGTCGAGTAATCCCATAGTCAATCAGTCTACTATTTTATGACACACTAAGCTAAAAGACAAATGAAGTATATATATGTCTTGAATGATGATGAGGATATGTGTGTTTATGATGATGTACTATGAATAGCGATGTTTTTGAGATGAGTGTACTTTATGAGTAATTCTTTGGATGATGATGAATTATGATTTGTGATGATTGATGATGTGTATACTCTGTGAGTATAATTATAGTGATGATGTATAATGATTGTGATGATTTATGAAGGATACACTCTATGAGTGTTTTATAACGATGATGAAGAGCACTCTAGGTGAGTTTTGGTGAATTGCACATGTGTTTCATAGAGTCTCATGGCATGTGCATTATTTTGCGATGGATAGGCTTGGCCATTTTGCGATGTTTTGCGATGTATAGGCTTGGCCACTTTTGCGATGTTTAGGCTTGGCCCTTTTGCGATGATATGGTACCATCATGCATATGCCACAGTGGGGTTGCATCTTCATGCATAATCATGACTATGTATTGTTGTTGTTTGTGATTGAGTGGTGTTGCGTGATTACGATGTAGTGATGATGATAATATTGTGTGATTGCCTGCTCTCATTTCTCTATTATGCACTTGATTTTGTTTTATTGAAATTCTCACCCCTTCTGCTTGGAATGTTGCTCTATTGTGGCAACGCTGCAGGTAAATGAATGAAGGACCTATTGCCTTCCTTGTTTAGCTGTTGGGAAGTCTTAGAGTCGCTCTCTGATACCGTAACACCTAGGGGGCGTACTTGGAGTTATTATTAGTTGGATAATTATTTTATGATTATGTTTGTATTTTGAGACGAGTTTGAGAGACATGGTGTCTTTGTTGTTTTATTTCATTTGTGACCTCACTATTTTGAAGTTTAGAATTTTGTCGATTGAGTATTAACACAATTCGACGATGCGAATGTTGAGTTTTAATTGATCTTTGAAGTGGCATTCCTTTTCTAATAAATAAATATTATTTTTGAAAGTGAAATTACTCTGATAATGATGTGTACAATTTCGGGGTAGAAAAGGGGTGTTACATCTCCCCTCCTTCCTCTCCTCCATTCCTTCACCTTCATCCACCAAAACACCTTCAAACCTATCTCTCACTACCTTAGCTTTTCCTTCCTCACTCAAGAAAATCAAGCAACAAAACCTTCTCCTCCATCAAGCTCAAGGCCGTAGCTCATCCTCTCCTCTCCTACATTTTTTTCATTTCTTCCTTCCTCTCTTAGAAATAAGGTAAAAACCCTTGATACCTTTGCATCATCTTCAAGCATTTTACATTAGAACTTATTTTCTTTTCTTCATCTTGCATTTTCTTCATTATTTAGCATATTTATCATTTTCATTTTCATAATGTAGCTTGTTGTTGTTGGTGGGTGAGATTTGGCATCTCACCCTTAATAAATGGATTTATGATGCTTTATGTTAATTTTGTTGTCATTTCACTAAACCAAAAAAATATGCTCAAGTTGATTTTGTGTTTCTTCATTTAATTTTGTTGTGAGTATTTTATTTTAGTAGTAAATGTTGTTATTGTTAGTTGTTGATGATCTAGTCATATGATCTATCACTAGTGCTTAAGGCACTTTGATTTGAGTGATAGAGATGACTAGAAGGGATTCAACTCATTATATTTGATCTTATGTGTCTTGTGATTTAAATTTAGTTTTGTTTAGTTATTGATGATCTTGCAAAAGATTCACCACTAAGTACTTAGTACTTTTGATTTAAAGTGGTGAAGATTGCAAGAAGGGATTCAAGTTCATTTTTATAGTTTAATATTATGTTCATTTCGCATGTCTTAAATAAATTAGGTTTCACTTGATTTTGATGTATTTCTTTGTTTAGTTATTGATGATCTTGCAAAAGGATTCACCACTAAGTACTTAGTACTTTTGATTTAAAGTGGTGAAGATTGCAAGAAGGATTCAAGTTCATTTTATAGTTTAATATTATGTTCATTTCGCATGTCTTAAATAAATTAGGTTTCACTTGATTTTGATGTATTTCTTGGTTTAGTTATTGATGATCTTGCAAAAGGATTCACCACTAAGCACCTAGTTGCTTTTGATTTAAAGTGGTGAAGATTGCAAGAAAGGATTCAAGTCTATTTCATAGTTTAAATGTTTAGTGTTCTTGTAACTTAATTATGTTGTTGTTAGTTGTTGATGATCTTGCTAAATGACTCCCACAAAGTGTTTAGAGTATTCAATCCAAGTGGTGAAGATGGCTAGAAAGGATTCAATAGATTTAATTTTGTACAAATTGTCCTTTCATTCTTTGCTTTATCTCTTAATAGTTCTTGTAAAATAATCATAGGTTTTGCTTAATACTCAAGTTTTCCTTGCACGCTTAGTTTTGGCCATAGGCCTATTCCATTGAATAATATTGCTTGGTCCATAATTAGGGTTAGATTTTAGGGTTTTGGTTTCACCATGTGTGCCTTTAGGTTAAGGTTTAGGTTTGAGGTTTATGTTGCTAGATTGTTTTTTAGGTTGAATAAATACATGCCTTGCTTGATACTTATCTTGCAATTTCACATGTTAGCTTAGATTTATGCCTCATGGTACTCTCGTGTATTAATTGTTGATTACCTTTGCTTATGAATTTGCAATTGTTGCGTTTTGGTTTAGAATAAAAAAGGATTTGCAAATGTTCTACTTTCTTTTCAAAGCCCCAAGTCAAATGTTTTCTAATAAAAACCTAAGGCACTTTTCATAAATAAAATCATTAGCCATCACTCGAAGCTTTCGCTTGTTTGATCGTTAATGATGGAGTTACTAGTGGTAGTCACTCGAAGCTTCGCTTGTTTGACTATCATGAAAGCTCCCACACCTTAATCAAATATAAATCAATTCAAAATCCAAAAACAATATGAGTCATTAGTGGTAATTATCACTATGACTCATCCACTTTCCAAAATCATTTCAAAAAGATAATAAAGCGTTGCGACTAGTAATCACTTGAGTAATTGCTCGTGATTATCGGTTCCAACACTTTTCTTTCAAGTTAGTAGTGAACGCAACTCGAAGCCAATGCTTGTTTGGTATTCATGAGCGCTTGAGTCATATTTCCAAAACCCAAAAGATAAGATAAAAATAAAAACTGATTTTCTCAAAATCAAAAGAATTAAGAACTACGTAGCTTTGATCCTCGATCAATGAAGTGCGTAGGACAAGGTCATATCCCGTCAAGCTCGCTTTCAAAAAATCCCAAAGCCGTCTTGGACATAAAAGAACTAAGAACTACGTAGCTTTGATCCCTCGGTCAATGAGGTGCGTAGGGACCAAGGTCATATCCCGTCAAGCTCGCTTTCAAAAAATCCCAAAGCCGTCTTGGACGCATAAAAGAACCAAGAACTACGTAGCTTTGATCCCTCGGTCATTGAGGGTACGTAGGACCAGGTCATATCCCGTCAAGCACTCTTTTAAAAATCCAAGTCTAGTTTCCCTTTTCAAAAAAATCACAAAAGATTTCTCTCTCTTGTTTTCTAAAAACTCCTTCAAATAAAAAGGAAAAGAAAAGAAGTAGAACAATTATTTTCAAATCAAACAATCCAAACCACACATCGAATTAATGGTTCCCTTTCGGTAGAAAGGAGGTGTGAAGTGCTAATACCTTCCCCACACCTAGCGACCCCGAACCTACATTTACATTTTGAAAGACCACTCGCCTTTTTGTAAAAAGACCTTTTCTAATGTTTTTGGTCTAAAAACTAAAATATTAGTGGCGGCTTCACAATTTTCACGTTGTACTTCGAGAAATCCCAAACCGGATTTTTAGCGCATACCGGCGACTTCCTTTGGGGACCTATTTTTTAAAATAAAAAGTGGGTCAAGCCTAATTAATTCGATGTGTGGTTTAAAGTGTTTGATTTGAATTAGTTTTCGTTTTACTTCTTCATTTCCTTACCTTTTTTCTTTTCTTTCTTTATATGCTTATAATTATGCATGCTTCCCCCCATCTATTATAATCCCCTCTTCTCCGCTCCCTTTCTTGAGGTAAGCTATATATGGTTGTTGATGACACCTTAGGTTAGTTCATTTGTTTTGAAGTGATGCTAAACCTTAGGGTAGGCGACATATTCTTGTTTGCTTCATGCGGGTAGTCTGGTTTTCCTTGCGGTGGGGAGGGTAGATTTTAGAAAAGTATGTCCTCAAACACACACTTTCACACCTTACATTTTATATGTTATGAGTAGGCTCCTATACCCGGATCCAACAAATACCTAGGAGAGTGGAGACGATTAGTGACTGTCATTCGAGACCTTTGTGTGTCTGATACTCATGAAAGTCTCAACCAGAGTACACTTTCTCATGACGCTTCACACTTGGTAGTTTTCTACATTTGTGGGTGTCGGCATGAGGATTCTATAGCTCTGGTAGCCATTGTGAGGGTGTGAATTAGAACTACATGGAAGGAACCTTTGAAGTTGCCCTAGAACTTAAGATTCCCACCTTTGTAGGACACGAGGACATACAAGTTATGTGTTGCATTGTAGTTTAGGCATGTCTTTCCTAAAAAAAAAAGGATTTTCAAAAAAAAAAGAGAAAAGAAAAGATTGCTATTGTAGCCTTTTCTTTTGCCGGTCCGTACAAAGCGACATATGACTCACTTTTCAAAAAAAAGAAGAAAGAGTTACTTCTGTAGCTTTTTCCTACCGGTCTATATGAAGCAGTGTACGATCCGTACTTTCAAAAAAAAAGAAACCTGAGTTATCGCAAATAAAGTTTTTTTCTAACCTTGCATTTGCATAAAGCATCATTGTCATTGGCATACATCACTGCATTGCATAAATTTAAGTTTCTGCAACTCACGCATTCATGGTGCATTTCATTTGCATTTGCTTGTCGAGGACCACCAAGTAATGCACCATCTTGTCATAGGTGTATCAAAATGGAATCAAGTAGCAAAGCTTCACTTACTCCTCGCCTCCGATTGTGAAGAAAGTGGATGTTGGTAGTTTGAGCGGTGTGTGCAGCCCTCATGGGTCCAATTGAGAGAGATGCTTTCGACTTAGCATATGGAAATATCCGCAAGCTCTTGCGATTGAATGTCCAAGAAGAGCGCTCTTGTGGCTTTAAGCCAATTCTATGATTACGATACGAGGTGCTTCTTCTTCAAAAATTTCCAGCTTTCGCCCACACTAGAAGAGTACGAAAGCGACTATTGGGATTCTCCGGACTCGGGCAAGGCCCTATCAATTCGAGGTGTATTACAACGATGAGAGGTTAGCAACATTGTTGAGGATTGGTAAGGATCAGCGGAGATTCTGAAACCGAAAAGAAATGGTGTGGTAGGGTATCCACAAGAATACTTTGAAGACTTAATGCAATCTTATGCTCTAGCCAAGAATTGGGGTCCGTTCAAGTTGGTATTAGCTCTTTACCATATTTGGGGTCGTCCTTTTCCTCAAATAGAGAAATATATTGATGAAGATGCAATTGGAGCCTTCTTAGCCTTCAAAGATGCCAAAAACCCGTCAATCCCGTGCTCGCCATTCTTGCTAACATGTATCATGCTTTCACGAAATCCACGATCGATTCCGTACAAAGAAGATATGCCTTTCCGTTCACGTCCTCTATGCCTGGCTTATTCTTCATGTGGTCCATAACCGTCTAGATGTCAAAGAGTTAATTTCCTATGCTCTAAGTTGTGAGGTGAAGGTCAGAACTACTTCAGAATGGTTCGAGTTTCGGAAAACCTTAATGACCTCCAAATCCGATGGTACACTGCTGCATGTTGGAATGACAGACCTACGGTGTTGCTCAGTTGTGGAAGCTTTCAGAACGTGCCTCTCATGGGGACTCAAGGGTGCATCAACTATAATCCCTCATTAACTTTAAGGCAACTCGGTTACCCTATGAAGAACTCACCCTCCGACAGCATGCTGTCCCGTATCTACCTCTATAAGGGGATGCCTAGATGCGGTGACTTGCTTCGAAGAGTTCAGCAGTCATGGGAATCTGTAGTGCAAAAAGGAAGTGAAGAATTGTCAAAAAGAACTAGTGATGTCACCTTGACCAATGGCTTAAGGACAAGCTTGAGTGTAAGATCACCAAATCAAGGGATGCTTACCCTTGAGGAGGAGATTCAAGAACCTTATGTCCCTACCCATGAGGAGTTGAATGAAGCTAAATTCACTTTAGCAAAGGTAGAAGAGGAGAAGAAAGCCTTGCAAACCAAGTTGGAAGAGATGACTCTAGAAAAGGAAAGGTTAGAGGAAGAAAATGCTATCAAGATGACCATTGTGGAAGAAAGTGTCAAGCGATTCAAGAGGGAGGAACAAAGCAAAATAGAGGCCCAAGGATTTACGAAAGAGCAGAGAAGAACTCGAAGTACAAAAAAAAAGCAAGGAAGGCGCTTGAGGAAGCCCAAGAGTGGAAGATATTAGCCCACCGATCAGAGCAAGAATCACACACTGGTGAGAGAATTGAAGGGTCGGTGAGGAACCTTGAGAGGGAGAAAAATCTTTGTTGAGGAGATCCTCAAAGAATATCAACAAGCCTTGAGTTTTGAGAGAGAAATATTTGGTGAATTAAAGGTAACCTTGCCAAATGCGGAGGAGGCCTACTGAGCAGTCCGAGTTGAGAGTCGATATTGGGAAGAACGCTACTTGGAATTAATAGGGAAAATTGAGGAGCAAGAGATCATTAAAGAGCTAAGGGAGGAAATCCGGATGTGGAAGGGCAAGTTCTCAAAGTTATCCGAAAAGTGGCTAGTCAAGCTATGGCGGGAGTTCCCAAAATCTAAAGCGTAGAAGGTTGAAATGTGTTTCTTCAACACCCCTCCAGAGGTATACAAGTTTGTGAAGTATTTAGGGCATTGGTCATGGAATTCAAGGAACAATCTCGAGAGAGCAAGAGTCAACAAGAAAAGGAAGAGAATAGAAGAGTTTAAAGCCATTTGTAATTGAGTTGATTAGATGTATTTCTTTATCTAAAGCATTTGCTCTGAATATTGTATTCTGAAATATTGTACTCCTTTACTTTATTTCATTTTGAATATGGTACCACCTTTTCCATTGGCAAAAGTCGTTAAAGCTTGTTGTCCTTGATGAATGAAGTGTTTGGTTTGCTATTTTGATTCCCGTTCCTTTCACTTTCTAAAAAGGAAAAAAAAAAAAAGAGAATAATAAAGAAAAGAGAAGAAAAAGAAAAAAGAATAATAAAGAAAATAAAAAAAAAAAAAAAAAAAAAAAGAAAAGAAAGGAAGGAAAGATTGACGCGCCTAGAACAAGATGAGGCATTACGTGGTTTCCGGCGTCGAGCAAGCATTATGCATACATTCATACATTCATCCATGCATCTTTCTTTTTTTGCTCTTATGTAATAAGCGTCTAAATAAGCGAGAAAAGGCAAGGTAGTGCGTAAACATCGGTATTGGACTCGCGCTCGCGAGGCGGAGGAATGGCAATCTTGGCGGATATCGATCCACCTCGGCCGGCGGCGGAGAATCGAATCCTCGGCTCGGACTCGGCGAATGGAAGTGGGGCAAGCCCGGGCCCTCGTGAGTGCGAGAATCGAGCAGACGGCTCCGGTAGCTCGGTCGAATGATCTGAAATGAGGAATGAGATGAATGCTTTAAAAGCACGGATGAGTGAGGTGATGAGGCTTTTGTTGTCCTTGAAAGATGGGAATGATTTTGATCGCCTTGATGGCTGCTTATGGCCTTCCTTTGGGATACACTCCCCCAAGTCAAGAAGCAAATCGGGAGGTTGGTCTGTGTTTCGGCGACAGCGAGAATGTGCGGCCGATGTCTGTTGGACCGGAAGAGTAATCTTGAACCCGGGTCGATTCCTCACCCAATTGTTATACCTCGGCCCGCTCCTCGAATCTCGCTACACCACCGGTCGTTTTTCCGCAAACTCGGGGCTTTGTGTCTAGGAACTCTGCTTATCCCGGGTTCAACACTCAATCCGCCACCGCAAAGTATGTTGTAAGTAACTCTCCTCGGGGTTATTCCACTTTGAACACCAGCGAGAGCCAAGGAACAATTCCAAATGTTAGAAGAAAGGCTAAGGATGGTCGAAGGTTTTGGCTTGAGCTAGAGAGGCAAGAGATTTGTGCCTTATCCACGATGTGGTGCTACCCCCAAAGTTCAAGGTCCCAGACTTTGACAAATATAGAGGTGCTACTTGCCCAAAGAGTCATCGGCGATGTCTTTGCGAGGAAAATGTCTACTTACTCCGGGATGACAAGCTGCTAATCCATTGCTTCCAAGAACTGACCTAGTAGGGCATCTCTTAATTGGTACATGAAGTTAGAACCATCCCAAATCCGTTCTTTGGAAAGATTTGGCGGATGCTTTTCTCAAAGCGATATCAATACAATGCGAGATATGGCGCGAGATCGGACACATTGCAGAACATGAGTAAGAAAGACGATGAATCATTCAAGGAGTATGCCCGAGAGATGGAGGGCTTTGGTTGCGCAAGTTACACCCCTACGCTAGACAAAGAGTTGGTTTCTATGTTCATGGAAACCTTGCCGTCGTTGTATGATGACCCTTTGATTAGTAGTGTCTCATCCAACTTTTGATTTGGTGATTGTAGGAGAGAGGTTGGAAAGTGGATTGAGAAGCGGGAAGATTTCACGAGGACTCACGATGTCTACAAACCCCGAGAAAAAGTCATTCTCGGCTTTCCCAAAAAGAAGGAAGGAGAAACCAATGCTATCACCATCAACCCGCCATATCAGCCACTCAATATTCCAGTTCCCACTCCCATACAAACGGCCGTCCATTCCAAAACAACGATCAAAGCGACTACCAAAAGCCTACCAAAAGCAGAACCTTTGACCCAATTCCCATGTCTACCACGGACCTTTTTAACTACCTTATCACCAACAAGCTCATCAACACAAGGCCCATGAAACTGTCGCTCCCGCCTTACTTTAAGGGTACAATCCTAATGCTTTGTGCTTTCCATGAAGGAAGCGATGGGGCATGTTGTGGAGGGCTGCAAAGCCTTCAAAATAGTGGTACAAGATTTGATAGATGCAAAAGGCATAACTTTCAAACAAGAGGATCCAATATACCACCACCAACCCGCTAACGGGTCATCGGAGAGCCACTACCAACGCCATAGAAAGTTACGGTGGGCGATTGGTAAAGAAAGTACACGAGATCAAGACTCCTCTAAGTGTCATTTATGATGAGTTATGCGCAGTGAGGTTATTAACAAAAGGATGTTGCCATGAAGAAGGGTGTCTTGACTCTTTTGTGTGTGGGAGATTGCGAAAGCTTCACGATGATCTGCGAGGACTTGATGGATCGATACATGGTCGGTAGGAATGCATGGTATGGGGATGAAGTATTGACTCTATATTCGATGATGATAGAAAGGTGAGAAAGCGGTTGAAGTCTGCGTGATTCGATCCAAGAATGGTTCAAGTCGAGGGCTCGACCAACGATCATTGAAGACACAGTTCCTTTCTCATGCAAGGAAGAAACCATTGAGGAAATAACATCATTACGCAAAGAAGGGATGTTGGGACACTCTAGGAGAGCCTAGTGGAAAGTTTGATTACTTGGTCGGATATGATGCTCCTGCGGCGCTTTGAATCCGAATAGAAGACATCCATTACGAGGATGGGGTGAGGAAGATGAACAATACAAACGGATAGCGTCGTCGAGGAAGAATTAATTTGAAAGCGAGGGTCGGGATATGGTTTGTCGCGATGTGGCGGGGAGAAGAAGTTGGCAACCTGGAAGATCGTCGATTTCCTGTTGTTTTCATTTCAAAGTAATGATTTTTGTAATGCAAATCCTTTGGCTCTGCCTTGAGCCTTAGGACATTTTCATAAGGGCATGCATGTTTCCTTTTAAGATATCATCTATCAATAAAATGTAGTTTTGAATTCTCAAATGAATAAAAATTGCTTTTGTGTCTTCATTTTGTGTCTCCATTTTTGCTTGTTCATTGCTTTTCTATTCCATAAATGCGGATCTAAAATGAATGTCTCTGGAAATAATAATGCCAATGGTTCATATGTTAATTTTGATTACCCAGTTAATCAAGTGAGGAAGATGTTGAGGATGGTGGGAGACTCCTCGAATTGATGAGAATGGTTGAGCAAGAAGAAAAGGTTATTCTACCATATGAGGAAAGCTGTTGAGACCATCAATTTAGGCACTGAGAGGGTGAAAAGAAAGAAGTTAAGGTTGGCACGTCAATGAAAAAAGGGAATATGAGAGGTTGGTCCAACTCTGCGTGATTATGTTGGCGTCTTTGCATGGTCGTATGAGGATATGCCGGATTAGATCTTGATATAGTGGTGCACAAGTTGCGATCAAGCTGAATGCTCTCGATTAAGCGAGAAGTTAAGGAGGATGAAGCACGAGATGTCTTTAAAGATCGAGAGATGAAGTGAAGAAATAGTTTGTATGAGCTTCCTAGTTGTAGCTAAATACCCACAGTGGGTTGCTAACATTGTGCGTACCCAAAAAGGATGGGAAAGTTAGAATGTGCGTTGATTACGAGAGAGATGCGAATCGGGCGATCCCAAAGATGACTTTCCCCTACCTCATATTGGCGTCCTAGTAGATAGCACAAAGACCACGACACTCCCTTTTCTCCTTCATGGATGGGTATTCGGGTTATAATCAGTTAAGATGGCTCGAGGATATGGAGAAGACTACTTTCACGACCGCTTTGGGGGCGTTACATTACAAAGTCATGTCGTTCGGTTTGAAGAAGCGGCGGTGCTACTATCAAAGGGCTATGGTCACGTTGTTTCATGACATGATGCACAAAGAAATAGAGGTCTATGTGGATGATATGATTGCAAAGTCCAAAGCGATGAGAGCATATTGTTAACTTGCGAAGCTCTTGGCGGTTGAGAAAATTCAAGCTCGAGTTAAACTTAGGCTATGTGCACCCCGGGGTGAGAGTCGGGAAAGGCTGTTGGGGTTTATCGTCGATCAAAAAGGGATAGAGGTGGATCGGACAAAGTGCGTGCAATTCTCGAAATGCTGCTCTAGAAACAGAGAGAAAGAAGTTGGGGTTTTCTTGGAAGATTGAACTATATTTCGAGTTTATCTTCGATTAAGCGCCACATGTGAGCCGATTTTCAAATTGTTATGCAAGAATCAAGAGACTAAGTGGAATGATGATTGCCAAGAAGCTTTGAGAAGATTAAGAAATACTTGCAGAATCCACCTATTTTAATGCCTCGATTGCATGGTAGACCTTTGATCCTGTGTCGCGGTGTTAGAAAATTCTATGGGTTGTGTGCTAGGGCAACATGACGTGGCGGCAAAAAAAGAGCATGCAATTTATTATCCCGAGCAAGAAGTTCACCGGTCGTGAGGCGAGGTACTCATTGCTAGAAAAGACTTGTTATGCCTTGGCAGGGCTGCTCACCGTTTAAAGGCGGTACATGTTAAGTCATACCACTTGGTTAGTGTCCAAAATGGATCTATCAAGTATATCTTCGAGAAGCCCTGCGCTCGCGGGAAGAATCGCCGGATGGCGGATGCGGTTTGAGAATATGATCTTCTTTATGTCACTCAAAAAGCCATAAAAGGTAGTGCGTTGGCGAATACCTAGCGCATCGACCTATTGAAGATTATCGATCAATGCGGTGTGATTTCCAGATGAAGACATTATGGCTCTGTTTGAAGAAGGAAAGTCCCCGAGAGAATGAAAGATGGAAGTAGTGTTCGGCGGTGCTTCCAATGATTATGGAGCACGGAGGCTGAGGCGGTGTTGATTTCCCACGACAATCGTTTCATACCGGTCACCACTAGACTAAGTTTCTATGTCACAAACAATATTGCGAGTCACGAGGCATGTATTGCAGGTATTGGCGACTACAGAGTGGAAAGTCAAAAGATTAGATGTGTACGGAGACTCGGCTCTAGTCATTCATCAAATGAATGGAGATTGGGAGGCGAGAGATCCGAGTTGATACTCTATAGAGATTATATCGGAGACTTGGTTGAACCCTTTGAAGAAATCACATTTGACATCACGCCTCGCGAGAATCGGTGGTGATGCATTAGCTACTTTGTCTTCAATGTTTAATATCAAGCTGCGATAAGAATTTGACCCGGATCGTAATTCGACATCGAAGTTTGCACGCACATTATCACCACTCTTGTGCAGCAATTGAAGATGAGGAGGATGATAGGCCTTGGTATCATGACATCAGCGGTACATCCGAGCAGAGTATCCTCGGGGGCATCGAACATGATAAAAGAACACTTAGAAGGTTGTCGATGAATTTCTTCATGAGCGGTGAAGTACTTTACAAAGGAACCATGATAAAGTACTCCTTAGGTGTGTGCAAAGGAGGAAGCGAAAAGATCATGAGAGAAGGTGCATGAAGGCACATTCGGGACTCATTCGGTGGGCATACTATGGCAAGGAAGATATTAAGGAGGTATTGGCTACTGCGGTTGCGGATGGAAGGTAGCCACTCTGATTTTGTGAGAAAATGCCACAAATGTCGATTATGACCGACCATATTCATGTTCAAGCCGTTAAATGTCACGACCGCATCTTGGCCATTTTCAATGTGGGGCATGGATGTCATTGGTCCCCAGAGCCCAAGGCGTCAAAGCGGGCACCGCTTCATTCTAGTTGCGATTGATTACTTCACCAAATGGGTTGAAGCTACCTCATATTCGGCATAACTAGTTAAAGTGGTTGCCAAGTTTGTAAAAAGGACACGGTGTGTCGCTATGGTCTCCCGGATAAAATCATCACAGACAATGGTAGCAATCTGAATAGTAAAATGATGAAAGAGTTGTGCCACGAGTTTAAGATTAAGCATCACAATTCCTCTCCCTACTGAGTCCAAAGATGAGCAGGCGGTTAAGCGACCAACAAGAATATCAAGAGAATTGTGCGAGAAAATGGTAGTGACCTACAAGGCGGCACGAAATGCTTCCCTTTGCTTTTTGCAGTATCGTACCTCGGTCGCGCACGGCCAAGGGCAACCCCTTTCTCTAGTGTATGGGGTGAAGCGGTTCTTCCCATTGAGGTTGAGATACCATCTCTCAGAGTGCTTATGGAAGCCAAGTTAGAAAGAGGTGAATGGGTTCAAACCCGTCTAGATCAGTTGAATCTCATTGAAGAAAAAGAGAGTTGCGACTTTGTGTCACGAGTCGGTTGTATCGACAAAGGATGAAAGCAGCGTTCGACAAGAAAGTTAAATCGCAGAGAATTCAGCGAGGAGACCTTGTGCTCAAAAAGATTACGCCTATTCAAAGTGACCCCGTGGGAAATGGACTCCTACCTATGGCCGGACCATATGTGGTAAAGAAAGCCTTTTACGGAGGAGCATTAATACTCACCGGCATGGATGGTGAAGAACTTCGAGAACCAGTCAATTGATTCGGTTAAGAAGTACTACGCTGAGAAAAAAAAATAAAAAAAAGAGAAAGATGAGCCAAACAAGAAGTAGCTCGCTAGGTTGAAAACAGAGAGGCGGCCTAGACAAAATTGAGCGACCGGTGGATTGAAAACCCCGAAAGAGGGCGATCGAGGGCAAAAATTAAGTCGAGAAAAGTTGGACTTAAAAAGAGATAAAAGAGGCAAGCGGCGTCTCCAAAAGCTTGGATAAAAGGGTGATCAAAGCTATAGATATGAAGCGATTGGCATCAAGTGTTCGAGAGACAAAGAACATTCATAAGATCTCTGCGTCCATTTCTCTTGTTTTTAGTTTGAGAAAAAATTTCCAATGTACTCCTTTCGATCAGCGTGACATTACGCGCGTCGGCTTCCATGTGAATAAAAGTCCAAATTTTTCACTCTATCGGTGTCTTTGCTTTCTTTTCATTTACGCTTTAAAACTACGTTTTATGGTAGATGATAGATAAATCATGGAAATGTGCATAAATCATAGCATTAAGATTATTGCGAAATTTTTGAAAATAACAACAAAAGAGAGCGATCTTTCGGTCAAGTAAACTCACAAAAATCAAATAAAAGCGATCGCGTTGGAACAAGAGGAAAGAGCTCGGCCCTCGAATCGTTATCATAGATGGTTGTGATGTCCCATGATACAAGTTCAGGAGTTGGTCGGGCGACAAAAGAAAAGCCAAAAGAGCAAAAGAGCGAAAATATATAAAAATGAAAAAAGAGGTTGAAAAAAAAAAACAAAAGACAATAAACAAAGTCATGCATTACTTGCATCAAGCATAAGATCATGCACTCATCGGTCATGCATCATAAAGTAGAGAAAAAGAAAAATTCAGGCATTGCATTACATGCACCATAAAGAAAAGAAAAGAAAATAGCAATCATGGCATTTGCATTGCATGCGTTTGTTCATCTCACTTGCAGTGCACGAAGAGGAATAGGAACACCGGCATTAATGTTCGACTTCAAGTTCCAAAAGGAACCCCTCGGTGGAAAGATCAGAAAGAGAAAAGAGGAAGAGAAAAAAAAAGCGTCAAGCGCAAAAAAGAAAAAAAGCGCCCAAAGCAGCAAAAGAAGAAAATAGAGCGTCAAGCGCAAGAAAAGAACAGAGAGCGCCCAGCGCGGAAGAAAAAGAGCACCCAAGTGTGCAAAAGAGGTCTCACATCGTATACGAGCAACGCGATGGGACGCGACCCCATGCGAGGCATAGTGGAATAGTTGTATCAAGCCTAAGATCGATGGGCCGCGCATGATTGATCGTATATCGATTCGGGTGATGCGATCCCCGATCGCTCGAAAGACCGAGAGATTTCGGGAAGAGCGTGCTCCTCAAAGCTACGTGCAAACTTCGGATTAAATCGAGAGTTCGTTTAAGGATTACGAGTTTTAGGCAACTTTGGGCATTTCTACCGCTTTTTGCACGCCCAGTGCCCATTTCTTGCTTCGCCACGCCGGGTACACTTTTATCTTTTCTGTCAACACGCTAAGTGTTCATTTCTTTGCTTTTTCAAAATGTAGAAGGCTAAGTAGTCATCACAATAGGGCGCTTGAATTGATCACTCAAGAATCCGAAAAAAAAAAAAAAAAAAAGGAGAAACAGAAAGGAAATTCGGGTTTTTCCTAAATGGACAAAATCGGCATAATTTCTGAATTCTTTATCTCTATTTTTTTTCTATGGCTTGCGCTCCACTCCTCTCACCTTCACTCTTATTTTGTGTTTCTTCAATACCCCTAATCCATGTGATGATCCATCCCAACCCTCCATTTAATTTTAAGACTCAATCTTAGAGGCACATCAAAACAAAAAGACAATGATACCCTTAAACCTAAAAATCCCTATAAATAGATCCTCATTTCCCCACCTCACAAGTTTTGACCTCTTCACACTCATTTCTCTAAATCAAGCAGCAAAACCCTTCTCCCAAACACACCAAGCAAGAAGCCTCTCCCTCCTTCCTCTCCTCCATTCCTTCACCTTCATCCACCAAAACACCTTGAACCTATCTCTCACTACCTTAGCTTTTCCTTCCTCACTCAAGAAAATCAAGCAACAAAACCTTCTCCTCCATCAAGCTCAAGGGCGTAGCTCATCCTCTCCCTCTCCTACATTTTTTCATTTCTTCCTTCCTCTCTTAGAAATAAGGTAAAAACCCTTGATACCTTTGCATCATCTTCAAGCATTTTACATTAGAACTTATTTTCTTTTCTTAAATCTTGCATTTTCTTCATTATTTAGCATATTTATCATTTTCATTTTCATAATGTAGCTTGTTGTTGTTGGTGGGTGAGATTTGGCATCTCACCCTTAATAAATGGATTTATGATGCTTTATGTTAATTTTGTTGTCATTTCACTAAACAAAAAAATATGCTCAAGTTGATTTTGTGTTGTGAATATTTTATTTTAGTAATTATGTTGTTATTGGTTGTTGATGATCTAGTCATATGATCTATCACTAGTGCTTAAGGCACTTTGCTTTGAGTGATGGAGATGACTAGAAGGGATTCAACTCATTATATTTGATCTTATGTGTCTTGTGATTTAAATTTAGTTTTGTTTAGTTATTGATGATCTTGCAAAGGATTCACCCACTAAGTACTTAGTACTTTTGATTTAAAGTGGTGAAGATTGCAAGAAGGGATTCAAGTTCATTTTATAGTTTAATATTATGTTCATTTCGCATGTCTTAAATAAATTAGGTTTCACTTGATTTTGATGTATTTCTTGGTTTAGTTGTTGATGATCTTGCAAAAGGATTCCCACTTAAGCACCTAATTGCTTTTGATTTAAAGTGGTGAAGATTGCAGAAGGGATTCAAGTTCATTTTATAGTTTAATAATATTATGTTCATTTAGCATGTCTTAAATAAATTAGGTTTCACTTGATTTTGATGTATTTCTTGGTTTAGTTGTTGATGATCTTGCAAAAGGATTCCCCACTAAGCACCTAATTGCTTTTGATTTAAAGTGGTGAAGATTGCAAGAAGGGATTCAAGTTCATTTTCATAATTTAATGTCATTTTCATTTCGCATGTTGTGAATAAATTAGGCTTTGCTTGATTTAGATGTATTTCTTGGTTTAGTTATTGATGATCTTGCAAAGGATTCACCACTAAGCACCTAGTTGCTTTTGATTTAAAGTGGTGAAGATTGCAAGAAAGGATTCAAGTCTATTTCATAGTTTAAATGTTTAGTGTTCTTGTAACTTAATTATGTTGTTGTTGGTTGTTGATGATCTTGCTAAATGACTCCCACAAAGTGTTTAGAGTATTCAATCCAAGTGGTGAAGATGGCTAGAAAGGATTCAATAGATTTAATTTTGTACAAATTGTCCTCTCATTCTTTGCTTTATCTCTTAATAGTTCTTGTAAAATAATCATAGGTTTTGCTTAATACTCAAAGTTTTCCTTGCGCTTAGTTTTGGCCATGGGCCTATTCCATTGAATAATATTGCTTGGTCCATAATTAGGGTTAGATTTTAGGGTTTTGGTTTCACCATGTGTGCCTTTAGGTTAAGGTTTAGGTTTGAGGTTTATGTTGCTAGATTGTTTTTAGGTTGAATAAATACATGCCTTGCTTGATACTTATCTTGCAATTTCACATGTTAGCTTAGATTTATGCCTCATGGTACTCGTGTATTAATTGTTGATTACCTTTGCTTATGAATTTGCAATTGTTGCGTTTTGGTTTAGAATAAAAAGGATTTGCAAATGTTCTACTTTCTTTTCAAAGCCCCAAGTCAAATGTTTTCTAATAAAAACCTAAGGCACTTTTCATAAATAAAATCATTAGCCATCACTCGAAGCTTTCGCTTGTTTGATCGTTAATGATGGAGTTACTAGTGGTAGTCACTCGAAGCTTAGCTTGTTTGACTATCATGAAAGCTCCACACCTTAATCAAATATAAATCAATTCAAAATCCAAAAACAATATGAGTCATTAGTGGTAATTATCACTTTATGACTCATCCCCTTTCAAAATCATTTCAAAAAGATAATAAAGCGTTGCGACTAGTAATCACTTGAGTAATTGCTCGTGATTATCGGTCCCAACACTTTTCTTTCAAGTTAGTAGTGAGCGCCACTCGAAGCCAATGCTTGTTTGGTATTCATGAGCGCTTGAGTCATACTTCAAAACCCAAAAGATAAGATAAAAACAAAACACAGATTTTCTCAAAATCAAAAGAATTAAGAACTACGTAGCTTTGATCCCTCGATCAATGAAGTGCGTAGGACAAGGTCATATCGTCAAGCTCGCTTTCAAAAAAAATCCCAAAGCGTCTTGGGTATCAAAGAACTAAGAACTCGTAGCTTTGATCCTCGGTCATTGAAGTGCGTAGGGCAAGGTCATATCGTCAAGCTCGCTTTCAAAAAATCCCAAAGCCGTCTTGGACGCAAAGAACTAAGAACTCGTAGCTTTGATCCCTCGGTCATTGAAGTGCGTAGGGGCAAGGTCATATCCGTCAAGCACTCTTTTAAAAAATCACGTCTAGTTTCCTTTTTCAAAAAATCACAAAAACATTTCTCTCGCTTGTTTTCTAAAAACTCCTTCAAATAAAAGGAAAAGAAAAGAAGTAGAACAATTATTTTCAAATCAAACAATCCAAACCACACATCGAATTAATGGTTCCCTTTCGGTAGAAAGGAGGTGTGGAAGTGCTAATACCTTCCCCCACACCTAACAGAGCTCAGAACCCACATTTTTACATTTTGAAAGACCACCGCCTTTTTGTAAAAAAGACCTTTTCTAATGTTTTGGTCTAAAAACTAAAATATTAGTGGCGGCTTCACAATTTTCCACGTTGTACTTTGAGAAATCCCAAAGCCGGATTTTGGAGGCGCAGCAATGTTAGCCCTTGCCGGGAATCACTGCATCAATTGCTTCTTCAACCGTCTACGATTTTGAGGACATCTCTGGTTTCATCCTCCTCGATTTACTGTTTGGCGGTGGGCATTCGGGCTTATTTGGTAGCTTGTGTACCACAATGTCGGTGTCAACCGGGCATATCTGATATGACCATGCAAACACATCCACGTAATCACGCAACAATTTGAACTAACTTTATGCGGTCTTCTTCATTCATGGTGGTGCCTACTTTGACCTCTTTCTTATCCTCGGTGTACCCCGAGTTGATCACTTGATGGATTCTTCGTGCTGTTTGGATTACCCTTTCTTCTTGTTTCATTAACCTCAAAGTTACGGAGAGTTTCCCGGTCTTCTTCAACATCCCCTCGGCTGATTGGCGGGGTGATCAAAGTCAAAAGGTGGGTATGCGACCTTTGTCATTTTCGAGAGACCATTGTTGTGGATCGCATTTTCTTAAGCGAAAAAGCGAGAATGAAAGGAGAAACAAGAAAACAAGCAGACAAATAAAGCGAGAAAAAGACTCATGCAATGAAGAGAAATTGATTTTTATTGATTGAGGAATTCAAAACAAGCGTTTTTATTGATGATGATGATTTTGAAAATAAAAACACGTGTACCACTAACAAGCTGGTCCTATGGCCTTGGCGAGCCACGGGGTTGCATTACAAATGATTACTTTAAATTAAAGGTCGCGAGAATCAGCGATCTTCAATTCTTTAATTCTTCTTCCGAATACGCATAGCAGCGAACTAGACTTCGCCTCGCCTTGCCGGATTGAGAACCATCTCGATGGCGGCAACTTGATTGGGATCCCCTGCCCGGCACTCACGAAACTACGATTAATGTCGCCAAATTGGGATCCTCTGGGGCCATGGATCTTCGCCTCTGGATTTGGCCAACCACCGGCGCTTTCGCTCATCCATACTTATCGCCTTTCCTCTCACGCAGGGTGTACCTAGCCATAGCGGTCTTTGTTTTCCTTGATTGGATAGGAGCTAGAATCCCTTGACCGATCTTTCCCGAGCGAGAACTAGCCTTGTACCCTTGGGCTATCATAATTTTGGCAACCATCTCCTCCTCTTTGGTCTTCCCAAACCTTTGCATTGGCAATCTCCAAAAGTGAAAAATTGTTTCCAACGACTCTTGTGGCTTCTACATATTTGAACTCGATGGCTTATTAACGAGTCTCTTCCTCACGAATACTACGAACACCTTGTCATCCACCATGAATTTGACCAGTTGGTGTAGAAGAAGGAATTGCCCTGACCATGTGGATCGAGGGTCTTCCTAGTGACGACTATATGAGGAGGTGATGTCCATGATTTGGAAATTGATACAAAAAACTTGGGACCAATGCGGATAGGAAATTCCATTTCTCCTAGCACTTCCTTTTGGACCCATCAAATGCTCGCACTAGCGTTGAACTTGGTTTCATGTAGGAGCAATCAACATCTAACTTGTCCATGGTTGACTTTGGCATTCACGTTCGGTGAAGACCCGTTGTCAATCGATTACTACGGCGACCACATAGTCCCCGCACTTCTTGAGATATGAAGAGCTTGATTGTGTTCTTTTCAGCTCGAGGGTAACTCATCATCGGCCAAAGGTTAGGTGATTTGCAACCACCACATTCCGAACAATTCCATCAAATTGATTCAGAGATGTCCTCTGCAACATGAGCCTCGCTTTGAGCACTTTCATCGAGGCGATTCTGTGTACGAGGCGAGCAACGGTGAAAGCATGGATATCTTTGATGGCGTCTGTTTAGTGGTCAACCACCCTGTAATCACTTTTGCGAATAATCTTGAGGAATTCATACGCTTCTTTTTCCCTTACTTTTTGGAGCAACCTGCGGCTCTTTTCCTTTCTCTTTCGGCTTCCTGTTCGGCCTCTTTAGGTATTTTACGCTCGGAGGTTTTGGAGCAAACACCCTTCCACTCCTTGTGATCCCACTTGATCTGCTATGTTGGTCACGGTGGTAGCATTTGGGAAACGATGCAGTGTACTTCGAGAAGCTGCTTTATTTGACTCATAGCGAAAGCGGAGTGGTACCTCGATCACTATTGGTGAGCATTTGCTCGCACCAACCTAGGATTGAAATCATAAGGAATTTCAATGGGCTTTACGATTCCTCTATCATTGTCGAGTGCGGTGTCCACACTTCTCGGTCGGAACTATCCATGATGGCGACCACTTGGTCGTCTTGCTCATCTACCTCGCCCGTCGAGTGAAATTTGGATATCTTCTAATCGGATTAGAGCACTTTCCGGGAGCATCATATCGACCAAGTAATCAAACTTTCCGTTGGGCTCTCTAGAGTGTCCCGACATCCCTCTTTGTAGGCACCACTATTACCTCTTTCTTGATCTCTTCCTTGCAGAGAGAGGCAGTGTCTTCATTAGCTCTTGAGTCGGGCCCGAGCTTGAAGCCGATCTCATGCGAGGTGTGCGAGAATTTCACTTGGCTTTTGGCTCTCACCCTTTGTGCGAATATAGGGTCCACACTTCATCTTCCATCACAGTAGGTTCCTATCTGGACCACATCACCGATCCATCGGGTCTTGTAGGATCACCTTGAAAGTTTCTGACCTCCCCTTTGAGAGAAGTCGGCCACACCCTTCTTCATTGGCAACACCCTTTTTAACAACCTTGGCGGCATAACTTCGGCATAAATGACACTTAGAGAGTCTTGATCTCTTGTACTTTTTGACAACTTGCCATGCGGCACTTTCTATAGCATTGGTATTTGTTTCCTGGTGACTTTGGTAATGGATTGATTGTTGTATTTGGGCGGTTCTGTTTTAAGCGATATCAACCAACATCTATCAAATCTTGCACCACATGCTTAAAAGGCTTTACAATCTTCCACGGCATGGCCAGAGCCAGTTTTCGTGAAGCTGCGGTGGCATTAGCATTGTATCCTCACGGGAAATGGTGGTGAACTACTTTCATGGGTCAGTGTTGATCAGTTATTGGAGGTCAAGTGATTAAGCATTTCGATTATATGTCATCGGGATTGGATCAAAGCGGTCGCTTCTTAAGTGATAACCTTGAGTCTTGGGATTGTCAACGCCTTCTTTGAGATGGCCTTTGGGGCGAGAGAATGGAATAGTTTGGGGTGGAGGAGTACCAAAAGATGAATTTCCCCACGAGATGACATTAGTTTCTCCCTCTTTCTTTTTAGGAAATGGAAATGGTACTTCTTACGGTTGTTGGACCCACAGAGCTCACTGCGTGCAGGGTGATTGAAATCTTCAGCTTGAAGGCCATGTTCAAGTCTTTCCCGAAGACTATCATGTCGGGCGGATTTGAACACTTGTGATCGACTGTCATAATAGATTCTTTGTGAGTTTCCAGAACATGTACACCATCTCTTTCTCGATCAAGGAGGTTGAACACAGGCGGTGTGCTTCGCCATTTTGAGCATACTCTTTGAAAGTCTCCTTTTCACCCTTACTCATGTCTTTGCAAGCTGCGACCTATACGGAGCCATGTCCATGTTGTATTTATCTTTGTCTCATGAAAGCTTGAGACAAATCCTTCCAGCAGTGGATTTGAGGAGGATTGCAACTTCATATACCAATCGGAGGAGCTCTGCAAAGCGTGCAGGCGATAAATCGGTAATTTGTCATCATTGGCATAGGGACCCATTTTTGGACGAACATTGTAATATGGCTCTGCAGGCAGCCGATCCCTGTACTTGTCCACCTCTGGAGCTTTGAATTTTGGTGGTAGAACCAAATGCGGGACTAGGCATAGCTCACGGGCTTCTTTGGCTCTAACACCGGTACCCTCCATAGCTCTCACTCTTTCTTCAAGTGCTCGGATCGAGATCATTTGGTGAGCCCCCTCAAGCAGCGTGCCCTTGAGGGTGACTCCCCGTGCTATAGTAATACCCTCCTCTGGTGAGGAACATTTTGAGGTCGTCTTTGTGAACACTGGCGTGGAATCGTGCATGGCATGAGGATAGGGAGCGATTGCAGGATCCTCGGCGAGTTCCCAGGTATGGTAGTGATGATTTGATTAGGTGCGGCTATACGGTAGGAGTAAGTCTAGCAGGTTGTGGCGGTATCAGCGAGCATACGAGGTATCTACATGCGGTGTCTTGGTTTGACACATTCATTTACGGGCGAACACGGGATGGCCAGGACCCCCGAGATCCGGAGGAAGCGTAGTTGCGGCGATTCTGGAAACCTTTGGAGGGCGAAAGAAGTGACCCCATACGGACCCACTCTGGCGGCGGCCCGGCGCTTGTCCCGGCTCTTCAAACCTTGCGGCATTACCATCATTTCATGGACACAGGCCTCCATAGTACCCATCTTATCCTTGAGTGCGGTTTTCTGAGCGGTGCTCAAGGTCGAAATTTGTACACCCATGTCCTCTTGTTGCAGGTTACTCTCAATTTCAACCTCGGATGTTACGGTGGTGAGCCATCGGCTTGCAGCTTGCGATCAGTGAAGTATCGGTGACGGAGAACAGCGTGCCTTTACTGTTTATTTAGACATTTATTGCATAAGAAACAAAATAAATTTATGAATGAATGTATGAATGCATGCACAATGTTTGCTTGATCACAGGAGCAGCGGGATACCTTGCCTTGTCATGCGCGTAAACTCTTTGATTTCTGAATTGAAGTAAACAAGGAATCGAAATAGCACACTTCATTCATCAAGATTTCAAAGCTTCACCAATTTTCGTTAAAGGGAAAAGACAATACAATGTTCATAAAAGAAACGATTACAATATTCTTGAATCTGAAGCTCGAAATAAACTCTTAAATCGAAAAATACAAATAGGCAACTCAAATACAAATAGCTCCAAGCTCCCTGACTCTCTTCCTCTTCTTGCTTACACTTGCACCTTGAGATTGCTCTTTGAATTGCTGTGATCAGCGCTCTGCGATATTTCCAAGCCTGATACACTTGAGCGGGGTGTTGAAGAAATGCATCTCGGCCTCGGCTAATCTTAGGTTCTTGGGGACCCCTAACATGCTTTGTGGCTAGCTCAAACAACTTTGAAAATTTGTTCTTCCACGGTTGTATCTCATCCTTAAGCTCTTTAATGACCTCTTGATCTTCAATCTTTCCAATCAACTCTAGAGGCGTTTTCCCAATCACGGCTCTCTGCCGGACACACTGTAGGCATCTTACAGGCAATGAAGGTCCTCTTCAATTCACCAAATATTTCTCTTTCAAAGCTCAAAGCTCTCTTGGTATTCCTTGAGAGTTTCATTAATGGCCACCCTTTCTTGCTTGAGGCTTCTCAGTGACTCCTCTACTCTGCCACTAAATGTGATTCTTGCCTGATTCCATGGCTAGTGTCTTCCACTCTGAGCTTCTTGTAGCGCTTTCCTTGTCTTTTGTTTATACCTTTGGAGCTCTCTCGGCCCCCTTGGATGCCTGCAGGCTTCTATCTTACTTTGCTCTTCTTTCTTGAATCGTCTAACGCTTTCTTCCACAGCGATCATCTTGACATTGTTTGCTTCCTCTAGCTTTTCCTTCTCACAGAGCTATCTCTTCTAACTTAGCTGCGGTGCCCTCTTTTCCTCTTCTACCTTTGCTACTTGGTTTGACCGTTTAGCTCTTCATGGAGGTAGGGACATAAGGCTCTGGTATCTCTTCCTCGAGGAAAGCATCCCTTGAATTGGTGATTTTGCATTTTGAAGCTTCTCTTTGAGCCATTGATTGAAGGTGATGTCTTGATTCTCTTTTGTGACTCTTTACTCCACTTTCGCACTCACAGTTCCATGTTATTGAACTCTTGAAGCAAGTCGCGCGCGTTTAGCCATCCTTATAGAGGTAAATCACGGGATGACATGCCTTCGGAGGGTGAGTTCCTCATCGAATGGTAAAGGCTGCCTCGAGGTCAATGAAGGATTGTAGTTGATACACCCACGAGTCCCCCCAGAGAGGCACGTTTTGAAAGCTTCCCAAGCCCGAACACTACCAGCAGTGCATCATTCCAACAAGTAGGTTTGTGTACCACCCGGTTTGGAGTTCATTGAGATTCTTCAAAAACTCAACCCATTCCATAGCAGTTTTGACCTCCACATCAAAGCTTAGGGCATAAGAAATTAGCTCCTAACATCGGTTCGGTTGTGGATCACATGGGTAATAAGCCGGCGTGAAAGCGTGGGAAGAAAGACATACTTTCTTTTTATGGGCTGGAGTAAGGCGTGAGTGCGTGTTAGCAAGAATAGCGGTGCAGGATTGATAGGGTTACGAGTGTCTTTGAAGGCCAAGAATGCACCAGGTGCATCTTCATCAACATATCTCTCTATTTGAGGAAGAGGACCACCCCAAATATGGTAGGCGAGCACTTGCTTGAATGGTCCCCACTTCTTAGCTACGGCATAAGATTGTAATAAGCCCTCGAAGTACTCTTGTGGATACCGGTTACACCATTTCTCTTTAACCACGCAACCTCAATTCATCACACTTTGATCTAGCGGCGTTGCGAGCTTTTCATCGGTATAATCTTGCCACGATATTGGTAAGGCCTAGCATGTGGTGCAGCGAACCCCAAAAGCTGCTCATACTCCTCTAATGTAGGTGGCGGTGAAAATTCTTGAAGAAGAAACACCTCACATCAGTCGTAGAAGCGGCTCAAAGCTATAAGGCGTCCTCTTGAGCGTTCAAGCTGCGGCAATCTCACGAACATTCCGTATGCACGATCAAAGGACTCTCTCGTCGGGCCCATAAGGGCTTTGCTGCGCCTCGGACTCACGATCTCGACCCTCTTCATAAGCGGGAGGCGAGAAATGGCGAAGTCTTGCTATTCAATTCCATTACGATGCACTATGACAAGGCGATGCGTTACTCAAAGGTTCGACAAGCAAATGCAAATGAGATGCGGTATGAATGCGGATGTTTACAACATTTAGTTTTAATGAATGCGGCATGATGTGATTATGATATGAATGATGCATGTAGAGATGATGAAAGCGATGCATAAGGATGGAGGTTCAAAAATTGGGGAAGCGGTTTATTTGAAAGAAAGAAAATATTTTTGTATTTCCTTGGAAATTTTTTTGAAAAAGCTCCCTTTTGAGGAAGACATGCCTAAATTACCATGCAACACACAATTCGTATGCCCTCGTGTCCTACAAAGGTGGGAATCTTAAGTTCTAGGTCAACTTCAAAGGTTCCTCCCATGTAGTTCTAATTCACACCCTCATGATAGCTCACAGGAGCTATAGAATCCTCATGCAGAGCACCCCTGAATGTAGAATGCTACCAAGTGTGAGGCATCATGAGAAAGCGTACTCGGTTGAGACTTTCATGAGTATCAGACAGACAAAGGTCTTGAATAGCGATCACTAATCGCCTCCACTCTCTAAGTGTTTTGTTGGATCAGGGTATAGGAGCCACTCATAGAACATAAATCATAAGGTGTGAAAGTGTGTGATCGAGGACATACTTCCTAAAATCTACCCACCCCACTGCAAGAAGCGAGCAGATCGGATAAGCGATTTGTCTACCTAGGGTTCAACATGCATACACTAGTTTAATATACAAACCATTCTAATAAGTCCACGGTAATTACACGCATTGCTTACCTCTCGAAGGGAGCTAAGAAGAAGGGGACATAATAGAATGGGGAATGCATGTTTTACCTCAAGAAAAGGAAGCGAAGAAAGAGGATCATGGGAATTGAGGAATGCATGCATAAACATAACCATAGGCATACAAAAGAAGAGAAAAGAAAAAGAAAAGGAAGAGAGCGAACATAGTTTTCAAATCAAACAATTTAAACCACATCAAATTAATTGAAGCGACCTCATCTCTCCTTTTTTTTTTTTTTTAAAAAAAAAGAAAAGTTGTTCCCCGGTGAAGTCGCGGTATTGCGCCCGAAAAATCGGTTTGGGACTTTTCGGTTTGACAGCGTTGAAAATAGTAGAGCCGCCACCAATATTTATTTAGGAAAACATTGAAAAAACCTTTTTAGGAAGCGGGTGGTCTTTGAAAACTTAGAGATGTAGGTTAGGAAATTCGGTTGCGCATGGGAAGGTATTAGCACCCCAGCGCCCCCTTTCTACGAAAGGAACCATTAACTTGATGTGGTTTTGAAATGTTTGATTTGAAATCGTTGTTCTATTTATTTTTCTTTTCTTTTTGAGAAATCACTTTATTGAAAGCGGGAGAAAGGGATGTTTTGGTATCTTTGAAAAGCGGAACAAAACAAAGATTTTTGAAAAGCGTGCTTGGCGGGGCGAGGAACCAGGTCCTACGTACCCTCAGTTGGTGAGGATTAAAGCAACGTAGTTCTTGTTTTTATGGGTTTTTAAAGATATGCTTGGCGGGACATGAACCGGTCCTCGTACCCTCCTTTGGTGAGGATCAAAGCAACGTAGTTCTCGGTTTTTAAAGATATGCTTGGCGGGACATGAACCGGTCCTACGTACCCTCATTTGGTGAGGATCAAAGCAACGTAGTTCTTAGTTTTGCGTGTGAAAGCGGCTTTATGATTTTTGAAAGTGCTTTTGGAGTTTTGAAATAAGACTCGAGTGTTCGCGAATACCAAACAAGCAAAGGCTTGAGTGGCATTCGGTATTAACTCGAAAGAAAAGAGAGTTGGGCTGGTAATCAAACAAGCAATGGCCGGTGATTACAAGCGACAACGTCGTATTATTCTTTTGAAAATAGTTTTGAAAAGGTGGTGAGCTAATAGCTCGTGTTATTTTGGAAGTTTGAATTAGTTGTTTTTTGTTTTGTTGTTTATTAATGTGTGGGAGCTTTCATGATAGTCAAACAAGCAAAAGTGAGGATAGGATCAAATCAAATCTTGGTGAGTAAGAAAAGAGGTGTGTAGAAGCTTCTTGAGAGAGAGAGAGAGGGAGAGAGAGCTGCGCATGAGCAGCTGAATGTGGGAGAGAAAAATAAAAAAAAAGCTCATTTTTGGTCTTTTGTCTTATTGAGGACAACTTCACTCCTTTTATTTTTGAATTTTGAATCTTTTGGGCATGTAAAAATGGAAATGCACCTATTGAAACATGTTACATATTTTTGGACACCATGAAATAGCCTCCTAATTGTTCTAGACAATCAAAATTGTCACTTAATTAATTGGGGATTTTTGATGGTCTTTTAGCATTTTTATGCACTAAAAATAGGAAAAATGCATGTTTAATTATTTTGGACTAGGATTTTCTCTCCAAAAATTGTACAAAAATTATTTTGGATGGAATAAAATGTACTTTTTGTGGATGCACATTTTTAAGAGAAAAATCATCTGTTGTGAAAAATGACCAAAATGCCCTTTACTAAAAAGTCCTAATTTGCCTAAAAGTGCATTCTCACTTTAAAAGCGATTTTAGAAGCTTTGAAATGACTTTTAGAAACCTAAATGCAATGCATGATGCTCTTTACTCCTCTGGTTATTCCTTTTTTGAGGAAAATTAGGGTTTTGACCTAAAGTAGGACAAAATTGGGGTATGACAAGCAGTGCTGACTTTAAATGACTCGAGTCGATATGGCTTTATATATTGATTTTCTTGTGATCTGATACTTTTGTAACCTTTTGTGCATTGTTTACTCTTTAAACTTTTCAAATTCAGCCTTAATTTTCATAAAATACCCCCGAACTTAATTCTTTAAGCTCTTACAACTTTTTAATAAAAATGTGTTTTGACTAAGTAGGGAATGAATTGGTGATGAGATTGGTGAATGGATTGGTGAAGTTATAGGTGATGTGTGAGTTGTTTCTTGTTGGGTGGTGGTGGTGTCTTGTCATATTTTTGGCTTGCACTATATCTTCCATATTAACACCTCCATCATTGTGTTATTCCTCCTTTCTACCTCAGAGATCACTATCTTCCTCATATTCATTCCTTTCCATTTCTTGAACTTATTGAATCTCCTCATCCTCCTCGATTATGCTGAGTCATATAATTCTTCAATTTCGGGCTCAATTACTACCTTTTTCTTTCCACTTTGCTTGTTTCCTTGTTACCTTTCTCTTTATGCAGGTTCTTCCTCCTTTTCCTCTTGTTTTCTTCTTCCACTTACCTCATGACTTATTCTTTTCCTTCTTCTTCTTGTCCTTCAATCCTAGCACCCGGTTTGGAAACACGGGGGCTTGACATGCTACTAGTATATCAAACATTTTGTCGAAGACAAGTTGCAACCAATCATGTTGATCATTTTGAAACTTCCATACAACAAATTGTTTTGCATGAAATGCTCTTGCATAGAGCATAGAACCTCTAACTTTCCTTAATCTCTCTCTCATCTCAGCATTCAAATTACTAGGGGAAATTTTCTTTGTTCATGAGGGGCTATTGGGACACCTTCCTCCATGCATAACTTAGTTATAAGGCAAGGAAAAATAGAAATCCACTTTGATTTAGATGTGCATGAGCAATTTTCCTAGCAATCAATCTACTATATCAACATTGCCTCGAGAGAATTGTATTTAGAAGGATCAATCTTTCTTTGGTCATTGCATAAGTGTGTGATGTAGGTAGGATTGAAGTTGCTATAAACAAATGCAGTTACCTAATGCATCTATCAAATAGGTACTTCTAAAGCTTGATCTCATTAGGTGTAAATTTCTCCCAGTAGAATCTGGTGTGGCTATTACACCCTTTATTTCTTCCATTTCTTTCCTATAAGCCTTTGCTACTCTCTTTTCAAATTCATTCCCATTGTATTTCAACACAAAGTGTTCATTTAATTTCTTGGGATGAAAGTGTACAAGTTTACCTCTCACCATTGAAGTGTAGGATTGCTCCATGCCTTCTTCTTGTGTGATTCGGCATAAAATTCTCGACTAGATCTTCAATGTAGCCTCCTCTTGGAAGAACAAATTGATCGGTGAAGATTGCAAGCTGTTTCCATGAATGTTGGACTTGCCTTTTTCAATTCATATCCTCTTTCGGGGAGCATTTGCATTCTCCACAAGTGTGCTTTATCATCAACTTCTCAATGCGAGCGCATTGGGTTTGTCTTTCTTGCTTTTACTGCGATGATGATCCTGCATGCGTGATTTTATTGACTTTTGTGTAGTTTCACCATGCTTGATTGAAGATTTACTGTCTTGATTGCTTCTTCACCATCGTGTTTCTTCAAGTTTTTAGTTTCTTGGGTGAGTTTTCAAAGAAAGTGAAAATGGAATGTGAGTAACTATTTTTGGGTGAAGATGATGGTTAAGATTGCATGGAAGGGTAATGGTATTGAGATTAAGGGTTTAATGTGAAGGAAGAGTTAGTGGAGTTTGATTTGATGGAAGTAGCCGTTAGGTGAGCGTGGGAACATGCATTGCGCCGCGTGTCATCTTGATTACTAAATACATAATTAATCTTCTCGATCTCCCTCTTATCTTTACGATGAATGAAGATTCCTACTTGATCAAATTCTTCACATTTTTGAAACTTGGAGTGCGAGGACACTTTTTACGCAATGCGGTGCATTGCAATGCAACTTCATTAGTAACTGCATTCTAGAAAACACTTGAAAACATAAAATTGAACAAAAATACATAAAAATGATGGGTTGCCTCCCATTAAGCGCTCGTTTAAAGTCTTATCGGCCTAACTACCTCTTTTTCTTAGAGATTTTTCAAATGAGTGGTGATTTTATCTCTCACCACATGTTCACCATAGTACATTTTACTCTTTGACCATTTACCTTGAAGATGGTATTGGTTGCTTCATCCAACAATTCAATTTGCTCCATGAGGATAAAGTTTAACCAAATTGAATGGTCTGACGACCACCTTGATCTAAGTTTACGGGGAAATAGCTTCAACCTAGAGTTATATAATAGAACCAATCCTCCTCTCTTAGTTCTCTCCTTTGAATCCTCTTATCATGCCATGCCTTAGTTTTAGCTTTATAGATTTGACATTCTCATAAGAGAATTGCCTAATTTCCTCTAGTTCATTAAACTCTAACATTCTTTGTGCACTGCGTTGTTTAAGTTAAAATTGAGCTTCTTGATAGTGATATGACTTATTTTCTAACTCCACCAGGTAAATGTAATGTTTTCCACAAACTATTCTATAGGGAGACATTCCTAAAGGTGTTTTGAATCTTTGTTCTATATGCCCATAAAGCCTCGTCAAATGTAAAGACCAAACTTTCCTATTTGGACTTACCATTTTCTAGCATTCTCTTAATATCTCTATTGGATAGTTCTGCTTGTCCACTAGTTTGAGAATGGTAAGTTGTAAGCTATCTTATGCTTAACTCCATACTTAGCTAGAAGGTTTTCAATGATTCTATTACAAAACTACGAACCTTCATCATTATTTATTGCCACTAGGAGTTCCAAATCTAGCAAATATATTCCTTTGAAGGAATTTACTTGCTTTGAGTTAGCATCATTATTTGGTAATGCTACCACCTCTACCCATTTGGACACATAATCAACAACCACTAAAATATATAAATTGCCAAAACAAGGTGGAAAAGGTCCATGAAATCCATTCCCCATTACATCAAATAATTCAATTTCTAAAATATTGGTTCTTGGCATTTCATGTCTATCGAGAGATATTTCTGCCCTTTTACAATTATCACAATTTGCATTTAAATAAATTAGGCCAAAAATAACGGTATGTAATACCTTAGTTCTTTGTTCTCTTTGCTTCCAAAGTGTCCTCCATAAGGTGCGACATGGCAATGCGTGCTGCTTGCTTGTTGCTCCTCTTCTCCTTTGTTGATATGTCATGTTCACTTTGGTACCACCTTACTTGCAAGGAAATTCACAATATCGGCATACCATGAGTGCGGATGCATTAGATGCTCTGCATTGCTTATAGCTAATGCGGTTTCATTTTGTGCATTATTTGTGATTGCCAATAATTTCTCATCAGGAAGCTTTCCTTGATTTGTTTTACTTGTGTACCTAGTGATTCACCTTCAATCTTTGACAAATAGTGCGCCACTTGATTCTCTACTCCTTTCTTGTCTACGATTTCAAGATCAATTTTTTGAAGGAGTAGAATCCACCATATCAACCTTGGTTGTGCATCTTTCTTTGAAATTAAATACTTAATGGCGAGAATGGTTAGTATAAACAATAACTTTTGTGTCAACTAAGTAAGGTCTAAACTTTTCAAATGCAAATACCATGACTAATAATTCTTTTTGGTATTTGTATAGTTCACTTGAGCTTCAACTAATGTTTTCTAGCATAATAAATGGAATGAATTCTTTGTCATACCTTTTTTCCCTAGAATTTGCTCCTCTTTGCAAAGTCACTAGCATCACACATTAATTCAAATAACTGCTCCAATCGGTGTTACTATCAGTCTTTGTCACCGATGCCTTTTAAGCTTTTCAAAAGCTTCAATACAAGAATAATCAAAGTTAAATGGCATGAAGCATACATAATGGTTTTGAAATCTTTGAAAAATCTTTGATAAATATCCTATAGAAACTAGTGTAGTGGCCAGAAAAATCGGGAATAAGATTCTTGAAGGTTCAAAAAAGGAAGCGCCACCAATCTTAGTTTAAGGGCAAATTCGAAAAATCCCTTTAGGGTTGGGAGTCGTTATGCGTGGGAAGGTATTAGCACCCACGGCATCCTTGGTCTAATTAATTACGCTTTATTAATATTTACCCTTTTATTTATAGAAAAAAGACTTTACTAAATTTTTAATTTTTAGTGCTTGACAAGAGTGGACTCTTGCTCCTACGTACCTCGGATGCAATGGAGGAATCAAAGCTACGTAGTTCTTCACGAAAAAGGTTTGTTAATTGGTTGGTGTTTTTTTAGTGTAGGGTCGTAGGACTCTTTGGAGCTATCTGACTCATTGATCTAGGGCCATTTGACTAACAGATTTGTACAATGAGACATAGTCCCTACTTTTTGAAAATGATTTTTTTGTGTTTTGAGAGAGATTGGTTTGATGTGAGGTGGGTTGTACAGCCAGAGCTTAGTCCCCTATTTTTAGGAAAAGAATTTATTCATATTTATATAAGTTTTTAGGATTCTTGAAGCTGTACAACTCATTGGTCCTAGGATGATGACTAACCCGGTTGTACACAATGGCTTAGTCTTTTATTTGATTTTTGAAGAAATAAACTAATTTGTGCATAAAAAAAAAAGACAAAAGCGATAATTAATAAAGACTAGGCTAAAAAATAAATAAGCGAATAAAAACTATATACATAAATAAATATGAATAGATATATACATAAACAAATAAATAAATAGATTATATTATAAATAAATGATAAATAAATATGTACTTAAAAATAAACAAAATAAATACAAAACTAACTTTGGACTCGCAGAGTTAGAGCCGAAGCAAAGCGATCGACCGGTCAATCGTGACAGGACTCCTATACGGTCCATTTTGACTCCCGGACCGCCAAGAACAACTTTGAGAATCGGAAGCGGGCTGAAAGCGTCAAATGATCGAGCGGGCTTTTAGTGAAATGGGTCATGAGCGCTTTGACCCAAAAGATCACTTAACCGCCAATGATCTCCCCTCTAATCTTCACCTCTAAACCCCTTTTATATCCAATTGCTAGGGAGCTCTTGTTTCTTGCGGCGATGTGGGACTAAAACAAGGTAGAAAGTAATTCCCCTTTAAAACACAATTCCGTTTTCTCAAACACATCCTTTGTAAAATTGCGATTTGGATTCGTTAACCGTTGGATCGTCTTCCTTTTTTGACAGTAGGTTCGTGAGACATATTTCTACGCTTTCACCGTTCGGATCGTCGAAGCGAGTCTGAGAGAGAGAATTGCCTTCACAATAGATGCGATTTTTGTCAGTTTTTCTCAAACCTCTCATCGTAAAAGTGCGATTCCGATTCGTTAGCTGTCGGATCGTCTTCATTTTACAGTGGGTTCGTGGAAAATATGTATTCACTTTCACCGTTTAGATTGTAAAAGCGAGGTCAAGAGAGAGAAATTTCCTTGAATAGTAGCTAAAAACTAACACGAAAATACATAAAAAGCTACTATTTTTGCAATTTTTGAGAAAAAGTCCAAAATAAAATGGTTGAAAAAGTCCAAATTAAATAGGTGATTCTTTTCTCTTTTTGTTTTTAGTTTTTGCTTTTTTGGTATACAATAAATGCATGAAATGCGAATGTGAATGAAATGATTGAATGCAAATGCTATGGTGCATGATGCGGTGATATGAAATGATTGATTTGGGTGTAGAAACATTTTTTTGTGATGATGAGATGTGAGACTTTGGATGTGAAAGGCGGAGATTGATCATTCATTGGAAAGGCTAGATTTGATTCAAACCGACAATCTCAAAGTTGTTATTTACATACAACGATGTGTCTCTCTAATGTGCCCCATGATGACTGAAGCTTTAGGTCCACAAAGTTAGCTAAGCGGATCCTTAGCATTACATGATCAACTTGTGTCTCTCTCTCTGAAGCATTGTTTAGTAAAGATGTATAGTAGTACAAATATAGATGTATGAGTCAGTTAACTTGGGGTTCTAAAGGCTGAGGTGAGGGCGTTTGTGGCACATGAAGGGGTGAATGGTAGTGGTCTTTGTCGAAAGGTCATGAAAGGTAGGTTTTCCCGAGCCAAGAAATGTGGGACTGCGCCCCAACTTAGATTTGATGACGGTGAGTGAATAACCTGCCCCTGTCTAGTGGTGACAAGCTAGGGGTGTAGAAGATGATGAATTGGGAATGCATTGGCTTTGGAATGAAAGGCGGAAAGCAAAGAGATTTTCCTCGACCCATGGAGTTTGGTGTTGTCTCGTTTATGGTAAAGACAAGATTGCCCGGCTAGAGTAGCGACATTTAGGGTAATGAGTTGAGAATTGCCCGCTATGGTTTATGGCCGTGAATGTGACAAGGGGATGAGATGGGTATAGGGTGAATTTCCCCATTTGTAGGAGGAGTGAAGAGCAACATGATTGCCCCACTTGGAAAGGTATTTTGGATGGTTGCTTTTAGTGAGATTGGGAAAGGTAGTGAGTTAGGGTTATGGGTTTTTGTAGTTGGTCAAATCTTGTTTGTATGGTGGGAGTGGTAAAGGATGGACCTTTGGACACATTTCCCCAAGTTTAAATGGAACAAAGGTGAAAAGAATGCCCCACTTTAGGATCTAGGTGGCGATCCTAGTATAAACTTTTGGTTGTCCTTAGAATGACTCTCGGACTATGATAGTCTTGAGTTTGCTATGGCGGAAATTCCACTTGGCGATCACTAAACCTTGTCTTGATGAAAATATGACTTGAGCGAATCACGAAGTGCAAGTCTATTGTTTTTGATTTTTGATTTTTTTTTTTTGAGATATATTCTTGAGCAAACATATTGTAAATAAATAAATTTATTTGTCCTAAAATTAAAACTTTGAAAGCGAAGCAATCATTCATTGATCGGAATGAACTTTAGAGGTTGTAATGTGGCGATGGTTAGGGTTTGTGAAGTATAGGATAATTGCGGCAATGGAAGTGTTTGAGGATTGATGGGACCAATGATTTTTATTCAATGGTGTAACTTGGCTGATGGTTAATGGTTTATGAAGGAAGGGATCATTGGGCTCGAAAGAGGTGTTTGAGGTTTGTTTAGACAAGGATCTCTTATGCGTTTAATCTTTATCGACTCACCATTTCTACTATTTTTGCTTTTTTGTATTTGTAAATACTCTTTTTGATTGTGCTCTTTTTTTCTTTAATTTTCTTTTCTCTTTCTTTTGAAATTTGGTTGAAGTGGTGGTAAAAGGTGATACACCATTTTGATGTGGAATTGATCCTTGTCTAGGGTGATTGAAAGTTTTGTTTTTGATTTTTGGCTTAAAGTGGGTATACGAGGTTTTTTTAGGGTATGGGAGATTGTCAAACTTCATTTCAAAACATGATTGCTCGTTTTCTCAAAAAATTAACTTAAGGACAAAAATTTATTTACTTTTATATATTAGCTCTTTTTTTTTATTTCTTTTTTATATGCCTAATTTTTGCTTAGGCGCTCTTACGAGTTTTCAACTTTGGCCTTTTTTGATTTTTGTAAAGGACTTGCACGAGGAATACAATGTTGACAAGGTATTTTAGAGATCACAAATTTGCCCAGTATGGAGGGCCTAAAGCATTTATTTCAATAGTGAGAACAAACCAAAAAGTCGACTAGGTAGGGGAGTATGTACTTACGGGGGATGATGACAAGGTAAGGACATTAACTTACTCAAACAAGAATGAAGACACATGTCACACACAAGTTACTACGAGCGCCGTAGAGAGTCAACATCGGTTAAAACATGAAAGAAAATTTTGGCGGACCATTTGGTCATTCATCATGTGGTGGATGAGATGCTACGCTTTGTTGATAAAAATATAAGCGTCTTTGCTAATTTAAAAAGTTGAGTGCCTTGAAACACCTTGAGCTTGCAACAAAGTATGACTAAACTTTTTCCAAAAGAATGATTTATTTCACAAGAATGTCTCACCTCTCATCACATTTTCTTCTAAAATTATGTTAATTTTTTTATAATGTCGATGTAAGTATGCAAATGAATGTGCATGAAATGTGAATGAATGTATGTGAAATGCGAATGTAATGATAATGTACGTGCATGAAATGATAATATATGAATTTATTTATATGTAGGGAATTATAAGTTTACGTTTGGAGAGTAAAGTACAAAGTTTGACTTTGACTTTAGCATGCATGGCTTCTCTCTCAAAATAAAGCTTTAATTCTCAGACAGTCATAAAAATACATGCGACACTTGATTTTTATTGCAAAGAAAAGGAAAAATGCATGAGGCATAACTTCTAAAAGCTTGTGGAATATAACAATTTTTGTTATTTTGATTTTTGATTTTTTTGTTGATAAAAGATGGTATGCATTAATATTTGTTTGAATGCAAGGGTATGAAGCTCCTTTGTGATCCTAGGAAGGTATCCTATGGAGTGGGTCTAAGGTTTCTTTTATAGTGAACCTCACGAGGATGGTTCTAAAGAATCTACACACATGGTCCCTAGAGCGAGGACCCGGTCAAGAATCTGACCACCCAGCGAGGCGTGCGTCCATGAGGGCCATCACTCACGCAATCTCGTTCTAAGCAGGTTTGCACTCGAGTCGGGTAGAGGACTTTTCTCACATGTGTGTGATGTGTAGAGTTGTAGTGTGTGTGTGGGCGGTTTAAAATAACCCCAAAGCTACAAACAAAACAAACATTCATACAAATATCGTCTTCTAATACATAAATAAAGGAAGGGTAAAAATTAAATTAATCTAAATAATTAGACTAGGTTTTGACTCTCTAAAAGAATTAAGTCCCCGGTGGAGTCGCGGTATGCGGCCAGAAAAATCGGGAATAGGATACTTGAAGGTTCAAAAGGAAAGCGCCACCAAATTTTAGTTTAAGGGCAAATTCGGGAAAATCTCTTTGGGTTTAGGACAAGACAAGTTTAGGGTTGGGAGTCGTTATGCGTGGGAAGGTATTAGCACCCCACGACATCCTTAGTCTAATTAATTACGCTTTATTAATATTTACCCTTTTATTTATAGAGAAAAAGACTTAACTAAATTTTTAATTTTTAGTGCTTGACAAGAGTGGACTCTTGCTCCCTACGTACCTCCGGATGCAATGGAGGAATCAAAGCTACGTAGTTCTTCTGAAAAAGGTTTCTTTGGTTGGTGTTTTTTTAGTGTAGGGGTCCTAGGACTCTTTGGCTGTCTGACTCATTGATCTAGAATGATTGACTATTTCAGATTGTACAGCAGAGCATAGTCCCTACTTTTTGAAAATGATTTTTTTTTTTTTGTGTTTTGAGAGAGATTGGTTTGATGTGAGGTGGGTTGGTTTTAGAATAGGTATTCTAGGACTCTTGAGCTATCTGACCCACTCGTCCTAGAAACATTGACTAACAGGTTGTACAAGCAGAGCTTAGTCCACTTATTTTTAGGAAAAATAATTTATTCATATTTTTATAAGTTTTTAGGATTCTTGGTATCTGACTCATTGGTCCTAGGATGATGACTAACCGGTTGTACAATGAGAGCTTAGTCTTTTATTTGATTTTGAAGAAATAAACTAATTTGTGCATAAAAAAAAGACAAAAGCGATAATTAATAAAGACTAGGCTAAAAAAATAAATAATCGAATAAATAACTATATACATAAATAAATATGAATAGATATATACATAAACAAATAAGTAAATAGATTATATTATAAATAAATGATAAATAGATATGTACTTAAAAATAAACAAAATAAATACAAAACTAACTTTGGACTCGACGATTGCGAGCAAAGCGATCGACCAGTCAATCATGAACCAGGACTCTATCTGGTCCATTTTGACTCCCAGGACCGAGAGCAGCTTTGAGAATCGGAAAGCCGACTCAAAGCGTCCAAATGATCAAAGCGGGCTTTTAGTGAAATGGGTCGTGAACACTTTGACCCAAAAGATCTTAACGCCAATGATCTCCCTACAATCTTCACCTCTCAACCCCTTTTATATCCAATTGCTAGGGAGCTCTTGTTTCTTGCGGCGATGTGGGACTAAAACAAGGTAGAAAGTAATTCCCCTTTAAAACACAATTCCGTTTTTCTCAAACTTTGTCCTTTGTAAAGTTGCGATTCCGTATTAGTTGCCGTTGGATCATCGAAGCGAGTGCGAGGAGAGAGAATTTCTTTCATAATAGCTGCGATTTTTAGTCCGTTTTCACAAACCTCTCATCGTAAAAGTGCGATTAGGATTCGTTAAGCCGTCGGATCGTCTTCATTTTTTTACAGCGGGTTCGTGGGAAATATGTCTTCACTTTCACCAGTTCGGATCGTAAAGCGAGGTCAAGGAGGAGAAATTTCCTTGAATAGTAGCTAAAAACTAACACCCAAAAAATATGCAAAAAGCTACTATTTTTGCCATTTTGAGAAAAAGTCTAAAATAAAATGGTTGAAAAAGTCCAAATTAAAAACTATTAAAAAGAACTCGAGACAAAATTGGAATATAACAACCGACATGACCTAAGAAGCTCCTAATACCTTTGGTTGTGGTTGGTGGTGGCAATTTCTCAATCACCTCAATTTTGGCTTTATCTACCTCTAGACATTTCTTTGAAACTCTATATCCTAACACAATGCCCTCTTGCACCATAAAATGGCACTTTTCCCAGTTCAACACTAAGTTTGTTTCCTCACATCTATTGAGAATTTGTTCCAAATTTGCTAAACAAACTTGAAATGTTTCCCAAAGACGGAGAAATCATCCATAAATACTTCCATTGATTGCTCAGTGAAATGCGAGAATATTGACATCATGCATCTTTGGAATGTAGCGGGTGCATTATGTAACACCCCGATTTTTAGTGTGTTGTGATTAGTTTAGTATGTACTTATTTTATGAATTATTTTATATTGATAGGATTAAATTATTTTAATTTATTGTGGGTTTGAGTATGAAAATTAGTTGAAATCACTTTAAAATGTATTTTTTATATGCTATTTGTAATATATGATTATTATTATATATTTAGCTTGTTTTTATAAAATATTAGTGTTTGAGATATTATTTCTTTAGAAAATTATTTTGGTCTATTGAGGTGGCGTTAAAATAATAGTTATAGTGAGATTGAGATTTAAAAAGGATTTAAAATGAAATTAAGGCTACTTTTACTCGCATACACCTCCTTGTTGCCTACTGGACGCACCCCCAGTTCAGCTCACTTAAGCCCATGCGCGTTATCGACCCAGAGCAGGCCAGTTCGTTCCTCTTCTTCCCCAGCGTGAAAGCTGCTGCAAAGGGAAAAACCTAGGCGTGAAACACTCTCATCGTGTTCCATCACCAAGTCACGGAATAGACCAGAAAAACCACCCTTCCCACTCCGAAACTCCTCTGCGAATCTAATTCCGGCATCAATTGCAACGTTTGAAGCCTCTATTTCATTTTCCACTACTCCCCTCCATATTCGAAATTTGCCTTTTGAGGCCATTGAAGCGCCATGACTCACTCACATGCGAACTCGCACTCTCCTTTTGAACTGTCAGTTGCCGCTCTGGGGAGTTTCTTGGTTGCTCTTGTTCTCGTCATGAGCAGATTCACCCACTTTGAAAGAAAAGAAAGAAGAGAAGAGAGAGAAAGGAGGAGGTTTTACGTGAAGCTCAAGAAGAGGAAGGAAGCTTGGAGTGTTGGTGTCTTGGAGAGATTTCTTGAAAACTTGGGAGTTCCTTCAAATTATCAAAGGTAAGGGGCTCTCTTTCATGGTTAATAATTCTTAGAACATGAAACCATAGGGATTAGGTGTTAGGAGGAATTATTTGATTGATTTATGGTGTGCTTGAATGATTGAGTTGAGTAATTGAATGAATATGTGATTAGATTGGTTGTTAAATGGAAATATTGATTTTTGTTGAATTTGAATGTCGATTGATGTTAAGGGGTTTTAGGTGTTAATTCAATATGATTGAATAGGAGGAATCATGATGCTTAGTAGGTGTTTGTTTGATTGATTGAATGGAGAGGTTTTGGTGGTGTTGTATTAGAGAGCCATCGGTTTGTCTTTGGGAATAGGGAAGAGCGCCAAATTTGCGAGGATTAGGCGCTGTGTGCATAGAATGTTCTTCTTTGTGTTTTCTAGGTGGGGCGTGGCGCGTGGCGCAAATTGGCATGCCTGCGCGCGCTGGTGTGGAGTGCGGTGTGTCTTTGTGTTTTGCGGCGAGGTGCCAAATTGGCATGCCACTGCGCTTTGTGGTCTTCAGTATAGGTGTGTGTTGTGTTACGGTGTGTGTGTGCGTGTCGTGTTGCGCAGAGGCGCCATTTTGGCTGCCCAAATGCATTTGGTGTGTGGCGTGGGTGTGTTGTGTTGCGCCTGGCGCCACTTTGGCTGCCCAAATCGTCTGCATCTTAGTGTAGAGGCGCTAATTGGCTACCCAATTACACTATTTGGTGTTGGTGTCTAGTAATGAGCGCCCAGGTGGCTGCCACTGTGTCCTTGTGTGTTCTTTGGATTCGGTGAGCGCCAGTTGTGCGGCGGCCAGCATGACTTGGCGCTGTGTCTAAGTGATGGCGCCGACTTTGGCGGCCAGCGCAACTTAGCGCGCTGTGTCTAGGTGATGGCGCGACTTTGGCGGCCAGCGCTGTAACCCATGCGCTGTGTCTAGGTGTGGGATTCGGTCCACTGGTTTCGTTTTAGCCTTGAGGTGTCAAATTAGTCCTTATGTATTAAATTGGTCCTTAGGTGTTGAATTGGTCCCTAGGTGGTGTTTTAATTCCTAGGTGTGACTTTAGTCACAGGTGTGGCTTAGTCCCCGATTGTGCAATTAGTCCTTTAGTGTGCAACTAGTCCATGGTGTTCCTTTAGTCCTTTTGGGTGTGGTTGTAGTCCTTGTAGGTACATTCTTTATGGTGATGCATGCTAATGGTGAATATATTTTGGGTGATTGAGGGTCTATGACCTCTCTTAGTGATTAGTGAGTGAATAAACTAATGGTGAGCATTCAATGCATAATTTGGTGTTTTTGGTGTGATGGTGCATAGTCATGGTGTCGCGTAATCATATGCATTTACGGTGAATAGGCCTCGGCCTCATAAAATATTTTGGTTAATGGTGAATGCCCTCGGGGCCATTTTGGTGATGGAACCACATGCATGTGCAGTGGCGTTTGGGGTGCATATCATACACTTGCATACATTTTATGGTGATTGCTTGGGTGTTTATTGTAACACCCCAAAATAATTCAATTAATTAACTTAGTTGGGTTATTAAGGGTTTGCAATATTTTACTTTTAAGTCAATAATTCATTAAGTGAAGGTTAAGCTTGTGTGGCATTTTTAGGAAAATGTTTAAGTTAGGAAAGGGTGTGGATAGAGGAAGCCCACGACCTAATAGGGCGAGGCCTCATTTAAGTCCCTTAGGACATATTAATTGGTGACCGTAGGAGACCAATTCATTGTTCCAAAATAGTTAAGTTTCCAAATTGAGAAAATAGAGAGAGAAGTGAGACTTAGAGAGAAGGAAGAGAAGCGAAGGAGGAGAGAAGGAAAGAACCAGAAGTGAAGAGTGGTGATTCTTCAAGGATTCTTAGAAGTGCTAGTGAAGAGAGAGTATGTCTACGGTTATGTTAGGGGCTCTTTTAATCCTTGTAATGTCTTGTGTTTGATAGTGTTTTGGTGTGAGTGGATTACGATCACCTTGCATGTGTGTCTTATGTGTTGTTCATACCATGTTTCTTTGTGTTTTACTCTTTCTTTGTGATTTGTGGTGAGAGCGATGGTGGATCGGTTAGGAAAAGAGAGAGGAGTGTAACAACTCTCTGCATTACGTAATCGTATGAAGAGAGCATTGCATGGTGAGACATTAGAGTGAGAATCGGTGTAGTGTGAAGAAATGAGCTTGCATGTAGAGTTAGGGAGAGGATCGGAGCAAATGGAGTGAGTATCAGGGTGCATGAGTGTGGTGAAATTTGGATATGGGTTGCATGTTGGGTTTAAGTCAAGAAAGCAGAGCAAGCCAGAGGTGCCATAAGCTTAGAGTGAGAGAAAGCCAGAGTTGAGGAAAGTCAGCGCTTAGAGTGTCTTAGTGTTGAGGAGTGCATTGGTGAGTTTGAGGAGAGTATGTGTCTAAACACCATTTACGAGGAGTGGGGCGCTTAAAGCGAAGTGTAGGTGTTTCGCCTTAAGATGCAGGGTGTAGAGGTAGTGAGCCAGGGTCCTCGGTAGAGTAGCGTCACGAGGTGAAAGCGCCCAAGTGCCTAAGTGTAGGTGGCCCAGACCGGGAATCTTTGAAGTGAATTCCCATGACTTAGATGATTTTAGTGTAAGGAGTGCGTAGCGTGGCGCTGCGAATTGAGGTTTAGTGTAGGTGGCGGGGTACACACATGGTGTCTTGGGGTGATGTTGAGTAGTTAGCGAGGTGACACATAGTGTGCAGAGGTGATGTTAAGCGCCAATGTTGCCTAGCACATTGTGGGGCGCATGCTTGTGAGTGCTATTTTAGCACCAATGTGCATAAATGAGGGCGATTCAATCCATTTTGGTCCTTAGGTGACATTTTGGTCCACTAAGTGGCGTTGCGATCCTCGGTGTGACAATTAGTCCACCGTGGAGTGCGAGGTGATTGAGGCGTCGGTTGTAGGTCTAGGGTGATTCTCTGGGGTGTAGTAGGGTCGACGCCTTGCTAGCGTGATGATGTGCAGATGGTGTAGATGTCGGTGTGGCGGCGGAGTAGAGCAGCGGAATAACGGCCCGAAATGCAGCGGTGTAAGCATTCACATGCGCTATGTTTGATTTGGTGTGTGATTGCATTTGTCATGAAGTCACATATTCATGTGCATATAGCAGCGGAGGAGGTTTCGACCTCGGATGTGGTAGGAATTCGGTCTCCATATCAAAATAACGGCGGAATGCTGGCGGGAGCCCGATAGGAAAGCTAAATAGCGGCAGTGGAGTACCTCGTTGCATAATGCCACTGTGGTTGGGTTGCATACATGCATACATTTCATAATTTAATGTGCTATGGTGATTGATAATTGTTATGATTGTTTGAACTATCGGTGAGTGTTGTTTTAAATTTGACCAGAGGTGCTTTAGTGCTATCTCTAACCTTAAGCTTTCTTCACATTATATTACTTGTGTTAAGAGACTCACACTAATTTGCTTTATGTTGCTTCTCATGTCGGACAACTTGCGGTACACATGAGTGATGGTTGTGCCTAGCTCAAGTCGGTTATTATGCTGCTCTGCAGTTAGTGTAACCTTTGGGTTGGGCCTAGTAGATTTTAGTACTTTGTTATGCCGATCTTGTGTATTTTACGCTAGATAGTATTGTGAGCCAGAAAACTATCACATTTTGTTGTAACTTATACTATGTATTATGACTTGATGCTTCTTGGCGAGGTGCCTTATGTTATGGCGAGGTGCCTTATGTTGTGGGCTTAGACCCTTTGTGCGATGTGATGCACATGAACTTAATTGAATTTCTGTTTTCCTTTTTAAATCATCAAATGTAGCCTCCTTTGGTGGAATTTTGAAACTACGATTTTAATTTAGTAGAGGCAAGAATTGATTAGATAAGGGTGTTACATTGTTGGTATCGAGCATAAGTTCGGTCTTGTCAGGCCAAGTATTGAGTCTAAGTGTCTTAAGCCTCGAGTCTTAGGCTCGTTCTAAACCGATTCTTGATTGTGTGATCGGTGAAGTAAGAATGGTGGAAGAAATTTGGAAGAAATGATCTTGCTATAGGCTGCTGCGTTGGAAAGCGATGGCAAATGCTATGGGAATCGACCTCAGTGAGAATGCCGATGATCTTTGTGGCTCGTAGGCTCGCTACTTTCGGAGGAGAATCCTCCTGCCTTGAGGGAGGTATGATCTGATGGGGCTCAGCATGGTTGAAAGAAATAGAGAGAATTTTGAGTGATGGATTGCTTGATGAGCAAAAAGTGAGGTTTGGGACTCATATGCTCATTGAGGAAGCCGGCGGTAGTGGCAGGTTCTTCCAAGATTGGAAGGCTCTTGAGGAGGAGATCACATGGGAGAATTTTAAGAAAGAGTTCATGAGGAAGTACTACCAGAAGATGTGAGAGGAAAGAAAGAGATGGAATTCTTGGAGCTCGAAGCAAGGTAACATGGCCAGAGTGTCGGAGTATCTTTGCCAAGTTTTAGAAGTGATAAAGTTTACCCCATTACTGCTGGACTCTTGTTGAGTTCTCCAAGTGTATCAAGTTTGAAGCGGTTTGAAGCTTTGAGATCAAGCGGCAATTGGGTATCAAAGGATAAGGGTGTATTAGAGTTGGTGGATTGTTGTAGAATTTATGAAGAAGATAGTGTGGCTACTAGCCAGAAATTTGGGAAAGATAAGAAGACTTTTCAACCTCGATGCTGGTTGGAAGCCTTATGACCATTACGGTGGTAGAGGAAGGGGAAGTGCGGGGAGAGGAAAGCCTAGTAGGGGAGATGCACTGCTATTACGACTTGTTACAAGTGTGGATTGCACTGGGCCTGGCGGAGTGCAAGGGTGAGGTGAAGAGGTGTTATAGATGTGGCAGGAGGGCCACCTGTCTGTGAGTGTGGGCGAAAGGAGATAGTCTGTTTCAATTGTGGGAGTCGGGGCACATCGGTCCCAGTGTCCAAAGCCAAAGCAAGAGAGAGAGGCGTGGGAAAGTGTTTGCATTAGTTGGAGTCAGGAGGTAGTGAATGAAATCAAAGGTGCGTGTTATATCAATGGTGTTCCTACAGTTGCAATTATGAATCTTGGTGCTGACTCATTCCTTCATTTACGCCATGTGTGCTAATAGAGTGAGTTTAGTGTTTTCTTCATTGGGAGATGGTCATTGACACTCAGACTATGGGTTCGATGACTACCTCAGGTATGTTGAAGTGCCTTTGTTGTATATTCGGCGGGGACTTCTCTGTTAGCAATTTGTTTACCACTAGAGGAATGGGCGTCATCCTTGGTATGGGTGGTTGGTAGACAACCATGTTCATATCAATTCTGTTTGAAGATCGGTTAGTTTTCTGCTGCTAGAGGTGAAGGAATCGGCTTTACTTCTGCTGAACAAGTGCGCAAGTTGTTAGGAGAAGGGGTTACTCTGTTTGCATTATGGCGTCATTGCGGATGAGAACCAAGTCAAGATTGAAGATGCGCGATTGGTTAGAGAGTTTCTTAGAGGTGTTTCTGAAGAAATACGGCGTGCCACTGAGAGAGAAATTGAGTTCACCGTAGAATTGATTCTGGAACAAGACCGGTAATACATGGCACCTTATAGGGATGCGCATCAGAAAGTGTCATTGAAGAAGCAGTTGGAAGAATTGTTAGAAAGGAAATTCGTGAGACAAGCGTGTCGCAGTGGGGAGCACTGTGTTGCTAGTGAAGAAGAAAGATGGAAGCATGAGGTTGTGCGTGGACTATAGACAATTGAACAAGGTTACAATTAAGAACAAGTATCCTTACCAAGAATTGCGATTTGATGGATCAATTGGTAGGTGCGCGGTATTTTCAAGATTGATTTGAGGTCGGGCTACCATCGAATCAAAGTGAATGACGAAGGCGTACCAAAGGCGGCTTTTAGAACTTCGGTATGGACACTACGAGTACTTAGTAATGTCATTCGGTGTCACTAATGCTCGAGGGGTATTCATGGAGTATATGAATCGTATTTTCCATGAGTACTTAGATCGGTTTGTGGTAGTGTTCATGAGCGATATTTTAGTACACTCCCAGTCGGCGAGAAGAGCATGCAGAGCACTTAAGGGTAGTCTTGAAGATTCTAAAGAGAAGAAGGCTGTATCTTGAAGCTATCAAAGTGTGAGTTTTAGTTGAGGAAGTGAGTTTCCTAGGCCATGTGATTTCCGGCAATGGGATTGCGGTGGACCCTTCAAAGATTGAAGTTTGTGTTGAGGTGGGAGGCACCCGAGAGTCGGCCCAGGGTGAGGAGCTTCTTGGGGTTAACCGGTTACTCTGGAAGATTCATTGAGAGTTTCTCCAAATTGGCGTTGCCATTAGCCCGATTGACATGTAAAGATAGGGCTTTCGTATGGGATGGCCGATGTGAAGAGAGTTTCCAAGAGTTGAAGAGGAGATTGACAAGCGTCGCCGATCTTGGCGTTGCCTAATCAAAGGATCCTTTTGTAATTTATTGTGATGCATCTAAGTTAGGTTTTGGGTGTGTCTTTGATGCAAGAAAGGTAAAAAGTAGTGGCGTGCGCTTGAAAGCAAGCCCGAAGACTCATGAGGAAGAATTACCCCACTCATGATTTAGAGCTATTTGTAGTAGTGTTTGCATTGAAGATATGGAGGCATTACCTTTATGGTTCGAGGTTCGAGGTGTTTAGTGATCCACAAGAGTTTGCAGTACTTGTTTGATCGGAAGGAATTTAATATGAGGCGAGAGGAGATGGTTGGAGCTATTGAAGGACTATGACTTGATGCGAACTATCACCCGGGGAAGGCCAATGTTGTAGGTGATGCCTTTGGTAGGAAATCTCTGCATATGTCATCGATGATGGTAAAGGAGCTAGAATTAATTGAGCAGTTTAGAGATTTGAGCCTAGTATGTGAAGTAACACCTCGGAGTGTTAAGTTGGGGATCTTTGAAGATCACCGATGAGTTCATGGTTAGTATAAGGGAAGCCTGAGAAGGTTGATGTGAAGTTGGTTGATGTGTTTGTGAGTGTTGGCGAGTGATAACAAAGATTTTGAGTTGGATCGCTTAAGGATTGTTGAGGTTGAGAGGTCGGATATGTATTCTGATGATGAAGAGAGATCGAAGGCAGTGCGGAGGAGTGTCACGAGAAGTCGGTTGAGTATCCACCCGGGAGCTACGAAGATGTATCAAGACTTGAAGAAATTATTACAGTGGCAAGGAATGAAGAAGGATGTAGCTCGTTTCGTCTATGCTTGTTTGACTTGCGAGAAGTCAAAGGTGGAGCACGGCCGGCGGGGTTGATGAAAGCGGTTGCATATTCACGAATGGAAGTGGGGCGACATTTCCATGGACTTTATGCTTAGGGTTGCCAAGGACAACAGAGGTTTGACACCATTTGGGTGATTGTTGATAGGGTGACAAAGTCATCACACTTTATTCCTATTAACATCACATACCAGTCTTAGAGGTTAGCGAGAAATTTATATCAATGTCATTGTGAAGCTTCATGGAATCCCTTTGAGTATTGTATCGAGACAGAGATCCAAGGTTTACTTGAATTTTGGAAGAGCTTGCAAGAGGCGTTGGGTTCCAAATTGCGTTTGAGCTCGGCATACCATCCTCGGGTGATGGTCAATCAGAGAGGACTATCCGATCCTTAGAAGACTTATTGAGAGCTTGTGTGCTTGAGCAAGGAGGTGTGTGGGATTCGTATCTACCATTGATAGAATTCAACACAACAATGATCATCATTCAAGTATTGGAATGGCACCATTTGAAGCATTGTATGGCGTAGGTGTAGGACTCCACTATGTTGGCATGAAGCGGGGAGAGAGGTTGTGTTAGGACCAGAGTTGGTTAGAGAGACTCTGAGAAGGTTAAGATGATCGAGAGAAGATGAGGGTGTCAAGCGAGACGGAAGAGTTACCATGACAAAAGGAGGAAAGACTTAGAATTTCAAGCGGCGACCATGTATTCCTTAGAGTCACCCACTGTGGCCCGGAGTTGGGCGAGCTCACGAGGTCAGCGTCACCTCGTTTCATTGGACCTATCAAATCTTGGAGAGAGTTGGGAAGGTGGCATCTGCGAAGTGCATTGCCACCAATCATCAAATTTGCCGCGATGTGTTCCCATTATCTCAGCGAGGAAGTATGTTCTGACCCGTCCCATGTCATTCAAATGGATGATGTGCAAGTGAGAAGCGACCTCCTTTGTGGAGACAATACTATCGAATTGAAGGCCAGAAGTAAAGACCCTTAGAGGAAAAGAAATCAAGTTGGTGAAGTTGGTTTGGGTAGGAGGCTATTTAGTGAACATGCTACTTGGGAGCTAGAGAGCAAGATGAAGGAAACTATTCAGAAATTTTGTTTGATTAAGGTAAGATTAGAGGGCGTAATCTCTAAGTAGGGGAGGGTTGTAACACCCTGAAATAATGGGTTATTAAGGGTTTGCAACATTTTACTTTTAAGTCAATAATTCATTAAGTGAAGGTTAAGTTTGTGTGGCATTTTTAGGAAAATGTTTAAGTTAGGAAAGGGTGTGGATAGAGGAAGCCCACGGCCTAATAGGGCTGAGCCTCATTTAAGTCCCTTAGGACATATTAATTGGTGACCGTAGGAGACCAATTCATTGTTCCAAAATAGTTAAATTTCAAATTGAGAAAATAGAGAGAAGTGAGACTTAGAGAGAAGGAAGAGAGCAGAAGGAGAGAAGGAAGAGAGCAGAAGAAAAAGAGTGGTGATTATTCAAGGATTCTTAGAAGTGCTAGCGAAGAGAGTGTGTCTCTGGTTATAATCGAGGTTAGGGGGCTCTTTTAATCCTTGTAATGTCTTGTGTTTGATAGTGTTTTGGTGTGAGTGGTTACGATCACCTTGCATGTGTGTCTTATGTGTTGTTCATACCATGTTTCTTTGTGTTTTTGCTCTTTCTTTGTGATTTGTGGTGAGAGCGATGGTGGATCGGTTAGGAAAAGAGAGGAGTGTAACACTCTACTGTTACATGTGTCGTATGAAGAGAGCCATTGCATGGTGAGACATTAGAGTGAGAATCGGTGTAGTGTGAAGAAATGAGCTTGCATGTAGAGTTTGGGAGAGGATCGGAGCAAATGGAGTGAGTATCGAGGGTGCATGAGTGTGGTGAAATTTGGATATGGGTTGCATGTTGGGTTTAAGTCAAGAAGCAGAGCAAGCCAGGAGTGCCATAAGCTTAGAGTGAGAGAAAGCAGGAGTTGAGGAAAGTCAGCGCTTAGAGTGTCTTAGTGTTGAGGGTGCATTGGTGAGTTTGAGGAGAGTATGTGTCTAAACACCATTTACGAGGGTAAGGGCGCTTAAAGCGAAGTGTAGGTGTTTCGCCCAAGATTGCAGGGTGTAGAGGTAGTGAGCCAGGGTCCTCGGGCCGAGTAGCGTCACGAGGTGAAGCGCCCAAGTGCCTAAGTGTAGGTGGTGAACGGGGAATCTGCGAGAAGTGAATTCCCCATGACTTAGATGATTTTAGTGTAAGGAGTGCGTGGCGTGAGGCGCTGCAGATTGAGGTTTGAGTGTAGGTGGCGAGGTACACACATGGTGTCTGAGGTGATGTTGAGTAGTTAGCAGAGGTGACACATAGTGTCTGCGAGGTGATGTTAAGCGCCAATGTTGCCTAGCACATTGTGGGGCATGCTTGTGAGTGCTATTTTAGCACCAATGTGCATAAGTAAGGAAGCGATTAAGTCCATTTTGGTCCTTAGGTGACATTTTGGTCCACTAAGTGGCGTTGCGGTCCTCGGTGTGACAATTAGTCCACCATGGAGTCTTGCGAGGTGATTGAGAGGTCGGTTGTCGAGTGCGAGGTGATTGAGGCGTCGGTTGTAGGTCTAGGGTGATTTTACGGTGTAGTATGGTCGACCTTAGCTTTGTGATGATGTCTAGATGGTGTAGATGTCGGTGTGAAGCGGCGGAGTAGAAGCGGCGGAATAACGGCGAATGCGGCGGTGTAAGCATTCACATGCGCTATGTTTGATTTGGTGTGTGATTGCATTTGTCATGAAGTCACATATTCATGTGCATATAGCAGCGGAGGAGGTTTCGACCTCGGATGTGGTAGGACTTGGTCTCCATATCAAAATAACGGCGAGATGCTTGACGGAGGCCGATAGGCTAAATAACGGCAGTGGAAGTACCTCGTTGCATAATGCCACGTGGTTGGGTTGCATACATGCATACATTTCATAATTTAATGTGTTATGAGCTGATTGATAATTGTTATGATTGTTTGAACTATCGGTGAGTGTTGTTTAAATTGAGCAAGCAAGGGTGCTTTAGTGCTATCTCTAACCTTAAGCTTTCTTCACATTATATTACTTGTGTTAAGAGACTCACCACATTTGCTTTATGTTGCTTCTCATGTATGCAACTTGCGGTACACATGAGTGATGGTTGTGCCTAGCTCAAGTCGGTTGTGTCTGCTCACAGTGGAGTGTAACCTTTGGGTTGGGCGAGTAGATTTTAGTACTTTGTTATGCGATCTTGTGTATTTTACGCTAGATATTATTGTGAGTAGAAAACTATCACATTTTGTTGTAACTTATACTATGTATTATGACTTGATGCTTCTTGGCGAGGTGCCTTATGTTATGGCGAGGTGCCTTATGTTGTGAGCTTAGACCGCTTTGTCTAGATGTGATGCGCATGATTGCATGCTTAGTAATATCTTTGTGCAACTATTTGAACTTAATTGAATTTACATTTTCCTTTTTAAATCATCAAATGTAGCCTCCTTTGAGTGGAATTTTGAAACTACGATTTTAATTTAGTAGAACCGAATTGATTAGATAAGGGTGTTACATTTATAAACTAATGGTGAAATTGATTTGGTTGTATTTTTGGTGTGCTAGTTGCTGCTCTATTGCGTTACTTGTTTTATTTGTTATTACCCATGTAAAGAGACTCACCCCTCTTGCGTTATGTTGCTTCTTATGTCGACAGCTGCGGTGTGTGTGTTGAAGGTGTTTGGTATCTTCTTCTATTTTGGTTGAGTCGGCTCGTCACATGTATGGGAGGGGGCGTTTAGTATTTGTCGTTTTATCTTATGTCTTGATCTTCATTTGGATTACGCAATTACGTATTTTTGAGTTCCGTTATATTCATTGCAATGGTGTTTATCCTCGGATTTATTTGGTGCTATGTATCTCCCTCTTGGAGTTTACTTTATTAATTAATTTGGAGTTTTAAATGTGGTTGTTTAAATGTGGCACCCTCGTGTGAAGTAGCACTAAAATTTTTAAGTGAACTACGATTTTCAATTAGTTAAATCATAGCTTATGTAGAAGGGGGTGTTACATTAGTGGTATCGAGGCGATTCGGTCCTAAGCGGGACCGTGTGTATTTTCTTTGTGTATGCGATATGTGGACTACGATTGAGTTACACCACGTCATTCGCGGGATCCTTGATAATCGAAGCTAACTTGATTTAGTTGGTTAAGTTTTCAAGGGGATGTGTTATATGTATCCTTTTGATTAGTAAGGATCATCAATATTCACAGTTGTTAGTGAGACTTAAAATCCAAGTGACTTTCATAGAGTTCAATATTCCCTTTAGGTAGTGTGTTGTGGGCCAATCAGTGTTTTCTGTGTGAACTTTGTATTTAGGCCTTATTTTGTGACTTTGTTGTTTTGTGATCTTTGAATTCATACAAAGCGTAAAAAAATTTTGTTTAATGCTTGTTCTATGAATTCTAACTTTACTAAAGGTGTGCTTCTATGACTTGGCTTTGTTGTGGTTGTTTGCATTATGTTGTTTTGGAAGTGAAAATTAAAATGTTTATTGACTCTGCTTTGGTACTCTTGTGTTAAACCACTATTTTATGGAATACTCAAAATGTGTTTATCTTGTTTAAGTAAACATTACTATGTCTTATTCAAAGTTTTTATAACGTGTTTCTTTTATTTGCTTATGATGCTTGTAATACCTAATTTTGTCGTCCTTTTTAACTTAAGCCAATTTAGGTTATCGACTCAGCTAAATCGAAATACAGTTGTTTAAATTAGCGAGCACACGCGAATGATCGATCTTTTACCGTGCGTTCTTCAATTTAATCTTCGTATTTGGGTTTAAGTAAATACATAAATGAGTCTGCAAAAGTTGTTTTTCTAGAAGTTTAGCTTGTCTTTTCCATTCGGGCTTAAGAATGCAATTACGAGTCAATTTTAGTGTTTTTAGTTAATGAACTCATTTCTTCTATTTTGGGTCTCGTTTTAGCGTATTTGTCTAGTGCGGCCCGTTCTCGTCTTTGTGTTTGGCGGACTCTTTTTATTATTGTTATTCTTATTTTGTGCGGTTATTTTATTTTGAGTATATATGTATAGTTCAAAAATGTCAAAAATTCTATTTAGTGTTATTTACAATTTAAAAAGTGTTATATAATCCAAAAATGTCAAAAAAAAAAGCTATTTAATTTTATTACAAATCGAAGTGTTCGAATGTCGAATGTCAAAAAATACAAAAAAATAATAACAAAAATATACAAAAATAAATAAATTCGAAAATACAAAAAAAATATAATAAAAGGCAACGACAAATGCAGGGTTCAGTAATTTACTCTCCAAGCTTACAGGCTTGGATCGGACTGAAAAAGTCAAAACCCAATCAAAACAATTAATCACGAGAAACCTAGTATTTTAATATTAAAAAGCGATCAACCATCGGTCTAAAGCAGACGAGAAAAGAGAGAAGAGAAGCGGCGGGAATTTCGAGTTAAAAATCACGAAAAAAAGAGATTGGGTTTTACTGAAATCCTAATCCTAAATCGATTTTTCGGTTTGAAAGAAATACTCATATAGCGTGTGAGAACATCAACAACGATAGACCATAAGCGAGAACATCAACGAAAAACTTAGCACACGAGAAGACTAGTTTTTCTTCTTTTCTTTAGATCCATAGAATGAACATTTGAGTTAATATGCATATATTATGGTATTATTATTTGTAAATATATGTTGGATGTGTTCAATGTGAATAAAAATCAAGCTCCCAAACATGTAAACCAGGAAAAAGCAGAACTCAAAAATGGTGGAAAATCAAAACCGAGAGAGAAACGAGAAGAAAATTAACCAAAAAACAAAAAACCAGGCACACACGGACCACGGCGAGGCGCGCCTTGAACCTCATCTTCTCGTGAGTCGGCCGCGACCCACCATCAAGAAATCCGTTGGAGCTCCCTCCCCACCGTCGGCCCGAAACCTCTATCTCTGGCCCGATCCAACAATCACTCGACCACCGTCCCTCTCTCCCTTGTTTCGTTTTCTCTCTCGGACCCCCGCTCTCCTCTCATACGTCGTCTTCCTTCCTCTTTCTTCTTGATTTCGTTCCATCTCTCTCTCTCTCTCTCTGCGTGCGGCGCATCTCTCTCTCTCAATCCCAGCATGCGGCGCGTTTTGGGGAGTAAATGAAACATCAAACCTAAAAACACTTAAATGAATCTTGATATGTTTTATTTTTATTTTTATTTTATTTTTATTTTAATAACCTACAAAACACACCCAGCATTACTAAGCTGAATCCCCTAAGCCCGCGTTTTTGGCTGGCGCCTCTTGTCCAATAAAACCAAGCTGGGTCTAATTTGCACCCCCTATTCAACTATACCACTCCCGTAACTAAGTAACACCCCATTTTGCAATTTTCACATTTTTTCGTTTTTAATTCTTTCTAACTCAAACACTTTTCATTAAATCAAAAACTTTGTTAGTGGTCATGTGAAGTCTTTGCTTGCATGATCATTAACAATGAGGACCTAGTGATGATCGCTTGGAGCCTTTGCTCAATTGATCATCATGAGCGTCTAATTTTTGAAAGACTCTCAATAAATCAAAAAAAACTTTGTTAATGGTTTTGCGAAGCGTCGCTTGCATAATCATTAACAATGAGAAACTAGTGGTGATCACTTGGAGCCTTTGCTCGATTGATCATCATGAATGCCTAATTTTCTTTAAAAACTTTTCATTAAATCAAAAAAACTTTGTTATTGGTCTGCGAAGCCTTTGCTTGCATGATTATTAACAATGGGATGCTAATGGTGGTCACTGGAGCCTTCACTCAATTGATCATCATGAAAGCTCGATTTTCACAATTAAACAAGATAAAAATAAAAAAAAAACCTAGAACTACATTAGCTTTGAATTCTCCCGCACTTTGGAGATCGTAGGAGGCGGATCCCCCTAAAGTCAAAGCACAACAAACTAAAAAACATTTTTCCTTTAAAAAAAAAAAAAACCAAAGCGGATAACTCTCGTCAAAGCGCAAATAAAATTTTCATTAAGTCTTTTTTCAATTAAGGCAAATTTAAGTATTTTCAAATCAGCACTTAAAATCACCACGATTAATTAAAGGTTCCCTTCGATAGAAGAGGAGGTGTGGGCGCTAATACCTTCCCCATTCCTAACAGGCCCAGAACCCAAATCTTAGGTTTTCCAAAGACCATCTGCCCCTCAAAAAGGTTTTCTTCAATATTTTCCTTATAAAAAATATTGGTGGCGACTTCATTGTTCTAAAAAGTTGTAGCGAAGAAAAACCCTCGGGGACTTTTAGTATAGCAGTAGCGACTTCACTTTGGGGACTAAAGAAAATTTTTCAAAAGAATTCGAACCTAATTAATTAAATATGTGATTTGTGTGTTTGATTTGAATATATTGTTTTGCCTCTATTCTTCTTCTTTCTCATACAAGCATGGTTGCATTCATATGCATTAAGCTCTTCCTCTGCCATGATTGTTTTCCACTTTTATCTTCTTTGCTTGTATGCTTAGTTCCTTCATGCATTTCCCCCATTCTTATCATGCTCCCCCTTCTTGGCTCCCTTTCTTAAGGTAAGCAATGCAATTGGTTCTTGCTGTTGAAACTCTAGGAGAGTGGGAGCAGCGTGAGCGCCATTCGTAGACCTGCATGCTGTATGGCTCTCATGAAAGTTCCGCCATGAGAGTGTGCTTTGTCATGATGCCTCACGCTCGGTAGCTTTCTACGATTGTGGGTGTCATCATGAAAGACTTCAGCTCTTGGTTGCCATTGTGAGGAAGTGATTAGAACCTACATGGGAGGATTACCCTTTTACCGTCGACTTTAGACCCTAGGATTCCCACCATTAAGTAGGACACGGGGCCCACCCTTGTTTGTTGCATTTAGCTTAAGCATTCCTTTTTCTCAAACTTTATTTCAAAAGTTATGGAAAGTAATTTTTTCTTTTCCCCTCATAAACACCTACATGAGGTGGCATGGCGTGTATCTTGAAAATGTTCAAAGTACCAACAATAACATCATTTTCTTACCATTTTCCATGTAAATAACACATCATTTCGCATCCACCTCATTTCGCATTCACATCATTTTGCATCATTGCATTTGCATCTAACAAAATTTTGAAAAAAAACTTTCGTCGTTGCATTCTTCATGCATTAAAGTTATAATCATACATATCGCTTTGCATTCATTCATTCTTGTGTTCATAAGTGTGTTTCGTCATCAGAGAAAATCGAGGCAAGTTTGGTTGACATCGCTATTTGGCCAGCGTCTGGCGAGAACATGGACAACAATCAAAGCGGCGGCGATCGAGGGCAATCCGCGCCACATCGAGAATCTTTGGAATTCCAGGAGATCCAAATCCTAATGGTGGAAGTCGGCATGTAGTGAGAATCAAGGGAATCAAGTCCTTCAGTGAGATGGAAATAATAAAAGCTCAAATGGCGAGAGGTCATAAGAGTCTTGAGTGCCTTAAGAAATGTTAGTGCAGGTGAAGCTACTAGGGTAGACAATCCTCCTCCCCCTCACAGTGCAGGATCGCTCGAAGCCCTTCAAAGCGGTGCAATGGCCTCCCTATGGTCTCCCGCTTGGGCTACACGCCTCTGCTGCGACCACAAATCCTAGAGGAGATCCTCCGAGAACCGCGGGGCAAGCTCGGCTGGCGTAGTTGTGAATGAAGTTGGAGCGGGGCGCCTCAAGCCCGGATCAGATCAAATCCACTGCTTCTGCTCCGGGGAACTCGGCGGGTTTCAATTGGCCAATGTGGTCCATCCCAAGTTCGAGGACCAATCCACAGGAATAAAATTCACTCCGTGAACCCGGCCCGTAGTGGCGATGAATAATCCTCATTCACGGTGTGAATGGTTTCCTGAAGTACCTACTGAAAAGAGAAGTCGATGCTCGGATGCTAGAGGAGAGATTAAGAGATTTGTAGAAGAGCGCGAGTTCCACGGGCAATGCCCATGGTATGTGTTTGGTCCCCAATCTAGTCTTGCCTCCCAAATTCAAAGCACCAATTTTTGTCATCTGGAGGGCGACTTGCGGTCAGTCATGTGACAGTATGTCTTGCTTAGGAAAATATTTGCTATGCGGGATGATAACTTTGATGATGCGCTTTGCTTTCGGGGAAAGTTTAAGCTGGAGCTCCACTTGTGGTGGTACATGCGGTTTGGAGCCAACCAATGTTGACATTCTTTGGAAGGACATGGCGGGTGCTTTTATGCGTCAATACCGATTACAACAATGATTTGGCTCGGATAGGACTCGGCTTCTGATGCATGTCTAAGAGAGATAATGAGTCGTTTAAGGAGTGCGCTTAGAGGTGGAGAAACCTCATTTGCTCGAAGTAAAACTCCTCTCTTTTGGACAAAGAAATGGTCCACATGTTTATGGATACCCTTCTGCGGTGTATTATGATAGGTTGGTTGGCGGCGTAGCCTCGAATTTCTACGAAATGGTAAATCACGGGAGAAGCAGTAGAGAATGGCATGCGCGTGTGGAAGAATATCTCATGGCCCAACACCTCCTTCCGATCGAGAAAAAGCCTTTTTGGGGCCCCACAAGAAAGCGAGAGGTGAAACCAAGCGCAATCATTGGAGCGGTGGCCCATCACCTGTGGCAATCTCTGCAAGCACCACTTGCACCGGTCGTTCAGTCAAACTACGATCACAGGAACTACGGTGAAAGAAGCCTGTCGTCTTCGACCTATTCCCATGTCCTACGGACTTGTTCAATTATCTCATCGCCAACAAAATAATCAACACTTTCGTCAAATGAAGCCGTACCGGCCTCACATCCCGGAGGATATAATGCAAATGCTACTTGCGCCTTTTATTCGGGAGCGATGAGTCGCGTGGTGGAGGATTGTAAAGCGTTTAAGTATGTGGTGCAAGAATTACTTGATGCGAAGAGCATATCATTCCAGCGACCCAATGTAACCACCAATCCGTTCTTTGAACCACGACCAAGTTAATGTGGTTGAAGAAGAGGTCAAGCTTCAGTCATTTGTGTTGTCAACTTAGTCTTGTTGTTGTGCTATTGGAGAGAAAAATTTGCAAAACTTGGAGACCATGGATTTCCAGTATTTTCAATTTAAAGTAATTTTCATTGTAATGTAGATTCCTCGGCTCTGCCCGAGGCCTTGGAACATTTCATTCGGGCACACATGTATTTGTCAAAACTCATCAATCAATAAAGTGTTATTTTGAATTTTCTATAAAATTTACATCTTCATCTCGTTTGTGTGTCTTTTCTTTGTCTTTATTAATGGCTCCATTTTAATGCGGATCAAAAATAGTCTCTGAAAATAATAATGCCCATAACTTTCATCTTGTGACTTTGATTACGGTTAATCCAAGCGAGGAAGATGTTGAGGATGATTGGGATACTCATAGGAAATCATGAGAATGGTAGAAGCAAGAAGAAAAAGTCATTGAGTCCATGGGAATCCACGAAATGATCGATTTGGAGTCTGCGAGAAAGGCAGAGAAAGAGGTCAAGGTTGAAGTGCGCAATGGAGGATAAAAAGCGCAAAAAGTTGATTCGCTCACGCTTGACTATCTTGGCGTATTCGCACATGGACGTGCTCGGGACATGCGAGTTAAATGCGGATATTGTTGAACCGCAGTTGCGGTGAAATCGAATGTCCCCGGTACAAAAAGCGAAGTTGAGGCGAATGAAACTGAAATGTCTTTGAAAATCGAGGGGATGAGGTCAAGCTTGATTTGATCACGGGATTCTTAGTTTGTGGCAAAAATACCACTGAGTGGGTAGCAAACATCGTTCGGTCCCCAAGAAAGATGGAAAGGTCGAATGTGTGCCGACTACTAGTGATTTGAGCAGGAAGCGAAGCCCTAAAGATGATTTCCCCTTACCCATATTGATGTCTTGGTGGATAAAAGTCTTGCTCAACATTCGATGTTCTCCTTCATTGATGGGTATTGAGGCTATAACGAGATCAAAATGGCTCAGAGGATATGGAAAACCACCTTCATAACCCTTTGGGGACTTTGCACATTACAAGGTCATGCCTTCCGGGTTGAAGAAGCAGCAGGGCGACCTATCAAGCGATGGTAACCTATTCACTACATGATGCATAAGGAGATTGAAGTCTATGTGGATGACATGATCGCCAAGTCAAAGGCGATGAAGAGCATGTGTTTAACACTGCGAAGTTGTTCGAGCGTCTCGAGAAAATACAAACTCGAGGTTGAACCACTGCTAGAAGTGCACCTTTGGGGTTAGGTTAGGGAAGTTGTTGGGTTTCATCGTTAGCGAAGGAATTGAGGTGGACCGGATAAATGCGAGCAGTGCGGAGATGCCAGCGCTAAAGCAGAGAAAGAAGTTCGTAGTTTCACGGGAAGAGCGAATTACATCTCTCGATTCATCTTCGATTGGCTACTTGACTTGCGAACCAATCTTCAAAAGCTAGCATGCAAAAAACCAAGAGATGAAGTTGAATGATAAATGTCGAGAAGCATTTAAAAAATCAAGGTGTACCTCCAAAATCCACTTAGTCCCTAATGCCACACACATTATGAGGCGAGGCCTCTCGTCCTATACCTCATTTGTGCTGGAAGACAATTCTATGGGCTGCGTCTTTGAGGCGACATGATGATCCCGGGGAAGGAAAGAACCGCGATCTACACTGAGGCAAGAAATTCCACGAGGGCTGTGAGGCAAGGTATTCACCATTATAGAAGACTTGTTGTGCTCTAGCACTGAAGTGCGCATCATTGCGGGGCAGTATATCTTTGAGTCACCTTACACGGTTGGTATCAAAATGGATCAATCAAGTACATATTTGGCTTGCGCTCACGGTAGAATTGCTCGTTGGCAAATGCTTCTTATCAGTATGACCTGCGTATGCGTAACTCGAAAGCAATTAAAAGGTAGCACTGCTTGGTGATTACAGCACGTCAGCGGTTGAGATTACCAATCAATACAATGTGAATTCCCGGATGAGGACATTATGGCATTATTTGTGAAGGAAATCTCAAGATGATGAAAGGTGGAGAATGTTGTTTGGCGGTGTCTCTAACATGTAGAGGCGCGAAAGTGGAAGCGATCTTGATCTCTCGGACAAGCGGGCTTCATACCATTCCTTTGCCGGACTAAACCATATCACAAACAATATTGCGAGTATGAGGCGTGTATCACGGGTATCAAGCGACTCCCGATTGGAAAGTCAAGAGGCTCGGCGTGTGCGAGATTCGGCTACTGTTTGTCCACCCGAGTAAAAGGGATTAGGAAACAAGAAATCTGATTTGATTCCTTCTGTTGACTATATTCAAAATTAATCAAGCCACTTTGAGAAATCACTTTCGGCCACATACCCATGGCGAGAATCAATTGGCAAATGCTTTGGCAACTTTGTCTTCTATGTTCAGCGTCGGTGTGACAAAAGTTTGTGGCTGTTAGAATCGGCCACGGAAGTCTGCAGCTTATCACTGCGTATGGCGGTCGAGGAGAATCAAATAGTAAGCGTTGGTACCATGACATCAAGCGATACATCACAAAAGCAGTATCCTCCGAGACTCTGAGAGAATGACAAGAGAGACACTGCCGGAGACTATCGGTGAGGTTTCTTCTTGAGTGGAAGCGTCCTTTACAAAGAAAACTATGACTTAGTACTCCTCGGTGTGTAACTAGAGAAGAAGTCGATAAAGATTATCACGAGATGTTCATGAGGTTCATTTGGGGTTCATTCAGTAGACGCATAATGGCTCCAAAAATCACGAGGAGCTTATTGCAGTTTTGTGAGAAGATGCCATAAATGTCAAATCTATGTAGATCACACTCATGTACCTCAGAGCTTCCACTGAATGTCTTGAGCGCACCATGGCCATTCTCAATGTGGGGCATGGACATCATTAGTCCCGTTGAACCCCGAAGCTTCAAATGGTCACCGTTTCATTTTGGTTGCTTTATCGACTATTTCACTAAGTGGGTGGAGGCTGCTTCTTATCCCAATATAACAAACTCGGTGATTGCTAAGTTCATCAAGAAAGATTTGGTTTTGCGCTCACGGCCTTGAATAAGATTATCACAGGACAATGGCGATAATTTGAGCAATGACAAAATGATGAAGGACTTGTGTGAAGACTTCAAATCTGACATCACAATTCTTCTCCTTACTGCCCAAAGATGAATGAGGCGGTTGAGCGACTAACAAGAACATCGAGAAGATTGTGCAAAAGATGGTGGTAACATGCAAGGATTGGCATGAAATGCTCCGCTTTACGCTCTGCATAGTTCTCAGAACCTCGGTGCGTACCTCAGCCAGGGCAACCCACTGATCCTTTGGTTTATGGGTGGGCGGTCCTCCCCATTGAAGTTGAAATACCATCCTACTTGGTGTTAATGAGAACAAAACTTGATGAAGCGAGAATGGGTTCGATCCGTCTTGACCAGTTGAACCTCATTGGCGAAAAAGCGGGTAAGCGCGTGTGTCATGGGCGGTTGCCTGTGAGGGAGGATGATAAGGCTTTTGACAAAAGTACATCTCAGGGAATTCCAAGAGAGATCTTGTACTCAAGCGGATCTTGCCAATCGAGGACGGACCCGGGGCAAATGGGCTCCCAAATATGAAGGACCTTATGTAGTGAAGAAAGGCATTCTCGGGGAGGAGCTCTAATCTGGCGAACATGGAGCGGAGATGAGATTCCAAATCTGAGTGAACTCGGATGTGGTCAGAAGTATTATGCTAGAAAAATAAGCGAAAAAGAAAGATAAGCCAAGGAAAAATCGGCTCGCTAGGTTGAAAACCCATGAGGCGGACTAGGCAAAAATCGGAAGCGACCGGTGGATCGAAAACCCGCGAAAAGGCGATCCGGGCAAAAATTAAGTCAGAAAACTTGGGCTTGAGAAAAGAAAAGGCAATCGGCACTCCCCAAAAGTTTGGATAAGAGGGTGATCGAGTTATGAGTATGAATGGCGGAACGCAGAATTTATGAAGATGAAATCACGAGATCTGTTCCTTTCTCTTGTATTTTCTCGATTTAATAAAAAAGATTGCAATGTACTTTCAATTGGCATGACTTTACTGCGCGTCAATTTCCATATCAATAAAAGTCCAACTTTTCTTTCATATATGTGTTTTTAGCGTCTTTGCTTTCCTTTATTGATTTCTTTCAAAATGATAATTTTATGATTGATGAAATTGATTTGCAAAACATGTGCACATTCAAGAGCATTCACAAGGATCATTCACGAAATCTTTGCAGAAAAATCGAAGAAGAAATGATTTCCCAAGTGAAAAAAAAAAAGAAAGAGGCAAAGCGATCATACTTAGCGAATCGATCGCAATCCTCGCGTGATTATCGTCCCAGGCGAACTACCGTCAGGAAGATGGATTTAACCCGACAAAAAAGTGCCCAAGAAAAGCAAATAAGCGAGAAAAAAGAAAGGCGCTTGGAAGAAAACAAATAGAATAAAAAAACAAAAAAAACAAAAAAAAAACAAAAAAATACGAGAAGGCGGAACATAAAAAGAACACTGACATCTTCATTCATCATTCTCATATCATCCATATCATTCATCAATCCATGGCATCAAATAGGAGTGCATTACACTTTCAAATTCGCATCTATGAAGGCGAAAGAATAATCAAGCAGAAAGAGCATCCCATCAAAATCAATCCCTTGCATTCGTGTGCATGCATTTCATGCACCATTCAAGAAGAAAAGTTACTTTGGACGAGGGAGTCCCAAAGATCTCATTTTTAGAAAATCATCATCAATCTTTGAGTTAGTAAACTCCATCAACCCCGAGTTCGTAAACTCCATCAACCCCGAGTTAAGTAAGCTCCATCGACCCCGAGTTAGTGAGCTCCACGAGTTAGTGAACTCCTTCCACGAATCCATGACACCGTATGCGAGCACTGCGATGGATCCATCGAACCGTTAAGTCGCCCGGATTGATTGTAATCGACCTAAGGCACGCAGCGTAAATCCATTGATCAAATCGATTCGGACACGATGTTGATCGGCGCTGAAAGAGCCACGAGCTTCGGACTCGACAGGAAGTCCGTTAGAAGTTTACCCAGGCAACCTCGAATTCCCGATTTCTGCGCTTTCCCCAATTTCTGCTTTTCCAATTTATTGCTTTCGTTATCGACAAGTGTTAACCCCTCTCTCAAAAATGTAAAACCCTAATCTCTTTTGTGCAGTTATTTTATTTTGAGTATATATGTATAGTCAAAAAATGTCAAAAATTCTATTTAGTGTTATTTACAATTTAAAAGTGTTATATAATCCAAAAATGTCAAAAAAAAGCTATTTAATTTTTATTACAAATCGAAGTGTTCGAATGTCAGAATGTCCAAAAAATACAAAAAAAATAATAACAAAAATATACAAAAATAAATAAATTGAAATTACAAAAAAAATATAATAAAAACCTTGTGACCGTCATGCAGAGTTCAGCAAATTTGCTCTCAAAAGGCTCTTTGAGCTTGAGATCCGGACTTGAAAAGTCAAAAACAATTAATCGAAACCTAGTATTTTAATATAAAGCGGTCAACCATCGATCACAAAACGGAGCGAGAAAAAGAGAGAGAGCGGCGAGAATTTGAGTTAAAAAATCACGAAAAAAGATATTTAGGGTTTACCTTTGAAATCCTAATCTAAATCCGGTTTTTCGGTTTTGAAAAAAATACTCATATAGCAGCGGCGTGAACATCAACAACGATTAACCCGTAAAGCGAGAACATCAATGAAAAACTTCGAAACACGCAGGAAGACCATGTTTTTTCTTTTCTTTAGATCCATAGGATCTTTGAGTTAATATGCATATATTATGGTATTATTATTTGTAAATATATATTGGATGTGTTCAATGTGAATAAAAATCAAGCTCTGAACATGTAAACCGAGAAAAAGCAGAACTCAAAAATGGTGGAAAATCAAAACGAGAGAGAAAGCGAAAGAAAATGAACCAAAAACAAAAAAGCAGACTGCACTTGAGACCACCGGCGAGAGGCCTTGCCTTGAACCTCATCTTCTCGGCGTAGTCGGAACCACGACCACCATCAAGAAATCAGTTGGAGCTCCCTCCCCACGAAGTCGGCCGGAAACCTCTATCTCCTGGCCCGATCCAACAATCACTTTCGACCACTTGATCCTCTCTCGCACATTTCCGTTTCTCTCACCGGACCCCCTCTCCTCTCCGTCAGCGTCGTCTTCCCTTCTCTTTCTTCTTGAGTTCGTTCCATCTCTCTCTCTCTCTCTCTCTCTCTCTCTTTCTCTCTCTCTCTGCGTGCGGCTGGCACATCTCTCTCTCAATCCTCAACATGCGTAGCGTTTGGGGAGTAAATGAAACATCAAACCCTAAAAACACTTAAATGAATCTGATATGTTTTTATTTTTTTATTTTATTTTTATTTTTATTTTAACCAACCTACAAACACAACCCGGCATTACTAATTTGAATCCCCCTAAGCCCACGCGTTTTTACGCACAGGCGCCCTAACTTTGTCCAATAAAACCAACGGGGTCCTAATTTACGCACCCCTATTCAACTATACCACTCCCGTAACTAATGTACACCCCATTTTGCAATTTCTACACCTTTTTCTCGTTTTTAATTCTTTCTAACTCGAAATACTTTTCATTAAATCAACTTTGTTAGTGGTCATGTGAAGCCTTTTGCTTGCATGATCATTAACAATGAGGACCTAGTGATGATCACTTGGGCCTTTGCTCGATTGATCATCATGTATGCCTAATTTTCTTTAAAAACTTTTCATTAAATCAAAAAAAAAACTTTGTTATTAGTCTGCGAAGCCTTGCTTACATGATTATTAACAATGGGATGCTAATAGTGGTCACTGGAACCGCCGCTCCGATTGATCATCCATGAAAGCTCGATTTTTCACAATTAGCGAAGATAAAAATAATAAAAAACCTAGAACTTCGTAGCTTTGAATTCTCCATCGCTTTACGGAGATGCGTGAGGAAGGCGGATCCTCAAAATCAAACCGCAAACAAATAAAATTTTCCATTAAGTCTTTTTTTCAATTAAAGAGCCAGAATTAGAGTATTTTCAAATCGACTCTTTTAAAATCACCTTTGATTAATTAAGGTTCCCCTTTACGATGAAAGGAGGTGTGGGGCGCTAATACCTTCCCCATTGAAAGAAAGAAAGAAGAAAGAAAAGAAAGAAAGAAAAAGCCCTAGCAGGCCACGAACCCGAATCTTAGGTTTTCAAAAAGACCGTACGCTTACTCAAAAATGTTTTTCTTCAATATTTTCCTTATAAAAAATATTGGAAGGTGGCGACTTCATTGTTCTAAAAGTTTGTAAGCGAAGAAAAAACCTTCCCTCGAGGACTTTTAAGGTATAGTAATGCTCTGAACCAAGTGCTTACGAGGAAATTGCTTTTATTATCTATATAAGGTTTCACTTGAAAATGACTAAGCGTGGAAATTTGCGATATTACGATTACTATAAGTATAATTTTTCCCAGTAATTATTATAGTTATTTGATTTCTTCCAGAGTAGAGATTATAGATGAAATGATTTTTAATAGTAACTTCCACATTTTCTGAGTATTTATTTATTTATTTATTTACGTTTCTACTCTCAATTGCTCGGTTTTTCTAAATGTAGGATGTTGGCAAACCCTTGCGTGAGATGAAATATTATTTACTTGGTAGTGCAGTGTGTTCTCCCGACTTCTTTCTTATAGGAATACTAGAATGTTTCTAGTACCTTTCTTGGCTCTGACTTTATGTATGAAACTTCTAAAGTTAAAGCTGTTGAATATTGATGCTCGTGTTTAATTATATTTTAGTGATGTGTAAAATTGATCGGTGATGTAGTATTATGCTCTATTTTCTACTCTCTATGAAGCATGTCACTGCTTTCGTTATGACCCCAGGAAAAATATTTTTGAGTTGCTTTATTACATTTCTTAGTTTGTTTTTACTATTTCACATTGTGTATATATGTACTTAATTTAATTATTTTACTAATAAGTCTGTGTCTTTAATGCGACTCATGTACATCGTAATCCTTGTACATTGCAGACTAGTTTCTTATTGTGTGTGTGTGTATTATTATTATTGTATTATTTTATATATTATTTATTTGAGGATAATGAGTTTGTAGATCTCCATATTGAGTGATCACATACGTTCTGAGATATGTTCGCTGTGTGACCGATGTTGTGTCTCGAGCTGTACTATAGTGTCGGTTCAGGAGTCAGGAAGAGAATATAACTATATTGTGTTTATCCTATTTTGTTTTTAGTGAGCTTTATTTAAGTATCATTAGGATTTATTTATGCTTGTTTGTGGAATGAGTAGTTTTTGTAATACTTTTGCATTGCGATGTGAGTTCATTAGTTATCAAATTGGCGTACTAATGATTCATGATTTCTCGTGGACGCTGTAGAACCTAAAGCCTCACTCTCCTTCAATTCTTCTTTCTAAGCTTCACTAAGATTTGTCAAGACTCAATCATGTAGGCTCTGTGCCAAAATCCTACAGATTATTTTGATGATATTCTAGCTTTCATGTCCTTGCAGCAAATGTTTCTTTCTTTGACTCTAGCCCAACTTTATGCTCTTTTATTTGATACCAGCAATACGTAAC